>CM068372.1:401969913-403169913 GCA_034769895.1 Magicicada septendecula | reverse complement strand
GATTGTTTCTGTTATAATATGATAGTTTCAGAAGTATTTTACAAGTCACTCGCGATTTCACAATAACGCACTATACACTCGCTTTGTATGACGATTATAGGTTAGGTTATCCACGTTATCAAACGTATGTCATGTTAACCGTTCAACTACCAATAATTAACTAACTGTTTCCTTTAGTTTCAATTAAACTCTTAGCCCATATAATATTATCCTTAACATTGTTCAAATATTTTTCACATCCTGTGTGCACTTTTACATTTTCACTATATGAATGCCTAAACTTTGGTTATTTGTCAATTTTATTCACTAGATTTGATTTAAATTAATCTTTCAGTTCATTCTGGTTATTTTCAGATTAAATAATGCCATTTTATAGTGTTTTCTGTCCAAAAAATAGTAATTTCACTTTCAGTTTGGTATACTGTGAAGAGTCAAAACATCAAAATTTACTTCCTGTCATTATATAAATTCAGCCATTTTATCAGTTATATTTAATATTAATAATCCTATATTGTATCAAAAGGTTCATATTCCCTTATTTTCTGGTAATTAATTGAATTAGTTGTATTCGGAAACATTATTCTGAAATATATGACTCCCATGTCCAAATTTCTGAGTCTAGTCATTCTCATTTTTATTTATAATTCTGAATATAATTTATTAAAATCTCTCTAAATGGTATGTGCAATTATATGGCATGATCTCAAGTTTATTTTGTCTAAACCCCTTTTGTTTATTCGCATTTAAATGATTAATTTCTCTGTTTTGATGAAGTTTGGTTTCCATTCTTTTGGCCTATGATTTTTTAACAATTTTTCTTACAAAATAATTTACAAACAATATATGATGTGTGATACCCTCTCTGACTTTTACAAATAGTATTATAAATTAAACATGTTTTCAAATTACACAAAAACAATTAGTATTAGTTACAATACAAATAATAGTTAAACAAAATTAAGAATATTTTTTTTAAATAAATGGTTGTCTTCAAGTCAGACATTTTGCAACAAAAACCCCATTTCCAACATGGAAACATGGTTTATAAAAAAGGTTTTGTACTAACTAACATCTTAATTACTCTCTACTATTTACAAGTATTAACTATTTTTATAGTTCTGATGTTAGTTGTATCAGACCCAAACAAATGGCCTTATATCTAAAACATTTTTAAACATTCTTATACTATATACATAAAAACCTTATATTTATATTCTTATTTCTAACTATTATTATAAGTAGGATTCTACAGTTTTTATACCGTCTTTTATACATTGTCTTTGGGGAATTGTACCCTGTCATTAACAAATAAATAGTATTAATTGTTCAAAAGGTATTATGAACTCTGTTTTTCTTTTTTCATGTAAAACAAAATGTTATTTTAAACAGATTCATGTCTTATGAACAACATATTGTCACAATACATATTTTAAGTCATTGAAAAATGCATATTTCATTGCATCCAATGTTTGTGATTGCCAAGAATGAAACACAAGGTTCCTTTTTTATAATACCCAAAACTATCACTGGTTCACTTTGCACTTATATATTATGTTAATGCTAAATGGTCGTATAGTCTTATTAACATAATAAATTGGTTAGCGTTTTTTTCAATGGAGATTTGTTCCATGGGTACTATATTATTGTTTCATCTTAGTTCACAGGAAACTTTTACTTTATACACTCCTCTCTCTTAAATTTATATACATGTGGTTTTTATTTCGTTATACTTTTATTTTTAGATATTTATTTTGGGGATATAGGGATTTGGGTGTCTTTTATAAGAGCATGACATCTTCTTCAGGATGCTGCCCTCTTCTTCTTTCTTCAGTCTTCTTTTCTCCTGCCTTCTGGGACTGGTATCTTCTCCATCTTCTTCTTGTTGCCATCAGGTTTCTTGGGATCTTCTCCATCTTCTTCTTTATTTCAGAAATACACAACCTGTATTGGTTGATCTTGGCTTATTTTAGGGTTTCTATTCTATTTATTCTCCCTCGTTGTGGGTTTGGTCATATTGTGTACTGCTTTGTTATTTACTATTTTACCTTCCTGGGTTATACCTTGAAAACCTTTGGTTATGAGACTGGTCTTGGATGACTCATCACTAGTAACTCCTTTTATTTTAACTTGTATTTTCTTTATAATAATGATTTCTTTCCACAGTTGCTATGAATTAATTAATTTATATTAAACTTAATGCTTTCTTCCAAATTTAAACATTATAACTTCATTATTCTAATGATCAATTGCCATTCAATATTATGCATACATCTGTCACGCTACAGATTGCTCCCCTCCAGAAGTAATTATTTCAGACATGTTTATGGATGAAATAATTTGTTATGATAATTTCATCATTTCTTATAATTCATTTTCTTCTCCATCTTTATATCGACTTTTTTATAATCAGAGTTTAATTAATTTTATATATATAATTATTTGTTTTACTACTGATCCTTTTCGGATAGTTAGTGTCTTCTGAGATATATTATTATTGTAATACATTTTCTTCCTTTATCAACTTCGTGTTGCATCCTTGGGATATTAATTCCCTAACATTCCCTATCACGTGGGCTGGGGCAGATCAGAGGGGCACTGTACGCTACTTCTCTGCTGGCCATACACCACTTCTATAAATTGAGTACAGAGGCATATCCATCCCTGCTCAAAAAAACATAATGCTGCTGGAATTATCTTCAGTCAGTCATCGAATAAATAAATAAAAAGTAGTCTCATTTTCGACTAATAAAAATATCTTTGGATTCTCCACTTCGTAGTCTCTCAGATTATCTCACATTTTCTATCTTAATAAATCTTCATAATCATTATTATACTCATTACATATATATTTTTTCAAAACTCTTAACTTGTCTGATATATTTATTTTAATTATGGTTGAAAACCTTTCTTTTAATAATTCTGGTTACTGTTTACAGTGTAACTCTCTTTCTTCTTCATCTGAATTCTCTTTATACTTTCTTCTGGTTATTCATAGTATTAGCATGGTCTTTATAAATAGTCTTTCGTATTCATTATTTGAATGGTCTTAATATATTATATTTAATTTTTTGACATTGTATCTTTACATTAGATATACAGGTTGTTATATTGATCATTTTATTTAAACATTTTGGTTCTTTCCTTTCTCTTAGAAAGTTATTAATCCACCTTCGCATTCATTAGCATTAATTCATTTATATTATATTTCATGTGGTATTTCTTCTCTTTGCATTCCATATAGGTCTTATTATTATCATTGGTTCAAAATCATCTTCTCCATATGTTTGGTATGAGTGGTTCTTCTTTGCTCTTAATTAACTGTTTTCATTATCGTTTCATAGGTAATTAGTCTCTTTGCTTCCAAATTTTTTCTTCTCATGCATATTACACTCTTTTTTGTTATTCTTCTCTACTCCTTCAAATGCTATTGTGAATGTCTAGCATTTATTCTGGATTAAAATTAATTCTCTTTTCTGAATTAATCACTTTATTTTCTTCTCAATTCAATCATAATTGACACATAATTATTTTTTGGAACTTGGTTAGTTTTAATGTAAAATTCAAACTATTCTTTTTATTTAATTGAAAAATATTTCTCATAAATCCTTGTAATATGTTGATCTTATCTTGTTTCAAAGTTCTGACGTTCTATCAACATTCAAATTCTGTTTAATTCATTTATTCCCAGAATTGTTTCATTCAGAATTGTTTATAGTACTGTTATCTTACTATTATTTCTGAATGTTTTTGGTATTTTTCCAAAATCAAATTCTTCTTAATTATTTACCATAAAGTTTTCTCACAAACTTAGTTGTAGTAAGTTGGTCTTACTTTATTTTTAAATTTTTTGTAATTAAGTTCAAAATTCTCTCTCTTTCTCTTTCTTCCATAAAGTTTTGTTCTAAATTATCAGGTTGTAGTAAGATGTTCTTACTAAATTTTAAATTTTTATAATTATATTTCAATTCAAAAGTCTTTCTTTTTCTTTCTTCCATAAAGTTTGTTCCAAAATTATTAGGTTGTAAGATGTTCTTACATTATTTCCGAATTTTTAAAAAATTAAAAATTCTTTTTCTTTTAATTCTCCAGAATGTTCTCAAAATATTAGGTTGTAAGATGTACTTACATTATTTCCGAATTTTTTAAAATATTAAATTGAAAAATTCTTCTTCTTATAATTCTCCAGAATGTTCTTCTCAAAATATTAGGTTGTAGTAAGAAGTACTTACATATTATAGAATAAGTTATATTCAAAATTCTTTCTTTTTCTTTCTTCCATAAAGTTTGTTCCAAAATTATTAGGTTGTAAGTTGTACTTACATTATTTTAGGATTTTTTCAAATATAAATTCTAAATTCCTTCTTCTTATAATTCTCCAGAATGTTCTTTTCAAAATATTAGGTTGTAAGATGTACTTACATTATTTTAAAATTTTTTTTTTTAAATAAATTCAAAATTCTAAATCTCACAACTCATTCTTCATAATATTTCTTCATAGAAGCTTGATTGTACACTCCTTTGATTTTTCCTGAAACGATTTCCTTCAACTCATATGTATTGTTATGCTTATTATTTACCACAACATATGGTTATATATTGTACTCTACACTGGCCCATATTATTTATACTTTTGTAAGTTGATCTCCACTTTTTCTTTTCTTATAAATTTTCTTTTCTTTTATATACCCAGGAAGATGGACGATTTTCTTTAGATCGTTCCATTGCTCATATTTTTATTTGTCATGTTCATTTTCTTAAATAGTCTTCATTCATAAAACCCAGTTTTGTTTCTATGTTTATTCTTCGTATCATTTCCTTTCAATGATATTTATTTCGTCTCCTTCAACATTGTTTTTCGCCGTAGTCGGTTATCATGATCCGTCCCTTTTCTTGATGTCGTGTGGTATTTGTGTCAACCAGGGTCCATCATCTCAGTTGCTCTTATAAAATTTACCCTAGGGCGCGACACTCGGTTATTATTACTGTTATTATTTTTATTACTAAATTTATCATGATAGTCTTTTCGGTTAGGTTGGTAAGGTTTGTCATCATTATTGTTGGGATATGGATTTCTCTGACTGTATGGGACATTATTATGTTGGTATAAATTGTTTCTATTGTATGGATAGGGGTTGTTATTCCTAACGCCGTTAAAATTACCGCTAAACTGGTCATTACGCGGCGGGTTGTTAGGGCCGTCGTAATTACTGGGCTGGCTCCCTCTATCATCATATGGTATACACCAATACTTCTCTGGTCCATGTTTTGTGTTCCCTGACAAATATATGTGAGGATCTTCATCTGGGTTATCACTTATTATTTGTTTATCTGAAACACCATAAGCTGGTTTACCATCACATATCCACTCTGAAGGAATATATTTTAGTCTAACCGTACCCTGGAACTGTCCTAGATGGCACGTTAATGGAATACATTCTGGTGATTCATCTGTGTCATCATTACAGTCTGGTACGATTTCACATTTCCATCTTTCTGTAATACACTGTCCAGTTCTGCGCTGATATAGATCTTGTCCACATGTCGTATTCTGTTTACCTCTGGTCCTTTCCCATTGGTACACTACTGTCTTGTGGTAAATTATTTTGGAAATTACTTCGATTTTCCTTCTATAATTCATAGAATTCATGATGTCTTTGTCATAGGTAATTGGGATATTATTGCCATCAATTAACCCATGTTTCATCATCTCCAACTCTTCCTTCGTTTTGATTACATTTCTTGGGTAGATTCTCCTTTTCCTTTGTTGAATATCTTCTTTGTTTCCGCTAGTTTTTATTCCAGGTAATACCATTACTTGTTCCTGCGTTTTATCATTTGGTACTTCTTCTTGTTCTGGTTTGCTATCTTCCTGCGTTTTATCATTTATTACTTCTTCTGGTTCTGGTTGACTATCTTTTTTTTTTTCTTCGGTCTTCTCCTTTCTTAATTCTTCCTTGTTTAATCTGTCCTCTCTTATTTCCTTAATCCATTTTTGATGCTCCTCTTCCTTTTTTAATCTGTTCTCTTTCATTTCCTTAACCCATTTTGGACGCTCCTTTTCCCTTTTTAATCGGTTCTCTCTCATTTCCTTAATCCATTTTTGATGCTCACCTTCCCTTTTCTTATTCGTTTCATCCAGTTTCTCACTGAATTCTTCTTTCAAGGATTGGTTGCTCTCTCTTATACTTTTACTCGAATCCCCCTTCAATTCTTCTAATTTCTTCCCCATCTTCTCTTCCATCTTCTTGCTGTTTTCTTCTATCTTCTTATTTGTTTCTTCCTTGCTGGATTTGATATCTTCTTTCAGAGACTGGATATCACTTCCCATCTTCTTACTCAAGTCTTCCTTTGTAGAGTCCAATTTCTTATTATTTTCGTCCATTTTCTTTTCCTTGATGTCCTCTTCCGGCTTCTTATTGATATTGTCCAGTTGGTCACCCAATTCTTTTTTCAAGGATTGGTTGCTCTCCTCTTCTTCTCTTTTTAATCTGTCCTCTCTCTTTTCCTTGATCCATTCCCCCATCTCATGAAGGAGCCTTTCCATCATCATCGATTTTTGATCCTCCGTAAATTCCGAGAATTTTCCATTATCCTCTCCGTGCTCATATCTTCTTTTTGTGTTAGTTCTGCCATATTGCTTGTTGTTGTTCCCTTGTTATTATCTTTCTCTGATTTTGTAGCTGTTGCCTAGCTCCAACTAGTGATCGGGCAGAATGTATCGGCCTTCCAATCGCTAATTAAAGCCCCTAAAGTTGTGCGCCAATTTGTTATAATAATAAATTTATTTATTGTGTGTTGTGTTGATGATAAACTATCGTGGAGTATGTGAGACTCCGATGTAATCAAGCCCCTCTGTTTGGACTAGCCAATTTGTAATAAAATAAATAAGATTGATGTGTGAATCTGTAAGTTGTAAGGTGTTTAATTGGTGTGGCTCTCAACGTCTTACTGGCCTGAAACACTTCCTTAAGTTTCCCAGCTGGTCGAGTCCCAACGGTAGCAAGACCGGTCGAGTAGCGTAAAGTTGATGAAGAAATATATATGCTCAGCTTCACCGAAAGTTTCAAAACAAAAATTATTGTTTTGAAGAAAATTTAAAAAAAAATTATGTTTATAAAAAAAAATAATTTAAAAAAATTTTTTTTAATTTTATTAATTAATTAATTATGATCAATTAATTAATATAGGGCCGTGAAGTTTTAAACAGTGTAATGCTCTTCTGAAAATTTTTATTAAAGTTTTAGTATATTTTAAATAATCTATCACCACTCATAAGACTGTCTGTAAACCAATCGATACTTGTTTACCTTTTTATTTTTTAGGTTATCTTCACTTACGGGTGGTAAAGTCCTTGTAGATTATCAATTAGAATTATATTATTGGTAATTAGTATTATTGAAGAAATAAAGAACTATTACGTATTGAAAAGTATTAATGTTTTTTATTAAGTAACAGCAATATTGACTCTTATCGATTAGTATCGATTCTCAGGATATCGAAAAAAGTTACAAGTATATGATATAAAAATTATATAGGGTTCTTTAAACAGCCAGTTATTACCAAAGTCAGAGAAATCGGGCTAATATTTAAAAAGTATAACGTTACAATCAAATTAATAGTTATTAATAAACACAGACATTGAATAATAATTTGTAAATATAATAATTGTTTTCACCCAACAGCTGTTGAACTAAGAGGAGGCACTGGAATTGTCAAAGAAAGATGGCTGCCGTCAAGTCGATCAAAATGTTGCTCGTTCCTGCCGTGTTCCAAATAATGTATTTTCTGGCAATATTTGTGTTCTTGTTTCTGCAAATCTCTTGTTAAATGTTGTGTAGTGATTGGTGTACTGTTTCTGAGTTGTATTTAGTGTATCCGTATAATTATTAGTTCAAACACTTTCTCCGATTCCGTCACTAATTTGGTTTAATGTATTATACAGTTTTCTAGTGTTTTATGGTGTTTTTCGGAGTAGATTTATATTGTTCTGTGTTATGGAGTGTTACTTGATTGTTTCTGTTATAATATGATAGTTTCAGAAGTATTTTACAAGTCACTCGCGATTTCACAATAACGCACTATACACTCGCTTTGTATGACGATTATAGGTTAGGTTATCCACGTTATCAAACGTATGTCATGTTAACCGTTCAACTACCAATAATTAACTAACTGTTTCCTTTAGTTTCAATTAAACTCTTAGCCCATATAATATTATCCTTAACATTGTTCAAATATTTTTCACATCCTGTGTGCACTTTTACATTTTCACTATATGAATGCCTAAACTTTGGTTATTTGTCAATTTTATTCACTAGATTTGATTTAAATTAATCTTTCAGTTCATTCTGGTTATTTTCAGATTAAATAATGCCATTTTATAGTGTTTTCTGTCCAAAAAATAGTAATTTCACTTTCAGTTTGGTATACTGTGAAGAGTCAAAACATCAAAATTTACTTCCTGTCATTATATAAATTCAGCCATTTTATCAGTTATATTTAATATTAATAATCCTATATTGTATCAAAAGGTTCATATTCCCTTATTTTCTGGTAATTAATTGAATTAGTTGTATTCGGAAACATTATTCTGAAATATATGACTCCCATGTCCAAATTTCTGAGTCTAGTCATTCTCATTTTTATTTATAATTCTGAATATAATTTATTAAAATCTCTCTAAATGGTATGTGCAATTATATGGCATGATCTCAAGTTTATTTTGTCTAAACCCCTTTTGTTTATTCGCATTTAAATGATTAATTTCTCTGTTTTGATGAAGTTTGGTTTCCATTCTTTTGGCCTATGATTTTTTAACAATTTTTCTTACAAAATAATTTACAAACAATATATGATGTGTGATACCCTCTCTGACTTTTACAAATAGTATTATAAATTAAACATGTTTTCAAATTACACAAAAACAATTAGTATTAGTTACAATACAAATAATAGTTAAACAAAATTAAGAATATTTTTTTTAAATAAATGGTTGTCTTCAAGTCAGACATTTTGCAACAAAAACCCCATTTCCAACATGGAAACATGGTTTATAAAAAAGGTTTTGTACTAACTAACATCTTAATTACTCTCTACTATTTACAAGTATTAACTATTTTTATAGTTCTGATGTTAGTTGTATCAGACCCAAACAAATGGCCTTATATCTAAAACATTTTTAAACATTCTTATACTATATACATAAAAACCTTATATTTATATTCTTATTTCTAACTATTATTATAAGTAGGATTCTACAGTTTTTATACCGTCTTTTATACATTGTCTTTGGGGAATTGTACCCTGTCATTAACAAATAAATAGTATTAATTGTTCAAAAGGTATTATGAACTCTGTTTTTCTTTTTTCATGTAAAACAAAATGTTATTTTAAACAGATTCATGTCTTATGAACAACATATTGTCACAATACATATTTTAAGTCATTGAAAAATGCATATTTCATTGCATCCAATGTTTGTGATTGCCAAGAATGAAACACAAGGTTCCTTTTTTATAATACCCAAAACTATCACTGGTTCACTTTGCACTTATATATTATGTTAATGCTAAATGGTCGTATAGTCTTATTAACATAATAAATTGGTTAGCGTTTTTTTCAATGGAGATTTGTTCCATGGGTACTATATTATTGTTTCATCTTAGTTCACAGGAAACTTTTACTTTATACACTCCTCTCTCTTAAATTTATATACATGTGGTTTTTATTTCGTTATACTTTTATTTTTAGATATTTATTTTGGGGATATAGGGATTTGGGTGTCTTTTATAAGAGCATGACATCTTCTTCAGGATGCTGCCCTCTTCTTCTTTCTTCAGTCTTCTTTTCTCCTGCCTTCTGGGACTGGTATCTTCTCCATCTTCTTCTTGTTGCCATCAGGTTTCTTGGGATCTTCTCCATCTTCTTCTTTATTTCAGAAATACACAACCTGTATTGGTTGATCTTGGCTTATTTTAGGGTTTCTATTCTATTTATTCTCCCTCGTTGTGGGTTTGGTCATATTGTGTACTGCTTTGTTATTTACTATTTTACCTTCCTGGGTTATACCTTGAAAACCTTTGGTTATGAGACTGGTCTTGGATGACTCATCACTAGTAACTCCTTTTATTTTAACTTGTATTTTCTTTATAATAATGATTTCTTTCCACAGTTGCTATGAATTAATTAATTTATATTAAACTTAATGCTTTCTTCCAAATTTAAACATTATAACTTCATTATTCTAATGATCAATTGCCATTCAATATTATGCATACATCTGTCACGCTACAGATTGCTCCCCTCCAGAAGTAATTATTTCAGACATGTTTATGGATGAAATAATTTGTTATGATAATTTCATCATTTCTTATAATTCATTTTCTTCTCCATCTTTATATCGACTTTTTTATAATCAGAGTTTAATTAATTTTATATATATAATTATTTGTTTTACTACTGATCCTTTTCGGATAGTTAGTGTCTTCTGAGATATATTATTATTGTAATACATTTTCTTCCTTTATCAACTTCGTGTTGCATCCTTGGGATATTAATTCCCTAACATTCCCTATCACGTGGGCTGGGGCAGATCAGAGGGGCACTGTACGCTACTTCTCTGCTGGCCATACACCACTTCTATAAATTGAGTACAGAGGCATATCCATCCCTGCTCAAAAAAACATAATGCTGCTGGAATTATCTTCAGTCAGTCATCGAATAAATAAATAAAAAGTAGTCTCATTTTCGACTAATAAAAATATCTTTGGATTCTCCACTTCGTAGTCTCTCAGATTATCTCACATTTTCTATCTTAATAAATCTTCATAATCATTATTATACTCATTACATATATATTTTTTCAAAACTCTTAACTTGTCTGATATATTTATTTTAATTATGGTTGAAAACCTTTCTTTTAATAATTCTGGTTACTGTTTACAGTGTAACTCTCTTTCTTCTTCATCTGAATTCTCTTTATACTTTCTTCTGGTTATTCATAGTATTAGCATGGTCTTTATAAATAGTCTTTCGTATTCATTATTTGAATGGTCTTAATATATTATATTTAATTTTTTGACATTGTATCTTTACATTAGATATACAGGTTGTTATATTGATCATTTTATTTAAACATTTTGGTTCTTTCCTTTCTCTTAGAAAGTTATTAATCCACCTTCGCATTCATTAGCATTAATTCATTTATATTATATTTCATGTGGTATTTCTTCTCTTTGCATTCCATATAGGTCTTATTATTATCATTGGTTCAAAATCATCTTCTCCATATGTTTGGTATGAGTGGTTCTTCTTTGCTCTTAATTAACTGTTTTCATTATCGTTTCATAGGTAATTAGTCTCTTTGCTTCCAAATTTTTTCTTCTCATGCATATTACACTCTTTTTTGTTATTCTTCTCTACTCCTTCAAATGCTATTGTGAATGTCTAGCATTTATTCTGGATTAAAATTAATTCTCTTTTCTGAATTAATCACTTTATTTTCTTCTCAATTCAATCATAATTGACACATAATTATTTTTTGGAACTTGGTTAGTTTTAATGTAAAATTCAAACTATTCTTTTTATTTAATTGAAAAATATTTCTCATAAATCCTTGTAATATGTTGATCTTATCTTGTTTCAAAGTTCTGACGTTCTATCAACATTCAAATTCTGTTTAATTCATTTATTCCCAGAATTGTTTCATTCAGAATTGTTTATAGTACTGTTATCTTACTATTATTTCTGAATGTTTTTGGTATTTTTCCAAAATCAAATTCTTCTTAATTATTTACCATAAAGTTTTCTCACAAACTTAGTTGTAGTAAGTTGGTCTTACTTTATTTTTAAATTTTTTGTAATTAAGTTCAAAATTCTCTCTCTTTCTCTTTCTTCCATAAAGTTTTGTTCTAAATTATCAGGTTGTAGTAAGATGTTCTTACTAAATTTTAAATTTTTATAATTATATTTCAATTCAAAAGTCTTTCTTTTTCTTTCTTCCATAAAGTTTGTTCCAAAATTATTAGGTTGTAAGATGTTCTTACATTATTTCCGAATTTTTAAAAAATTAAAAATTCTTTTTCTTTTAATTCTCCAGAATGTTCTCAAAATATTAGGTTGTAAGATGTACTTACATTATTTCCGAATTTTTTAAAATATTAAATTGAAAAATTCTTCTTCTTATAATTCTCCAGAATGTTCTTCTCAAAATATTAGGTTGTAGTAAGAAGTACTTACATATTATAGAATAAGTTATATTCAAAATTCTTTCTTTTTCTTTCTTCCATAAAGTTTGTTCCAAAATTATTAGGTTGTAAGTTGTACTTACATTATTTTAGGATTTTTTCAAATATAAATTCTAAATTCCTTCTTCTTATAATTCTCCAGAATGTTCTTTTCAAAATATTAGGTTGTAAGATGTACTTACATTATTTTAAAATTTTTTTTTTTAAATAAATTCAAAATTCTAAATCTCACAACTCATTCTTCATAATATTTCTTCATAGAAGCTTGATTGTACACTCCTTTGATTTTTCCTGAAACGATTTCCTTCAACTCATATGTATTGTTATGCTTATTATTTACCACAACATATGGTTATATATTGTACTCTACACTGGCCCATATTATTTATACTTTTGTAAGTTGATCTCCACTTTTTCTTTTCTTATAAATTTTCTTTTCTTTTATATACCCAGGAAGATGGACGATTTTCTTTAGATCGTTCCATTGCTCATATTTTTATTTGTCATGTTCATTTTCTTAAATAGTCTTCATTCATAAAACCCAGTTTTGTTTCTATGTTTATTCTTCGTATCATTTCCTTTCAATGATATTTATTTCGTCTCCTTCAACATTGTTTTTCGCCGTAGTCGGTTATCATGATCCGTCCCTTTTCTTGATGTCGTGTGGTATTTGTGTCAACCAGGGTCCATCATCTCAGTTGCTCTTATAAAATTTACCCTAGGGCGCGACACTCGGTTATTATTACTGTTATTATTTTTATTACTAAATTTATCATGATAGTCTTTTCGGTTAGGTTGGTAAGGTTTGTCATCATTATTGTTGGGATATGGATTTCTCTGACTGTATGGGACATTATTATGTTGGTATAAATTGTTTCTATTGTATGGATAGGGGTTGTTATTCCTAACGCCGTTAAAATTACCGCTAAACTGGTCATTACGCGGCGGGTTGTTAGGGCCGTCGTAATTACTGGGCTGGCTCCCTCTATCATCATATGGTATACACCAATACTTCTCTGGTCCATGTTTTGTGTTCCCTGACAAATATATGTGAGGATCTTCATCTGGGTTATCACTTATTATTTGTTTATCTGAAACACCATAAGCTGGTTTACCATCACATATCCACTCTGAAGGAATATATTTTAGTCTAACCGTACCCTGGAACTGTCCTAGATGGCACGTTAATGGAATACATTCTGGTGATTCATCTGTGTCATCATTACAGTCTGGTACGATTTCACATTTCCATCTTTCTGTAATACACTGTCCAGTTCTGCGCTGATATAGATCTTGTCCACATGTCGTATTCTGTTTACCTCTGGTCCTTTCCCATTGGTACACTACTGTCTTGTGGTAAATTATTTTGGAAATTACTTCGATTTTCCTTCTATAATTCATAGAATTCATGATGTCTTTGTCATAGGTAATTGGGATATTATTGCCATCAATTAACCCATGTTTCATCATCTCCAACTCTTCCTTCGTTTTGATTACATTTCTTGGGTAGATTCTCCTTTTCCTTTGTTGAATATCTTCTTTGTTTCCGCTAGTTTTTATTCCAGGTAATACCATTACTTGTTCCTGCGTTTTATCATTTGGTACTTCTTCTTGTTCTGGTTTGCTATCTTCCTGCGTTTTATCATTTATTACTTCTTCTGGTTCTGGTTGACTATCTTTTTTTTTTTCTTCGGTCTTCTCCTTTCTTAATTCTTCCTTGTTTAATCTGTCCTCTCTTATTTCCTTAATCCATTTTTGATGCTCCTCTTCCTTTTTTAATCTGTTCTCTTTCATTTCCTTAACCCATTTTGGACGCTCCTTTTCCCTTTTTAATCGGTTCTCTCTCATTTCCTTAATCCATTTTTGATGCTCACCTTCCCTTTTCTTATTCGTTTCATCCAGTTTCTCACTGAATTCTTCTTTCAAGGATTGGTTGCTCTCTCTTATACTTTTACTCGAATCCCCCTTCAATTCTTCTAATTTCTTCCCCATCTTCTCTTCCATCTTCTTGCTGTTTTCTTCTATCTTCTTATTTGTTTCTTCCTTGCTGGATTTGATATCTTCTTTCAGAGACTGGATATCACTTCCCATCTTCTTACTCAAGTCTTCCTTTGTAGAGTCCAATTTCTTATTATTTTCGTCCATTTTCTTTTCCTTGATGTCCTCTTCCGGCTTCTTATTGATATTGTCCAGTTGGTCACCCAATTCTTTTTTCAAGGATTGGTTGCTCTCCTCTTCTTCTCTTTTTAATCTGTCCTCTCTCTTTTCCTTGATCCATTCCCCCATCTCATGAAGGAGCCTTTCCATCATCATCGATTTTTGATCCTCCGTAAATTCCGAGAATTTTCCATTATCCTCTCCGTGCTCATATCTTCTTTTTGTGTTAGTTCTGCCATATTGCTTGTTGTTGTTCCCTTGTTATTATCTTTCTCTGATTTTGTAGCTGTTGCCTAGCTCCAACTAGTGATCGGGCAGAATGTATCGGCCTTCCAATCGCTAATTAAAGCCCCTAAAGTTGTGCGCCAATTTGTTATAATAATAAATTTATTTATTGTGTGTTGTGTTGATGATAAACTATCGTGGAGTATGTGAGACTCCGATGTAATCAAGCCCCTCTGTTTGGACTAGCCAATTTGTAATAAAATAAATAAGATTGATGTGTGAATCTGTAAGTTGTAAGGTGTTTAATTGGTGTGGCTCTCAACGTCTTACTGGCCTGAAACACTTCCTTAAGTTTCCCAGCTGGTCGAGTCCCAACGGTAGCAAGACCGGTCGAGTAGCGTAAAGTTGATGAAGAAATATATATGCTCAGCTTCACCGAAAGTTTCAAAACAAAAATTATTGTTTTGAAGAAAATTTAAAAAAAAATTATGTTTATAAAAAAAAATAATTTAAAAAAATTTTTTTTAATTTTATTAATTAATTAATTATGATCAATTAATTAATATAGGGCCGTGAAGTTTTAAACAGTGTAATGCTCTTCTGAAAATTTTTATTAAAGTTTTAGTATATTTTAAATAATCTATCACCACTCATAAGACTGTCTGTAAACCAATCGATACTTGTTTACCTTTTTATTTTTTAGGTTATCTTCACTTACGGGTGGTAAAGTCCTTGTAGATTATCAATTAGAATTATATTATTGGTAATTAGTATTATTGAAGAAATAAAGAACTATTACGTATTGAAAAGTATTAATGTTTTTTATTAAGTAACAGCAATATTGACTCTTATCGATTAGTATCGATTCTCAGGATATCGAAAAAAGTTACAAGTATATGATATAAAAATTATATAGGGTTCTTTAAACAGCCAGTTATTACCAAAGTCAGAGAAATCGGGCTAATATTTAAAAAGTATAACGTTACAATCAAATTAATAGTTATTAATAAACACAGACATTGAATAATAATTTGTAAATATAATAATTGTTTTCACCCAACAGCTGTTGAACTAAGAGGAGGCACTGGAATTGTCAAAGAAAGATGGCTGCCGTCAAGTCGATCAAAATGTTGCTCGTTCCTGCCGTGTTCCAAATAATGTATTTTCTGGCAATATTTGTGTTCTTGTTTCTGCAAATCTCTTGTTAAATGTTGTGTAGTGATTGGTGTACTGTTTCTGAGTTGTATTTAGTGTATCCGTATAATTATTAGTTCAAACACTTTCTCCGATTCCGTCACTAATTTGGTTTAATGTATTATACAGTTTTCTAGTGTTTTATGGTGTTTTTCGGAGTAGATTTATATTGTTCTGTGTTATGGAGTGTTACTTGATTGTTTCTGTTATAATATGATAGTTTCAGAAGTATTTTACAAGTCACTCGCGATTTCACAATAACGCACTATACACTCGCTTTGTATGACGATTATAGGTTAGGTTATCCACGTTATCAAACGTATGTCATGTTAACCGTTCAACTACCAATAATTAACTAACTGTTTCCTTTAGTTTCAATTAAACTCTTAGCCCATATAATATTATCCTTAACATTGTTCAAATATTTTTCACATCCTGTGTGCACTTTTACATTTTCACTATATGAATGCCTAAACTTTGGTTATTTGTCAATTTTATTCACTAGATTTGATTTAAATTAATCTTTCAGTTCATTCTGGTTATTTTCAGATTAAATAATGCCATTTTATAGTGTTTTCTGTCCAAAAAATAGTAATTTCACTTTCAGTTTGGTATACTGTGAAGAGTCAAAACATCAAAATTTACTTCCTGTCATTATATAAATTCAGCCATTTTATCAGTTATATTTAATATTAATAATCCTATATTGTATCAAAAGGTTCATATTCCCTTATTTTCTGGTAATTAATTGAATTAGTTGTATTCGGAAACATTATTCTGAAATATATGACTCCCATGTCCAAATTTCTGAGTCTAGTCATTCTCATTTTTATTTATAATTCTGAATATAATTTATTAAAATCTCTCTAAATGGTATGTGCAATTATATGGCATGATCTCAAGTTTATTTTGTCTAAACCCCTTTTGTTTATTCGCATTTAAATGATTAATTTCTCTGTTTTGATGAAGTTTGGTTTCCATTCTTTTGGCCTATGATTTTTTAACAATTTTTCTTACAAAATAATTTACAAACAATATATGATGTGTGATACCCTCTCTGACTTTTACAAATAGTATTATAAATTAAACATGTTTTCAAATTACACAAAAACTTACCTTATTTTATCCACTAAGTGATCTTCTTTTTCTTTTTAATTACTACATGTTTCAGGGCTTATATCCCCATCTTCAGGTAAAAGCAAATCTACCCTATTATTAGGGTTTCGTTAAAAATTCACAACGACAAAAACACATAACACACTTAAATAAATTAACATTGAACATTAAATCTGTATCGGAACACGCTACAAACGAACCAGTGCACTGGCCGAAGTCCGACTTTCAACTGATCCGTACACGCTATTCACGGTTTGTTTTCATAGCTGTGTCATATAGTTTATTTGATTTGAATGATAACTGTTCATTAAGTACCTGATTTTTATTTCTTCTTAAGGCCTTGTATATTTCAAATTCCTCTAAAGCATCCAGTAGTTGACCCTTTTTACCTATATGTAAAGGTTCCAAATTCTCTTTAAATCCAGTGTATGTATGATTTTCGTTTATTAGATGTTGTGCGTAATGCGATACATTATTATTGGGGAACTTCTTAGGTAAATGTTCTTTAAATCTCTCGGAAAATTTTCTCCCCGTCTGGCCTATATAGATTTTATCGCATTCATTACACCGGATTCTATAAACGCCAGAACAATCCTCTAGTAATGCTTTGGTATTAGGCTTAAGTATATTTGTTAATTTGTTCGTGGTCCTGAATGAGACAATAATCCCTAGCTTTTTTAATTCATTATGTAGTGTATTAGGTAGTATGTTTGTATATCTAGCAGAAACATATTGGGTTTTATCTTTAACTTTGTCCAATCGTTTTAATTTATTAGCGTGTTTATATATTATTTTATCAATGATTTTACTATTGTAACCATTCACTATCGCTATATGTTTTATTATATTAATTTCATCGTTATAGTCTTCTATGTCCATCGGTATATTTGTCAATCTATGTGCCAGTGCGTTAAAAGTTGCCATTTTATGTGTATAAGGATGATTGGAACTAGCATGTATGGCTATATCAGTTGTTGTTGGCTTTCTATATATTTTAAAGCTAAGGAGGTTATTACGTTTATATGTGGTTACGTCCAGGAAATTCAACATATTGTTATGTTCTACTTCCATAGTGAATTTAATATTACTGTTTATGCCGTTCAAAAAAGTAAGCAATCCGTCTATCTGTCTAAGAGTACCACCAAAAATTAAAAATGTGTCGTCTACGTACCGTGTGTATGAGATGATTTTATTGTATAACTTGTTTTGGTCAGATAGTATATACTTGTTCTCATAATGATTCATGTAAATCTCCGCTAAAATTCCACTCACCGGTGAACCCATGGCCAGCCCATTTTCCTGGATAAAAAACTTATTGTCGTGTGTAAAGTAATTCTGTTGCACAACAATTTTCAATAAAAATATAAGTTCATCAATTTGTATCTGTTTTAAGACATTTGTCTTGATTAAAAGTCTCTCGAGAATATTTATCGTCTCTAGCACGGGTATGTTCGTATACAAATTCACTATGTCCATAGATATCAGTTTATGGTTAGGCAGTACTTTAATGTTTTTAACTTTGTTTACAAATCCTATTGTATTTTTTACGCTATGTATGTTGTCCATTACTAAGCTGTTTTTGATGATTATTTGTAGCTTTTTGGCTACATTATAGCTTGGGGCAGTTGTATGATTTATTAAAGGACGTATTGGTATATTAGGTTTGTGTAACTTTGGTAGTCCTCTGAAAGTTTTTAACTTTCAGAGGACTACCAAAGTTACACAAACCTAATATACCAATACGTCCTTTAATAAATCATACAACTGCCCCAAGCTATAATGTAGCCAAAAAGCTACAAATAATCATCAAAAACAGCTTAGTAATGGACAACATACATAGCGTAAAAAATACAATAGGATTTGTAAACAAAGTTAAAAACATTAAAGTACTGCCTAACCATAAACTGATATCTATGGACATAGTGAATTTGTATACGAACATACCCGTGCTAGAGACGATAAATATTCTCGAGAGACTTTTAATCAAGACAAATGTCTTAAAACAGATACAAATTGATGAACTTATATTTTTATTGAAAATTGTTGTGCAACAGAATTACTTTACACACGACAATAAGTTTTTTATCCAGGAAAATGGGCTGGCCATGGGTTCACTGGTGAGTGGAATTTTAGCGGAGATTTACATGAATCATTATGAGAACAAGTATATACTATCTGACCAAAACAAGTTATACAATAAAATCATCTCATACACACGGTACGTAGACGACACATTTTTAATTTTTGGTGGTACTCTTAGACAGATAGACGGATTGCTTACTTTTTTGAACGGCATAAACAGTAATATTAAATTCACTATGGAAGTAGAACATAACAATATGTTGAATTTCCTGGACGTAACCACATATAAACGTAATAACCTCCTTAGCTTTAAAATATATAGAAAGCCAACAACAACTGATATAGCCATACATGCTAGTTCCAATCATCCTTATACACATAAAATGGCAACTTTTAACGCACTGGCACATAGATTGACAAATATACCGATGGACATAGAAGACTATAACGATGAAATTAATATAATAAAACATATAGCGATAGTGAATGGTTACAATAGTAAAATCATTGATAAAATAATATATAAACACGCTAATAAATTAAAACGATTGGACAAAGTTAAAGATAAAACCCAATATGTTTCTGCTAGATATACAAACATACTACCTAATACACTACATAATGAATTAAAAAAGCTAGGGATTATTGTCTCATTCAGGACCACGAACAAATTAACAAATATACTTAAGCCTAATACCAAAGCATTACTAGAGGATTGTTCTGGCGTTTATAGAATCCGGTGTAATGAATGCGATAAAATCTATATAGGCCAGACGGGGAGAAAATTTTCCGAGAGATTTAAAGAACATTTACCTAAGAAGTTCCCCAATAATAATGTATCGCATTACGCACAACATCTAATAAACGAAAATCATACATACACTGGATTTAAAGAGAATTTGGAACCTTTACATATAGGTAAAAAGGGTCAACTACTGGATGCTTTAGAGGAATTTGAAATATACAAGGCCTTAAGAAGAAATAAAAATCAGGTACTTAATGAACAGTTATCATTCAAATCAAATAAACTATATGACACAGCTATGAAAACAAACCGTGAATAGCGTGTACGGATCAGTTGAAAGTCGGACTTCGGCCAGTGCACTGGTTCGTTTGTAGCGTGTTCCGATACAGATTTAATGTTCAATGTTAATTTATTTAAGTGTGTTATGTGTTTTTGTCGTTGTGAATTTTTAACGAAACCCTAATAATAGGGTAGATTTGCTTTTACCTGAAGATGGGGATATAAGCCCTGAAACATGTAGTAATTAAAAAGAAAAAGAAGATCACTTAGTGGATAAAATAAGGTAATTATTTATTTAATCATATACAGTGATCTGGAGACCAACGGTAACTATGTATACACAAAAACAATTAGTATTAGTTACAATACAAATAATAGTTAAACAAAATTAAGAATATTTTTTTTAAATAAATGGTTGTCTTCAAGTCAGACATTTTGCAACAAAAACCCCATTTCCAACATGGAAACATGGTTTATAAAAAAGGTTTTGTACTAACTAACATCTTAATTACTCTCTACTATTTACAAGTATTAACTATTTTTATAGTTCTGATGTTAGTTGTATCAGACCCAAACAAATGGCCTTATATCTAAAACATTTTTAAACATTCTTATACTATATACATAAAAACCTTATATTTATATTCTTATTTCTAACTATTATTATAAGTAGGATTCTACAGTTTTTATACCGTCTTTTATACATTGTCTTTGGGGAATTGTACCCTGTCATTAACAAATAAATAGTATTAATTGTTCAAAAGGTATTATGAACTCTGTTTTTCTTTTTTCATGTAAAACAAAATGTTATTTTAAACAGATTCATGTCTTATGAACAACATATTGTCACAATACATATTTTAAGTCATTGAAAAATGCATATTTCATTGCATCCAATGTTTGTGATTGCCAAGAATGAAACACAAGGTTCCTTTTTTATAATACCCAAAACTATCACTGGTTCACTTTGCACTTATATATTATGTTAATGCTAAATGGTCGTATAGTCTTATTAACATAATAAATTGGTTAGCGTTTTTTCAATGGAGATTTGTTCCATGGGTACTATATTATTGTTTCATCTTAGTTCACAGGAAACTTTTACTTTATACACTCCTCTCTCTTAAATTTATATACATGTGGTTTTTATTTCGTTATACTTTTATTTTTAGATATTTATTTTGGGGATATAGGGATTTGGGTGTCTTTTATAAGAGCATGACATCTTCTTCAGGATGCTGCCCTCTTCTTCTTTCTTCAGTCTTCTTTTCTCCTGCCTTCTGGGACTGGTATCTTCTCCATCTTCTTCTTGTTGCCATCAGGTTTCTTGGGATCTTCTCCATCTTCTTCTTTATTTCAGAAATACACAACCTGTATTGGTTGATCTTGGCTTATTTTAGGGTTTCTATTCTATTTATTCTCCCTCGTTGTGGGTTTGGTCATATTGTGTACTGCTTTGTTATTTACTATTTTACCTTCCTGGGTTATACCTTGAAAACCTTTGGTTATGAGACTGGTCTTGGATGACTCATCACTAGTAACTCCTTTTATTTTAACTTGTATTTTCTTTATAATAATGATTTCTTTCCACAGTTGCTATGAATTAATTAATTTATATTAAACTTAATGCTTTCTTCCAAATTTAAACATTATAACTTCATTATTCTAATGATCAATTGCCATTCAATATTATGCATACATCTGTCACGCTACACCCTATATATAAAAAAATACTCTCTAACCCTTTGTACATAGGATACGTGTTTCCCCTACCCAAAACTCAATTCCCTTATTTGGCGGCCCGGATTCTACCTAAGGCGGCCCCTTCCCCACAAAAATCTATCCCTATCCCGTCCCAACCCTTGTTGCGGACTCCTACATGACACTACCCCCAAATACAAAATTGCCATCCCCAAAATTCTCAATCTCATTACATTACTACAATACACGAAATAACCTCATTAATTACAAACAACAATATGTCACTCAAAATCTACATAAAGTTTCCATTACCACTGTGTCAACATCAATACTACTTACAATTCTACAACATACCTTACTTCAAAACAACATTACATCGTCTTCATCTCTATCGTTTCAAATTCAACTTAGCATTTAACTTGGACAGATATATGTGTCCCATAAAACATTTATCACCCATGAATTATCTTTTATTTTATTTCTCATATTCTTTTTATCCTTACTTCAAAATATCTGTAGTACATTAAACATTAATTACTTGTAACATTTACTAACCAATATACCAGTGACGTTATTGCTGATCAGCTGATCCTCCTGACACAATGAAAATACATCTCACAATTGAATAAATTACATGGAATATACATATTTATTTTTATTTATTCTCCCTTCTCACCTTATTGTTTCCCATTTCTCTGATTCTGGTTATTTATGTTAGCCTGCCAGACGATTTAATTATTGCCTTAGGAAAAAACATACACACATCATGAAATTAACTATTTTTACAATACCTATATCTAACATACAACAAGTAAACACTACATTTAAAAACGCATAATCATCAATCATTAATCATCCTTCATAACTTTCTACAATTAGATTACTTAAAATTTTCAAATTCATTATTAATATTTATTTTTCATCATATCTCAGTTATTATTATCCTTTAAATCATTATCTCAAGTTATTTTCATTATTGAAGTTAAAATTCGTTCCATTAAGTTAAACATTTGTGTACATTTTATTATCTTTGACTTGTATCATAAAAATTTTATACTTACAGTCCATAATTCCTATACTGACATACACAACTATATACACCATACACTACTACTCCAAGTAACCTCTGAAACATTTAACAAAAAGTTATTTCAAATCAACAACTTATCATTTAATTACCAAATTCACTTCTCGTTAAACCATTTAAATTCATCAGAAAATTCAATAATATAATCTTTGAATTAATCAAAATATTTAAAACATTTCAAATTATTTTAATTAAATTAATTAAACATTTACAATTAGCCAATTAGTTTTCAAAATTAATTCGGTTATTTGTTTAAATTGCAAATATTAATATTAGTATTACAACAATCATCTACACACACATTGTTTACTTAACATTCTACCATACACACAAATAAACTTATTAAACATTTATTTACAAATCTGCATCCTTATTTATTTAGTCATATCACACTTCAATGTTCGAGGTTGCGAGGTCACAAAACCATAAAACAATGTTTAATTGTCTTTTATTGCTTTACAGTCTACCCTCCATCGTCAAAGATTAATCTTGGTTTTGTATAGCACTGTTCAATTATATTGACATACATATTGTTGTCTTGTGTGTCATAACCAAACAATTTCAATTTATCCGTTATACCATAATAATCATTCACCAAGTCTAAGTTAAGTATTTCTGTTAAATCTCCGTCAGTAAATATTTCCAATATCGGGTTAGTTACTTTTGTATTATCCATTAGATCATTCTTGTTTAAATACACTTCTAATATTTCTTTCAACTCATCATAATCTCTCTTTAAATTATACACTTCTAATTCTCTCTCATCATAACACCATCTCATACTTATAAAATCATTCCACACAGAGGGTATAAACTTATACAAATAAAATAAACTCAAATCTTCTACTAACACGGGACCCTTGCCCTTCAAAAACTCTTGTGACCACATTAACTCATCATAGATAATAAAAGGAAAATTTCCCCTCTGTCCCCACTCTACTACAACATTATTTTTTCTCTCTCTCTCTAACTCACTGACACACATTAACATCTCATAATCACTACATTCTACCCTTTCATTAGTACTCTCATTATTTATTTTTACTGTATCAGTCTCTGATACTAACTCTTCCAACACATTAATATTCTCAATATTACGTACATTATTTTCGACATTATTGTCATTATTTGTTAACTCTTTATCTGGTATTACATTCATCACATGTACTCCCATTCGCTCTACACTCTGTTCTAATTTATTCAAATTATTTTTTATTATTTCGTTATTATTTTCAAAACATTGATTGATCTCACTAATATGGTTTTTTAACTCACTGAAATTGCTTTCGCATTTTATTGTCTGTTCATATATTTCGCTTTTCAACTCATGGAATCTAACATTCTGCTCATCGAATTTAGCACACAATATTGCATTCATGCCACACAAATATCTCATTACATCACTATTCTCAAATTGATTATTTTCCATTTTTGTAGTTTTTACTTTATCTCTGTAAATCGCAATGATACAAACCTAACCTCTAAATATTGTTTACAAATTCGTCATTACCACATCCTATTTTCTGTGTATTAAAATAGGTCTAGTTCCTATAAAATTTATATACGAACATCCTGGCAGGGTCGTCGCTGTGAAGTTACTCACTTTTTACCCTGATATTTGATACATTCCACTCTTCATAAAACAATACTTACCGCTGCCAGAATTTCACTTACCGTCATGTTCCCCGTAAAACTTATCTTTTGAAAACTGCCCAAGGTCGCCACGATATTTTTCTAAAAGGTAAAATATCGAAAACTTATACACTCTTGCCCTTATAAAAATCCCGCGATCTGACTGTAATAAAACTCAGAAAACCCCCGATTTCGTTAGACGAATTTTTAACACAGAAATGAGGAAATGGCAATGACGAAATAACTTAGTCTAACACATTTTATCTGGTGTAACCGTTATTTTTAATGATTGATTATTCAACAACCATGTGTACAGATAAAACTTTTTTGTATATTGCTTGAAACTTTAATACATTTTTTCCTTATGTTTTGTCTGTTTAAAACGTAATTATAACTTATGTAACTTAATGATTACTACTTACGACTAGACTGCCCAGCCTGCAATTCACTCACACATTTATACCTAATTTTTATAAACCCCTCAACACCTTAGAAAAGTCAGTTTAACTCGGGAACCGCACTATCGCGTTACCGGCCACGCACGTGGTTATTGTTCCAAGTTTCCGAAAATGTTCGTCTTGAAATGTTTTCAGTCTCCTAGGTAATAAAATTTTCGCTGTGATGGTTTGATTAATCTCTTGGGTCCCGGTCAGTCCTGATGAATTAATTACATTTAGGAAAACTCGACCAACCGGGCCCTAAACGAAACTGTAGGTGTCTGTAGCGGTAGGCTGCTTCTCGTAAACCGCTTAGCGTCTCTGACTAATGTCCACCGTTCAGGTGTCCGAAAGATATACGAAACTATTAACTCTTTTATGCTCACTCCTGACTGTTGTTAATCCCTTTAGACACTGTTGATTACATTCCAAAATTTTAACGGTGAGGTCGGCCGACCTAAAGAAAAAACTGTTAATGAAATTTAGATGAACCGCATGCGGTCGGTTGGTAAGAGGCACTGGGCAGAAGTTTGTTCTCTGTTCCCTCTCCACAGTTTTCAATACGGGAATTCACTGCCTTGGGCGTCGTCGCCGAAGCTTCGGCCCATGCTATGCATGTTGTTTTTTGAGTCAATGTCGCATATGATCTTCTATCATGGATGTTAATATAACTGGATGCCCGACAGGGCGCTCTCTAGTGAAGCAAGTGTGACGTCACGCCGCCATCTTTAAAACGGGCAAAAAAAATGTAAACAGACGTGGTGTTAGGTTGATTTGTGCGGACCTTTTGGAGTGTAAATTGATTTAATGCTTCCTTGACTTATCACTTCGAAAAGAAGATAAAATGCCTGACTCTTGTTATGCTGTAGGTTGCACAAATCGACGGAAAAAAGGAGAGAACTTGCAGTTTTTTGCGTAAGTGGCATGTTTTGTTTTGCAGCGATTTTTTGTCATCCACCTCCTTATATAGTGCAGGAAAACTGTCGGCGTAAGCCAGAATTGAACGAAAAAAATCTAAGTAGTCTCGATTTTTGAGGAGTAGTTGTTTATAATGTATACAAACATTTTTTGTCTAATCACCTGCCAGCGGCGCCCGGGAAAATTTGTTATAAACAAATTTTTAAAAAAATTCAGTTTTTCGCTCATATCTCCGTTAATTTCGCCGTAGCTTAATTCTACAAGAGTAAAATTTTAAAGCTGAAGAAATTCTACACAAATTTTATCTTAAAAATATTTTTGTGCGAGCAAAAACAAGCGCGGGAGGTCTAAATGTTTATAACGTATAATTCTGTCGTGGTGGGAGACGAGGCTAGCGAGCGGAGGCACGCGCGTGCTTCAATAAACGTTATAACTCTTGTTTAAATTGAACTATTTTAACAAAACAAAGTGCCTATCTAAAAATTATAGTTTTTTACATGCGACTATTATGAAAAAAGGTTTAGGATTTTATTATGTGTATATTGTACAAGAGATGAAATTACAAAATGCTGTTTTCTTAAAGAATATGCAATTAAATAAACAATTAATTTTATAATGAACTTTCCCGTAAAAATTCATTTTCTAGACCCTTTGGTTGATTACTATAAGGAATAAAAAAAATTACAAAAATTTAGTTTTTAAGATTCGCCATTTTTAAAATTTACTTTTTTGGAAAAATCGTAACTAAAAAAATAATTTAATTTCAAAATATAATTATGCGATAAGTGCAATAATCAGGCCACTTCTTTTTGGGCTATTTCGAAAGCTTAAATCTTGCCCTTTAAGATTTAATTATAATAGGTACGAAATTTACGGTTAAATTGGGATATTAATAATAATTAGTTGCTACTTCAGCCGATAGCCGCGCGACTCCAAAATTTGCCAAAAAATCGATGCCTGGAAAAGTTATAAAAAAATATTTTATTTTTGTGCAACTTACAGGTGTTGTCGAGCATGTTTTGACGTTCAAATAACCACCATTTTTAGGTGTTTGCAATAATAATTTTTAATAATTATTAAATAAAATTAATAAATAAGACAGGCATAATCATTAAATTTTATACCATTAAATTGGTATCCAATTACTGATCCAATCAAACAAATTTGTAATAAAAAAATGTTATTCTAATGGAGATCTACAAAAAAGTACTCTAGTAATTTTTTCGTAAAATTAATATTTCAGCCGTAAATAATAGTTTAATTTCGTCTGTTTGCGCTATAGGTAAGAGAGAGATGGAAGATGCAACGCATCTCACGCTCAAGCGTTGTTCAGCAACTTTTAGTAATTTCAATTCGACGATGGTTATCTATAACTTCTATATACATTTCTCTTTTTAATATGAATATTTTAAGATTATGCAAGTATATATAATAGAATGGTGGGGAAACGTTCTATTATTATATATAATAGAATGGTGGAGAACGGCAGGTGCGCGGTCCCCTCTTACTTACAATTTTTTTAGTGCGCTTATTTTTGCTCGTACAAAAATATTTTTAAAATGAAATTCGTGTAGAATTTCCTTAGCTTTAAAATTTAACTCTTGAAAAATTAAGCTACTGGTAAAATTAACGGAGATCTGAGAGAAAAACTGAATTTTTTTTAAATTTGTTAATAACAATTTTTCCGGGCGCCGCTGGCAGGTGATTAGACAAAAAATGTGTGTATACATTATAAACAACTACTCCTTGAGCCCAAGTTTCTCAAGATTTATAATTTCATTTATCTCTATAGAATTTTCCAAACTTTTACATCGATCTACCTCCCCCGGAATTAAACTCGCGAGTTCCTGGTGAGTACCGGTAACTTTTCATACAGATAAATAGCCCTAATAATAATGAAGTTGGAAATACAGCTTTTTATTTCTAATTCTTCGTTGAGAAACTTTTGTTTTTAAATTTCATTTTACGTTCCCATAACACTATGATCCCACGGTATCGGCTAATAAATTCTTTGATTACGAGTGGAAATAGCAAAAGATTTAACAGGTAAGTGAGAATTACCATTCGGGCTGATAGGTTTGACAAAAAATCGTATTATTCAGGACGTACAGTAGCATGTATTTATCATCAAAAAATAATTAATTGTCGCGTAATTAATGGCACAATTATGTACCAGTTGTATAGGTAGAACTGTGGGCTCGAGATCTCTTGCCCGTTTTAAAGATGGCGGCGTGACGTCACACTTGCTTCAGTCTCGCAAGCATACAGGATTGGCAGTCGGGCATCCAGTTAGTATATAAACATCCATGTCTTCTATAGGCATTGGCTGACGTCATTTAAGTGGGCCGGACGTTTAAGTGAAGCCAAAGGGACGATGAATAATTTTACGCTCTAGCCATCTTGGTTTTAGTCGAGAGCGTCCTTTTGAGCACGTGCGGGTGTAGTTGCGCTTGAGCATTGACACACATGTACAGAGTTCTTAGAATTTTGGTGGAGGTGCAAATTCCTCTGCCGCATTACACCACTGAAATTGCGCATCGCCTTGTTTCCAACTGTTTCTCAACTCTGGTCTATTATACGGACAAATACGTTGCACAATAATACAGTTTTACATTATTTTTGTAAGGCTCCCGACCGAAAACGAAATGAATACAAATATATAAATGCCCCAAACCGTAAAAATAAAAAATACCCAAAAATTGACCCGCTACAAGAGTTTATGTGGGAGACGTGTGGTCTCCAAATGATCCCTTAGTTTTTTGTGTTAGTGTACCTGGTGAGGCCAGGGGGTGTTTTTATGAAATAGTAGTGCCCTATGCAAATATAGAGAGAGAGAATGTAGCTTGGTGTGATAGAGAGAGATGTTTTAAAAGCGAGAGGTATTGTGAGAGAAAAGGAGAAGTAGAAATTTTTAAGATAAGTAGAGACTATGAAGAGTTTATGGAAAGGTTAGGAGGAGAGATGATTGATAAATATAATAAGAACTTACCTTGTAATGAAACTGAAGTAGTAGGAGATAAAGAGAATGATGACTTTACAAAATACCTAATTATGACTGATTATACAGGAGGTGACAGGACAATGACCAATCATGACAGGTTAAATGAGTTTGAGGATAATGATGAACATTTGAATTGTATATGTATTTATGATGTTAGTATAAGATATCTAATAATAAACAATGTATATAGTTTTAAGATTCGACTATTATTTGACGATGGAGGTTAATTATTTTATTGTGTTATGAACATTTAATTATGTGGACAGTGTTTTGAAATGGACTGTTTATGACTGATTTTGATAAATGGTTAAATGATAATTTTGGATTGTATATTTTTGTGTATATTAATGTCAATGTATTTGTGTATTTTTGCTGTTGTGTATTTTATGTATTGTTTTACGGTAGAATTTTAAATAACTGAAGAAAGTTTAAATGATATTATGAGATTCAGAGTCTAATGGTTAGTAAATGATTATATATTTGGATATTGAGTTGTTTTAGGATTGTAAGATAAGTGATGAATTTTCTAATGATTATATTAAGGTGAAATGTGAAAGAGGTTTGGGGATAATGATAAATAAGGGCATTGGAGTTAGTTAAATAGAGTAAATGGGAGTTAGTGAAAATAAGAATGTTGAGATACTGATAATATATAAAGAGGTGTTAGATATTTTAGGGACACAGTAGTTAGTGATTATATAGAGAGGTGAGTAATGTGAATGGTAATTATATTTGTTGTTCATGGTGATATTTTGTAGTAAGGGTAGTGGTGTAGGAGTCCGCAACGAAAGGTGTTGGGACAGGAAGGGACCGTTTAGTGCCGGAAAGGGTTACATGAAAGGGTCAGGAACCGATAAGGGAATGAGTTGGTTAGAGTTCGGGTACACACATACTAGTACAAAAAATGAGCGGTGCCAGAGGATTTAAATGGGATTTGTGAAGGGGGTTATTATTGAGATATTGGTGTCATAATATGTTAATGGTTAGAAGCGGTTGTTAGTAAAAAAGAGGTGAGTAAGGTTAGATTGACAATGCCAAAATAAGATAGAGAATAGTGAATAATAGAGAGTCACCCAAACTAATAAGGATTGAGAAAAGGGTTAGAAAAGGAAAATTCATGATAGGAAGGTAATTGTAACTGAAAGGTAATGATAAATTTGAAATTGTTGTATAGAATCTGATATAAACAAATGTTAAATAATTAAAAGTTAATAGAGAATTGTTGATGGTAATAATGTGATAAAGTTTTGGTACAAGTCATGTAAATGTAAATTGTTTAATGTAATGTAAATGTAACAATGTTAATGTGTAATGTACAATGTTCTATGATGTTTTTATTATGTTGATGACAATAGTGTGTGTGGTTCGGAGGTCGCTACAGGGGTAACGACGGTAACAAATGTTAAAAGATAGTAGATTTTGGATGTTAAAAGTATAAGGTTAGCAATGTTTGAACAAATATAGTATGATGTAAATTGCAAAAGAGACAAAATGATTATAAAATTGAGTAATGAAATTTGAATAATGAGCTTGTCTGCCATAGTAGTTGTAGGTTGAATCTTATAGAAATAAATAGGTGATGGTGTTTTGGGGAATATTAAAGAATTGTTTATGTATTATGTTATTTGTAGGAATATATATATTTTCTCTTACAAGGAAGAGATTGAATTTGTGTTGGTGGAAAAATCAGTCTATGTTGAATTCTTGTTGTTGTTGTGTTGGAAAAAATTTTAGTTGAACAAACCAACGTCTCAAAACACAAACCAATGCATCTAAGGGGAGAAATATCAGTTGTGGATATGGGAATAGATAAGGCCACTATATTAAAATTTTGTATTCGATGTTTCAGAGTTTTGTGGTGTTGTGACCGCGGTCCTGAGCTGGCCGGAGCATCAGAACAGGAGCGTTAAGTGCCTCAGGCCTTATGGTGTTGGGATCTCTCCTGAGAAGTCTAGTAAGGTCAGAGGGTGCGATCATCATCATCAGACCAAGGGTAAGTGATTGTATTTCTTTTATATCAATGTTAAGGGGGTTGTGGCGACATATCTGAACTGATCCTTTTAGAAAAGTGTGAATGAGTCAATGAAAGTTTTTATGTTTCAACATAAAATCTTTCATTGAGGGGGTTTTGTGACAGTACGAAAATCTCGATGTCAGAATTATGGTATGAGTGGTAACAAATTATCGTATTTTATTGTATCACCCACACACACATACATGGAGAGAACAATTTCCCTTTGTGAAGAGACAACTACGCAGATTCTAATAGATCAAAACGATTCCAAGGTCAGGAGCAGACGTGCGGAGACGAGCATACAAAATGGCCATCCAAGTGGAAACAGATTGTAAATAGCCACTCTCATTGGTCCACAAGACGGGACGTCATTAAAATCAGTGATGACCTAACAAACAATGACATGACAACAGGGCGTGAGCCAATTTTGAACAAAAGACAATGACGTGGATGCGCTAACACATACACAAAATATGTGCTTTGCATCTGCCCAGTCAGCATCAGACCATCAAGGCGTCAACACGCTGTGAAAATCGCTGGCAGTTTGTGCCAGCGAAAGTGTTTCTTAATCAAACTAACAATGTGGTAACATATAGTAATAACTCTTTATCAGAAATATCAAAGTAACTAGTAACAATGTAAATTAGAATCAGTGCAGCCAAAGAGACCTTTGGGACGATCGGCCGAACACCTGCTTGACCATGACGGCAATATAAGGACAACGGAGACTTTATACGTTGTAACGTCACAGAACGTTCCATAAAGGAAACCATTTACATAGCAATTATCATAACAGGAAAGTGAGCTGAACAGTATCGAACCCAAGTAGTCCTAAAAAATGGTGTAATATTGTCTAATAATTATTTCTACTAACATGAAAAATGACCAGACTTTGACTAAGACACAAACCCCATATATATTATTAAAGTGAATAACAATGAAAAAACCATAAGACACTATAAGAGAGACGAATAATGTCAGAATCAACCAAAATGAAGTCATTAATTATTAAGTCTGAATAGAGTATTAAGAACTATTTTTTGTGAATGAATGGACATGATCCAGTATAATATTATGTAATGTAAATAAAATAAATGTATTAAATGGTTTAAATACATTATTAGAAAGAGTTTAAGTTAAAATAAAAATTATATATTTGTTATGACAAAAAATATTAATGTGTTGGATTTGAGACCATGCACCCAGATTTCATGAAAAAAATTAATTATTATCAGATTGAAATAAAAACTATATGTAATTGTCAAGCAGACAATAGTGAACAATTTATCTTAAATAAAGAAAGCTGTCAAATGAATAAAAGTCAGTCAAAATAGCCAAAAACAGTATTAACTAAAAACATGTGGTAGGCATATAATATTGTATAATTTATGGATTTAATGTTGTTAAAATGCAACCAAATTGCATTAGAAAGTTGAAATATAATATAAAGCGACTATACTAATATATTTGACTAACTTTAATATTGTAATAGTCAAGTTAGCAAAATATTTACCTATACCATATATGGCTGGAGCCAATCATCCAGTACAAAAATAATCATATCTGGCTAAATATTTACAAAATGTTAACAAAAATAAAATAGAATGGTACAATACTTCTGTATACCTTAAAGACGAACAAACTCAGTTGAAAATAAAGTCAATTAGAAAAGAATTTAACTTATAAGAGTGAGATTTGTCACACTATGAAAAAGGACATCTCAAGACCAGTCAATGATGCTATGTCATCCTGTAATGATAATAATGTATGTAAAGAGTAACCAGGTATCACAAAAGATAGACAATATAATAAACTCTGAGTGTACACCAGTGAAATAAAACATATATTAAAGAAAGAGACTAATTATTGTGTTATAACATTAATAAAAAATCTAGGCCATAACAGAGGCCATATAAAATTGTAATTATATATGTATTACCTATGTTAAAATTTGTTTGTTTTGTTATAGGAAGGTAGTAATGTTGGATGTTAAGATTGTGGAAGAGACATAATACTTTCACAACAATTTTTTGTTATACAAATTGAATTTTCATGACAACAACCCAAGGTGGGAGTTGTATATTGTGTTACTTATTAGACTTAATTTAGTTAAAAACCAATCATAATTAGTATCACTAGATTCAGTTGAAAACAGAGAATCAAAATGTAATAATGGCATACAAATTGTGAGTACTAATGTAAAACTGTTTGCTAAATACCAGTGTAATTTTTGAAATATCCTTAGTATGAAGAATAAGAAATTCGTTCTAAAAGCTTCTACGGAAGTGAAAATTGTTCCATGACATTCCATTTCGTTTATTCTCGAACAATCTAGAAAGAATTTTTACACAAATATACCGGAAGTCGATGAAAACAATCAGCCTGAATTAGTATAAAAGAGAGACCAAATTCGACCCAAAAAACACTTGAAACTTGAACTCCAGAACTGATGCATCACCCACGACACTGATCAACGCAGCTAAGGCGAAACCGAGAGGCGAGAAATCGACAAGACACGAAGGAAGGCTTTTTCCCATACATTGACAAACAAACTGACTTAACCTCAACGAGAATCTACGCCAACGTGTCGCTGAAATAGAGCAGTGACACGGCAAATTTTAATAGAAATCACGCATCCAGAACGTCAACGGTCCAGGAGGGACCAAAACTTTAAATAGAGAACGAATTCTGCTGTGTTCGCATAGACTGACTAACTTGACAATAATCCCCTTAACGTAAACAAACATACACACTAAGCCTTCCTCTCGACACTGCATGGGAGTCAGCGCTACGGCGGCCAGTTTCTGAATTAACGCCAAACAGATGATTCGTAGTGGCGGCGTTTGAACGATATTCTACTGCCAAACGTTTTTACAAAAAGTGCGGAAATAGTAAACGATCGTAACTTTGACTTAAAATAGATTCAGTGCACACCCGAAGAGGCGAGACTGAAAAACTACCCGAAAGGAGTGTCCAGTGCGAGAATAATTAACCATTGGAACGTGAGTTACCAAAATTAAAGTCATTTATTACCTGGTTACATTTTATCACACAGTTGTACTACACATGCCACACACACCTTCAAATCACTTAGTTTTTCTTGTAAGGCATCTTATTGATATGTCTTGGTAGTTCAAAGGAGTCATGTCCTGAGAGTAAAGATTTTTTCACGTATTAAACTCATGCTTTTCAACTGAGTCAAAATCTGAAATATACTAGCCGATACTTGATTGGATATATAAAAATTGTCAATAATAATAACAAGAATAACTTGTAAAATTTTTTTCTCTGCAATTTTTTTATAATTTTTTCTATGAATGTTAGTCCTTCAGACGATTTGTTTGTTTTTGAAGAATCATTAAACTTACCTGATTTTTTCAAGCTAAACTGACTTGTTTAAATTTTTTCGTAGAAGTAAGATTTAAAAATTTTATTAATCACATTTTATTCTTGGAACAAACGTTTCCAAGTGGCGCCCATAAAAAAAAACATAGTATTAAGTTGTGTTACAGGACTACATCACCGCAGAGGATCCAGTCAACGGTAAGTAACAAAAGTGGGCGGAGGTAACGCCCGACATTTTACAACACTTATACAATCACAAACATTTACACCCTTTCTATTTTGTTATAAATTGGCAGCCCAACTAGTGAGGCTTGAAAAAGACGAAACAAGCCCGGAAACTACCAACAGATCAAAATGCCACAACCAAAGGGAAAAAAGGTGAAGAAGAATGTGGAACCCGAGTTAAGTGTGGAAGACGGAGAGGCAGTACAAATGGAGGAAATAGAATTAGAACCGCCCACACTAGAAATGGAAAGACCGGTACAAACAGCAGACGAATTAGAGGAGCAAACGGGAGAAGAACCCATACAAATGGTAGAACAAACAGAGAAACCCGAACCAGAAAAAATAACAGGGAGTGTTGACGTGAATATATTAATGATGATGCTCCATGAAATGAAGGAGGATATGAACGAAAATACTAAAAAAAGTAATGAGAAAATGTTCCAAAAAATGGAAGAAATGAACAAAAATACAGAATCCCTGAAAGAGGATATGAAAAAAAATAGACGGGAAGATAAGGAAGATAAGGAGAAATTAGACAAAAACATAGAATCTTTAAGGGAGTATATAAATGATAATGGGAAAAAGATGGAGCTATTTCAGGAGGAGAATAAAAAATACATAGAGTTCCTGAAAAAAGAAATTAGCATAAAGTACGAAACAGTAAACAAAACGATCAATGATAATAAAATCGACAGTGACAGGAAGGTCGAGAATATGGAGAAACAGTTGGAAAGGTTACAGGAGGGGAACAATACACGTTTCGAAAATATAGAGGAACAAACAGTAGAGACCAAACAAGATGTTAGAAATCTCGAAAACATGGTAAGGCAGAACCAAGACGCCATCATGCAGGAGGTGGGAGAAGTCCAGAAGGACGTTAGCGAGAGGATGCAGAGAACATATGACATCGCTAACAGGCTGGACGAACAAATAAAAACTAACAAAAATAGCATACTGGAAATAGACCAGAGAGAGAAAAACCTGCAGGAAAGATTAGAGGCGCTGAGAGACACACCTATATTAAACACTCATACGTGTCATGGTGAAAACAGGGAAGTAATCAACTTCCAAAACTATCGACGAAACCCAATGGAATTTTTAGAAAGAATGGAGGAGTTTATTGGGAGAAATAAAGAAACAAGGTGGGACAGGATAAGAGAGATGCTTGACGAGATGTTTAAAAACACTAGGGATAACTGGTGGATAGCGGTACGACCCGAAATCACGAATTTAGCAGAGTTTAAACGCCAGTTCAAGGAGAAGTATTGGTCGGAGACTGCACAAAACAGGGTAAGAATGGACATATTCTATGGCAAATACGACGCGTCCAATGGACAGTCCCCGACGTCTTATTTCCTGGGAAAGGTATGTTTAGCACGGAAGTTGATACCGCCGATCCCAGAGGAATGTTTGGTAAGGCAATTAGCTGGACATTACAGTTATGGTATCAAAGATGCCCAATTATACCAACAGCTTAGCAAAATAGCCGATCTGGCCAAATTATTGGAAAATTGTGAATCCAAAGGAAGGTTCCAGGATTACCAACCCCCCAATCGTAAGGTAGAGTACAACAACAACAATAACAGACCAAACCGGAATGGAGGTGGAAACGGTAATAACCTAAACACCAGTAATCAGAACAATAATACCCCACCAAATGGCTGAAGTGATAACACTCAGGGTCCAAATAACCGCAACTATCCGGGACCAAACAGAGGTAATTACACCGGGAATAATTACGGTAGGAACTTCCACCAGGGAAACAGTTATCGCGGGAATAACTATAGGGGAAATAATTATGGTCAACGTAATGGTTATCGTAACGGGGGCGACCAAGGAGGAGGCGATAGGATAAATCACGAATATAGGCCCCAGGTAAATTATACAATGGCCAATAACCGACGGCCATATCCACCCAATGTACCCACTTACATGTTTTACCCACAACAGGCACCAGGTAGCCAGGGTAACATGACGAATAGCCAACCTATTAATGGTAATCCCGAGGTCAGGCAGGAAACACAGACGGGTCAGCAGCCCAATGTTCCAGGAGACCGGGCCAATGAGACCGTGGCTCATTTAAACTAAATGCGGCAGTGGAAAAGGAAAACCGCCCTTCACTGAACCAATATTATGGGGTGACTAGTTACGAACATAGACAGGACAAAGACGGGACTAGGACATTAAGAATAAATAATTATCTTAAGGATATTAGAGAGGAGTTATTAGAAGAGGGTGACAATATCATTAAAAATAGTAACCAAGGGAATAATAGTATCGTGCAGATCAAAGCAAATATCAATGGCATAGAAGCGATATTACTCATTGACACGGGGTCAAACGTATCACTTATCGATAGTATTGAGTTAGAGAGGATCAAACAAAATAGTAATTTACCAATACCCACTCTACCTATAAATAACATTATTTTAGTCGGAGCAACGGGGAGGCAAAATAAGTCAATAAAGAAACAGGTGTCATTAGAGATGACTAGTAATGGGGTAACGATACCAATAGGGTTATTAGTGGCGAATAATTTACCCATGAGTATCCTAATAGGCTGCGATATACTTAGGCCATACAATGCTGTAATAGATTTGGAAGGTAAGGTGATAACTTTAAAAACTAACAAGGGAATTTGGACCAATAATTTAATCGATGTCCAAGGAAATGGTACAGACAATACACCTTATCAAGCGATAGTGAACCATTATTATTGTGCCGATCGTCCAATCAACATGCCATTATATCAGGAGGAAAACCCAGAGTTGTGGTTAGAAAAATTAGAAGAAATACGGGATTTCCAAAGGACGAAAGCAAGGGGTCTGATCAGCGAAAAACAGGCGGAACAATTAATCGAGGTATACAACAATTATAAACACATATTCTCGAACGCTCCAGGTAAAGCCAGAGATTATCAATGCACCATAAAATTCAAAACTCTGGTGGAATTTAACAGGAAATCGTACCCGATCGCATACTCGCTAAAGAACGAAGTCAGGGAAGAATTAAGCAGGATGATAGAGGACGACATGATCGAGTATAGTCATTCGCCCTTTACCAGCCCAATCATAGCGGTGCCAAAAAAGAACGGAAAGGTACGTATATGTCTCGATGCTAGGGAGATCAACAAAATGATTGTTAACGACTGCACATCACCTGGGGAGATAGAGGAGATATTGAAAAAGTTTCACGGAACCAAATATATAAGCTCATGGGATACGGTATGCGGTTACTGGCAGGTAGAACTCCACCCTGATAGTAGGAAATATATGGCATTCATATTCGAGGGCAGAAACTATCAGTTTAAGCGGTTACCTTTTGGCTTAATAAATTCTGTGGTGGTGTTTGTAAAGATAATGGACAGAATATTGGGGCAGGAAGTACTGAAGTTTACGACAGTATACGTCGACGACCTACTGGTAACTTCAGCGAATTGGGACGACCATTGTAATAGGGTTGAACAGGTGTTAAGAGAAATTATCAGAGAATAATATCACCCTCAAATTAGACAAGTCCCAATTCATAGCGAATGAGGTGAAATTTTTAGGATTTAATTTAACAGAACAAGCGATTACTCCATCCAAAGAAAAGGTAGAGGCCATACAGAAGTTCCCCACCCCAAAGAACAGGAAACAGCTGCAGTCATTTTTAGGAATCTGTAACTATTACAGAAAGTTTCGGTCCAATTACTCAGAACTAACTGCCAGGTTCCAAAAGCAGTTATCAGCTAAAGACAAATGGACTTGGGGACCAGAGCAAGATGGAGTGCTCAATACCATAAAGGAAAAGTTTTTAGAAACAGTAATGTTGCATCATCCCGACTTTACAAAACCATTTTTTCTAAACTGCGATGCCAGTAACGTGAGTTTAGGTGCAGCCCTATATCAGGAAGATCAGGATGGTAACCATTTAGTAATTAGCTTTGCTAGCCGCGTGCTGAACAGTTGCGAACGAAACTACAATACTACCGAAAAAGAATTGTTGAGTGTAGTTTTCGCATGCGGTAAATTTAGGACATATATATTAGGGTACCCCATAACAGTTAGAAGCGACCACAAATCTATATCATTTTTAAAGCATTGTAAACTGAACCACGGAAGGCTGACGAGATGGGTTTTGGCCTTGCAAGAGTATAATATCACATGGGAATATATACCCGGCAAACAGAACGTAGCAGCCGACGTCCTATCTCGCGTCAATATACCAGACCAAACCTTTGACGGCGAAAAAGAACAATTAGCTAAGGTTTACCACATTATTAAGAGCAGGGAAGATTTAAAAAATATTTTAAACGATATACAGTCACAACAAGAGGCCGATCCAAAATTAGGAGATATTAGAAAAAGGGTACAGGAAGGCGATGAGGTCATAAATAGATATTATTGTATACACAACGACACTTTGTTTATAAGGAATACCCCGCACCAGGAGAATTGGAAATTAGTGATTCCACCAGCGATAGAGAGACCGCTAATAATCGACTATCACGATAGGTACGGACACATGGGTGCCCTTAAAGTAAGGAAGGCATTGGAAGAGCAAACATACATCAAAGGGCTGTATAAGAAGGTGCAAATGGCGATACGGTCGTGCGATATTTGTCAAAAAGTAAAGTGTGATAACGAGAGAAAAAGGGGTCATGATACCCATATCATCTACCGAAAAATTGGAAAAGGTATTTCTCGATATCTGCGGACCATTTCCACGCAGCGGTGGGAGACACCGATATAAATTTATCGTAATCATCTTCGACCACTTTAGCAAATATACAAAGCTATACCCAATAACTAGGGCAACGACCAGGAAAATAATAGACATTATTATAGAGCGATATATAATGGAGGTAGGCCGACCGTATTCTATAATTACGGACCACGGTACCCAGTTTACGGGAAAACTTTGGAAGGAAAACCTGGGAGAACACGGAATAAAAACGTACAAGACGTCCGTATATCACCCGAATAGTAACCCAGCCGAGAGAGTGTTAAGGGAGGTAGGACGGTTACTGAGAACATACTGCCATAACGAGCAGAAAAGATGGCATGAATATGTAGCATCAACTGAGGATTTTCTCAATTTCTCACATCACAATACCATCGAGATGTCGCCATACACAGTTATGTTCGAAAGACCCCCACCACGAGAGATAAAAGAAATTATTAAATTTCCCGACGAACCCGCATACCAATTTGAAAGGGCAAAATTTTATAATAAGGTGTTAGAAAAAACGGAACAGCAGCGGAAAAAATATGTCAAATCACAGCCCAAGGCAATTAAATATGAGGTAGGAGAAAAGGTGTTAGTTAAAAATAGAGAATTGCCCAGTGCTATACAAGGCATTACGAGGAAATTGCTACTCTTATATACAGGGCCTTTCACGATAACCAGAGACAACAAAAACAATACCTACGAGGTAACTGACACGGTTAGGAACAAAGTAAAAGGTACGTATAACCAAACATCATTGAAAAAGTACCATGATTAAAAATCACAAGTCAAATACTCAATCAGTGACCAAGTACCATGACCAAAAACCAAAGTCAAATACAGCATCATTGAGAAGGTACCTTGACTAAACATGTTAACATGAATTTTTTAACTTACCCACAATTAGAAAGGAGGTAGAGATTATTAAATAAATATGAATATTATTGTGTAAAGATGATTGTTATTAATAAATACTGCGAGAAGGACACCTTACACCAAAGGCATAAAGATATATATAAAATATAGATTTATTTCCAATAGCCATGTCAACGTATATTTACCAGCTTACCCGTACTTAGAGAAGGAGAGATTATTATTAATAAATATTACGAGATGGACACATTCCACCGTAGGCAAGATTTATTTCCAATAGCCATGTCAACGTATATTTACCAGCTTACCCGTACTTAGAGAAGGAGAGAGATTATTATTAATAAATATTACGAGACGGACACTTAGTAAAGGAGAAAAGAAGGAGAAATACTGTCATATATTTGATACTAAATGGAAATGATAAATGGAAAAAAAAAAAAGGAAAACAGTGTGTTACATAAGGAGGTAATGATGAATACGAATATAGCTATTAACATTGAATGATTTTAAACGATAATTTTACCTGCGGAGAACGATATATTAATATAATTGTGAATTAATCAGAAGAGTTTAAGAAAGGGAATTTATGTGTAGGAGCCTATGATCTTTGAATATTGTATTTTTTTTATTATTATTATTTGTTGCGAAGGTGCAATTATTATTTTCTGGACAGGGATGTGTTGCCTCTGATTTCAGTAGTTATAGATAGGGAAGGGCAGAGAATGTATGCCATAGCGAGCCACTCTGACTCCCAACCCTCTATGAAAGTTAGGGAATTGATAGGGAATTATATCAAAGATTAATTAATTAACATCAAGGTAAAAAGGAAAGGAATAGGTGATACGACAAAGAACGAACTAGGAATATTGAGTTGGATTAATATATTAAAGGAGTAGTACAGGAATTTAATTATAAGATAAAAGAATGAAATATAAAGAAGCTAATAAAGGGTTAATATAGAGATGATAATTTCATCAAAACCAAAGATATGTTTTTCAAAAATTATCAACTTTAACGGAGAGGCATATGTAACGTCACAGAACGTTCCATAAAGGAAACCATTTACATAGCAATTATCATAACAGGAAAGTGAGCTGAACAGTATCGAACCCAAGTAGTCCTAAAAAATGGTGTAATATTGTCTAATAATTATTTCTATTAACATGAAAAACGACCAGACTTTGACTAAGACACAAACCCCATATATATTATTAAAGTGAATAACAATGAAAAAACCATAAGACACTATAAGAGAGACGAATAATGTCAGAATCAACCAAAATGAAGTCATTAATTATTAAGTCTGAGTAGAGTATTAAGAACTATTTTTTGTGAATGAATGGACATGATCCAGTATAATATTATGTAATGTAAATAAAATAAATGTATTAAATGGTTTAAATACATTATTAGAAAGAGTTTAAGTTAAAATAAAAATTATATATTTGTTATGACAAAAAATATTAATGTGTTGGATTTGAGACCATGCACCCAGATTTCATGAAAAAAATTAGTTATTATCAGATTGAAATAAAAACTATATGTAATTGTCAAGCAGACAATAGTGAACAATTTATCTTAAATAAAGAAAGCTGTCAAATGAATAAAAGTCAGTCAAAATAGCCAAAAACAGTATTAACTAAAAACATGTGGTAGGCATATAATATTGTATAATTTATGGATTTAATGTTGTTAAAATGCAACCAAATTGCATTAGAAAGTTGAAATATGATATAAAGCGACTATACTAATATATTTGACTAACTTTAATATTGTAATAGTCAAGTTAGCAAAATATTTACCTATACCATATATGGCTGGAGCCAATCATCCAGTACAAAAATAATCGTATCTGGCTAAATATTTACAAAATGCTAACAAAAATAAAATAGAATGGTACAATACTTCTGTATACCTTAAAGACGAACAAACTCAGTTGAAAATAAAGTCAATTAGAAAAGAATTTAACTTACAAGAGTGAGATTTGTCACACTATGAAAAAGGACATCTCAAGACCAGTCAATGATGCTATGTCATCCTGTAATGATAATAATGTATGTAAAGAGTAACCAGGTATCACAAAAGATAGACAATATAATAAACTCTGAGTGTACACCAGTGAAATAAAACATATATTAAAGAAAGAGACTAATTATTGTGTTATAACATTAATAAAAAATCTAGGCCATAACAGAGGCCATATAAAATTGTAATTATATATGTATTACCTATGTTAAAATTTGTTTGTTTTGTTATAGGAAGGTAGTAATGTTGGATGTTAAGATTGTGGAAGAGACATAATACTTTCACAACAATTTTTTGTTATAAAAATTGAATTTTCATGACAACAACCCAAGGTGGGAGTTGTATATTGTGTTACTTATTAGACTTAATTTAGTTAAAAACCAATCATAATTAGTATCACTAGATTCAGTTGAAAACAGAGAATCAAAATGTAATAATGGCATACAAATTGTGAGTACTAATGTAAAACTGTTTGCTAAATACCAGTGTAATTTTTGAAATATCCTTAGTATGAAGAATAAGAAATTCATTCTAAAAGCTTCTACGGAAGTGAAAATTGTTCCATGACATTCCATTTCGTTTATTCTCGAACAATCTAGAAAGAATTTTTACACAAATATACCGGAAGTCGATGAAAACAATCAGCCTGAATTAGTATAAAAGAGAGACCAAATTCGACCCAAAAAACACTTGAAACTTGAACTCCAGAACTGATGCATCACCCACGACACTGATCAACGCAGCTAAGGCGAAACCGAGAGGCGAGAAATCGACAAGACACGAAGGAAGGCTTTTTCCCGTACATTGACAAACAAACTGACTTAACCTCAACGAGAATCTATGCCAATGTGTCGCTGAAATAGAGCAGTGACACGGCAAATTTTAATAGAAATCACGCATCCAGAACGTCAACGGTCCAGGAGGGACCAAAACTTTAAATAGAGAACGAATTCTGCTGTGTTCGCATAGACTGACTAACTTGACAATAATCCCCTTAACGTAAACAAACATACACACTAAGCCTTCCTCTCGACACTGCATGGGAGTCAGCGCTACGGCAGCCAGTTTCTGAATTAACGCCAAACAGATGATTCGTAGTGGCGGCGTTTGAACGATATTCTACTGCCAAACGTTTTTACAAAAAGTGCGGAAATAGTAAACGATCGTAACTTTGACTTAAAATAGATTCAGTGCACACCCGAAGAGGCGAGATTGAAAAACTACCCGAAAGGAGTGTCCAGTGCGAGAATAATTAACCATTGGAACGTGAGTTACCAAAATTAAAGTCATTTATTACCTGGTTACATTTTATCACACAGTTGTACTACACATGCCACACACACCTTCAAATCACTTAGTTTTTCTTGTAAGGCATCTTATTGATATGTCTTGGTAGTTCAAAGGAATCACGTCCTGAGAGTAAAGATTTTTTCATGTATTAAACTCATGCTTTTCAACTGAGTCAAAATCTGAAATATACTAGCCGATACTTGATTGGATATATAAAAATTGTCAATAATAATAACAAGAATAACTTGTAAAATTTTTTCTCTGCAATTTTTTTATAATTTTTTCTATGAATGTTAGTCCTTCAGACGATTTGTTTGTTTTTGAAGAATCATTAAAGTTACCTGATTTTTTCAAGCTAAACTGACTTGTTTAAATTTTTTCGTAGAAGTAAGATTTAAAAATTTTATTAATCACATTTTATTCTTGGAACAAACGTTTCCAAGTGGCGCCCATAAAAAAAACATAGTATTAAGTTGTGTTACAGGACTACATCACCGCAGAGGATCCAGTCAACGGTAAGTAACAAAAGTGCGCGGAGGTAACGCCCGACATTTTACAACACTTATACAATCACAAACATTTACACCCTTTCTATTTTGTTATAACGTAGATACAGGAAAGTCCAGCTATTTCTCTATTCCATTCTTTATTATTATTAACGTTGAGCTCAAAATTACAAAAATTCAATGTATGGGTAAATTCAATTTTGTCGAAATGAAGGAGTGTGAGTGTGTATAGGCCGTACGGTACTTATAAATAATGTTTTTCTTATGAGACGTTGGTTTGTGTTCTGTTAAATATAAGAATTGATCAATTACTAAGTAACATGGGCAGTTGCAGTCAAATATAAATTCATTAAAAATTCCATAACAAGATTAATGCCTGAATAATAGAAAATAACAGAACTGTAATACAGCGGAATATGTATCCGCCATTTTGTCAATTTAGTATAAGGATTCCATTTGTTTTATTAATGTTGATATTGATCTTAATTTTCTATGTTATTAAACGGCAACTATATATGTATTACGCTGTCTGATTTAACTATTCCGCACAATTATCCTGTCTCTGACAATCGCTTAATCGAACCCTGGGACCCGAACACAAAAATTTTGAATCACGAAGTTGGCACTACAAGATGGCCGCCGAACCAGTATGAAATACAAAATAATTATGGTAATGAAAGGTAAACACCAAAACATACAATCACAACACCAAAATAAATATGTAAGTTGGTTAACAAATGCCGCCCGAACTGGTGACGTGATATAAATAAAAGTTTATACAATAAGCCGGAGTCAGAGACGGAGGATTGTTGGAAGAAAGGAAGAAATACATAAGATATACCTGGTACGTAGATAACAGGTTATATTATTGTTTAAGTAAAATATAGAACAATTACTAAAAAATAAAATTCATTATAAATATGAGTAAAATGGCAGAAAGTAATAACAGCATAGAAATAAATAATACAGCTACAGAGTCAATTTTATTAGACGGAATAAGCGCAAATTCAACGCCTAGGGCAATCGAGAGTAAGATATCGTTAGAAGATCTGTTTATACTAATTAAAACACAAAATAGTGTATTAAAAGAACAAACTGACGAAAAGTTTGATAGTCTTGAGACGAACTAAAGAAACAAAACAACTTGAAAAATGTAAAATTGAATCAATTAGAGGAGAAATTAGACAAGAGAATTAATGAGATAGAGTTAGAAAATAAGAGTAGAGAAATAGACAAATTAGATAGAAACAAAGACAAAGTAGTGGAAATTATGATAAAATAAATAAAAATATGGTAATAGGAGATAATAGTGTGGATGTTGGTAGTGATAGTGAGATTTTAATGAGAGTAGAGGTTAATGGTGAGGTGACAGTTGTAGATGAGAGTGAAAGTTGGGGTAAGGAGAGTTTAAGTGAGTATAGTGAGCAGAGGGCAAATTTTCCCAGTGGTATAGTTGGAGTGAAGACTCCGAAATTGTTATTTGAGGATGAAGGTTCCTCTAGAGTTTATGTGGGAGACGTGTGGTCTCCAAATGATCCCTTAGTTTTTTGTGTTAGTGTACCTGGTGAGGCCAGGGGGTGTTTTTATGAAATAGTAGTGCCCTATGCAAATATAGAGAGAGAGAATGTAGCTTGGTGTGATAGAGAGAGATGTTTTAAAAGTGAGAGGTATTGTGAGAGAAAAGGAGAAGTAGAAATTTTTAAGATAAGTAGAGACTATGAAGAGTTTATGGAAAGGTTAGGAGGAGAGATGATTGATAAATATAATAAGAACTTACCTTGTAATGAAACTGAAGTAGTAGGAGATAAAGAGAATGATGACTTTACAAAATACCTAATTATGACTGATTATACAGGAGGTGACAGGACAATGACCAATCATGACAGGTTAAATGAGTTTGAGGATAATGATGAACATTTGAATTGTATATGTATTTATGATGTTAGTATAAGATATCTAATAATAAACAATGTATATAGTTTTAAGATTTGACTATTATTTGACGATGGAGGTTAATTATTTTATTGTGTTATGAACATTTAATTATGTGGACAGTGTTTTGAAATGGACTGTTTATGACTGATTTTGATAAATGGTTAAATGATAATTTTGGATTGTATATTTTTGTGTATATTAATGTCAATGTATTTGTGTATTTTTGCTGTTGTGTATTTTATGTATTGTTTTACGGTAGAATTTTAAATAACTGAAGAAAGTTTAAATGATATTATGAGATTCAGAGTCTAATGGTTAGTAAATGATTATATATTTGGATATTGAGTTGTTTTAGGATTGTAAGATAAGTGATGAATTTTCTAATGATTATATTAAGGTGAAATGTGAAAGAGGTTTGGGGATAATGATAAATAAGGGCATTGGAGTTAGTTAAATAGAGTAAATGGGAGTTAGTGAAAATAAGAATGTTGAGATACTGATAATATATAAAGAGGTGTTAGATATTTTAGGGACACAGTAGTTAGTGATTATATAGAGAGGTGAGTAATGTGAATGGTAATTATATTTGTTGTTCATGGTGATATTTTGTAGTAAGGGTAGTGGTGTAGGAGTCCGCAACGAAAGGTGTTGGGACAGGAAGGGACCGTTTAGTGCCGGAAAGGGTTACCTGAAAGGGTCAGGAACCGATAAGGGAATAAGGGAATGAGTTGGTTAGAGTTCGGGTACACACATACTAGTACAAAAAATGAGCGGTGCCAGAGGATTTAAATGGGATTTGTGAAGGGAGTTATTATTGAGATATTGGTGTCATAATATGTTAATGGTTAGAAGCGGTTGTTAGTAAAAAAGAGGTGAGTAAGGTTAGATTGACAATGCCAAAATAAGATAGAGAATAGTGAATAATAGAGAGTCACCCAAACTAATAAGGATTGAGAAAAGGGTTAGAAAAGGAAAATTCATGATAGGAAGGTAATTGTAACTGAAAGGTAATGATAAATTTGAAATTGTTGTATAGAATCTGATATAAACAAATGTTAAATAATTAAAAGTCAATAGAGAATTGTTGATGGTAATAATGTGATAAAGTTTTGGTACAAGTCATGTAAATGTAAATTGTTTAATGCAATGTAAATGTAACAATGTTAATGTGTAATGTACAATGTTCTATGATGTTTTTATTATGTTGATGACAATAGTGTGTGTGGTTCGGAGGTCACTACAGGGGTAACGACGGTAACAAATGTTAAAAGATAGTAGATTTTGGATGTTAAAAGTATAAGGTTAGCAATGTTTGAACAAATATAGTATGATGTAAATTGCAAAAGAGACAAAATGATTATAAAATTGAGTAATGAAATTTGAATAATGAGCTTGTCTGCCATAGTAGTTGTAGGTTGAATCTTATAGAAATAAATAGGTGATGGTGTTTTGGGGAATATTAAAGAATTGTTTATGTATTATGTTATTTGTAGGAATATATATATTTTCTCTTACAAGGAAGAGATTGAATTTGTGTTGGTGGAAAAATCAGTCTATGTTGAATTCTTGTTGTTGTTGTGTTGGAAAAAATTTTAGTTGAACAAACCAACGTCTCAAAACACAAACCAATGCATCTAAGGGGAGAAATATCAGTTGTGGATATGGGAATAGATAAGGCCACTATATTAAAATTTTGTATTCGATGTTTCAGAGTTTTGTGGTGTTGTGACCGCGGTCCTGAGCTGGCCGGAGCGTCAGAACAGGAGCGTTAAGTGCCTCAGGCCTTATGGTGTTGGGATCTCTCCTGAGAAGTCCAGTAAGGTCAGAGGGTGCGATCATCATCATCAGACCAAGGGTAAGTGATTGTATTTCTTTTATATCAATGTTAAGGGGGTTGTGGCGACATATCTGAACTGATCCTTTTAGAAAAGTGTGAATGAGTCAATGAAAGTTTTTATGTTTCAACATAAAATCTTTCATTGAGGGGGTTTTGTGACAGTACGAAAATCTCGATGTCAGAATTATGGTATGAGTGGTAACAAATTATCGTATTTTATTGTATCACCCACACACACATACATGGAGAGAACAATTTCCCTTTGTGAAGAGACAACTACGCAGATTCTAATAGATCAAAACGATTCCAAGGTCAGGAGCAGACGTGCGGAGACGAGCATACAAAATGGCCATCCAAGTGGAAACAGATTGTAAATAGCCACTCTCATTGGTCCACAAGACGGGACGTCATTAAAATCAGTGATGACCTAACAAACAATGACATGACAACAGGGCGTGAGCCAATTTTGAACAAAAGACAATGACGTGGATGCGCTAACACATACACAAAATATGTGCTTTGCATCTGCCCAGTCAGCATCAGACCATCAAGGCGTCAACACGCTGTGAAAATCGCCGGCAGTTTGTGCCAGCGAAAGTGTTTCTTAATCAAACTAACAATGTGGTAACATATAGTAATAACTCTTTATCAGAAATATCAAAGTAACTAGTAACAATGTAAATTAGAATCAGTGCAGCCAAAGAGACCTTTGGGACGATCGGCCGAACACCTGCTTGACCATGACGGCAATATAAGGACAACGGAGACTTTATACGTAGATACAGGAAAGTCCAGCTATTTCTCTATTCCATTCTTTATTATTATTAACGTTGAGCTCAAAATTACAAAAATTCAATGTATGGGTAAATTCAATTTTGTCGAAATGAAGGAGTGTGAGTGTGTATAGGCCGTACGGTACTTATAAATAATGTTTTTCTTATGAGACGTTGGTTTGTGTTCTGTTAAATATAAGAATTGATCAATTACTAAGTAACATGGGCAGTTGCAGTCAAATATAAATTCATTAAAAATTCCATAACAAGATTAATGCCTGAATAATAGAAAATAACAGAACTGTAATACAGCGGAATATGTATCCGCCATTTTGTCAATTTAGTATAAGGATTCCATTTGTTTTATTAATGTTGATATTGATCTTAATTTTCTATGTTATTAAACGGCAACTATATATGTATTACGCTGTCTGATTTAACTATTCTGCACAATTATCCTGTCTCTGACAATCGCTTAATCGAACCCTGGGACCCGAACACAAAAATTTTGAATCACGAAGTTGGCACTACAAGATGGCCGCCGAACCAGTATGAAATACACAATAATTATGGTAATGAAAGGTAAACACCAAAACATACAATCACAACACCAAAATAAATATGTAAATAGGTTAACAACACACATGCAAAATATACTTCACAGTAAATATACCTTTTTCATCTACATGATACATTTTACACATAAACAATGTTAATTATGTTGAATTCAAATATCAGAGTTTAATTCACAACTGTATCCATACTAAGAGACAAAATATTCAAATGAAAAGACATACGAAACCTACAGTACCACAATTCAGAATCCATGTCATTTATCAGAGGTCTGAAACTGATTAAGTCCATTCACTGTATCACTCTGAGAAAAAATTAGTATTTTCAGATATTTAATTTAACTATGGTAATTAAAATTACAACTTCACCTAAAATTATTTTGCTGCAAGTTGGTTCACCTTATAAATGGAATTGTCTATGAAGTTCTTTTACTGAAGTCCCTATCTGAGCAGAGATGGCACCAAGAAGTTGTTGAGTCGGATCTTTCAATTCATTATAGTTGTGAAGTTCTGTCATATGCTCTTGCAGATTGTCGTCGTCATTATGTTTGGCTAATTCACTGTCCAGATTTTCCTCTAGTTGTACTAGATGATGGTAAAGTTCTGATTTATTCTGAAATTTATTAAGTGAACATTATATACAGTCAAATACTTAACAAAATTTCTTATCTATATAAACAAACTGGTGAACAACTGGTCAAAAACATTATGTTTTCTGGTTACAGAAATACAATGCTCAAGGATTTTACATTATAGAATAATAAGTGAAATGTTTTGTTTTGTTCAAAATAAAATATGTCTTAAAACTATACGCCTAATGTGTTGCTTTCAGTAAATGAACGAGAACCCCAGTTTATTTCGGTACTAAGAAATAACTCTCAAGCTCATTGCAGTTTATTGAGAGGTGATTATTGTGTTAATTAGTGCAAAACTGTAATAAGTTGGCATTTATTGATGGACAAATTTAACTTGAATTATTGTATAAGATTATTTTGTTGATTTACAACTGCTGTTTACTGGTATGACTAATTAAAGTTTGTAATTAACAAATTCATTGGTGTCAGTTATCATATACCCCTAAACAACATGACAATCAGTGTCACCGTCATAACAATATAGTCACTTTTTACAGATGCTTTAGACTATATGAGTTATCAATTTAAGCCCCAGTTAACACAGTCATATTTTCTCCTCATCTGCGTTAACATCAGTTGTATAAAACTTACAATCTGGCATAATCGCCCAACATATAAATTTAAGGTCACACACACACACACACACACACACACACACACACACACACACACACACACACACACACACACACACACACACACACACACACACACACACACACACAACCCACGTGCACGTATGTGTATTATCAATAAATAATTCACAACAAAAATGAATTCTTAATTTTAAATATATACAAGAGGACATTTTTTTATATGTGAACTGGTGTATAAAATTGGGAAGACAGACTTATCATATATCAGAGTAGTAGTTTATCTTTATAAATACAAACCTAATGTAATTTAAATTAACATAACATAAGCTAACTAAACTAAAAATATACAGTTTCATATTATGTACTACAAATTAAGTATATTTACTTATATACTTATATAAGTATATTATATTTACTATAATTAAGTTGTCCTACATCATATTATAATAAAGTGTCACAAAAATCTTACATTTTTGTAAAATACAATTTATTGATATTTGGTACTTTTTGTTTACATGATTACGTAAAGTCTGGCTGGCTTATACTTTCTTTTGGTATTACACGCTATAACTTTGCCACCATAATTTCTTTCATCAAAATACAATTCAGTTTTACTCCACAAATCATTATTTTTATAATCAGAAAGAGCCAGAAAAATAAAATATCCAACTTACAAGTTATTGTGGACAAAACTTTTAAAGGTTACTTGTATGGGCCTATATCCACAAATGAGTTTCTGGTGACCAATACTTGGGCTATAAAGCTTCATACTGTTCTTTACGATGCTGTTAACCTCACAAAGGCTGAAGCTCCAATAAACACAAGTATGAGTAGCTATTTTCAGTTTATTGCAAGGAAAACTCTAGTATGGTAGTCCTAGCAGCCAAACTGGAAAACAGTTTCATATGGCACATCAATCAAATGCATGAAAGTGAGAAATCCACTTTGGCATATCAATTTCATATTATCAAATTCATATAAGAAGTCTTGTTTCAATGCAGTGGAGGATTTAACAGTGGGTGGACTGGGCGGCCGCCCAGGGCCCATGAACCTGGAGGAGCCCACAGAATCCCAAGCCATGATATTAAAATATTATTCTATATTTGATTTGAATAATTTTTTAATCAAACAAATCTTAAATTTTAATTTTTATCGAGGATCACGCGCACACTTTGCACACAGAATCGCAGCGTTCCCAGTGTTATGTGCCTAACCAACGACGTCGCCCTTGTCGTCAGCGTGTACAGACCTGTATAGTACATATGGTGATACGAAGAGAGAATTAACACATTAATTAATACGTGACTAACACATGTTTTGTTGTGCTTGTGTTTATTTAATTTGAATCTTTGATTTAGACCCAACAGATTCTGTAGTGGTATTAAAGTAAAGTGACAGTGACTGCAATCGCAACAATTATTTAAAAACAGTGCAATAAAAGAATAAACAAGATCTTATGCTAAATGCTGCTGATATATTTGTAATTGTAAGTATGTATCTACAATAAATATTTACATTATCTAAATATTGAAGATATCAGTGGCGGATCTACCATGGAACTCACAAAATTCATTTTCGGGCCCTGGCTGCTTTTGGCCCCATTATTATTAATTTATAATTAAATAATGTTTAAATGACTACAATGGCTAGATATAAAAATCGGTATGGAGAACCATATATGACTTCCATGTCCTAAAATTTATATTTAAAAACATTTAAATATTAATTAAATAAGTGGATGCTTGAGTTCTGAAAAAATTACGTATGGGTCATTCCATGTCAAATCACCCAATAAAAAATTAATTTGACACCCACCTCCTCAGATTTTGATGAAACTTGACACAATTGATTCTATTACTATCCTGATAACACCAGCAAAAATTTTTTTGCTCTATCATTTATAGTTTTTTTTTCATTAATTTTTTAGTTTTTTTTATTTGGCGCTATCCGAAGCCTCGGAAATCGTGTCTTTAACGTGCACTCACAAATTTAAAAATATTTTTCTTGAAAATTGTTCACGATATCATCATGAAATTTTGCAGGAAGTTTGTGTTATACCTAAAAGCAGCGAAAAATGCTCTTATTAACCTATTTCAATCCCTCAAAAAACTAAAAATATTTAAATATAATTTTTTAGAAATTTTAGAAATGGGTGTTTTATTTTACAAAAACCACAATATCTAGAGTCTCAGACATGATAGAATGCAGAGGCGGGTTTAACGGTAAGCGGACTAAGCGGCCGCGTGGTGCCCCGGGATACCATAGGGCCCAGAATTTCGCAGCATTCAATTTGAAGTGAAAACTTCTTTAGGCGCGCCTGACACATTTTTTGCATGAGGGAAAAATTACAATCTCGTTACGCTACCTACTCGGTTCGAGAGCCGATTATACCCGAACGTCGGCGAACCACTCCGGACTATTACTCATTGAGTTATTTATGTTTACGAAGATCCATTTCTTACTTTATAGTTTTATAGTCACTGTACATTTCAAATACAGTAAGTATAGTTTTTATTAATAGCTTAGTTAATTTCGTAGTTGGTACATCTTCAAACAGTGAACGTTTTGGAATCAAAATTGTACAGTTGTTGTCTCGATAAACTTATTTCGTTATAAATAGTAAAGTGAGTCCTTCGAAGCTTGTAACGAATTTTTATACTAAAAAATGTAAGTTATTATAGGATGTTGTAAATAATTTTAACAGAATTTAAGTCAAACCCATAATCCTTAGCAGTAGCTTAGTTAGGCTTTTTGGCGCCCACTAGTATTGTGACATAACCAAAAATCAATCTACACAACCAAGTCGCACGTTGATTGTCGTACATAATAGAATTAGCAGTTCTATAAGTCCACATAGATAAAAAGTACGCTTGTAGTTTTTAGCAACTAGTATAAATTATTCGTACAGAATTTGCATATATTGGGAGTTGATTGTAAACCCTGAGTACAGTACAACCTGTCATATCCGGATCCTCCCATATCCGGACGTATCTCCAAACTACGTAATTTTTCAATTTTGGTTAGCGAAATGGTTAGGGATGGAAAAGTGAAAGTTGCAGCTGGAATGTTGTTTGCGCGCCTAGTCTATTCCGAGCGGGGCTATGGCCTTGACTCGGTCAATGGCTCTTTCCCGGAAACCCATTCCTTTATTCTCAACCTCGGCTGCCGTCTGCCTGTCACTTGCTACCCGCAGTCTGTGTGTTTGCGTTTTAAAGTGACAGTTTGTTTTGCAAGTGAGTTTCTAAACTGTATGTCAGAAGTGATTGCCGTTGTTATCGTTATTGTTAATCGTTGTTACTGTATTTTATCGTTGTTATTTTTTATTGTTGTTATTCTTTATCGTTGTTTTTTGCTAAAATGGCGGAGAAAAGGAAGAAAACTTTTGTGACAATGGATGAAAAGTTTCGTGCTCTGAAGAGGTTGGATGCTGGTGAAAAAGCTAAGAAGATTGCTGCTGACATGTGAGTAGGAACGAGCACTGTTGAGTGACTGGAAAAAAACGAGGAGTGAGATTGAGAAGTGGTGCTCATCGCAAGCTTCAACAAGTGGGGTAAAAAAACCGAAAATGATGAAGAAAACCACTAACAACCAAGTTAATGAGGCTTTATACCTTTGGTTTACCCAAAGAAGAGAGCAAGGATTGCCTATCTCAAGTCCTTTGCTAAAAGAAAAAGCTTTGCACTTCAATAAAGAAATCGGAGCCGATGGAAAGTTTAAAGCAAGTGAGGGATGGTTAGAAAGTTGGAAAAATCGTTATGGTGTGCGGAAACTGCAGATCAGCGGTGAAAAACTTTCTGCTAACCAAGATGATGTTGACAACTTCAAAACGTTTTTACACAGCTTTGTAGACAAACATGGGATTTCAGAACAGCTCTACAATTGTGATCAGACTGGGCTCACCTATAAAATGCTGCCGACCTACACTTTGGCTTCAAAACAAGAAGATAGTGCACCAGGGTATAAAAAGAAAAAGGAGAGAGTGACCATTTTAGCTTGTAGCAATGCTACAGGAGTTCACAAACTTCCACTGGGATTTATTGGAAAATCCAAAAAGCCGAGGGCTTTCAAGAACTTTAAAGATTTGTCTTCCCTGCCAGTTTGCTACAGAAACCAACGCAGCGCATGGATGAACTGTGAAATATTTAGTGATTGGTTTCACAAGCAGTTTGTGCCACAAGTTGAAAAACATTTAGCGAAAAATAATTTGCCAAGAAAAGCAGTGCTCCTACTAGACAATGCACCCTCACACCCAAGTGAAGATGAACTGAAAAATGGTGACATAAAATGTGTGTTTTTACCCCCAAATGTGACATCCCTTTGTCAACCTATGGACCAAGGTGTGCTTGAATCACTGAAACGTACCTATCGCCGTAAGTTACTGACTGTGTTGATTGCTGGAATGGACGAGGGTGAAAGTGTTACGGAATCCTTAAAAAAGGTGGACATGTTAGATGTGGTGATGTGGGTATCCCAAGCATGGGATGAAATAAAACCGTTTGCACTGGTTAGGTCATGGAGGAAGCTGTTAGATCACGAAGCAACTGAAAAATGGACTGGGGAGAAACCAGAAGAAATCAATGAAACTGTTTGCAATGAAGAAGAGAGTCAGATTGCAGAGCTTGTAAAAATCCTGCCAGGATGTGAAGAAATCAATGACGATGAAGTCAAGAAGTGGTTAAGTGAAGATGAAGTCAACGAAATTACAGACAGTGACATTATAGAAATGGTGTGCAATAGCGATGAGAAAATCTCTGAACCCGAAGAGGATGACAACAAGCCTATAATGAGTCACTCTGAGGCATTCAAGACCATCGAATCTCTGATCAGTTATGTTCAACATCAAGATGAAACAAGTGAAACTGAAGTGATGCTTTTAAGAAGGTTGAGAGACATGGCTTTCAAAAAACGTGTGCAGTGTGTGAAGCAGCCGAAAATCACAAACTTTTTCAAAAACTGATGTAGGCGTACTGTACGTAAAACTTTTTAACCAATTTTACTTTTTGTATTTTAAAGAGTACAGTGTACAAATACAAATGCTAAACCAATAGAAACGTCTAAAAAAAACATTCAACAACAAACGCGTTCATTATTTCTGGCCCTCTAGCTATTTATAAATGACCTTGTGATATCCGGATTTTTCCATATCCGGATCGGCCGGTCGCCATATTAGTCCGGATATGACAGGTTGTACTGTATATATCTATATTTGAACAATAGATCTCGTTTTTGCTAACCTCTTAAGAATTGGACAGAGCCATATTTGTATATTTTGCAAGTTAGTAAAATGTACATTAGTTGGTATTTGTAAATATACTTAATAGCACAGGCTATATATACAAATATATTGCATTCACACTTTTTTATTCATTGTGCGTGTGCTATATAAAACTTAAGTGAATGACATATTTTTCATAATGAATGTTGAATTTGTTTGGTAAGGACAGACCCTTGCATTTGTTGTTCCGTGTAATATTCCAAATATAAACGTTAAGCTTTCTTTGTTACCCTAAGGAAGTTATGTATACCCTAGCTTGTTATACTTTTGTCAATGGCCTGTCATTCTGTGTATAATTTACTGCCGTACGATGTCAATTTATTTACAAAACATTAAAACAAATTATTTCTTTACAGTAAAAAATGAAGAGACATCAAAGTGGGGCAGAAAAGCGAAAAAATGAAGAAAAAACTGGAAATTGTTGAGAGCCAAAGAAATGCATTGCATAAGTTTTTAACAGTAAATTCAGAGACACAGTTGCCATCAACATTTACTTCAGATAAATTGTCTGCGCTCGAAACTTCTTCTGAACCACACAGGCCTATAAGTGAAGAAAAGAAAAAAGAACAAGTTGAGCATCAAGAGGTTGAAAATGCTACTGATAAAAGGAAGTGTGAAGATGCAGAAGATATTGATAGTCCAGACAAACACTTGAATATAGACATCGAAGTAACAAATGACATAGCTTTATGGCCAATAATTTTTTCAGATGCTATTATTGACCATATTCTTAAACACAAACCAAAAAATATCGAGAATATAGAGAATTTGAAATCAGTGTATAAAGTGTAACGTGTCTAAATTGGGTAATTTCATTTATTTCATTTTTTGCGGGATTTTATAAAAAATTATTGTGAAAGTTTTATTTTTCGACAAACGTCCATTCCATTGTAACAGAACACGTGGCGAGAAACAGTGTTGAAACAAAGCCGTAAGACGCAGTTTCTGTTGGGTAACCAGGAAAGGAATTTGCACCACCCTAAAATTTCTCAGAACTTTGTATAAGTGTGACCACGCACCCACGAGCAGTACAAGTACACGCTCGGAATGACGCCTTCATCCGAAAACCAAGATGTCTGGGGAACGATTTTATTCATCGTCTCCTTAGCGACCGGCAGGAAACAAAGTCTAAGTCCGGCCTCTTTTGTGACGTCAACCAGTGCTTAACAAAAATCGTCCACGGTTACCACACAAAAAACACATGTGTTGAATGAACAGTGACGGAAGATCCGATCATGAGGCATTGCAACTTCCGCTCTGTCCGAGTGTTTGGAGGGAGGCAGAATGATAATTTTCTTCCCAGTCGACCAGCAACCCAAGCCACGCGTGGCAGCTATCAGTTTTGTGCCCGGGCAAATCTTCATTTTTTTTTTAAGTCGGCCGACAAAATACCTATGTGATATTACAAAAACGTGTATAACAGTGCCTCCAGTGACGAAGAGTGAATATTGAACGGTATTAAATATTATAAACTTTGTGAACATCCGGAGAATGAAAGACTGTGGAAAACGCACCACGTGGCCGGGGAAGAGGACGCCACACACGTAACGTTGCACACTGAAAGCCTTATGTCATTAATTTTACATAAAATGGGGCGTTTTTATATTGAAAAGGGGTTTTTAAGAATGTGAGTAGTGAGTGCGCAGGCTGGGCTATCTTAAAGTATGTAAGTAATAGGAAGTAAGTATAGGAATTAAGAGGTAAGAGTTGCACAACCTTTGAAACATGTAAAAACCTATTTTCGAGTAAGTAAATGTTAAGTATATCCATGTTTAGTAATACTCTGTGTTTTATATCTTACATTTAATATAAACGTATTGTAGGCCTAATTAATAAAATAATAATTATTTAACAAATGTGTGTAATCTTTCTGAACTTTCTGTATGTCAGGGAAATTTCTTGAAACCGCCAGGGTATGTCAGGGAGTTATACCACACTACATTCCAGATATTTTGAATACACCATCAATGTTAAAAGTGTGAAAATACCTATGCTTTCATGTGTAAAGTTAGGAAAGATTATTTTGGGTTTTAGTAAATTTTGTAAAGAAAGCAATACTCTTATTTGATGAATGTAAACATATAATAATTTAACTAAATGATTGCAATACAGTGATATTAAAAACATAAAAATAATGGTTTATAGTTTTAACACATTAACAAATGAAACACGGATTTGAAATAAACGAGTATAATTGTAAAACACTTATTTATTTAATGTGTAACGGTATGAAAATTTTCATTACTTTTCTTTTTTGTTAATAAGTTTATGAGGGTTTTCTTGCAACTTCTATTTCTAACTTGAGTTTGAGGGCCCCAAAATTTTTACCGCTTGGGGCCTCCACTTGACTTGAGCCACCTCTGATAGAATGCTCAAATTTATTTTAAAATACTCTTAAATATATAGGCTATTACATAATTAAAATATATAGTTGGCTTTTTAACATGTTTAATTACAATACAAAATAAAGAACTATATAGGCCTATCTAAAAAAAAACTATACTGCTTTTAAATAGGTAGTCCATGGGAAAGTTAAAATTTAGTTTGCTTTTTATTTTTTATAACTTTTACAAACTTATAAACATTAGGGGAAAGTCTTACAGTACCTACTGAATAAAAACAACTCAAAGATATACTATAGTACGGGACACATCATTGTAAGCTTCGAGGTGACGCAATAGTAACAGCTCTTCCCCGCCCCTCGCCCAACAGCGTTGTCGCGCGTTACACTTGGTATGCGTAGGCAATGGCGGGGAGGGGAGGTCTGTTGCAAACACTTCACATTCCATTGACATGTCATTCCACTTGCTACAGGATAAACATCTCCATCTTCTCAACATTACCCACGTACATATTACATTCAGTAGCTCTACGATTACGAGTTTTAACTTTTTATTAATTATTTTTGTAATATTGTATTATTGTCGTTATTTAATAATTATATACGGCTTATTCACGATGAATGATAATAATAATTTACAAATTGTTGAGGCTCCTCAAACTCCTAAAGTGTGATCAAACAGAGGAAGATCTGGTAGAAAGGACTTAGGGAAGCAAGGAAAACACATCATTGCCAATGTTTACAACTTTTTACAGAGTCTCGCGGACGATCCAAAAAAAGTTGAAAAGTTGAATTTTAAAAGGGTTCAAGAGTTGACTGCCGAAGCTTGTGGAGTAAGTCGATCGACAGTTCAAGGCGTAAAGCGAGACGCAGATAAGTTTTGATGGAAATGAACCTAAGTTTGGTACGCCGCGGAAGCATTTTAAAAAGAAGCCGACAATAACAAATTTGGACAACTTCGACAAAGATGTTGTGCGAAGATGTGTTTTTAGTTTTTATGAACGTGGAGAATACCCAACATCGGGAAAAATCCAACAGCAGTTGGCTGAACAAATAAATTTTAGGGGCTCCAAGAAATCAGTGCAGCGAATTTTGAAACAGATTGGATTTAAATATAAAAAGTGTAATCACGGCCGAAAATGTTTAATGGAAAGAGTAGATATTGCTTGTGCTCGCGCTACTTTTCTGAGAAAAATGCATCAAATTCGGAATGGCATTTTAAAAAGGCCCATATTTTATTTGGACGAGACATGGGTGGTTTAAAAGTGCCAGTCGGAAAAGGTGAGAGATTAATTGTACTTCATGCGGGGTCAGCTGAAACAGGGTTCGTGAAGGAATGCAAATTAATTTTCCACGCACAAAAATCTTCATTAAATACAGATTACCACAACGAAATGAATTCGAAACTTTTTAAAGAGTGGTTCGTCAACTTCCTCTATTTACTGGAAGAAAGTTCTGTCATAGTAATGGATAACGCGAGTTATCATTCCGCACTTGCTGAGAAAGCTCCTAAATCAAACTGGAGAAAATTTGAAATTCAAGAATGGTTGAGAAATCATAAAATTGAATTTTCTATGCAAGATACGAGGGCTCAATTGCTAAACAAAAACGAAATAAAAAGTGCGCTGAAAATATATGAAATTGATCAAATAGCCTACGAAATGGGTCATGAGGTTGTACGCCTTCCACCTTATCATGCACATTACAACCAATTTAAGTTGGAGTGGGAACAGGTGAAAGGATATGTGGCCGATCGAAATAATACTTTTAAAATGGTCGACCTTGAAAGACTGATGGACGAAGCGATAGCTAAAGTAACGGTTAAATACTGGAGAAAATGCGTCCGACATTCCGAAGAGCTTCAAAAGGATGACTACCAGAAAGAATGCCCTAGAGATTTGGCTATAGAACGTATGGTGATTGCAGTGACGGAAGAAAGTTCAGAAGATAGCGAATCCAGTTCTGATTGAAAGAATTGTGTGTGTGTGTGTGTTATCTCTATTGTATGAGAATGCGCTGACGTTTCTCTTTGATCGTAGTAGCTCACCGATGTAGAAGCGTGAGGTGTGTGTGTGTGTTATCTCTATTGTACGAGAATGAGCTGACGTTGTTTGTTTGGCTTCGTAGTTTAACGCACCCGTGAGTATGAGTGTAGCGCGTGAGTGAAGCGACATGGCAATACCGCAGTTACTATTGCATCACCTCGAAGTTTACAATGCTATGTCCCGTACTATAGTAAGTTTGAAATGTAATAATGAGGGTAACTAAAAGTAATATTTAAAAGCTCAGTACTCAGATTTTAATCCCAGTACTCTGATTTGGTGAATTATCAGCAGCTCAGCTGTGCTGCTGATAATTTACATGACTCACCAACCCCGTCTCAACAGGCTCTTTTCCTGTGGTCACATGCTCCTCTCTACAGTTGAATTAGTGCAGCTGTTCCTATCTTTCATTAAGTGAGGACATACCTACAGTGACTAATTGTTTCCTAGTTAAAGATTGTTTAATGTTTTTAAGTTAAGTGTTATTGAGGCAGTAATAATATAAACTTTTTTAAATTTACTTTGGGTTTTGAAGATAATTTAAATTCGTATGAATATAAACTTATTTTGTTTACTTTGTGTTTTGGAGAAAAGGTAAATTTGAGTGTACAAGTCGGGCATGGATGTTTTTTTAACAATAATTCAGTTGAATCTGTAAGTACTGGCAGTTTGTTTACAGTTTAAAACCCTCTAATAAGTACTCCCTTTTTTTGCTAATTACTAAAAATAATATATCACTATAATTTTTTTATAAATGTTTTGCTTCAATAACTAAAATATTTTGTAAGTATTATATGAAGAATAATACTTAAAGCCTATTAAAAAATCGTTGAGAAGTGTAAGTTTAAGTTTTTCAAAACAATTGATAGCAAAAAATATGTACATAAAACCTGGGCAAAAGCTTTGTTCAACATGCCGTAACTTTTGTGACGAAAAAATAAAAATAAAAGTCAGTGAGAATGAAACAGATGATGAACTCATGACTTGAATTAGATTCATTAGAATCAAGAAACGTATCCCTCTCACAAACAAACACTGCTCTAGATGATTTAGGTTTAACACCAATAAAGCTTCACACCTTGTCATCACGTAGTAAGGGGTCGTATTATAAAAGAAAAGTTGATAATGTAACCAAGGCTGTGAAAAGAAAAATTTCAAAAGCACTAGATTATGATGTTCCAAGTTCTGATGACGAGGAAGAAGATACAAGTATGGTTAAAAAGGCACAGGATTTTGATGTGATGATTTGTCTTTTGAAAGAAAAGATTTTATCTGTTGGGAGGTCTCAGAAAATCCAGATTTTAACCTTGGCTCCAGAATCTTGGAGCAAAGAAAAAGTGATGAAGGAATTCAATGTGAGTGAATACATTGTGCGACAAGCAAGAAAGCTGAAACGTGAAAAGGGTATTTTGGCAATTCCTGATCCCAAAAAAGGTAAAACACTTTCTAAAAATACAATTAAACTTGCAACATACTTTTATCAAAATGAAAGTTCAAGAGTGTTACCTGGGGCTAAAGACAAAGTAAGTGTTAAAAAAAATGTTTACATGCAAAAAGGACTCACCCTTTGTAACTTGAGAGAACTCTATTCTTGTTTTAAATGGGAATATCCAGATGTGAAAGTAGGGTTTTCAAAATTTTGTTGTTTGAGACCTAAGTGGTGTATCCTTGCTGGTTCTGCAGGCACACAGACTGTATGTGTCTGCTGCACCCACCAAAATGTAAAACTGTTACTGGATGCTGCCAAAATTGAAGAATCATAGACCTAATTAAGATGCTTGTGTGCAACATAGAAAATTCCAACTGCATGCTGCGCCATTGTGATAACTATCCTGCAAACACTGCATTAATCGATTATTTGACTGAAAAATTAAGTAAAGATTATGATTTAGAAGAAGAAATTGTAATAAGCCAATGGGTGAATACCGACAGAGCAGAGATGGTAAAACAATTTATTAGCGTAGAGGACTATATTTCTTATTGAGCAGATCACTAGAAAAGCTAATACCCCATTCATTTGTCGCTAAATCGCAGTCATCAGCTTTTAAGAGATTGAAAGAAAACCCACCACCCAATACAGCAATTGTAGTAATGGATTTTAGTGAAAATTATTCATATGTCATTCAAAATGAAATCCAAAGTTATCATTGGAATAGAGGGGGTTGTACTCTTCATCCAGTAGGAATTTTTTTAAGAAACAAAGAGAATGTTTTGATTTCTAAGCATTGTTTTATAAGTGACGATCTTGAGCATGACACAAGTTTTGTTAACTATGTCCAAAGGGAAATTACAAAATGGCTGGCAATAAATCATCCAGAAATAGACACAGTTCTTTATTTCACTGATGGCTGTGCTGGTCAATATAAAAATAGGAATAGTTTTAAGAACCTGTCTGAGCATTTGAAAGACTTCAATATGAAAGCTGAACACTCGTTTTTTGCTACAAGTCATGGGAAATCAATATGTGATGGTCTAGGAGGAACGGTAAAAAGAATTTTAAGGAAAGCAAGCCTCCAGCTACCAGATGAAGATCAAATTATGACAGCAAGTGCTGTCTACAACTATTGTGAAAAGAACATTGAAAACATTCACTTTCACTTTATTGACAAAAAAGATGCTGATTCACTACGATTGGAACTAGAAAAACGATTTCCAACAACCCGGACTATTCCTGGTACTAGAAGTTTTCATAATTTCAAACCACTTCAGACAAACAACCTTGAAATTAGGACTACTGATAGTCTTAACCCTGCACTAATCTTTTCTTATCAAACTTCTTCTGATTAGGTTTGTGTTCAACCATCTTCAAATAATTATGTGGCTGCAAATTATGATGGTAACTGGTATTTTGGACTAGTAAAAACTATCTTCAGTGAAGAAGAAGATGCGGAAATTCTTTTTCTCCACCCTTCAGGACCAGCTGCATCTTTTTATTGGCCTCAAAGAGAAGATTCGTGCATAGTGCCTTTGGAACACATCATCAGTATAGTAGACGCACCTCAATCGAGTGGCACCGGAAGAATGTATTATTTCAAAAAAGATTGTGTGAAAAAACTGTTGGATGAAGTGGAAAAAGTATTTCAATCAGCATTAACATGTATTAAAAAGAGAAACAACTAACAATATTGAATGTGTATTTTGAACAATAAATTGTGTTTAGCGTAAATACTCAATCATCTTTTGAATTTTAAAAGATATTCTTCTGTTGTGCACAGTAATGTAACATGTTAAAAAGCCAACTATATTTTTTAAAGCCAACTATATTTTTACTTCCATATTCCTTAAGGAAATGGAAGTATGGTGATGGCAAAAAAAACGTGTTCGAGATTATTGCAGATTTTGATTGTACTACACTCAAAACATGAAAAAATATCGGTATGGAGAACCATACATGACTTCCATGTTCTAAGATTTATATTTAAAATCATATTCGAAATGAAATATTTCCATAGAAACTACTTCTTTCTACTTATTGCTTCAGCATTAACCACAATACTGTGGTCACTAACGTATACCACCTCACGTTTTCGCACTCGATTTTCACCGATGATGGCAGTCGATGGCACTGCCGAAAAGTCTGGTTTTGCAGAAAACATTGAACTACGGCTAAAGAGCCCGGGAAGCAATTTTAACAAAAAACTATTTCTTTGTTGCCGATAACGTAGTACACATATAAAAAATTCTGCCCTCCACCTTCAATTATAATTTTTAATAATAGAAAATTACCCCCACCCCGTTCACCTAACCTCTTCATTTATAGATATCTCATCTACGTTTCCTACAGTGGATTACTATGAGCTTCTTATCAGGATACTTTATTTATAAAAATTAAGTACTTTACTCTTGTTAAATCATAAAATGTTTCAGGTAAACTACCCCTTTCTCTTAACCGATCTTCTCCAAAATCAACAGACCTTCCGTCCTCTACAATTCAGGGAAGCATGCAAAAAAATATTTGATTCTGTTTGAATGTGCGGCAGTTATCGTTCGTCATGGAAACATTTCTCTTGTTACAATATAAAATGTTGCAGGTAAACTACCCCTTTCCATTAACTGATCTTCACCAAAATCAATAGACCTTGAGCTCTCTGCAACTCAGGAAAGAGTGCAAAAAATTATTTTATTCTCATTTAATTTTCGGCAGTTATCGTTCGTCATAAAAAAATTACCCTTTTTAAAACATAAAACGTTGCTGATAAACTACCCCTTCCCTTAACCGATCTTCAACAAAATCAACAGACCTTGAGTTCTCTTTAGTTCAAAAAGGTATGCAAAAACCTAGTTGATTCTGTTTGAATTTACGGCAGTTATCGTTCGTCATATAAAAAATTACCCTTGTTAAAACATAAAATGTTGCTGGTAAACTACCCCTTTCCCTTAACCGATCTTCACCAACACGAATAGGTATTGAGAACTCTACAATACAAAGCTGTATGCAAAACATCATTTGATTCTGTTTGAATTTGCGGCTGTTATCGTTTACTATGGAAAAAAATTACCCTTGAAAAAAAAACCATTGCTGGTAAACTACCTCTTCCCCTTAACCGATCTTCACCAAAAACGACAGGTCTTGGGTACTCTACAATTCAGGCTTGTATGCAAACAATTATTTGATTCTGTTTGAATTTGCGGCTGTTATCGTTTGCCATAGAAAACACCCTTGATAAAACATAAAACGTTGCTGGTAAACTACCCTATCCCATTAACCGATCTTCACCAATAACAATAGGTTTGAGAACTCTACTATTCAGGGCTGTATGCAAAACATTAGTTCATTCTCTTTCAATTTACGGCAGTTATCGTTCGTCACAGAAAAAATACCCTTGTAAAAACATAAAAGGTTGCAGGTAAACTACCCCTTTCCGTTAACCGATCTTCACCAAAAACAATAGGTCTTGAGATCTCTACAATTTAGGGCTGTATGCAAATAATCATTTGATTCTGTTAGAATTTGTGGCTGATATCGTTTGCCATAGAAAATACCCTTGTTAAAACACAAAACGTTGCAGGTAAACTACCCCTTTCCGTTAACCGATCTTCACCAAAAACAATAGGTCTTGAGAACTCTACAATTTAGGGCTGTATGCAAATAATCATTTGATTCTGTTAGAATTTGCGGCTGTTATCGTTTGCCATAGAAAATACCCTTGTTAAAACATAAAACGTTGCAGGTAAACTACCCCTTTCCCTTAACCGATCTTCACTAAAAACAATATGTCTTGAGTACTCTACAAATCAGTGCTGTATGCAAAAACTTATTTGATTCTGTTTGAATTTGCGGCTGTTATCGTTTACCATAGAAAAAGTAAAATATCCTTGGATTTCGTTGTCCATGACGTGTCCGTTACTTAACTAAATATCACTATAATACCGACGACTCGGAACACAAAGTCCTCCATAAGCAAAAACGCAAAGTTTCACCTTACAGCCTAAACCGGCTTTCACCTATAGAAGGCTTCATCAGAGGCTGTCGTTAGTAGCGCTGCTCGTCTTGATGTTGGCGACGAGAAAGTGTTTCGAAAGATTGAAGCTGTGTGTGTGTGGTGAGATGTGTTCGAATAATGCGTGCGATTTGAATTGTGTCTGTTCGTGTAGGATGTCGTTTTTATTTGTTTTTGTGTGTTTGTATATTTCTAATTGTTCTAGAGTGTCTAGTTTTCGGCCTTTTGTGTGTACGTGTAGTATGCTCATGTTATTATCGATGTTTTTATATGTGTGGTTTGCTTCAATGAGGTGGTTTGCGAAGGTAGATTCTGTAGTGGTGTGGAGTGCTTTTGTGTGTTCAATGTATCTCTGTTTGAAGCTACTATAGCTCTGTGATGAAGCCTTCTATAGGTGAAAGCCGGTTTAGGCTGTAAGGTGAAACTTTGCGTTTTTGCTTATGGAGGACTTTGTGTTCCGAGTCGTCGGTATTATAGTGATATTTAGTAAAATATCGGTATGGAGAACCATACATGACTTCCATATTCTAAGATTTTGATTTAAAATCATTTTCATCCAAACAGCCAGGGAAGAAATTTTAACAAAAAAATACTTCTTTGTTGCCAATAACATAGTACACATATAAAAAAATATTATCCCCTCCCCCTTCAACTATAATTTTGATTTATAGAAAATTACCCCCAGCCCGTTCAACTAGCCTCTTCATTTATAGATATTTCATCTACGTTTCTACAGTGGATTATTAAGATCTTATCAGGATACTTTATCAAAATTAAGTACTTTACTCATGTTACAACAAAAAATGTTTCAGGTAAACTGCCCTTTCCCCGTAACCGATCTTCACCAAAATCAATAGACCTTGAGTTCTCTACATTCGTATGCAAAACATTATGTGATTCTCTTTGAATCTGCGGCAGTTATCATTCGTCATAAGAAAAATTACCCTTGTTAAAACATACAACGTTGCAGGTAAACTACCCCTTTCCCTCAACCGATCTTCACCAAAAACAATAGGTCTTGAGAACTCTACAATTCAGGGCTGTATACGAAACATTATTTGATTCTGTTTAAATTTGCGGCTGTTATCGTTTGCCATAGGAAATACCCTTGTTAAAACATAAAACGTTACAGGTAAACTACCCCTTTCCCTTAACCGATCTTAACCAAAAACAATAGGTCTTGCGAACTCTACAATTCAGGCTGTATACGAAACATTATTTGATTCTGTTTAAATTTGCGGCTGTTATCGTTTGCCAAACAAAAAATTTCCCTTGATAATAAAAAACCGTTGCAGGTAAACTACCCCTTTCCCTCAACCGATCTTCACCAAAAAAATAGGTCGTGAGTACTCTACAAATCAGGGCTGTATGCAAAAAATTATTTGATTCTGTTTGAATTTGCGGCTGTTATCGTTTGCCATAGAAAAAAAATCTACAGACACACACACAGACACTTTTCGGAAAACGACTTTTTTTCATGTTTTGAACGTAGTAGAATCAGAATCTGCAATAATCTCGAACACGATTTTTTTTGCCATCACCATACTTCCATTCCTTAAGGAATATGGAAGTAAAAAGAATAAAAATATCGGTATGGAGAACCATACATGACTTCCATATTCTAAGATTTATATTTAAAATCATTTTCAGCCAAACAGCCAGGGAAGGAATTTTAACAAAAAAATACTTCTTTCTTGCCAATAACGTAGTACACATATAAAAAATATTATCCCCTCCCCCTTCAACTATAATTTTGATTTATAGAAAATTACCCCCAGCCCGTTCAACTAGCCTCTTCATTTATAGATATTTCATCTACGTTTCTACAGTGGATTATTAAGATCTTATCAGGATACTTTATCAAAATTAAGTACTTTACTCATGTTACAACAAAAAATGTTTCAGGTAAACTGCCCTTTCCCCATAACCGATCTTCACCAAAATCAACAGACATTGAGTTCTCTATAGCTCAGGCACATATGTAAAAAATTATTTGATTCTGTTTGTATTTACGGCAGTTATGGTTCGTCATATAAAAAATTACCCATGTTAAAACATAAAACATGAGATTTATAAAACATATCTAAGATTTATAATTAAAATCATTTTTGAAATAAAATATTTTCATAGAACCTACTAACGCTGGGGAAATCTGAGGAGCCAATCAGAGTTGGGCCTACCTGTCACTCTGCTGAATTTGGTGGAAAGCCCTGTCACTGTCGTCAAAGTATCAGCCTTGACGGGGTTCTTCTTTTTCTGCAAAATGGGAGAGGAGGCTTGAGATGGAGTGAGTGACATGGTCCCCACCTCAATGAAGAACCCATTGTTTTATAAAAATATATTTAAATTTTGAAAACTGAAAATTCTTTTCTTGTTGTAAATATTTATATTTTATAATCAAAATGACTTTATGTTTGTTACCTGGCAACAAAATTATTTTATTTTCAACAATTACCATTGTTTCAAAAAGTTTAAATAAATTTTCAAGTACTTTTACTCTTGTCAAAACGTAAAAGGTTGCTGGTAAACTACCCCTTCCCCTTAACCGATCTTCACCAAAATCTAAAGACCTTGAGACCTCTACAATTCAGGGATGTATGCAAAAACTTATTTGATTTTGTTTGAATTTGCGGCTGTTATCGTTTGCCATAGAAAATACGCTTGATAAAAAAACGTTGCAGGTAAACTACCCCTTCCCCTCAACTGATCTTCACCAAAAACAATAGGTCTTGAGTACTCTACAAATCAGGGCTGTATGCAGAAAATTATTTGATTCTGTTTGAATTTGCGGCTGTTATCGTTTGCCATAGAAAATACCCTTGTCAAAAAAAACGTTGTAGGTAAACTACCCCTTTCCCTTAACCGATCTTCACCAAAAACAATAGGTCTTGAGAACTCTACAATTTAGGGCTGTATGCAAATAATCTTTTGATTCTGTTTGAATTTGCGGCTGTTATCGTTTGCCATAGGAAATACCCTTGTTAAAACATAAAACATTACTGGTAAACTACCCCTTTCCCTTAACCGATCTTCACCAAAAACAATAGGTCTTGAGAACTCTACAATTCAGGGCTGTATGCGAAACATTATTTGATTCTGTTTGAATTTGCGGCTGTTATCGTTTGCCAAAAAAAAAAAAATTTCCCTTGATAAAAAAAAACCGTTGCAGGTAAACTACCCCTTTCCCTCAACCGATCTTCACCAAAAACAATAGGTCACGAGTACTCTACAAATCAGGGCTGTATGCAAAAAATTATTTGATTCTGTTTGAATTTGCGGCAGTTATCGTTTGCCATAGAAAAAAATCTACAGACAGACACACACACAGACAGACAGACACACACACAGACACTTTTCGGAAAACGACTTTTTTTCATGTTTTGAGCGTAGTAGAATCAGAATCTGCAATAATCTCGAATACGATTTTTTTAGCCATCACCATAACTAGCGTCTTCATTTATAGATATTTCATCTACGTTTCTACAGTGGATTATTAAGATCTTATCAGGATACTTTATCAAAATTAAGTACTTTACTCATGTTACAACAAAAAATGTTTCAGGTAAACAGCCCTTTCCCCGTAACCGATCTTCACCAAAATCAACAGACATTGAGTTCTCTATAGCTCAGGCACATATGTAAAAAATTATTTGATTCTGTTTGAATTTACGGCAGTTATGGTTCGTCATATAAAAAATTACCTATGTTAAAACATAAAACATGAGATTTATAAAACATATCTAAGATTTATATTTAAAATCATTTTTGAAATAAAATATTTTCATAGAACCTACTAACGCTGGGGAAATCTGAGGAGCCAATCAGAGTTGGGCCTACCTGTCACTCTGCTGAATTTGGTGGAAAGCCCTGTCACTGTCGTCAAAGTATCAGCAATGACAGGATCCTCTTTTTCTGCAAAATGGGAGAGGAGGCTTGAGATGGAGTGAGTGACATGGTCCCCACCTCAATGAAGAACCCATTGTTTTATAAAAATATATTTAAATTTTGAAAACTGAAAATTCTTTTCTTGTTGTAAATATTTATATTTTATAATCAAAATGACTTTATCAAAAAACAAACATTATTTTTTTATAATAAGTACTTACATATGTTTCTTAATATGCTTACTTTTTCTTCAATGTTGATGATCATTTCCAAACATTCTGACAAAATTGTATCTACAGAACAGTTAACATTCCCCAGGTTTCCATTTCTGCTAATTTCTTATTACACCTTCCACTGACGTATTATTAACCATTTCATAAACTATCGTATAATCTTTTCAGATTTTGTGGTACAAAATCTGAAATTTTCAGATTGCCTGGCAACAAAATTATTTTATTTTCAACAATTACCATTGTTTGAAAAAGTTTAAATGAATTTTCAAGTACTTTACTCTTGTTAAAACGTAAAAGGTTGCAGGTAAACTACCCCTTCCCCTTAACTGATCTTCACCAAAATCTAAAGGCCTTGAGTCCTCTACAATTCACTGACGTATGCAAACAATTATTTGATTCTGTTTGAATTTGCGGCAGTTATCGTTTGCCATAGAAAATACGCTTGATAAAAAACGTTGCAGGTAAACTACCCCTTCCCCTCAACCGATCTTCACCAAAAACAATAGGTCTTGAGTACTCTACAAATCAGTGCTGTATGCAGAAAATTATTTGATTCTGTTTGAATTTGCGGCTGTTTTCGTTTGCCATAGAAAATACCCTTGTTAAAAAAACGTTGTAGGTAAACTACCCCTTTCCCTTAACCGATCTTCACCAAAAACAATAGGTCTTGAGAACTCTACAATTCATGGCTGTATGCGAAAAAACATTATTTGATTCTGTTTGAATTTGCGGCTGTTATCGTTTGCCAAAAAAAAAAAATTTCCCTTGATAAAAAAAACTACCCCTTCCCCTCAACCGATCTTCACCAAAAACAATAGGTCGCGAGTACTCTACAAATCAGGGCTGTATGCAAAAAATTATTTGATTCTGTTTGAATTTGCGGCAGTTGTCGTTTGCCATAGAAAATACGCTTGATAAAAAACGTTGCAGGTAAACTATCCCTTCCCCTCAACCGATCTTCACCAAAAACAATAGGTCTTGAGTACTCTACAAATCAGGGCTGTATGCAGAAAATTATTTGATTCTGTTTGAATTTGCGGCAGTTATCGTTTGCCATAGAAAAAAAATCTACACACACACACACAACACACACACACACACACACACACACACACACACACACACACACACACACACACACACACACATTTCGGAAAACGACTTTTTTTCATGTTTTGAGTGTAGTAGAATCAGAATCTGCAATAATCTCGAACACGATTTTTTTTGCCATCACCATACTTCCATTCCTTAAAGAATATGGAAGTAAAAAGTAAAATAAATGAAAAATATTATATTACATTAAAATGAAAAAATTATAATTTTATTGCCTGGCAACAAAATTATTTTATTTTTAACAATTACCATTGTTTCAAAAAGTTTAAATAAATTTTCAAGTACTTTACTCTTGTTAAAACGTAAAAGGTTGCTGGTAAACTACCCCTTCCCCTTAACCGATCTTCACCAAAATCGAAAGTCATTGAGACCTCTACAATTCAGGGACGTATGCAAAACATTATTTGATTCTGTTTGAATTTGCGGCTGTTATCGTTTGCCATAGAAAATACGCTTGATAAAAAAACGTTGCAGGTAAACTACCCCTTCCCCTTAACCGATCTTCACCAAAAACAATAGGTCTTGAGTACTCTACAAATCAGGGCTGTATGCAAAACATTATTTGATTCTGTTTGAATTTGCGGCTGTTATCGTTTGCCATAGAAAATACCCTTGTTAAAAAAATGTTGCAGGTAAACTACCCCTTTCCCTCAACCGATCTTCACCAAAAACAATAGGTCTTGAGAACTCTACAATTTAGGGCTGTATGCAAATAATCTTTTGATTCTGTTTGAATTTGCGGCTGTTATCGTTTGCCATAGGAAATACCCTTGTTAAAACATAAAACGTTACAGGCAAACTACCCCTTTCCCTTAACCGATCTTCACCAAAAACAATAGGTCTTGAGTACTCTACAAATCAGGGCTGTATGCAAAACATTATTTGATTCTGTTTGAATTTGCGGCTGTTATCGTTTGCCATAGAAAATACCCTTGTTAAAAAAACGTTGCTGGTAAACTACCCCTTTCCCTCAACCGATCTTCACCAAAAACAATAGGTCTTGAGAACTCTACAATTTAGGGCTTTATGCAAATAATCTTTTGATTCTGTTTGAATTTGCGGCTGTTATCGTTTGCCATAGGAAATACCCTTGTTAAAACATAAAACGTTACAGGTAAACTACCCCTTTCCCTTAACCGATCTTCACCAAAATCAACAGATTGTGAGAACTCTACAATTCAGGGCTGTATGCGAAACATTATTTGATTCTGTTTGAATTTGCGGCTGTTATCGTTTGCCAAACAAACAAAATTACCCTTGCTAAAAAAAAACCGTTGCAGGTAAACTACCCCTTTCCCTCAACCGATCTTCACCAAAAACAATAGGTCGCGAGTACTCTGCAAATCAGGGCTGCGTGCAAAAAATTATTTGATTCTGTTTGAATTTGCGGCAGTTATCGTTTGCCATAGAAAAAAAAAATCTACAGACAGACAGACAGACACACACACAGACACTTTTCGGAAAACGACTTTTTTTCATGTTTTGAGTGTAGCACAATCAGAATCTGCAATAATCTCGAACACGATTTTTTTTGCCATCACCATACTTCAATTCCTTAAGGAATATGAAAGTAAATATCGGTATGGAGAACCATACATGACTTCCATATTCTAAGATTTATATTTAAAATCATTTTCAGCCAAACAGCCAGGCTGTGTCTTACCTGCCTTTTTATTGCTGTATTAAATGAAAAATATTATATTACATTAAAATGAAAAAATTATAATTTTATTGCCTGGCAACAAAATTATTTTATTTTTAACAATTACCATTGTTTCAAAAAGTTTAAATAAATTTTCAAGTACTTTACTCTTGTTAAAACGTATAAGGTTGCAGGTAAACTACCCCTTCCCCTTAACCGATCTTCACCAAAATCGAAAGTCATTGAGGCCTCTACAATTCAGGGACGTATGCAAAAAATTATTTGATTCTGTTTGAATTTGCGGCTGTTATCGTTTGCCATAGAAAATACGCTTGATAAAAAAACGTTGCAGGTAAACTACCCCTTCCCCTTAACCGATCTTCACCAAAAACAATAGGTCTTGAGTACTCTACAAATCAGGACTGTATGCAAAACATTATTTGATTCTGTTTGAATTTGCGGCTATCGTTTGCCATAGAAAATACCCTTGTTAAAAAAGCGTTGCAGGTAAACTACCCCTTTCCCTCAACCGATCTTCACCAAAAACAATAGGTCTTGAGAAATCTACAATTCAGGGCTGTATGCGAAACATTATTTGATTCTGTTTGAATTTGCGGCTGTTATCGTTTGCCAAAAAAAAAAAATTTCCCTTGATAAAAAAAACCGTTGCAGGTAAACTACCCCTTGCCCTCAACCGATCTTCACCAAAAACAATAGGTCGCGAGTACTCTACAAATCAGGGCTGTATGCAAAAAATTATTTGATTCTGTTTGAATTTGCGGCAGTTGTCGTTTGCCATAGAAAATACGCATGATAAAAAACGTTGCTGGTAAACTACCCCTTCCCCTCAACCGATCTTCACCAAAAACAATAGGTCTTGAGTACTCTACAAATCAGGGCTGTATGCAGAAAATTATTTGATTCTGTTTGAATTTGCGGCTGTTATCGTTTGCCATAGAAAATACCCTTGTTAAAAAAACGTTGTAGGTAAACTACCCCTTTCCCTTAACCGATCTTCACCAAAAACAAAAGGTCTTGAGAACTCTACAATTTAGGGCTGTATGCAAATAATCTTTTCATTCTGTTTGAATTTGCGGCTGTTATCGTTTGCCATAGGAAATACCCTTGTTAAAACATAAAACGTCACAGGTAAACTACCCCTTTCCCTTAACCGATCTTCACCAAAAACAATAGGTCTTGAGAACTCTACAATTCAGGGCTGTATGCGAAACATTATTTGATTCTGTTTGAATTTGCGGCTGTTATCGTTTGCCAAACAAACAAAATTACCCTTGCTAAAAAAAAACCGTTGCAGGTAAACTACCCCTTGCCCTCAACCGATCTTCACCAAAAACAATAGGTCGCGAGAACTCTGCAAAACCGGGCTGTATGCAAAAAATTATTTGATTCTGTTTGAATTTGCGGCAGTTATCGTTTGCCATAGAAAAAAAATCTACAGACAGACAGACAGACAGACAGACACACAGACACTTTTCGGAAAACGACTTTTTTTCATGTTTTGAGTGTAGTACAATCAGAATCTGCAATAATCTCGAACACGATTTTTTTTGCCATCACCATACTTCCATTCCTTAAGGAATATGGAAGTAAAATATCGGTATGGAGAACCATACATGACTTCCATATTCTAAGATTTATATTTAAAATCATTTTCACCCAAACAGCCAGGCTGTGTCTTACCTGCCTTTTTATTGCTGTATTAAATGAAAAATATTATATTACATTAAAATGAAAAAATTATAATTTTATTGCCTGGCAACAAAATTATTTTATTTTTAACAATTACCATTGTTTCAAAAAGTTTAAATAAATTTTCAAGTACTTTACTCTTGTTAAAACGTAAAAGGTTGCTGGTAAACTACCCCTTCCCCTTAACCGATCTTCACCAAAATCGAAAGTCATTGAGACCTCTACAATTCAGGGACGTATGCTAAAAATTATTTGATTCTGTTTGAATTTGCGGCTGCTATCGTTTGCCATAGAAAATACGCTTGATAAAAAAACGTTGCAGGTAAACTACCCCTTCCCCTTAACCGATCTTCACCAAAAACAATAGGTCTTGAGTACTCTACAAATCAGGGCTGTATGCAAAACATTATTTGATTCTGTTTGAATTTGCGGCTGTTATCGTTTGCCATAGAAAATACCCTTGTTAAAATAACGTTGCAGGTAAACTACCCCTTTACCTCAACCGATCTTCACCAAAAACAATAGGTCTTGAGAACTCTACAATTTAGGGCTGTATGCAAATAATCTTTTGATTCTGTTTGAATTTGCGGCTGTTATCGTTTGCCATAGGAAATACCCTTGTTAAAACATAAAACGTTACAGGTAAACTACCCCTTTCCCTTAACCGATCTTCACCAGAAACAATAGGTCTTGAGAACTCTACAATTTAGGGCTGTATGCAAATAATCTTTTGATTCTGTTTGAATTTGCGGCTGTTATCGTTTGCCATAGGAAATACCCTTGTTAAAACATAAAACGTTACAGGTAAACTACCCCTTTCCCTTAACCGATCTTCACCAAAATCAAAAGACCTTGAGAACTCTACAATTCAGAGCTGTATGCGAAACATTATTTCATTCTGTATGAATTTGCGGCTGTTATCGTTTGCCAAACAAACAAAATTACCCTTGCTAAAAAAAAACCGTTGCAGGTAAACTACCCCTTTCCCTCAACCGATCTTCACCAAAAACAATAGGTCGCGAGTACTCTGCAAATCAGGGCTGCATGCAAAAAATTATTTGATTCTGTTTGAATTTGCGGCAGTTATCGTTTGCCATAGAAAAAAAATCTACAGACAGACACACAGACAGACAGACAGACAGACACACAGACACACAGACACTTTTCGGAAAACGACTTTTTTTCATGTTTTGAGTGTAGTACAATCAGAATCTGCAATAATCTCGAACACGATTTTTTTTGCCATCACCATACTTCCATTCCTTAAGGAATATGGAAGTAAAATTACCCTTGATAAAAAACCGTTGCAGGTAAACTACCCCTTTCCCTAAACCGATCCTCACCAAAAACGACAGGTCTTGAGAGCTCTGCAATTCAGGTCTGTATGCAAAATATTATATGATTTTGTTTGAATTTGCGGCTATTATCGTTTGCCATACAAAATACCCTTGATAAAACAAAAAACGTGGCAGGTAAACTACCCCTTTCCCTTAAACGATCTTCACCAAAAACAATAGGTCTTTAGTACTCAAGAAATCAGGGCTGTATGCAAAAACGTATTTGATTATGTTTGAATTTGCGGCTGTTATCGTTTGCCATAGAAAATACCCTTGTTAAAACATAAAACGTTGCAGGTAAACTACCCCTTTCCCTTAACCGATCTATACCAAAATTAACAGATCTTGAGAACCCTACAATTCAGGGCTGTATGCGAAACATTATTTGATTCTGTTTGAATTTGCGGCTGTTATCGTTTGCCAAACAAACAAAATTACCCTTGATAAAAAAAAACCGTTGCAGGTAAACTACCCCTTTCCCTCAATCGATCTTCACCAAAAACAATAGGTCGCGAGTACTCTACAAATCAGGGCTGTATGCAAAAAATTATTTGATTCTGTTTGAATTTGCGGCTGTTATCGTTTGCCATAGAAAAAAATCTACAGACAGACACACAGACACTTTTCGAAAAATGACTTTTTTTCATGTTTTGAGTGTAGTACAATCATATTCTGCAATAATCTCGAACACGATTTTTTTTGCCATCACCATACTTCCATTTCCTTAAGGAACATGGAAGTAAAAACATTTTTCGAAAAGTGTCTGTGTGTGTCTCTGTCTGTCTGTAGATTTTTTTTCTATGGCAAACGTTATCGGCAACAAAGAAGTAGTTTTTGTTAAAATTCCTTCCCGGGATATTTGGCCGTAGTCCAATGTTTTCTACAAAACCAGACATTTCGGCAATGCCATCGACTTCCATCATCAGTGAAAATCGAGTGCGATAACGTGAGGTGGTATACGTTAGTGACCACAGTACTGTGGTTAAGGCTGAAGCAGTAAGTAGAAAGAAGTAGTTTCTATGGTAATATTTCATTTCGAAAATGATTTTAAAAATAAATCTTAGAATATGGAAGTCATGTATGGTTCTCCATACCAATATTTTCTTTTTTACAATTGAGTCTTCATTTCTTTCTTTCCATTTGTCTTCTGAACGACTGTTCATATACAAAACTACAAATAAATAAAGTCCCTAGTTCTGGGCGACATTTGTTAATATACAAATTTATAAACAATCAAGTCCCTGTTCGGGCGTTATTTGTTCATTACACAATACAATAAATAAAGTCCCTGTTCGGGCGCCATTTGTTAACTTTCTTATTTTCTTTTTTTCTGTAATAAGTTATTTTTTATTTTACTAATTGTAAATAATAAGGTACTCACCATACATCCGGTGTGGACACGTGGTTTTACCACCTGCATTACTTTTATCACTAGGGTCCAGGGCTTCGTTAAACGAAAGGCAGAAACAGTTGGGCTTTCGAAATAACAATTTACACAGCATTGAGTTAAACAACTTGTGGTTTTATTCCGATTTGCAATATTTAATTTTCATGAGCCAAAAATGGAGTCACCTCCCAACTACAATAATTAACAAAATGGCGGCTTCATGACTTCCGCCTCTTTACCATATACGAATCTCATTATACTATTAACTTTTCTCTTGGCTTTACTTTTTCCACAAGAGTATTTTTCTAAACTGCAGTATTCAATTTAAATTTACTTCTCATTTTACTTATTTAGAAACACAAACCAACACCTACTGATTCTACTTTTGAAATGCCGGCATTCATCCACTTTCACGCTCTCAATCTTACGTCTCATACATTGATTGTTGTTACATATTTGATTAATACAATTTTGAGCTCATATCAATGGTTAGAATTTTGAATTTTAAGACTTCCCTGAAATGTTATGGTGGTGGCTTCGCCTCAGACGTTTTCCATGATTTGCAGCGGATGTTTGGCCGAACTTTACAGTCTGTCTGTTGCTGGTTTCACTGAATCTAATTTACTTCATTTTAAATTGTTCACTGACTCTGTTACATTTTGTGATTACATTTTAAGAACTTAGATCACTTCTGCTGGCGATAATTTGCCAGCACACAATTGAACGTGTGTACGCTCTAGGTTGATGGTAGAGACTGAGGGCGGGTCAGACGCAAAATCTGCGTATGTAGTAGTGTCATGTCGTCACCGTCTTTTGTTTCATACGGCTGACGCCCTTGTTAAACGTCATCCTTATGACGTTTTCATCGGTTGTATTACGTCTCATTATTGTCTGTCCATTGTTTTTACATAACGTATGTGGCGGAATGCACGTAGGCTCTGACCTTGGGTTCGATCTACACTGTTGAATCTGCGTCGTTTCGTTAATGATGGGGAGAGTTGTTCTAACCATGTTTTATATATGAAAATACAATAACAAATACAATAAAATTTCCGGAATACCAGAATTCCCTAAGACGGACGTTCGTACCATCACACGACTATTCTGTTCACCCGTATAATTATAAATTTCTCAGCAAAACATTTCTTCCTTAATACGTTTGTGTCGCCTGTTTAACACCCACCATTCTGATCCATGTCATAACGCTATATTCCACACAGGCTAGTAAATAACTAGCCATCAGGGAGGTCAACATATTTTCAAGGAGGGGCAATCAATTTTCCAAAGGAGAAAAATGTTTATATATTTTTCAATACACACATGCACATATTAGTTTATAATTCTCATATCATAAATAGAAATAAGTACACAGATTGTATTAATTGCTTTAATACAACAACACTGCTCAGTGATCCACAGGAATCAAATCGATGTCCGCCTTTTCGGCTTGCACACATTGTGTTGGTGTGGGTTTCGGCACTTTCCATTTAAAAAGCGTGAAAACATAATAAAATAAACATGAGTGAGGCCAGAAATAACACAAATTTTGTATATGTGTGTCCTACCGGCCTTTTTATTGCGGTAATCACAATAATAAAACTTTGGAAAAGTAAACATTACATAATTGAGATATGCTTGCCTGCCAGGAACAATATATTTTCACTCATACGTTATTTAAATTAAAATGAAAAATATAGAATTTTGTTAAAGTGAAATGAAATGTTTCTGTACGATATTATTTTGAAAGATTGAAAGTAAGACGGCTTTCTTACTGTATAATTTGATAGCCTCTGGTGAGCTCTATTGCAGCGTAGCATGCAGAATTGCTAACAAGAAATACTTAATAGTAAACTGTATCAAAATGACTTACCGTAATCTCACGAATGGGTTGATCCTGACACTCAGGCAGGATAGATTGGTTGGGAAGAGGATAGGTTACATGCAAGGATTTCTACCTGCCGAGGAGTCCGGCTCGTGGATGGTGACACTACAAAGTCTGGCGTACGACAAAGGCTTGAGGCCGAGTGCATGCATGGACTCTACAAACGTCATAGTGCCAACTTCGAAAAAATGAATATTGTTGACCGGTTCGATCCGAAATATCGAACAGTTTCTATAGAAACTACTTCTTTGTTGTCATTAACGTATTACACATATAAAACTTATAAAATTTACTTCCTCCATCAACTACCATTTTAATTTATTAAAAAAATTACTGCCTCCCCCCTTGAACTACCCTTTTCATTTATAGATATTTCATCTACCTTTCTACAGTGGATTATTATGACCTTCTTTTCAGGATACTTTATTTATCAAAAATTAAGCAATTTACTCTTGTTAAAACATAAAATGTTGCAGGTAAACTACCCCTTTCCCTTAACCGATCTTCACCAAAAACAATAGGCTTTGAGTACTCTACAATTCAGGGCTGTATGCAAAAAATTATTCGATTCTGTTTGAATTTAAAGCAGTTATCATTCGTCATAGAAAACAAATTACCCTTGATAAAAAAAGTTGCAGGTAAACTACCCCTTTCCCTTATCCGATCTTCACCAAAAACAATAGATCTTGAGTACTCTACAATTCAGGCCTGTATGCAAAAAATTCTTTGATTCTGTTTGAATTTGCGGCTGTTATCATTTGCCATAGAAAAAATTCTACACACACACACACACACACACACTTTTCAAAAAATGACTTTTTTTCATGTTTTGAGGATAGTAAAATCAGAATCTGCCATTATCTCGAACACAATTTTTTTTAACATGACCATACTTCCATTTCCTTATGGAACATGGAAGTAAAAATGACTTTTTTCCATGTTTTGATGGTAGTACAATCAGAATCTGCCGTTATCTCAAACACGATTTTTTTCGCCATGACCATACTTCCATTTCCTTATGGAACGTGGAAGTAAAAATTGAATAAATATGAAATTGTCCTGATGACAATCATTTGCAATACAATCATGCAGAGAATGAATGCTACAAGCAAATCTTTGCAATCACTAGAATGTACTGTACTTCAAGGTGTCTCATTATTAAATTCACTTGGAAATTTTATTCAAACATTCAGGAATGAATTTGAAATCATTGAAAAAGAAATTTTACTACCACTAAATGTGAAGAAAGAAGAACAAAGAAGCGACAATTTCCCTTTAATGAAAGAGATGATAATGATTGCTCATTTTCTGCAAGGGAAAATTTCATGTACAATACCTTTTTATTCAATTTAACCAATCGAATATAACCAAAGAAAAAAGCATATGAAGACATTATTTCTGCAAAATTAAAATTATTTACGAATGAAAAAATGAAAATGAAAAAAAGAATGTATTAAAAATTTGAAGGAAATTTATGAAAACAACATAAATAAATACCAATTTCAAGACAAAGTTGAACAGTTTCTCTAAAGAAAGAAAAAGAAGGATATTCAGCTGCTGATGCATATAAGGTAGCGTCAGACATGAGACAAACATTTCCACATGTAGAAATTATTTTAAGACTATTTTGGGGGTTTTGCGATATTTTAAACATATCAAATGCTTCAGCAGAACGAAGTTTTTCTTATATATTGAGATTTAAAAATTATCTAAGAAACAAAATGAATAAAAGAAGATTAAATTCAATGACAATTCTATATACTGAATATGAATTATTAAATGAACTCAACGAAGACGGTAGTAGTTAGCTGGGCCCATAGCTGAACATCACTGGGCGGAACTGAAGGGCAGTAGTATGGCAGGTGAACTACGAGAGTGGACAGGACTCTATAGCAGAGGTGAAGGCAGTCTGTTTAGGGGAAGGACACCCCAAAATCAAAATAACTGGTCCTCCAGATTGGGAGTTGGGCGTGAGGCTGACAACCTCACCCTGTGAAAAAGCTATTGTTGCAAATGCTCAATAGATAGAGGAGGACCTCAGAAAGCTGAACATAAGAAACTGGAAAGCCGGGGCACGCAATAGGGAAGAATGGAATTGACTCTTGGAGCAGGTCCAAGACCCACCAACGGTTGTAGAACTACGGCTGATGATGAAATTTATCAAATAAATAATATAGGGCCATTTTTAGTTCTACCACTTGGGGCCCCCCAAAACCCAAATCTGCTGCTGTCTCAATGGAATTACTTGGTAAGCAATTACAAACTTCATTAATATTTCATCTTGTGTATGAGACCATCACAGCAAAGTGACGTGCACAGCATTCCATACAATGCATGTACCAGGAACCTTTGAACACTGTGATAATAACCTATAACCTTGACATTTTAACTTTCTGATCCTATCTGCTGATTAAAATAATCAATAAAAATTATTATGCTAAAACTGAAAAATACTTCAACATAAAAGGAACTGACGGTAACAAAGTGTGAGTGCATAATCACTGTAATAGTTTCGATTTGGATTCAGTTTGACTGAATAATTTATTTTCTTTGGAACATAATCTTTATCTGGGGATGGTTTTAATATCATTCATTTATATTGTCTTATTATTACACAAAACTATGAAAGTAAAACAGAATAACTCTTTACTTTTGTAACAGTACAAAAAGTCTGATTTCAGATTTATGGGACAAGGGGTATTAAATTATTGTATTTCACTGTATTTTTTTTTTTACACACATGTGTATGGGTAGGACAATTTTCCCTTTGTTTGACGAAAACGATGCAGTTACATCTGTGTGGACGATTCCAAGGCCAAGAGCGGACGTGCGAAATAGAACACTTTCAATGGTTGCATGAGTTGACACAAACTCTTAATAATTTTTCATTGGTTAACAATGCAAGACGTCATTAAAAATATGAATGACGTAACAACAATAACACATAAACCAGGTTCCTTTCATTGAAACAAAAGAACCATGACGTCGATGCACACACACATACATAAAAATGTGCATTGCATCCACCCCAGTCTTCACAATACAGCCAAAGCGGCAACACGTTATAAAAATTCACTGGCAGGTAATGCCAGCAAAGTGTTTTAAAACAACAAAAATGTAAATTAAACAGTAACTACACTTACAACATGAATTAGCATCAGTGAATAACAAATCAGAGTCAGTGCAACAGAAAAAGGAAACAAAGCAACCAGGAGATCTCGGTTGAGCAACAATGTAAACTATCCACTAGAACTTCGAGTCTACATTCAGGAAAGTCAAACTTACAATAAAATCCTTTGAGCTCAGATTTAACAACACAGTAAACAAAAATGTATCCTTAATAAATTTTAAAATGAGAGAGTGAAAGTGCGTGAGAAAGTGTGCTTGAAGTAATGCCGGCAGCCAAGCTGAGGCGTTGGTTTGCGTTTAAGACTAATATAAGTCCAATAGAAGCACTTTATTAAGCTAGCAGCTGCAAAATAACAAAAATATTTGGTTTGATCAAAAATATAATCGAATTTTAATGTCATGCTTAATGAATAAATGTACGGAAAGGACCGCCATTTTGTTTTGGTAAATATGTGACGGCCATTATCTTGTAATTGAGATTTACTGTTGCAAATGAAAATAATAAAAACTAAGTTGGTTTCAATTCACATTGATGTTGGTACTTTTATTTCAAGGCCCAACTCAGTCTCTATTCATGCTTAATGCGAACTCTGGACCCACAGTGAACAAATATGCTTATGGCGATATGTATAGACAAAATTATGGTAAGTACGATACTTATGGTATATATCACTATACTATTGACGACTCGGAACACAAAGTTTTTTATAAGTAAAAACGTAAAGTTTTACCTTACAGCCTAAACCGGCTTTCACCTATAGAAGGCTTCATCAGAGGCTGTCGTTAGTAGCGCTGCTCGTCTTGTTGTTGGCGACGAGAAAGTGTTTCGAAAGATTGAAGCTGTGTGTGTGTGGTGAGATGTGTTCGAATAATGCGTGCGATTTGAATTGTGTCTGTTCGTTTAGGATGTCGTTTTTATTTGTTTTTGTGTGTTTGTATATTTCTAATTGTTCTAGAGTGTCTAGTTTTCGGCCTTTTGTGTGTACGTGTAGTATGTTCATGTTATTGTCGATGTTTTTATATGTGTGGTTTGCTTCAATGAGGTGGTTTGCGAAGGTAGATTCTGTAGTGGTGTGGAGTGCTTTTGTGTGTTCAATGTATCTCTGTTTGAAGCTACATCCTGTCTGGCCTATGTAGAATTTACTGCAATTTGAACAATTTAGTTTATATACACCGGGTAGATCGAATTTGTTTTGTGCTTTGGGCATGCGTTTTGATAGTGTGTGTTCTGTTTTGTTAGTAGTTTTGTAAGCGATTCTGTATCCTGCTTTTTTGAATTTGTGGGCAATTTTTTCTGTTTGTTTGTTGATGTATGTTAGTGTTATGAATTTGTTGTTTTCTGTCTTTGTCTGTTGTTTGTTTTGTGTTTTGTGTAGGAGTTTACTGACTATTGTTCTGTCATAACCGTTAGATTCTGCTAGATATTTTATCGTGTTTAGTTCGTCTTTGTAGTCTATTTCATCTAAGGGGATGTTGTTAAGTCTATGTATCATGGTTCTAAAAGCAGCTAGTTTGTGTTGTATTGGGTGATTGGAGGTGTTGTGTATTAGTGTGTCCGTTGTAGTTGGTGTTCTGTATATACTGAATTTGTGCCTGTGTTCTAGTTTTGTGATGGAGAGGTCTAAGAAGTTTATGGTATTGTTATGTTCGTATTCGGCAGTGAAGGTTATGTTTTTATGTATTTTGTTTATGTGCGTTAGTAACTGTTCACATTGTCTTTTGTTTCCCCTGTATAGTATTAGAATGTCATCAACGTATCTGTGCCAATATAGTATTTTATGTGAGTGTCTGTCATTGTTTGTGAGTATTTTTGTTTTTTCTAAGTGTTGGAGGAAGACTTCTGCTAGAATGCTGGATATGGGGGAGCCCATGGGTAGGCCATCGTTCTGTGTGTAGTATTTATTGTTATAAGTAAAGTACGTTTTTACTTATAAAAAACTTTGTGTTCCGAGTTGTCAATAGTATAGTGATATTTAGTTAAGTAACGGACACGTCATGGACAACGAAATCCAAGAACTTATGGTATGTTTATCAGATTAAGAAATATACAAAATAAATTTATAAAAACGGTAGTACGACAATTGGCGCCCGAACAGGGACTATATAAAGATATCCTTTTTATATTTTTATATAATAAGCCTGAATATAGAGACGGAGTGGGTACTGAAGTCGGAAGTACAATTGTAGGTTATGTCATTACTAGACAACATAGCAACAGATTAAAGAAAAATAATTTTTTTTGCACATTACGAAAATGGCAGATAACGAAAGCATAAATATGAATAATACAGCGACAGAATCTATGTTGAGTGAACCCAGAGCAAACTCAACACCTATTATAAACAATAAAATATCACTAGAGGACCTTTTTCAATTAATGAAAATACAAAATAATAAATTTGATGAACAGAGTATTAAGTTTGATGTAAAATTAGATGAGATGAAAAATGAAATTAAAGAACGAAACGATAATTTTGATAAACATTTTGAGGAGTTACGCATGAAAATGAGTAATGAGAATTCTAAGAGTAAAGTAATAGACAATTTGAACATAAACAAAGATGACAAGGTGAGTAGTGGTAAGAATTATGATAAAATAAATAAAAATATGGTAATATTGATGATCTATTAGATGATAATGAGATTTTAATGAGAGTAGAGGTTAATGGTGAGGAGATAGTTGTTGACGAGATTGAAAGAGGGGGTAAGGAGAGTTTAAAGTGAATATAGTGGGCAGAGGGCAAATTTTCCCAGTGGTAGGAGTGGAATAAAGACTCCAAAATTGTTGTTTGAGGACGAAGGTTCCTCTAGAATTTATGTGGGAGACATGTGGTCTCCAAATGTTCCCTTAGTTGTACCTGGTGAAGCCAGAGGGTATTTTTATGAAGTAGTAGTTCCCTATGCAAATATATAGAGAGAGAATGTAGCCTGGTGTGAGAGAGAGAAGTATTGGGAGAGTTATTGTGAGAGAAAGAGAGAAATAGAGATTTTTAAGATAAGCAGAAAGTATGAAGAATTTATGGAAAGGGGTATAATAAAAATAAGAACTTACCTTGTAATGAAGCTGATATAGCAGTAGGAGAAGATGATAATGGAAATAATGACTTTATAACATACCTAGTGGTGACTAATTATACTGGAGGTGACAGGACAATAACCAATCGTGACAGGTTGTATGATGAATTGATAGGTAATAACCCTATTAATTATGATGGTTTTATAAAATATAAGAATTTAAATGTGTATTATATTAATGATGGTAATATAATGTATTTAATAAAAAATAAATTGTACAGACCGAAGATAAGACTATTGTTTGACGATGGAGGATAATTATTTTATTGTGTTAATGAACATTTAATTATGTGGACAGTGTTTTTGAAATGGACTGTTTATGACTGACTTATGGTAAATGATTAAATGATAATTTGGATTGTATATTTTTTGTGTGTACTAATGTCAATGTATTTGTGTATTCTTGATGTTGTGTATTTTATGTATTTTTTTATGTAAACCATGTACTGTAGAATTTTAAATATTCAAGAATAATTAAGTGTGATGATGATTTTAAATGATGTTATGAGATTTAGATTCTAATGGTTAATAAATGATTAAGCAGGTAATATATTTGGATATCGAGTTGTTTTAGGATTGTAAGATAAGTGATGAATTTTCTAGTGGTATATTAAGGTGAAATTTGTAAAGAGGTTTGGGGATAATGATAAATAAGGGCATTTGAGTTAGTTAAACAGAGTTATGGGGAGTTAGAGAAAATAAGAATGTTGAGATACAGATAATATACAAAGAGGTGTTAGATATTTTAGGGACACAGTAGTTAGTGATTATATGTAGAGAGGTGAGTAATGTGAATGGTATATATATTTCTTGATGATGATATTTTGTAGTAAGGGTAGTGGTGTAAGGAGTGATCTTCGTGCGGCATTGTGGCAGGCGGAGCAATTTAGGTTAAGGGAGTGTTTGTCGATATTTGGTGGAGGGCAAATGGTTAGGTATGTGTATGGCCAGGTAGGGAACACACATCCTAGTACAAAGACGAGTGGTGCCAGAGGATTCAAATGGGATTAGTGAAGGGGGTTGTTATTGAGAGATTGGTGTCATAATATATAAATGTGGTTGGTAGTAATGGTTGTTAGAAAAAAGGGGTAGTAAGGCTAGATAGACAAATGCCAAAATAAGATATAGATAATAGTAAATAATAGAGAGTCACCCAAAGTAGATAAGGATTGAGAAAAGGTTAGAAAGGGAAAATTCATAGTAGGAAGGTGATGTAACTGAAAGGTGAATGATAAATTTGAAAATTTTTTTATAGAATCTCATGATATAATAAATGTTAAATGATTAAAAGTTAATAGAAAGTTAAAGCCGTAATGTCTTATAAGTTTGGTACAAGTTATTTAAATGTAAATTGTGTAATGTAAATGTAACAATGTTAATGTTTGATGTTGTTCAATGTTTATTATGTTTTTATTTTGGTGATAGACCCGCATTAAGGGCGTATGACTATTGTAATTGAACGAGTACGTGCGTCTTGTTCGTATCACGCAATGTAAACCTATTTGTTACTAGGGACGGGTATGCTTCTCTGTCTCTCCTCTCTTCGGTTGTGTTAATTTAATTCAAATTCTGAGATATTTGGAGTTGGGGAATATAGTAATTTCATTAACTAATATTAGCTTATCTCTCTAAGAAAAATATCAGTGTTAGTGTGCTTGAAACTTAAATAATTAATGTGTTATTCTATAATTTCGTTCAACCCTAGTATACCTCGAAGAGAATTATGTGAATTTTGTATTTTAACGCTCTTCTCTTTGGTGTCGGAGAATTCCGCAATAAGCGCTGCAGTTCCGGGGCAACGAAACTTATAGGTTAATTCACTGTTTACGGTAGTCAAATATTATGTACTTAGTCAGTTACTTTTTTATTCCCAACTCATTAAATAATACCCCAAATGATAAGATTTTGCAACTATACAAGGTTTCTTTATTTATTCACTCCTTCAACATTAAATAAGATATGTTCCAATAGGCATACACAAAGGCTATAGATTGCGTGAATCGATTCTTGTTCGGTCCAATACTTTATTTTATATTCGGTTATATAATTTGTTTTTGTTTATAATTAACTTAATTCAGGGTGTGAAGGTTCTTGTAACTGTGGGGAAGATTAAAAATACTTAGATAAGAATGCAAGATTTACAAATTTTAAGTGTTGTGTTGTTAATATGATTTATACAATTATAATTTACCAGACTAGAACGAAGCAACTCGTGTAGGCCGTTGATTGATAACCTCGACGCTCAGAATGGATATGTCATTCGAGATTTCTTTCTTCGGTTTAATAAAATGGAATTCTTGTCCTGTTCACCTCGGAAATACAGCTCCCTGGGTTTATTAACGGCCAGACTGGTGGTCCTTCTGCAATTTCTGGATCCAAATACGTTCTTCTCTCGTTTGAAGTAATTAGTGATGTTCTGTGTATTTAAAAGGCTATGAGTTCCAGTGTAGTGTATATTATTTGTTGTGACACAGTTAACTCTTTGTAGTGGTTTTAATATATCGTTAATTCTTTTCTGGTATAGGACAATTCAAGTCCTTCCTTGTAGAACCCAGTTATTAATTTGTACTGTGATACTGTATTATGATCTCATTTGGTTAAACTTTGCTGGCATAAGTCAAGAAGATTATCATTAGTATTTTGTGTATTACAATTGGATCAAAATAATTCAGATTAATCTAATTACATTAAACATTTCTTGGATTTTTTAATCTCGTCACGTTCAGATCATAAAAGGCAATAACTGAAAATCAACAACTTCATACATTACTGTTGTCCTTAGCAACACCTTATTTTTCTTCCTTCTCAATGTTTTGTATATAGTTATTATTTCATATATTTTTCGTCCATTCCTTATTAATTTTCTATCATATCGGAATATAACTTTACCTATAGTTTGTTTACTATTTTCTACATATATTCTGCTGGTTTTTTGATCTTAGTCTGTTTCTTTTATATTTATTACTTTTTCGATATCAAACGTTATCAATCGATATCATGGCATTGTGGCATTCTCATAATTTGTTTAAATTGAGGTGGTTTATTATATATCATTACTTATCAAATGTTTTTTCCTAGCTCTTTTAACCATATTCATTAATTATTATTAACTTCCGTACCTAACCTTTATGTTATGAGTGGGTATATAGTGTTATTGGCTGTTAGGCCTTTTATTGTATACGGACCTACCTTTGTTTATAAATGGTGAACAACCATAGCCCTTTTACATACGTTCATACATATAATCAAATCTTAACTATTAACATTTACATAAACAATTATTCTTTTCATAACTAATAACAATTTTATCATGATCTATGGATCACATATTAGAAAACTGAGATCCATTAACACTAACTAACTGCTTCCCACATCCTTCTATAACAGTAATTGAATAATACATTTTGCTTCATTACTTTCCATTAATTCAATAAGTAATTTGCATAACATAACATAAACTTTAACATAACATTCATCGTTACAAAATAATATCATTTAATTCATAATCCTTACTTACTATTGCTATAAGGTAAATTATTGTCTCATTTTTTGTTTAATTTCATTGTCATTTACTTTGACATTTTCTGTACTAGTTTCTTTCTTACAATTCTCATCAGTATAAGATTTATTTACTTTTCACTGAACATGGATTTCTTACTATTGTCTAATTTACAGGTTTGTTTATTACAGTCGACTCCCTCTAATCCGGACACCTCGGGACCGGATCCCTGTCCGGATTAAAAAATTTCCGGACCATCCGGCGGTTTTTTACTTATGTAAATTACAACCTGTAATAGCGTATCTATATTTATAAATCACATTTTAAGACAATTTTCAAGTGTACGGAACACAATTTTAGGTTCATAAAATTGTCCCAAACGAATAAACTTAAACCTAAAACTAATGAAAAACTTGGCTTTGCAATATTAAAAGAAATCTATTATTTTCTTCTGCTTCTTTTCTTCAACTGTTTTCTTGAAGGCATAATCACACCACTTCCTTAGAAACATAACATCCACAGCTGATGCGCCAGGCTGTTGTTCGACGTAGGTAGTTGCCAGTTCCAGTGCTGCCCTACCCTCTGCATGAGTCAAAATTCCCACGCCATTTCCCGCTTCACTATCACCTTCGTCGTCGTCTTCTTCTTTTTCTTCCTCTTGACGAAGGACTACATCGACGATTTCGTCATCATTCAGGATTTCATTAGCCAGTTCATCATCAGCTCGCGAAATCCATTCCACAACGTCATTCTCATTAATACTAGCAGAATCAGGCAGCCGTTGTAAATCCTTTAAAATTGAGTGGTTGTCATCAGGTTCAGTTGCATGAATATTTAACCCTATTGTATTTGGGTTGTCTTCTTGTCTCTTCTCAACGAGAGTTTCAACATCTGGCCACAATTTTCTCCAGGATTTGGTAAACGTAGATGATGGGATTTCATCATACGATTTGGCAGCGATATAAATGACGTCCTTAATGTTAATTGTCTTGAGCGTCTGGATGAGACCTGCATTGTCATTACCATCCATCTTATCCAAAATTTCTGAAAGAAGCTTCCTCCGGTATTTTCTCTTAAAGCATTCGATTACACCCTGGCCCATGGGCTGTGCGATACTTGTTACATTTGGAGGCATATATAAAAGCTTGATGTCACTGTAACTATCACATTCGAGACCTTCCTCTGGATGCGTAGGGGCATTATCAAGCACAAGAACTGCTTCTACTGGCAATTTCAAGGATGTCAAATGTTCTTTTACAGACGGAACAAATTGTGCCACGAACCACTCCTTGAACAAATAAGAATCCATCCAGGCAGACTTTTGTGACCTGTAATACACTGGAAGGGAAGACATGTTTAAGTTTTTGAATACTCTGGGTTTGGCCGACTTTCCAATCACAAATAGCGGCATCTTGTGTGTCCCAGTTGCGTTTGAGCATAGTGCAACAGTGATCCTTTCTTTATTTACTTTAAAGCCCGAAGCAGACTTTTCTTGAGGAGTGGCAAAGGTTTTATTAGGCAAAAGTTTATAGTTAAGCCCGGTCTCATCGATATTGTACACTTGTTCTGGGGTTAGTTTTTCACGCTCAATGATACGCTTCAATTTTTCAGAAAAATCATTAGCTGCCGGTTGGTCTGCTGAAAGCTTCTCCCCGCAAACTCCAAGGAAATGCACTCCATGCCGTTTTTTCCATCTCGTTAGCCACCCATCGCTTGCCGAGAAGTTTCCTTTTTCCCCAAGTTTTGAATGAAGAATGACGGCTTTTTCTTTTAAAATCGGCCCATTTATAGGAGTCCCTCTTCTACGTTCCTGCATGAACCACAACCATAATGCGTCATCAACAAGTTCATGGTGTGGTTTTTTCAAGGTAGATCGAGTAGAAAGGACGGATTCGACTTCAATTTGAATACAAAAATCCTCGATCGATTTTCTGTTTTTCCGCCAATCATAAACTGTGCTTTTCCCTACATTAAACTCCGTACAAATACTTTGCACTGATTCACCCTTATCTAAACGTTGTAAAATATTAAGTCTGTCTTACATTTTAACCGTATTATGCTTCCGTTTTTCACTCATTTTTGAGAATTTTACTGTCAAATAATCAGAGTTACTGAAACTACAATTTCACCTAACAAATAAACTCACTTATAATAACGTATGTAACTCACATTGAAAATTATTAAAACACACAACAATATCAGTAGTAATTAGTAAAAACAGCTACAGTACACTGTATGACGATCCGGAGCAAACGCAATCGTAAGCCGAACTGAGGATCTTTGTTTACATGTAGGCCGGAAATAAACAGACACGCTCAATCCTGTCGTTTTCGGCCGTGAGAAACCCGGCGCGCGCTGATGACTCATTTCCAAGAAGTAGTCCGGACCATCCGGCGTCCGAACCATCGGAGTCCGAACGAGAGGGAGTCGACTGTATTGTTATTTCTACCTTGCATCCTTATTCATTTTTATATATAATTATAAATGTATTTATTAGACCTTTGTTTTATCATGGTAGTTAAATATTGATTTACTTATTATTTTGTTAATATACTATTTATGTAACATGGATGACTGCATTTATGTTGCGTTACATATGCTCCCCCTCCTAAAAAAGTTTAGTTTACCTGAATGAAGTTTACGTCAAATAAACTTGTCCTTTTCACATGACTTTTCTTCATATCAATATTAATGGTTAACAATGGGATTCTCAATGTAACTTTGTTAGACTAGTATTCATAATTCTTTATTTAATAACATTTAATTATTTGTATTAACATTCTTGATCATATTTAATTTCTGTAAACAGTATTTGTTGATAGTTGGCTACAATATTCAATGATACTTTAGGTTCACATCTCTTCTACTTTTAGTTACTGTAATCACTGTATTTCTCAATTATTCTTCTGTCAGCTATTTTCCTTCTGTTTTCTTCGTCATACTCTTCTGGAATCTGAGGTTATCCTTGCAACGATTCTAATATTCCTTAAATATTTAATTTCCCTAACAATCCCTAATATGTGTGTTGGTACAGTTCAGAGAGGCACTGTTTGGCTTCATACTCTGCTGTCCACACTACACCTTAATATAGTACTGCTGGAATTCATCTACAGTCAGCTATAAAAATATAATAATCTCCTTAATTAATTAATAATAAACATTTGGGAATTTTTTCACATTGTTGCTTTTATATTTATCTATTCCTATCTTTCATACTTCTGATTCCATTTTAGTTTCCTTAAACATTTTTTGATAATAATTCTGACAGTTATCATTTGTAATTATTTTTGTTTTTCTTTCTTGTTGTGATAATAACGCTAAGTATCTTCTTCATTTGTTCTTCTGATCTCAATATTTTCTAAATAGTTATTGGTTTGATTATTATTATTACTGTGTTTCTGAATAGTTACAGTCCTTAGCTCAACTGTTATTTTTCTTATCTTATTTCATTATTTTGGCTGGTTATATTTCAATGAATTATGTTGATAAATATTTTTTCTCGTTTTCTTTATTATTACATTGGTCACAATCAATTGTTTATTGAGGTTGTTCTTTTCACTTGGCAATGCGGTAGGTATTTTAGGTCATATTATTCTTCTTTTATTATTTTGCATAGGTATGTTTGATATAAAAAATTTTATCTTGAGGTTTCATTATTCCTTATTCTCAATATTTCTTCGCAGACATTTAGTAATAATTCTGGTTTTCTTCTGTAATCTTGGGGTTTGTTATTAATTCTTCTTAATACCTTCTTCATAACTATATTTTAATTCAGACTTACTTCATTTTGAATGACATTTTTTCTATTTATATAATATTGTTCAAAAAATTCTCTTTTATTTACAAGTGTTTTCTCTTCAAAACTGGTAATAAGTTGTTCTTATTGTATTTTAGGATTTAGTGGTTTTATTTAAATACTATTTCCGTTTTCTTTCCAACTGGTTGCCTGGTCAGTTTTCATAAAATCAGTCCCATTTTACTGGTTGATTGCTTCTTCTTCTAACCATGGTCCATTAATTCGACTGCACCCGTTGTCCGGATTACTGCAGTGTTCATACCAATTTTTACACTTGATAAATATTTTTCGCGTATGTGGTACAGTAACTTGGCTGATGCAACGTCTTCATTTAAGTCAGGGTATTCAGTCATATTTAAATCTGTCTTAATTAGCAGGTATTGTATCTCCTCTATTCTACCATAATCACTGGTATACTCTATCTTTCCATTCCCTTGGATATCTGTACTATTTACCAAATGTTTTACGGGTATCTTCCGTATTAACGATATAATTGATTTGGTCAAATACTCTTTAATCTTTATATTTTCAAATCATATTTAAATTTATTTAAGTTTTTTGTGATTGTTCTATGGTGGTTTGTTTTGGTTATTTTCATAAAGTTTCTTCTATAACTACTACCCTTACATAACTCCCTTCGTTCATTAATTGGGATGTTAAACGCACTAATTAATCCACCTTTCCTCATCTCCATTTCTTCTTTGGTATTGACTATTTTCTTTCTCCATATTTTCCTTATTTTCTGGATATTCTCTTCTATGGTCAGATTTATTATAATACCTTCGGAAGTGCGGTTTAGTGTTTTATTCATATTCTTTAAACATCTATCCATTGTTTCCGCTACACTTTTGAAACCTTCATCCATGGTTTTCTTTAATTCTTCATGGTGTCTCTGGATATCTTCTCTCTGCTTCCTAAATTGTTCGGCCATAAAATCCATGACATCCTGACAGGTCACCTTCTTTGGTTGTTCTGGCGTTTTCTTCTGTTGCTTCACTTTGACTATTTTTACTTCTCTTTGCACATTTGATTGTTTTAATTTTTTATGATTTGGCATCTCTCTAAATCCTTCTATTTGATTATGTTTCTTCCTCCAGTGACACACATCTTCTCGGGATAGTTCAAACATCACCCTGATCCATTCCCTTAATTCTGTGTTTTCTGTTTGTATTGGGTTTTCAGGTGGTCTTATTTCTTGTTTCCATTGTTCATAATCTTCCTGAGTATATTGTTCTGTCACCTGGGCGTATATTCCTGTTCTTTCGGTTTTCATTTGTTCTTCATTATCGTCCCATCTTTCCCAATCTTCTTCAGTCATCCTTTCCACCTTGTTATCGTCTTTTTCGTTAGTCGTCCCAATAGTCTTTTCTTTATTACACCTGGCATCTAACTCCCACAATTCATCATAAATCTCTCTCAATGTCATTTTGTCGTCTGGTGTTCCCCTCGCATTCGCACTCTTTCGTGATCATTGGTATTCTTTTCTATGTATCCCATCTCTTTGCTGAAATTCTTAAATAGTACTGTCGCCCATTCCGCGTAGCTTAATCGTCTCTCTTGTCCTTGCATTTTCGTTTCCTTTTGTATCATCTTTCTTTATTGCATTTCTAGTCTCCCACAGTTGCCTGCTCTGGTTAAGTAATGTTAATATAATTATGGTTTTACTTAACCTAAGCCCTACACTAGTTGAGCGCCAATTTGTTACTAAACCCTCGGCTCTTACAGTTGCGGGATTCTCGTTATTTCAGCCCCAACGTTGCCGGCGTCAATTTGTTACTGTGATGGGTATTACTGGGTTAAGCCCCACTGTTGGGTTCGTCAATTTGTTACTAAACGACGTCTTGCGTCTACTAATGTGTCACGCAATGTAAACCTATTTGTTACTAGGAACGGGTATGCTTCTCTGTCTCTCCTCTCTTCGGTTGTGTTAATTTAATTCAAATTCTGAGATATTTGGAGTTGGGGAATATAGTAATTTCATTAACTAATATTAGCTTATCTCTCTAAGAAAAATACCAGTGTTAGTGTGCTTGAAACTTAAATAATTAATGTGTTATTCTATAATTTCGTTCAACCCTAGTATACCTCGAAGAGAATTAAGTGAATTTTGTATTTTAACGCTCTTCTCTTTGGTGTCGGAGAATTCCGCAATAAGCGCTGCAGTTCCGGGGCAACGAAACTTGTAGGTTAATTCACTGTTTACGGTAGTCAAATATTATGTACTTAGTCACAATATATGTATACAATATATGTAATACTTATATTATGTATTATGTTACTTTTTTATTCCCAACTCATTAAATAATATCCCAAATGATAAGATTTTGCAACTATACAAGGTTTCTTTATTTATTCACTCCTTCAACATTAAATAAGATATGTTCCAATAGGCATACACAAAGGCTATAGATTGCGTGAATCGATTCTTGTTCGGTCCAATACTTTATTTTATATTCGGTTATATAATTTGTTTTTGTTTATAATTAACTTAATTCAGGGTGTGAAGGTTCTTGTAACTGTGGGGAAGATTAAAAATACTTAGATAAGAATGCAAGATTTACAAATTTTAAGTGTTGTGTTGTTAATATGATTTATACAATTATAATTTACCAGACTAGAACGAAGCAACTCGTGTAGGCCGTTGATTGATAACCTCGACGCTCAGAATGGATATGTCGTTCGAGATTCCTTTCTTCGGTTTAATAAAATGGAATTCTTGTCCTGTTCACCTCGGAAATACAGCTCCCTGGGGTTATTAACGGCCAGACTGGTGGTCCTTCTGCAATTTCTGGATCCAAATACGTTCTTCTCTCCTTTGAAGTAATTAGTGATGTTCCGTGTATTTAAAAGGTTATGAGTTCCAGTGTAGTGTATATTATTTGTTGTGACACAGTTAACTCTTTGTAGTGGTTTTAATATATCGTTAATTCTTTTCTGGTATAGGACAATTCAAGTCCTTCCTTGTAGAACCCAGTTATTAATTTGTACTGTAATACTGTATTATGATCTCATTTGGTTAAACTTTGCTGGCATAAGTCAAGAAGATTATCATTAGTATTTTGTGTATTACAATTGGATCAAAATAATTCAGATTAATCTAATTACATTAAACATTTCTTGGATTTTTTAATCTCGTCACGTTCAGATCATAAAAGGCAATAATTGAAAATCAACAACTTCATACATTACTGTTGTCCTTAGCAACACCTTATTTTTCTTCCTTCTCAATGTTTTGTATATAGTTATTATTTCATATATTTTTCGTCCATTCCTTATTAATTTTCTATCATATCGGAATATAACTTTACCTATAGTTTGTTTACTATTTTCTACATATATTCTGCTGGTTTTTTGATCTTAGTCTGTTTCTTTTATATTTATTACTTTTTCGATATCAAACGTTATCAATCGATATCATGGCATTGTGGCATTCTCATAATTTGTTTAAATTGAGGTGGTTTATTATATATCATTACTTATCAAATGTTTTTTCCTAGCTCTTTTAACCGTATTCATTAATTATTATTAACTTCCGTACCTAACCTTTATGTTATGAGTGGGTATATAGTGTTATTGGCTGTTAGGCCTTTTATTGTATACGGACCTACCTTTGTTTATAAATGGTGAACAACCATAGCCCTTTTACATACGTTCATACATATAATCAAATCTTAACTATTAACATTTACATAAACAATTATTCTTTTCATAACTAATAACAATTTTATCATGATCTATGGATCACATATTAGAAAACTGAGATCCATTAACACTAACTAACTGCTTCCCACATCCTTCTATAACAGTAATTGAATAATACATTTTGCTTCATTACTTTCCATTAATTCAATAAGTAATTTGCATAACATAACATAAACTTTAACATAACATTCATCGTTACAGAATAATATCATTTAATTCATAATCCTTACTTACTATTGCTATAAGGTAAATTATTGTCTCATTTTTTGTTTAATTTCATTGTCATTTACTTTGACATTTTCTGTACTACTTTCTTTCTTACAATTCTCATCAGTATAAGATTTATTTACTTTTCACTGAACATGGATTTCTTACTATTGTCAAATTTACAGGTTTGTTTATTATTGTTATTTCTACCTTGCATCCTTATTCATTTTTATATATAATTATAAATGTATTTATTAGACCTTTGTCTTATCATGGGAGTTAAATATTGATTTACTTATTATTTTGTTAATATACTATTTATGTAACATGGATGACTGCATTTCTGTTGCGTTACATATGCTCCCCCTCCTAAAAAAGTTTAGTTTACCTGAATGAAGTTCAGGTCAAATAAACTTGTTCTTTTCACATGACTTTTCTTCATATCAATATTAATGGTTAACGATGGGATTCTCAATGTAACTTTGTTAGACTAGTATTCATAATTCTTTATTTAATAACATTTAATTATTTGTATTAACATTCTTGATCATATTTAATTTCTGTAAACAGTATTTGTTGATAGTTGGCTACAATATTCAATGATACTTTAGGTTCACATCTCTTCTACTTTTAGTTACTGTAATCACTGTATTTCTCAATTATTCTTCTGTCAGCTATTTTCCTTCTGTTTTCTTCGTCATACTCTTCTGGAATCTGAGGTTATCCTTGCAACGATTCTAATATTCCTTAAATATTTAATTTCCCTAACAATCCCTAATATGTGTGTTGGTACAGTTCAGAGAGGCACTGTTTGGCTTCATACTCTGCTGTCCACACTACACCTTAATATAGTACTGCTGGAATTCATCTACAGTCAGCTATAAAAATATAATAATCTCCTTAATTAATTAATAATAAACATTTGGGAATTTTTTCACATTGTTGCTTTTATATTTATCTATTCCTATCTTTCATACTTGTGATTCCATTTTAGTTTCCTTAAACATTTTTTGATAATAATTCTGACAGTTATCATTTGTAATTATTTTTGTTTTTCTTTCTTGTTGTGATAATAACGCTAAGTATCTTCTTCATTTGTTCTTCTGATCTCAATATTTTCTAAATAGTTATTGGTTTGATTATTATTATTACTGTGTTTCTGAATAGTTACAGTCCTTAGCTCAACTGTTATTTTTCTTATCTTATTTCATTATTTTGGCTGGTTATATTTCAATGAATTATGTTGATAAATATTTTTTCTCGTTTTCTTTAATATTACATTGGTCACAATCAATTGTTTATTGAGGTTGTTCTTTTCACTTGGCAATGCGGTAGGTATTTTAGGTCATATTATTCTTCTTTTATTATTTTGCATAGGTATGTTTGATATAAAAAATTTTATCTTGAGGTTTCATTATTCCTTATTCTCAATATTTCTTCGCAGACATTTAGTAATAATTCTGGTTTTCTTCTGTAATCTTGGGGTTTGTTATTAATTCTTCTTAATACCTTCTTCATAACTATATTTTAATTCAGACTTACTTCATTTTGAATGACATTTTTTCTATTTATATAATATTGTTCAAAAAATTCTCTTTTATTTACAAGTGTTTTCTCTTCAAAACTGGTAATAAGTTGTTCTTATTGTATTTTAGGATTTAGTGGTTTTATTTAAATACTATTTCCGTTTTCTTTCCAACTGGTTGCCTGGTCAGTTTTCATAAAATCAGTCCCATTTTACTGGTTGATTGCTTCTTCTTCTAACCATGGTCCATTAATTCGACTGCACCCGTTGTCCGGATTACTGCAGTGTTCATACCAATTTTTACACTTGATAAATATTTTTCGCGTATGTGGTACAGTAACTTGGCTGATGCAACGTCTTCATTTAAGTCAGGGTATTCAGTCATATTTAAATCTGTCTTAATTAGCAGGTATTGTATCTCCTCTATTCTACCATAATCACTGGTATACTCTATCTTTCCATTCCCTTGGATATCTGTACTATTTACCAAATGTTTTACGGGTATCTTCCGTATTAACGATATAATTGATTTGGTCAAATACTCTTTAATCGTTGATATTTTCAAATAATATTTAAATTTATTTAAGTTTTTTGTGATTGTTCTATGGTGGTTTGTTTTGGTTATTTTCATAAAGTTTCTTCTATAACTACTACCCTTACATAACTCCCTTCGTTCATTAATTGGGATGTTAAACGCACTAATTAATCCACCTTTCCTCATCTCCATTTCTTCTTTGGTATTGACTATTTTCTTTCTCCATATTTTCCTTATTTTCTGGATATTCTCTTCTATGGTCAGATTTATTATACCTTCGGAAGTGCGGTTTAGTGTTTTATTCATATTCTTTAAACATCTATCCATTGTTTCCGCTACACTTTTGAAACCTTCATCCATGGTTTTCTTTAATTCTTCATGGTGTCTCTGGATATCTTCTCTCTGCTTCCTAAATTTTTCGGCCATAAAATCCATGACATCCTGACAGGTCACCTTCTTTGGTTGTTCTGGCGTTTTCTTCTGTTGCTTCACTTTGACTATTTTTACTTCTCTTTGCACATTTGATTGTTCTAATTTTTTATGATTTGGCATCTCTCTAAATCCTTCTATTTGATTATGTTTCTTCCTCCAGTGACACATATCTTCTCGGGATAGTTCAAACATCACCCTGATCCATTCCCTTAATTCTGTGTTTTCTGTTTGTATTGGGTTTTCAGGTGGTCTTATTTCACGTTTCCATTGTTCATAATCTTCCTGAGTATATTGTTCTGTCACCTGGGCGTATATTCCTGTTCTTTCGGTTTTCATTTGTTCTTCATTATCGTCCCATCTTTCCCAATCTTCTTCAGTCATCCTTTCCACCTTGTTATCGTCTTTTTCGTTAGTCGTCCCAATAGTCTTTTCTTTATTACACCTGGCATCTAACTCCCACAATTCATCATAAATCTCTCTCAATGTCATTTTGTCGTCTGGTGTTCCCCTCGCATTCGCGCTCTTTCGTGATCATTGGTATTCTTTTCTATGTATCCCATCTCTTTGCTGAAATTCTTAAATAGTACTGTCGCCCATTCCGCGTAGCTTAATCGTCTCTCTTGTCCTTGCATTTTCGTTTCCTTTTGTATCATCTTTCTTTATTGCATTTCTAGTCTCCCACAGTTGCCTGCTCTGGTTAAGTAATGTTAGTATAATTATGGTTTTACTTAACCTAAGCCCTACACTAATTGAGCGCCAATTTGTTACTAAACCCTCGGCTCTTACAGTTGCGGGATTCTCGTTATTTCAGCCCCAACGTTGCCGGCGTCAATTTGTTACTGTGATGGGTATTACTGGGTTAAGCCCCACTGTTGGGTTCGTCAATTTGTTACTAAACGACGTCTTGCGTCTACTAATGTGTCACGCAATGTAAACCTATTTGTTACTAGGAACGGGTATGCTTCTCTGTCTCTCCTCTCTTCGGTTGTGTTAATTTAATTCAAATTCTGAGATATTTGGAGTTGGGGAATATAGTAATTTCATTAACTAATATTAGCTTATCTCTCTAAGAAAAATACCAGTGTTAGTGTGCTTGAAACTTAAATAATTAATGTGTTATTCTATAATTTCGTTCAACCCTAGTATACCTCGAAGAGAATTATGTGAATTTTGTATTTTAAAGCTCTTCTCTTTGGTGTCGGAGAATTCCGCAATAAGCGCTGCAGTTCCGGGGCAACGAAACTTATAGGTTAATTCACTGTTTACGGTAGGCAAATATTATGTACTTAGTCAGTTACTTTTTTATTCCCAACTCATTAAATAATACCCCAAATGATAAGATTTTGCAACTATACAAGGTTTCTTTATTTATTCACTCCTTCAACATTAAATAAGATATGTTCCAATAGGCATACACAAAGGCTATAGATTGCGTGAATCGATTCTTGTTCGGTCCAATACTTTATTTTATATTCGGTTATATAATTTGTTTTTGTTTATAATTAACTTAATTCAGGGTGTGAAGGTTCTTGTAACAGTGGGGAAGATTAAAAATACTTAGATAAGAATGCAAGATTTACAAATTTTAAGTGTTGTGTTGTTAATATGATTTATACAATTATAATTTACCAGACTAGAATGAAGCAACTCGTGTAGGCCGTTGATTGATAACCTCGACGCTCAGAATGGATATGTCATTCGAGATTCCTTTCTTCGGTTTAATAAAATGGAATTCTTGTCCTGTTCACCTCGGAAATACAGCTCCCTGGGGTTATTAACGACCAGACTGGTGGTCCTTCTGCAATTTCTGGATCCAAATACGTTCTTCTCTCGTTTGAAGTAATTAGCGATGTTCCGTGTATTTAAAAGGTTATGAGTTCCAGTGTAGTGTATATTATTTGTTGTGACACAGTTAACTCTTTGTAGTGGTTTTAATATATCGTTAATTCTTTTCTGGTATAGGACAATTCAAGTCCTTCCTTGTAGAACCCAGTTATTAATTTGTACTGTAATACTGTATTATGATCTCATTTGGTTAAACTTTGCTGGCATAAGTCAAGAAGATTATCATTAGTATTTTGTGTATTACAATTGGATCAAAATAATTCAGATTAATCTAATTACATTAAACATTTCTTGGATTTTTTAATCTCGTCACGTTCAGATCATAAAAGGCAATAATTGAAAATCAACAACTTCATACATTACTGTTGTCCTTAGCAACACCTTATTTTTCTTCCTTCTCAATGTTTTGTATATAGTTATTATTTCATATATTTTTCGTCCATTCCTTATTAATTTTCTATCATATCGGAATATAACTTTACCTATAGTTTGTTTACTATTTTCTACATATATTCTGCTGGTTTTTTGATCTTAGTCTGTTTCTTTTATATTTATTACTTTTTCGATATCAAACGTTATCAATCGATATCATGGCATTGTGGCATTCTCATAATTTGTTTAAATTGAGGTGGTTTATTATATATCATTACTTATCAAATGTTTTTTCCTAGCTCTTTTAACCGTATTCATTAATTATTATTAACTTCCGTACCTAACCTTTATGTTATGAGTGGGTATATAGTGTTATTGGCTGTTAGGCCTTTTATTGTATACGGACTACCTTTGTTTATAAATGGTGAACAACTATAGCCCTTTTACATACGTTCATACATATAATCAAATCTTAACTATTAACATTTACATAAACAATTATTCTTTTCATAACTAATAACAATTTTATCATGATCTATGGATCACATATTAGAAAACTGAGATCCATTAACACTAACTAACTGCTTCCCACATCCTTCTATAACAGTAATTGAATAATACATTTTGCTTCATTACTTTCCATTAATTCAATAAGTAATTTGCATAACATAACATTCATCGTTACAAAATAATATCATTTAATTCATAATCCTTACTTACTATTGCTATAAGGTAAATTATTGTCTCATTTTTTGTTTAATTTCATTGTCATTTACTTTGACATTTTCTGTACTAGTTTCTTTCTTACAATTCTCATCAGTATAAGATTTATTTACTTTTCACTGAACATGGATTTCTTACTATTGTCTAATTTACAGGTTTGTTTATTATTGTTATTTCTACCTTGCATCCTTATTCATTTTTATATATAATTATAAATGTATTTATTAGACCTTTGTTTTATCATGGGAGTTAAATATTGATTTACTTATTATTTTGTTAATATACTATTTATGTAACATGGATGCCTGCATTTCTGTTGCGTTACATATGCTCCCCCTCCTAAAAAAGTTTAGTTTACCTGAATGAAGTTTAGGTCAAATAAACTTGTCCTTTTCACATGACTTTTCTTCATATCAATATTAATGGTTAACGATGGGATTCTCAATGTAACTTTGTTAGACTAGTATTCATAATTCTTTATTTAATAACATTTAATTATTTGTATTAACATTCTTGATCATATTTAATTTCTGTAAACAGTATTTGTTGATAGTTGGCTACAATATTCAATGATACTTTAGGTTCACATCTCTTCTACTTTTAGTTACTGTAATCACTGTATTTCTCAATTATTCTTCTGTCAGCTATTTTCCTTCTGTTTTCTTCGTCATACTCTTCTGGAATCTGAGGTTATCCTTGCAACGATTCTAATATTCCTTAAATATTTAATTTCCCTAACAATCCCTAATATGTGTGTTGGTACAGTTCAGAGAGGCACTGTTTGGCTTCATACTCTGCTGTCCACACTACACCTTAATATAGTACTGCTGGAATTCATCTACAGTCAGCTATAAAAATATAATAATCTCCTTAATTAATTAATAATAAACATTTGGGAATTTTTTCACATTGTTGCTTTTATATTTATCTATTCCTATCTTTCATACTTGTGATTCCATTTTAGTTTCCTTAAACATTTTTTGATAATAATTCTGACAGTTATCATTTGTAATTATTTTTGTTTTTCTTTCTTGTTGTGATAATAACGCTAAGTATCTTCTTCATTTGTTCTTCTGATCTCAATATTTTCTAAATAGTTATTGGTTTGATTATTATTATTACTGTGTTTCTGAATAGTTACAGTCCTTAGCTCAACTGTTATTTTTCTTATCTTATTTCATTATTTTGGCTGGTTATATTTCAATGAATTATGTTGATAAATATTTTTTCTCGTTTTCTTCAATATTACATTGGTCACAATCAATTGTTTATTGAGGTTGTTCTTTTCACTTGGCAATGCGGTAGGTATTTTAGGTCATATTATTCTTCTTTTATTTTGCATAGGTATGTTTGATATAAAAAATTTTATCTTGAGGTTTCATTATTCCTTATTCTCAATATTTCTTCGCAGATATTTAGTAATAATTCTGGTTTTCTTCTGTAATCTTGGGGTTTGTTATTAATTCTTCTTAATACCTTCTTCATAACTATATTTTAATTCAGACTTACTTCATTTTGAATGACATTTTTTCTATTTATATAATATTGTTCAAAAAATTCTCTTTTATTTACAAGTGTTTTCTCTTCAAAATTGGTAATAAGTTGTTCTTATTGTATTTTAGGATTTAGTGGTTTTATTTAAATACTATTTCCGTTTTCTTTCCAACTGGTTGCCTGGTCAGTTTTCATAAAATCAGTCCCATTTTACTGGTTGATTGCTTCTTCTTCTAACCATGGTCCATTAATTCGACTGCACCCGTTGTCCGGATTACTGCAGTGTTCATACCAATTTTTACACTTGATAAATATTTTTCGCGTATGTGGTACAGTAACTTGGCTGATGCAACGTCTTCATTTAAGTCAGGGTATTCAGTCATATTTAAATCTGTCTTAATTAGCAGGTATTGTATCTCCTCTATTCTACCATAATCACTGGTATACTCTATCTTTCCATTCCCTTGGATATCTGTACTATTTACCAAATGTTTTACGGGTATCTTCCGTATTAACGATATAATTGATTTGGTCAAATACTCTTTAATCGTTGATATTTTCAAATAATATTTAAATTTATTTAAGTTTTTTGTGATTGTTCTATGGTGGTTTGTTTTGGTTATTTTCATAAAGTTTCTTCTATAACTACTACCCTTACATAACTCCCTTCGTTCATTAATTGGGATGTTAAACGCACTAATTAATCCACCTTTCCTCATCTCCATTTCTTCTTTGGTATTGACTATTTTCTTTCTCCATATTTTCCTTATTTTCTGGATATTCTCTTCTATGGTCAGATTTATTATAATACCTTCGGAAGTGCGGTTTAGTGTTTTATTCATATTCTTTAAACATCTATCCATTGTTTCCGCTACACTTTTGAAACCTTCATCCATGGTTTTCTTTAATTCTTCATGGTGTCTCTGGATATCTTCTCTCTGCTTCCTAAATTGTTCGGCCATAAAATCCATGACATCCTGACAGGTCACCTTCTTTGGTTGTTCTGGCGTTTTCTTCTGTTGCTTCACTTTGACTATTTTTACTTCTCTTTGCACATTTGATTGTTTTCATTTTTTATGATTTGGCATCTCTCTAAATCCTTCTATTTGATTATGTTTCTTCCTCCAGTGACACATATCTTCTCGGGATAGTTCAAACATCACCCTGATCCATTCCCTTAATTCTGTGTTTTCTGGTTGTATTGGGTTTTCAGGTGGTCTTATTTCTTGTTTCCATTGTTCATAATCTTCCTGAGTATATTGTTCGGTCACCTGGGCGTATATTCCTGTTCTTTCGGTTTTCATTTGTTCTTCATTATCGTCCCATCTTTCCCAATCTTCTTCAGTCATCCTTTCCACCTTGTTATCGTCTTTTTCGTTAGTCGTCCCAATAGTCTTTTCTTTATTACACCTGGCATCTAACTCCCACAATTCATCATAAATCTCTCTCAATGTCATTTTGTCGTCTGGTGTTCCCCTCGCATTCGCGCTCTTTCGTGATCATTGGTATTCTTTTCTATGTATCCCATCTCTTTGCTGAAATTCTTAAATAGTACTGTCGCCCATTCCGCGTAGCTTAATCGTCTCTCTTGTCCTTGCATTTTCGTTTCCTTTTGTATCATCTTTCTTTATTGCATTTCTAGTCTCCCACAGTTGCCTGCTCTGGTTAAGTAATGTTAATATAATTATGGTTTTACTTAACCTAAGCCCTACACTAGTTGAGCGCCAATTTGTTACTAAACCCTCGGCTCTTACAGTTGCGGGATTCTCGTTATTTCAGCCCCAACGTTGCCGGCGTCAATTTGTTACTGTGATGGGTATTACTGGGTTAAGCCCCACTGTTGGGTTCGTCAATTTGTTACTAAACGACGTCTTGCGTCTACTAATGTGTCACGCAATGTAAACCTATTTGTTACTAGGAACGGGTATGCTTCTCTGTCTCTCCTCTCTTCGGTTGTGTTAATTTAATTCAAATTCTGAGATATTTGGAGTTGGGGAATATAGTAATTTCATTAACTAATATTAGCTTATCTCTCTAAGAAAAATACCAGTGTTAGTGTGCTTGAAACTTAAATAATTAATGTGTTATTCTATAATTTCGTTCAACCCTAGTATACCTCGAAGAGAATTAAGTGAATTTTGTATTTTAACGCTCTTCTCTTTGGTGTCGGAGAATTCCGCAATAAGCGCTGCAGTTCCGGGGCAACGAAACTTGTAGGTTAATTCACTGTTTACGGTAGTCAAATATTATGTACTTAGTCACAATATATGTATACAATATATGTAATACTTATATTATGTATTATGTTACTTTTTTATTCCCAACTCATTAAATAATATCCCAAATGATAAGATTTTGCAACTATACAAGGTTTCTTTATTTATTCACTCCTTCAACATTAAATAAGATATGTTCCAAAAGGCATACACAAAGGCTATAGATTGCGTGAATCGATTCTTGTTCGGTCCAATACTTTATTTTATATTCGGTTATATAATTTGTTTTTGTTTATAATTAACTTTATTCAGGGTGTGAAGGTTCTTGTAACTGTGGGGAAGATTAAAAATACTTAGATAAGAATGCAAGATTTACAAATTTTAAGTGTTGTGTTGTTAATATGATTTATACAATTATAATTTACCAGACTAGAACGAAGCAACTCGTGTAGGCCGTTGATTGATAACCTCGACGCTCAGAATGGATATGTCGTTCGAGATTCCTTTCTTCGGTTTAATAAAATGGAATTCTTGTCCTGTTCACCTCGGAAATACAGCTCCCTGGGGTTATTAACGGCCAGACTGGTGGTCCTTCTGCAATTTCTGGATCCAAATACGTTCTTCTCTCGTTTGAAGTAATTAGTGATGTTCCGTGTATTTAAAAGGTTATGAGTTCCAGTGTAGTGTATATTATTTGTTGTGACACAGTTAACTCTTTGTAGTGGTTTTAATATATCGTTAATTCTTTTCTGGTATAGGACAATTCAAGTCCTTCCTTGTAGAACCCAGTTATTAATTTGTACTGTAATACTGTATTATGATCTCATTTGGTTAAACTTTGCTGGCATAAGTCAAGAAGATTATCATTAGTATTTTGTGTATTACAATTGGATCAAAATAATTCAGATTAATCTAATTACATTAAACATTTCTTGGATTTTTTAATCTCGTCACGTTCAGATCATAAAAGGCAATAATTGAAAATCAACAACTTCATACATTACTGTTGTCCTTAGCAACACCTTATTTTTCTTCCTTCTCAATGTTTTGTATATAGTTATTATTTCATATATTTTTCGTCCATTCCTTATTAATTTTCTATCATATCGGAATATAACTTTACCTATAGTTTGTTTACTATTTTCTACATATATTCTGCTGGTTTTTTGATCTTAGTCTGTTTCTTTTATATTTATTACTTTTTCGATATCAAACGTTATCAATCGATATCATGGCATTGTGGCATTCTCATAATTTGTTTAAATTGAGGTGGTTTATTATATATCATTACTTATCAAATGTTTTTTCCTAGCTCTTTTAACCGTATTCATTAATTATTATTAACTTCCGTACCTAACCTTTATGTTATGAGTGGGTATATAGTGTTATTGGCTGTTAGGCCTTTTATTGTATACGGACTACCTTTGTTTATAAATGGTGAACAACTATAGCCCTTTTACATACGTTCATACATATAATCAAATCTTAACTATTAACATTTACATAAACAATTATTCTTTTCATAACTAATAACAATTTTATCATGATCTATGGATCACATATTAGAAAACTGAGATCCATTAACACTAACTAACTGCTTCCCACATCCTTCTATAACAGTAATTGAATAATACATTTTGCTTCATTACTTTCCATTAATTCAATAAGTAATTTGCATAACATAACATTCATCGTTACAAAATAATATCATTTAATTCATAATCCTTACTTACTATTGCTATAAGGTAAATTATTGTCTCATTTTTTGTTTAATTTCATTGTCATTTACTTTGACATTTTCTGTACTAGTTTCTTTCTTACAATTCTCATCAGTATAAGATTTATTTACTTTTCACTGAACATGGATTTCTTACTATTGTCTAATTTACAGGTTTGTTTATTATTGTTATTTCTACCTTGCATCCTTATTCATTTTTATATATAATTATAAATGTATTTATTAGACCTTTGTTTTATCATGGGAGTTAAATATTGATTTACTTATTATTTTGTTAATATACTATTTATGTAACATGGATGACTGCATTTATGTTGCGTTACATATGCTCCCCCTCCTAAAAAAGTTTAGTTTACCTGAATGAAGTTTAGGTCAAATAAACTTGTCCTTTTCACATGCCTTTTCTTCATATCAATATTAATGGTTAACGATGGGATTCTCAATGTAACTTTGTTAGACTAGTATTCATAATTCTTTATTTAATAACATTTAATTATTTGTATTAACATTCTTGATCATATTTAATTTCTGTAAACAGTATTTGTTGATAGTTGGCTACAATATTCAATGATACTTTAGGTTCACATCTCTTCTACTTTTAGTTACTGTAATCACTGTATTTCTCAATTATTCTTCTGTCAGCTATTTTCCTTCTGTTTTCTTCGTCATACTCTTCTGGAATCTGAGGTTATCCTTGCAACGATTCTAATATTCCTTAAATATTTAATTTCCCTAACAATCCCTAATATGTGTGTTGGTACAGTTCAGAGAGGCACTGTTTGGCTTCATACTCTGCTGTCCACACTACACCTTAATATAGTACTGCTGGAATTCATCTACAGTCAGCTATAAAAATATAATAATCTCCTTAATTAATTAATAATAAACATTTGGGAATTTTTTCACATTGTTGCTTTTATATTTATTGTTACGACGGTCTACTCGATCGTCGTAGGTACAGTGGAAACAAAATAAGTACAAGACACCAATTAAGTCACTAATCACACCTTTAATTGTTATAGTAAAACAGTTGGTAATTAACAACACAGTGTCTACAACAAATCAAATGAAATTGTTCATACGCAATAAAATGTCCACTAATATTAAAACTCAACTGTATTACAATTATACCGTCCGAATATAAAACGCAACACTTCACTAATAACTACTTGAACGTACACCGTAATAACCCGAACCGCTCTGTAAATATATCGCACTAATACTCTCGAACCGCACAGTCAAAAATCTCGCATTGAACTGAAAAACTAAGGCCGCGACGCGATGTATTTATAGTTAGCTAACACACACCAGAAGCTTCCAAACTGCGTCTTATCTCTCGCGAACTACGTAATTGCTGCGGCCTTGACACAGTCCGAGCGCCCGAGCGAAGGCTGGCAAAGTCGAGAAATTTCTCGCAACATGCGTTTAGTAGCACGTACACCACACGCTTACGTCGAGATCTTTCTGGGACATTCGATAAACGCCTAGATTGTTCTACGCTGTCGTAGCACTGCCCCCTCCTTAAGCCTGTTCGTCCCGAACTGGCAAAGCGTCTCTAAATTTGTATTTAGCCAGGCGATCTAGGTGGACGACCTTGAACTTTCGCTGTCCTTCCTGTTGAATCCGATAAACAACATCGTTAATCCTTTTTTTTACAGTGTAGGGTCCTTCCCAGTTAGACTGAAGCTTAGGTGAGCGACCACGACGGCGCTTTGGATTGAACAACCAGACCTGATCTCCTTCTTGGAAACCCACACTATTGCTGCGAATGTCATACCGAGTTTTCATTTTATCACTGGCAATCTTGAGCCGTCCTCTTACCAAGCGATTCATTTCTCGCAGTTGGTTTTCTAATTGCGAGGAATAGTTCTTTGGCTCTTGGGACTGAGTCTCAGGTGATCCAAACATCAAGTCCCTAGGAAGACGAATCTCCCGCCCAAACACCAATTTTGCTGGAGTCATGCCGGTTGTGTCATGTACTGATGATCTATACGCCATAAGGAATAGTGGTATACGTTGGTCCCAGTCTGTTTGGTTCTCGTCAACAACTTTCGAAAGGTGCTGCTCAAGTGTCCTGTTGAATCTCTCAACCATCCCGTCCGACTGAGGATGCAGAGGCGTTGTCCTGGTCTTTCGAATTCCAAGTAGACGGCATAATTCTTTAAACACTCCTGATTCGAAATTTCTCCCTTGATCCGTATGGATTTCCATAGGGGCTCCATAACGGCAACAGAAGTTGTGAACTAACTGCTTTGCCACAGTGGTAACCTCCTGATTTGGAATTGCGTAGGCTTCCACCCACTTAGTAAAGTAGTCACCTACAACCATGATGTACCGGTTTCCATCGTCAGTAACTGGGAATGGTCCAGCAATGTTTATGGCAATTCTCTCGAAAGGTTGTCCAACGTTATACTGTCTCATTTTTCCCCTGCTTCTGGTTTGTGGGCCCTTGCTTGCAGCACATATTTCACACGTCCGAACCCATTCCTCTACGTTGTGGCGAAGATGAAGCCAATAGAATCGCTTCCGTATTTTGTCAAGGGTTTTGTTAACGCCAAGATGGCCTCCAGATGTTCCATCATGCATCTCCTTCAAAACAGACTGCACTTTACTTCGGGGAACTATCAACTGCATGACCACGTCTCATCCATCTGCACTTTCCCAAGCCCTTTTCAGAAATCCGTTTTCTAAGGTGAGAGATTCCCATTGTGCCCAGTAGCCCTTCAGCACTTCGGAACCATGGCAGATATCTTGCCAATCCGGGCGGCGACCTTCCTCTTTTGCTGTCAAGATCGGTCCAATGTCTTCATCAGTCATCTGTTCTTGTCGACAGTCTTGTGTTGTCCAGCCATCAGCCAGGAAATCTACAGTGATGGCTCGAACATGTTCACTTGAGTTTTGTTCTTCCTTTCTGTGGCAATGTCGGCAGTCTTCCGGGCATGGTCTTCGTGATAAGCCATCTGCATTACCGTGCAGGCGCCCCCGCCGATGTTGTACCTTGAAGTTGTATTCTTGCAGATGTTCGAGCCACCTTGCCAACTGTCCTTCCGGATTTTTAAATCTCAAGAGCCATGCAAGTGCAGCATGGTCGGTACGTAGTGAAAACTCTCTCCCATAGAGGTATTTATGGAAGTGCTCCAAAGCTCTGACAATTGCCAACAACTCTCTTCTTGTAACACAATAATTTCTCTCTGGTTTAGAGAGCGTCTTGCTGTAATACGCTATTACTCGTTCTTCACCGTTCTGCACTTGAGACAAAAATGCTCCTAGACCAGTATTGCTTGCGTCTGTGTCTACGATGTACTTCCCTTCGGAAGCTGGAAAAGCGAGAATTGGCTGCGAACATAATGCAATCTTCAACGTTCTAAATGCTTGTTCACACTCTCTCGACCATTGGAAGTTTCGTTTATTTTCCGTTAGCTCATGTAGTGGTTTAGCAATAGTAGCGAAGCCTTTCACAAAACGTCGGTAATATGAGCATAACCCCAGGAAACTCCGAACTTCGTGTTTATTCTTCGGAACTGGCCAGTCTCTTACGGTGTCTACTTTAATAGGATCCATGCTAACGCCCGCTGCCGAAACCAGATGGCCCAAATACTGTACTTCCTTCTGGAATAGAGAACACTTCTTCGGGCTCAGCTTCAGTTGTGCACCGTGAATTCTAGTTAGAACTTCCTTAAGGTTTTCCAAATGATCTTCGAAAGTCTTCCCGATCACTATGACATCGTCTAAGTAAACAAGGCAAGTTTTCCACGTCAGGCCTCGGAGTATCAGGTCCATCAATCTCTCAAATGTTGCCGGTGCATTACAGAGTCCAAATGGCATGACGTTAAATTGGAATAAGCCACTTGGGGTCGAGAAAGCGGTCTTTTCCTTGTCTTCTTGATGAAGACCCACTTGCCAATATCCACTCTTCAGGTCCAATGTGGAAAACCACTGTGCTCCGGACAACGTGTCGAGTGTATCGTCAACGCGAGGTAATGGATAGCAGTCTTTCTTTGTAACATCATTTAACCTCCGGTAGTCTACGCAGAAACGCAATCCACCATCCTTCTTCGCTACCAGCACTACAGGGGAAGACCAAGCACTTGACGAAGGTTCAATTACTCCCTCTGTCAACATGTCCTGTACTAACCGAGACATCTCCTCTTGTTTAGATAATGGAGGCCTTCGAGGAGGTTGGCGTATCGGTGTTGTGTCCCCAGTATTGATGCGATGTTGCACAAGAGAGGTTCTTCCCAGTGACTGTCCCCGAACTGCAAAACAATCTTTGAATTCGTGTAAAAACTGTCCGAGTTCTTTTACCTCACCACTTGAGAGGTCGTTAGAAGATCTGTTCAATAATTCTTGCAGTTCCTCTGGTAATTTAGAAGTATCCGAAGAACTGGGTCTTCGTTGCGTTATTCCGGCTACCCAGGCCACAGGAGTCAATTTGCCTAGGAGCGTATTGCTTTGTAAAGTGATAGCTTGATCCAAAATATTCGCCACTCTAATAGGTACATTTCCGGTTTCGTCAGGTTTTACTAAACTTCTGGCAATTAGTATGCCCGGTGTGCTGACTACCTGGGGTTCGAATATAGAGCACTGATTGCCCCTAGTATCTACCGCAGTTCTAACCATGATGATCTTTTCGGAGTTTGGCGGAACAGTTACGGCCACTTGGTTTATGACGTCCATCGATTTTTCTGCTGTCGTCATTGTTGATAGCATTACCTCTTCGCCTCCGATTCTCAAGACATTGTTTTTGAAGTCGACTATAAATCCGTATGCGTTCATAACGTCCACACCAAGAATTGCTTCATCCACAATGTCTGCAACAAGTACTTGATGATTAAACTCAAGTCTACCGAGACGTAGGTGTATCTCCACTTTTCCATACACTTTTACAGGCCGTCCAGTAGCTGTTCGCAAGCTGCAAGAGCACCAGATTGGCTTGAGATCTTTCACCACGTCGGGGCGCACAATAGAAACTGTTGCGCCTGTGTCAACTGTAATCGAGGTTGGCCTTTCTTGAACAAATCCGGTAACTACCAAGCTCCCGGTGTTTTTCTGAAGCGTAGAAATTGCGTATTCTCTAGGGGCTTCGTTCCTCCAGTTAGTCAGCACACGCCCCGTTGCACCGACTATTGCTCGTTTCCCTGCTGCTGAATTCTAACCCGACAATCTCGTTGTAGATGTCCAGGTTTCCCACATCGATAACACTTCGGTCTTCCATCCTTTATTTTATTCTGTGGCGCCGACCGTCGAGTCTCTGTTCCTTGTTCTTCCTCCTCATCGTCTGTGCCGTCGCGATCTTTTAGCTCGCGCACTTTATGACTTGTCCAACCAGACGCTGATTTGGCGGCCTCAAATTGCAAAGCATGTACCAGGGCGTCCGCACTGTTCTGGTGTCTTGCCATTCGTAACACTTGCTGTAGTTCGTTATCTCGGACACCGGCAGTAAATGTCTGCATCGCAAAACGCGTTCGAAAATCTTCTGGCGCTTCAGGATAGGCCAGTCTAATTAGTCTGTCGATACTTGCTTCAAACTCTTGAAGACTTTCCCTGGAATGTTGTCGCCTTGCTCTCAACTGGGTGCAGTACACATCTCGCAAATGTTTATCACCATACCGTAATTCCAGAGCTTTTATCAACTCGGCATAGGTGTTCTGGCTGTCAGGTGGCACTTTCTGTAGTAGTTCTGCCGCGGGTCCTTTTAATGCAAGAACAAGCGAAACAGCCTTGTCTTTTTCTGTCCAATTATTTGCGTATGCAGCAGCTTCAAATTGGCGGAGGTACGTTGCCCAGTGAGTGCTTCCGTCAAAGGTTGGAGCTTTGACATGAACTGTCCCTACTGCAGGCAAAGTGACTTTCTCTGTTAACTTATTTTCTGTCTTGATCACTGGTACAGTCTGTTCAGAAATTTGTTTTGGTTGAATCTTCATGCACTGTTCAACTTCAGTTTTAATTTGTTCTCTTATGTTTGCCATTGAGTTTTCTATTGCAGATATTTTATTTGACACAGATTCTTCTATAACAGATATTTTTGTAGACATCGATTCCTCCACAGTCAAGACAGATTTTTCTACTTCAGCTATTTTTAATGTCATTGATTCTTGTACCTCCGATATTTTAGTTACTTGCTTATTAAGCTCACCTCGTAGGAGACCCAACTCTGCAGCGGTTTGTTCTTGTGTCTGCTTTTGCTGCTGTATTAACTCCTTGATGTCATCTGCTTCCTGCTTCCGTTTTTCATCCTGTCGTCTTTCTGTTTCTTCTCTTTCTTGTATTCGTTCTTCTTTTTGTCGTCTTTCTGCTTCTTCTCTTTCTTGTATTCGTTCTTCTTTTTGTCGTCTTTCTGTCTGCAACAGCAGCGCCTGTAAATTTTCCATCATCTGACTGGCATCCATTGTTTATCGATTAATTACGAATCACACTCGTCTTGTACAAAGTGTCCACTGTTTCCACTGTTAACCGTTCTATCCCAGTTCTGACACCACTGTTACGACGGTCTACTCGATCGTCGTAGGTACAGTGGAAACAAAATAAGTACAAGACACCAATTAAGTCACTAATCACACCTTTAATTGTTATAGTAAAACAGTTGGTAATTAACAACACAGTGTCTACAACAAATCAAATGAAATTGTTCATACGCAATAAAATGTCCACTAATATTAAAACTCAACTGTATTACAATTATACCGTCCGAATATAAAACGCAACACTTCACTAATAACTACTTGAACGTACACCGTAATAACCCGAACCGTTCTGTAAATATATCGCACTAATACTCTCGAACCGCACTGTCAAAAATCTCGCATTGAACTGAAAAACTAAGGCCGCGACGCGATGTATTTATAGTTAGCTAACACACACCAGAAGCTTCCAAACTGCGTCTTATCTCTCGCAAACTACGTAATTGCTGCGGCCTTGACACAGTCCGAGCGCCCGAGCGAAGGCTGGCAAAGTCGAGAAATTTCTCGCAACATGCGTTTAGTAGCACGTACACCACACGCTTACGTCGAGATCTTTCTGGGACATTCGATAAACGCCTAGATTGTTCTACACTGTCGTAGCATTATCTATTCCTATCTTTCATACTTGTGATTCCATTTTAGTTTCCTTAAACATTTTTTGATAATAATTCTGACAGTTATCATTTGTAATTATTTTTGTTTTTCTTTCTTGTTGTGATAATAACGCTAAGTATCTTCTTCATTTGTTCTTCTGATCTCAATATTTTCTAAATAGTTATTGGTTTGATTATTATTATTACTGTGTTTCTGAATAGTTACAGTCCTTAGTTCAACTGTTATTTTTCTTATCTTATTTCATTATTTTGGCTGGTTATATTTCAATGAATTATGTTGATAAATATTTTTTCTCGTTTTCTTCAATATTACATTGGTCACAATCAATTGTTTATTGAGGTTGTTCTTTTCACTTGGCAATGCGGTAGGTATTTTAGGTCATATTATTCTTCTTTTATTTTGCATAGGTATGTTTGATATAAAAAATTTTATCTTGAGGTTTCATTATTCCTTATTCTCAATATTTCTTCGCAGATATTTAGTAATAATTCTGGTTTTCTTCTGTAATCTTGGGGTTTGTTATTAATTCTTCTTAATACCTTCTTCATAACTATATTTTAATTCAGACTTACTTCATTTTGAATGACATTTTTTCTATTTATATAATATTGTTCAAAAAATTCTCTTTTATTTACAAGTGTTTTCTCTTCAAAATTGGTAATAAGTTGTTCTTATTGTATTTTAGGATTTAGTGGTTTTATTTAAATACTATTTCCGTTTTCTTTCCAACTGGTTGCCTGGTCAGTTTTCATAAAATCAGTCCCATTTTACTGGTTGATTGCTTCTTCTTCTAACCATGGTCCATTAATTCGACTGCACCCGTTGTCCGGATTACTGCAGTGTTCATACCAATTTTTACACTTGATAAATATTTTTCGCGTATGTGGTACAGTAACTTGGCTGATGCAACGTCTTCATTTAAGTCAGGGTATTCAGTCATATTTAAATCTGTCTTAATTAGCAGGTATTGTATCTCCTCTATTCTACCATAATCACTGGTATACTCTATCTTTCCATTCCCTTGGATATCTGTACTATTTACCAAATGTTTTACGGGTATCTTCCGTATTAACGATATAATTGATTTGGTCAAATACTCTTTAATCGTTGATATTTTCAAATAATATTTAAATTTATTTAAGTTTTTTGTGATTGTTCTATGGTGGTTTGTTTTGGTTATTTTCATAAAGTTTCTTCTATAACTACTACCCTTACATAACTCCCTTCGTTCATTAATTGGGATGTTAAACGCACTAATTAATCCACCTTTCCTCATCTCCATTTCTTCTTTGGTATTGACTATTTTCTTTCTCCATATTTTCCTTATTTTCTGGATATTCTCTTCTATGGTCAGATTTATTATAATACCTTCGGAAGTGCGGTTTAGTGTTTTATTCATATTCTTTAAACATCTATCCATTGTTTCCGCTACACTTTTGAAACCTTCATCCATGGTTTTCTTTAATTCTTCATGGTGTCTCTGGATATCTTCTCTCTGCTTCCTAAATTGTTCGGCCATAAAATCCATGACATCCTGACAGGTCACCTTCTTTGGTTGTTCTGGCGTTTTCTTCTGTTGCTTCACTTTGACTATTTTTACTTCTCTTTGCACATTTGATTGTTTTAATTTTTTATGATTTGGCATCTCTCTAAATCCTTCTATTTGATTATGTTTCTTCCTCCAGTGACACATATCTTCTCGGGATAGTTCAAACATCACCCTGATCCATTCCCTTAATTCTGTGTTTTCTGGTTGTATTGGGTTTTCAGGTGGTCTTATTTCTTGTTTCCATTGTTCATAATCTTCCTGAGTATATTGTTCGGTCACCTGGGCGTATATTCCTGTTCTTTCGGTTTTCATTTGTTCTTCATTATCGTCCCATCTTTCCCAATCTTCTTCAGTCATCCTTTCCACCTTGTTATCGTCTTTTTCGTTAGTCGTCCCAATAGTCTTTTCTTTATTACACCTGGCATCTAACTCCCACAATTCATCATAAATCTCTCTCAATGTCATTTTGTCGTCTGGTGTTCCCCTCGCATTCGCGCTCTTTCGTGATCATTGGTATTCTTTTCTATGTATCCCATCTCTTTGCTGAAATTCTTAAATAGTACTGTCGCCCATTCCGCGTAGCTTATTCGTCTCTCTTGTCCTTGCATTTTCGTTTCCTTTTGTATCATCTTTCTTTATTGCATTTCTAGTCTCCCACAGTTGCCTGCTCTGGTTAAGTAATGTTAATATAATTATGGTTTTACTTAACCTAAGCCCTACACTAGTTGAGCGCCAATTTGTTACTAAACCCTCGGCTCTTACAGTTGCGGGATTCTCGTTATTTCAGCCCCAACGTTGCCGGCGTCAATTTGTTACTGTGATGGGTATTACTGGGTTAAGCCCCACTGTTGGGTTCGTCAATTTGTTACTAAACGACGTCTTGCGTCTACTAATGTGTCACGCAATGTAAACCTATTTGTTACTAGGAACGGGTATGCTTCTCTGTCTCTCCTCTCTTCGGTTGTGTTAATTTAATTCAAATTCTGAGATATTTGGAGTTGGGGAATATAGTAATTTCATTAACTAATATTAGCTTATCTCTCTAAGAAAAATACCAGTGTTAGTGTGCTTGAAACTTAAATAATTAATGTGTTATTCTATAATTTCGTTCAACCCTAGTATACCTCGAAGAGAATTAAGTGAATTTTGTATTTTAACGCTCTTCTCTTTGGTGTCGGAGAATTCCGCAATAAGCGCTGCAGTTCCGGGGTAACGAAACTTGTAGGTTAATTCACTGTTTACGGTAGTCAAATATTATGTACTTAGTCACAATATATGTATACAATATATGTAATACTTATATTATGTATTATGTTACTTTTTTATTCCCAACTCATTAAATAATATCCCAAATGATAAGATTTTGCAACTATACAAGGTTTCTTTATTTATTCACTCCTTCAACATTAAATAAGATATGTTCCAAAAGGCATACACAAAGGCTATAGATTGCGTGAATCGATTCTTGTTCGGTCCAATACTTTATTTTATATTCGGTTATATAATTTGTTTTTGTTTATAATTAACTTTATTCAGGGTGTGAAGGTTCTTGTAATTGTGGGGAAGATTAAAAATACTTAGATAAGAATGCAAGATTTACAAATTTTAAGTGTTGTGTTGTTAATATGATTTATACAATTATAATTTACCAGACTAGAACGAAGCAACTCGTGTAGGCCGTTGATTGATAACCTCGACGCTCAGAATGGATATGTCGTTCGAGATTCCTTTCTTCGGTTTAATAAAATGGAATTCTTGTCCTGTTCACCTCGGAAATACAGCTCCCTGGGTTTATTAACGGCCAGACTGGTGGTCCTTCTGCAATTTCTGGATCCAAATACGTTCTTCTCTCGTTTGAAGTAATTAGTGATGTTCCGTGTATTTAAAAGGTTATGAGTTCCAGTGTAGTGTATATTATTTGTTGTGACACAGTTAACTCTTTGTAGTGGTTTTAATATATCGTTAATTCTTTTCTGGTATAGGACAATTCAAGTCCTTCCTTGTAGAACCCAGTTATTAATTTGTACTGTAATACTGTATTATGATCTCATTTGGTTAAACTTTGCTGGCATAAGTCAAGAAGATTATCATTAGTATTTTGTGTATTACAATTGGATCAAAATAATTCAGATTAATCTAATTACATTAAACATTTCTTGGATTTTTTAATCTCGTCACGTTCAGATCATAAAAGGCAATAATTGAAAATCAACAACTTCATACATTACTGTTGTCCTTAGCAACACCTTATTTTTCTTCCTTCTCAATGTTTTGTATATAGTTATTATTTCATATATTTTTCGTCCATTCCTTATTAATTTTCTATCATATCGGAATATAACTTTACCTATAGTTTGTTTACTATTTTCTACATATATTCTGCTGGTTTTTTGATCTTAGTCTGTTTCTTTTATATTTATTACTTTTTCGATATCAAACGTTATCAATCGATATCATGGCATTGTGGCATTCTCATAATTTGTTTAAATTGAGGTGGTTTATTATATATCATTACTTATCAAATGTTTTTTCCTAGCTCTTTTAACCGTATTCATTAATTATTATTAACTTCCGTACCTAACCTTTATGTTATGAGTGGGTATATAGTGTTATTGGCTGTTAGGCCTTTTATTGTATACGGACTACCTTTGTTTATAAATGGTGAACAACTATAGCCCTTTTACATACGTTCATACATATAATCAAATCTTAACTATTAACATTTACATAAACAATTATTCTTTTCATAACTAATAACAATTTTATCATGATCTATGGATCACATATTAGAAAACTGAGATCCATTAACACTAACTAACTGCTTCCCACATCCTTCTATAACAGTAATTGAATAATACATTTTGCTTCATTACTTTCCATTAATTCAATAAGTAATTTGCATAACATAACATAAACTTTAACATAACATTCATCGTTACAAAATAATATCATTTAATTCATAATCCTTACTTACTATTGCTATAAGGTAAATTATTGTCTCATTTTTTGTTTAATTTCATTGTCATTTACTTTGACATTTTCTGTACTAGTTTCTTTCTTACAATTCTCATCAGTATAAGATTTATTTACTTTTCACTGAACATGGATTTCTTACTATTGTCTAATTTACAGGTTTGTTTATTATTGTTATTTCTACCTTGCATCCTTATTCATTTTTATATATAATTATAAATGTATTTATTAGACCTTTGTTTTATCATGGGAGTTAAATATTGATTTACTTATTATTTTGTTAATATACTATTTATGTAACATGGATGACTGCATTTCTGTTGCGTTACATATGCTCCCCCTCCTAAAAAAATTTAGTTTACCTGAATGAAGTTTAGGTCAAATAAACTTGTCCTTTTCACATGCCTTTTCTTCATATCAATATTAATGGTTAACGATGGGATTCTCAATGTAACTTTGTTAGACTAGTATTCATAATTCTTTATTTAATAACATTTAATTATTTGTATTAACATTCTTGATCATATTTAATTTCTGTAAACAGTATTTGTTGATAGTTGGCTACAATATTCAATGATACTTTAGGTTCACATCTCTTCTACTTTTAGTTACTGTAATCACTGTATTTCTCAATTATTCTTCTGTCAGCTATTTTCCTTCTGTTTTCTTCGTCATACTCTTCTGGAACTGAGGTTATCCTTGCAACGATTCTAATATTCCTTAAATATTTAATTTCCCTAACAATCCCTAATATGTGTGTTGGTACAGTTCAGAGAGGCACTGTTTGGCTTCATACTCTGCTGTCCACACTACACCTTAATATAGTACTGCTGGAATTCATCTACAGTCAGCTATAAAAATATAATAATCTCCTTAATTAATTAATAATAAACATTTGGGAATTTTTTCACATTGTTGCTTTTATATTTATCTATTCCTATCTTTCATACTTGTGATTCCATTTTAGTTTCCTTAAACATTTTTTGATAATAATTCTGACAGTTATCATTTGTAATTATTTTTGTTTTTCTTTCTTGTTGTGATAATAACGCTAAGTATCTTCTTCATTTGTTCTTCTGATCTCAATATTTTCTAAATAGTTATTGGTTTGATTATTATTATTACTGTGTTTCTGAATAGTTACAGTCCTTAGCTCAACTGTTATTTTTCTTATCTTATTTCATTATTTTGGCTGGTTATATTTCAATGAATTATGTTGATAAATATTTTTTCTCGTTTTCTTCAATATTACATTGGTCACAATCAATTGTTTATTGAGGTTGTTCTTTTCACTTGGCAATGCGGTAGGTATTTTAGGTCATATTATTCTTCTTTTATTTTGCATAGGTATGTTTGATATAAAAAATTTTATCTTGAGGTTTCATTATTCCTTATTCTCAATATTTCTTCGCAGATATTTAGTAATAATTCTGGTTTTCTTCTGTAATCTTGGGGTTTGTTATTAATTCTTCTTAATACCTTCTTCATAACTATATTTTAATTCAGACTTACTTCATTTTGAATGACATTTTTTCTATTTATATAATATTGTTCAAAAAATTCTCTTTTATTTACAAGTGTTTTCTCTTCAAAATTGGTAATAAGTTGTTCTTATTGTATTTTAGGATTTAGTGGTTTTATTTAAATACTATTTCCGTTTTCTTTCCAACTGGTTGCCTGGTCAGTTTTCATAAAATCAGTCCCATTTTACTGGTTGATTGCTTCTTCTTCTAACCATGGTCCATTAATTCGACTTCACCCGTTGTCCGGATTACTGCAGTGTTCATACCAATTTTTACACTTGATAAATATTTTTCGCGTATGTGGTACAGTAACTTGGCTGATGCAACGTCTTCATTTAAGTCAGGGTATTCAGTCATATTTAAATCTGTCTTAATTAGCAGGTATTGTATCTCCTCTATTCTACCATAATCACTGGTATACTCTATCTTTCCATTCCCTTGGATATCTGTACTATTTACCAAATGTTTTACGGGTATCTTCCGTATTAACGATATAATTGATTTGGTCAAATACTCTTTAATCGTTGATATTTTCAAATAATATTTAAATTTATTTAAGTTTTTTGTGATTGTTCTATGGTTTGTTTTGGTTATTTTCATAAAGTTTCTTCTATAACTACTACCCTTACATAACTCCCTTCGTTCATTAATTGGGATGTTAAACGCACTAATTAATCCACCTTTCCTCATCTCCATTTCTTCTTTGGTATTGACTATTTTCTTTCTCCATATTTTCCTTATTTTCTGGATATTCTCTTCTATGGTCAGATTTATTATAATACCTTCGGAAGTGCGGTTTAGTGTTTTATTCATATTCTTTAAACATCTATCCATTGTTTCCGCTACACTTTTGAAACCTTCATCCATGGTTTTCTTTAATTCTTCATGGTGTCTCTGGATATCTTCTCTCTGCTTCCTAAATTGTTCGGCCATAAAATCCATGACATCCTGACAGGTCACCTTCTTTGGTTGTTCTGGCGTTTTCTTCTGTTGCTTCACTTTGACTATTTTTACTTCTCTTTGCACATTTGATTGTTCTAATTTTTTATGATTTGGCATCTCTCTAAATCCTTCTATTTGATTATGTTTCTTCCTCCAGTGACACATATCTTCTCGGGATAGTTCAAACATCACCCTGATCCATTCCCTTAATTCTGTGTTTTCTGTTTGTATTGGGTTTTCAGGTGGTCTTATTTCTCGTTTCCATTGTTCATAATCTTCCTGAGTATATTGTTCTGTCACCTGGGCGTATATTCCTGTTCTTTCGGTTTTCATTTGTTCTTCATTATCGTCCCATCTTTCCCAATCTTCTTCAGTCATCCTTTCCACCTTGTTATCGTCTTTTTCGTTAGTCGTCCCAATAGTCTTTTCTTTATTACACCTGGCATCTAACTCCCACAATTCATCATAAATCTCTCTCAATGTCATTTTGTCGTCTGGTGTTCCCCTCGCATTCGCGCTCTTTCGTGATCATTGGTATTCTTTTCTATGTATCCCATCTCTTTGCTGAAATTCTTAAATAGTACTGTCGCCCATTCCGCGTAGCTTAATCGTCTCTCTTGTCCTTGCGTTTTCGTTTCCTTTTGTATCATCTTTCTTTATTGCATTTCTAGTCTCCCACAGTTGCCTGCTCTGGTTAAGTAATGTTAATATAATTATGGTTTTACTTAACCTAAGCCCTACACTAGTTGAGCGCCAATTTGTTACTAAACCCTCGGCTCTTACAGTTGCGGGATTCTCGTTATTTCAGCCCCAACGTTGCCGGCGTCAATTTGTTACTGTGATGGGTATTACTGGGTTAAGCCCCACTGTTGGGTTCGTCAATTTGTTACTAAACGACGTCTTGCGTCTACTAATGTGTCACGCAATGTAAACCTATTTGTTACTAGGAACGGGTATGCTTCTCTGTCTCTCCTCTCTTCGGTTGCGTTAATTTAATTCAAATTCTGAGATATTTGGAGTTGGGGAATATAGTAATTTCATTAACTAATATTAGCTTATCTCTCTAAGAAAAATACCAGTGTTAGTGTGCTTGAAACTTAAATAATTAATGTGTTATTCTATAATTTCGTTCAACCCTAGTATACCTCGAAGAGAATTAAGTGAATTTTGTATTTTAACGCTCTTCTCTTTGGTGTCGGAGAATTCCGCAATAAGCGCTGCAGTTCCGTGGCAACGAAACTTGTAGGTTAATTCACTGTTTACGGTAGTCAAATATTATGTACTTAGTCACAATATATGTATACAATATATGTAATACTTATATTATGTATTATGTTACTTTTTTATTCCCAACTCATTAAATAATATCCCAAATGATAAGATTTTGCAACTATACAAGGTTTCTTTATTTATTCACTCCTTCAACATTAAATAAGATATGTTCCAAAAGGCATACACAAAGGCTATAGATTGCGTGAATCGATTCTTGTTCGGTCCAATACTTTATTTTATATTCGGTTATATAATTTGTTTTTGTTTATAATTAACTTTATTCAGGGTGTGAAGGTTCTTGTAACTGTGGGGAAGATTAAAAATACTTAGATAAGAATGCAAGATTTACAAATTTTAAGTGTTGTGTTGTTAATACGATTTATACAATTATAATTTACCAGACTAGAACGAAGCAACTCGTGTAGGCCGTTGATTGATAACCTCGACGCTCAGAATGGATATGTCGTTCGAGATTCCTTTCTTCGGTTTAATAAAATCGAATTCTTGTCCTGTTCACCTCGGAAATACAGCTCCCTGGGGTTATTAACGGCCAGACTGGTGGTCCTTCTGCAATTTCTGGATCCAAATACGTTCTTCTCTTGTTTGAAGTAATTAGTGATGTTCCGTGTATTTAAAAGGTTATGAGTTCCAGTGTAGTGTATATTATTTGTTGTGACACAGTTAACTCTTTGTAGTGGTTTTAATATATCGTTAATTCTTTTCTGGTATAGGACAATTCAAGTCCTTCCTTGTAGAACCCAGTTATTAATTTGGTACTGTAATACTGTATTATGATCTCATTTGGTTAAACTTTGCTGGCATAAGTCAAGAAGATTATCATTAGTATTTTGTGTATTACAATTGGATCAAAATAATTCAGATTAATCTAATTACATTAAACATTTCTTGGATTTTTTAATCTCGTCACGTTCAGATCATAAAAGGCAATAATTGAAAATCAACAACTTCATACATTACTGTTGTCCTTAGCAACACCTTATTTTTCTTCCTTCTCAATGTTTTGTATATAGTTATTATTTCATATATTTTTCGTCCATTCCTTATTAATTTTCTATCATATCGGAATATAACTTTACCTATAGTTTGTTTACTATTTTCTACATATATTCTGCTGGTTTTTTGATCTTAGTCTGTTTCTTTTATATTTATTACTTTTTCGATATCAAACGTTATCAATCGATATCATGGCATTGTGGCATTCTCATAATTTGTTTAAATTGAGGTGGTTTATTATATATCATTACTTATCAAATGTTTTTTCCTAGCTCTTTTAACTGTATTCATTAATTATTATTAACTTCCGTACCTAACCTTTATGTTATGAGTGGGTATATAGTGTTATTGGCTGTTAGGCCTTTTATTGTATACGGACTACCTTTGTTTATAAATGGTGAACAACTATAGCCCTTTTACATACGTTCATACATATAATCAAATCTTAACTATTAACATTTACATAAACAATTATTCTTTTCATAACTAATAACAATTTTATCATGATCTATGGATCACATATTAGAAAACTGAGATCCATTAACACTAACTAACTGCTTCCCACATCCTTCTATAACAGTAATTGAATAATACATTTTGCTTCATTACTTTCCATTAATTCAATAAGTAATTTGCATAACATAACATTCATCGTTACAAAATAATATCATTTAATTCATAATCCTTACTTACTATTGCTATAAGGTAAATTATTGTCTCATTTTTTGTTTAATTTCATTGTCATTTACTTTGACATTTTCTGTACTAGTTTCTTTCTTACAATTCTCATCAGTATAAGATTTATTTACTTTTCACTGAACATGGATTTCTTACTATTGTCTAATTTACAGGTTTGTTTATTATTGTTATTTCTACCTTGCATCCTTATTCATTTTTATATATAATTATAAATGTATTTATTAGACCTTTGTTTTATCATGGGAGTTAAATATTGATTTACTTATTATTTTGTTAATATACTATTTATGTAACATGGATGACTGCATTTCTGTTGCGTTACATATGCTCCCCCTCCTAAAAAAGTTTAGTTTACCTGAATGAAGTTTAGGTCAAATAAACTTGTCCTTTTCACATCCTTTTCTTCATATCAATATTAATGGTTAACGATGGGATTCTCAATGTAACTTTGTTAGACTAGTATTCATAATTCTTTATTTAATAACATTTAATTATTTGTATTAACATTCTTGATCATATTTAATTTCTGTAAACAGTATTTGTTGATAGTTGGCTACAATATTCAATGATACTTTAGGTTCACATCTCTTCTACTTTTAGTTACTGTAATCACTGTATTTCTCAATTATTCTTCTGTCAGCTATTTTCCTTCTGTTTTCTTCGTCATACTCTTCTGGAACTGAGGTTATCCTTGCAACGATTCTAATATTCCTTAAATATTTAATTTCCCTAACAATCCCTAATATGTGTGTTGGTACAGTTCAGAGAGGCACTGTTTGGCTTCATACTCTGCTGTCCACACTACACCTTAATATAGTACTGCTGGAATTCATCTACAGTCAGCTATAAAAATATAATAATCTCCTTAATTAATTAATAATAAACATTTGGGAATTTTTTCACATTGTTGCTTTTATATTTATCTATTCCTATCTTTCATACTTGTGATTCCATTTTAGTTTCCTTAAACATTTTTTGATAATAATTCTGACAGTTATCATTTGTAATTATTTTTGTTTTTCTTTCTTGTTGTGATAATAACGCTAAGTATCTTCTTCATTTGTTCTTCTGATCTCAATATTTTCTAAATAGTTATTGGTTTGATTATTATTATTACTGTGTTTCTGAATAGTTACAGTCCTTAGCTCAACTGTTATTTTTCTTATCTTATTTCATTATTTTGGCTGGTTATATTTCAATGAATTATGTTGATAAATATTTTTTCTCGTTTTCTTCAATATTACATTGGTCACAATCAATTGTTTATTGAGGTTGTTCTTTTCACTTGGCAATGCGGTAGGTATTTTAGGTCATATTATTCTTCTTTTATTTTGCATAGGTATGTTTGATATAAAAAATTTTATCTTGAGGTTTCATTATTCCTTATTCTCAATATTTCTTCGCAGATATTTAGTAATAATTCTGGTTTTCTTCTGTAATCTTGGGGTTTGTTATTAATTCTTCTTAATACCTTCTTCATAACTATATTTTAATTCAGACTTACTTCATTTTGAATGACATTTTTTCTATTTATATAATATTGTTCAAAAAATTCTCTTTTATTTACAAGTGTTTTCTCTTCAAAATTGGTAATAAGTTGTTCTTATTGTATTTTAGGATTTAGTGGTTTTATTTAAATACTATTTCCGTTTTCTTTCCAACTGGTTGCCTGGTCAGTTTTCATAAAATCAGTCCCATTTTACTGGTTGATTGCTTCTTCTTCTAACCATGGTCCATTAATTCGACTGCACCCGTTGTCCGGATTACTGCAGTGTTCATACCAATTTTTACACTTGATAAATATTTTTCGCGTATGTGGTACAGTAACTTGGCTGATGCAACGTCTTCATTTAAGTCAGGGTATTCAGTCATATTTAAATCTGTCTTAATTAGCAGGTATTGTATCTCCTCTATTCTACCATAATCACTGGTATACTCTATCTTTCCATTCCCTTGGATATCTGTACTATTTACCAAATGTTTTACGGGTATCTTCCGTATTAACGATATAATTGATTTGGTCAAATACTCTTTAATCGTTGATATTTTCAAATAATATTTAAATTTATTTAAGTTTTTTGTGATTGTTCTATGGTGGTTTGTTTTGGTTATTTTCATAAAGTTTCTTCTATAACTACTACCCTTACATAACTCACTTCGTTCATTAATTGGGATGTTAAACGCACTAATTAATCCACCTTTCCTCATCTCCATTTCTTCTTTGGTATTGACTATTTTCTTTCTCCATATTTTCCTTATTTTCTGGATATTCTCTTCTATGGTCAGATTTATTATAATACCTTCGGAAGTGCGGTTTAGTGTTTTATTCATATTCTTTAAACATCTATCCATTGTTTCCGCTACACTTTTGAAACCTTCATCCATGGTTTTCTTTAATTCTTCATGGTGTCTCTGGATATCTTCTCTCTGCTTCCTAAATTGTTCGGCCATAAAATCCATGACATCCTGACAGGTCACCTTCTTTGGTTGTTCTGGCGTTTTCTTCTGTTGCTTCACTTTGACTATTTTTACTTCTCTTTGCACATTTGATTGTTCTAATTTTTTATGATTTGGCATCTCTCTAAATCCTTCTATTTGATTATGTTTCTTCCTCCAGTGACACATATCTTCTCGGGATAGTTCAAACATCACCCTGATCCATTCCCTTAATTCTGTGTTTTCTGTTTGTATTGGGTTTTCAGGTGGTCTTATTTCTCGTTTCCATTGTTCATAATCTTCCTGAGTATATTGTTCTGTCACCTGGGCGTATATTCCTGTTCTTTCGGTTTTCATTTGTTCTTCATTATCGTCCCATCTTTCCCAATCTTCTTCAGTCATCCTTTCCACCTTGTTATCGTCTTTTTCGTTAGTCGTCCCAATAGTCTTTTCTTTATTACACCTGGCATCTAACTCCCACAATTCATCATAAATCTCTCTCAATGTCATTTTGTCGTCTGGTGTTCCCCTCGCATTCGCGCTCTTTCGTGATCATTGGTATTCTTTTCTATGTATCCCATCTCTTTGCTGAAATTCTTAAATAGTACTGTCGCCCATTCCGCGTAGCTTAATCGTCTCTCTTGTCCTTGCATTTTCGTTTCCTTTTGTATCATCTTTCTTTATTGCATTTCTAGTCTCCCACAGTTGCCTGCTCTGGTTAAGTAATGTTAGTATAATTATGGTTTTACTTAACCTAAGCCCTACACTAGTTGAGCGCCAAATTGTTACTAAACCCTCGGCTCTTACAGTTGCGGGATTCTCGTTATTTCAGCCCCAACGTTGCCGGCGTCAATTTGTTACTGTGATGGGTATTACTGGGTTAAGCCCCACTGTTGGGTTCGTCAATTTGTTACTAAACGACGTCTTGCGTCTACTAATGTGTCACGCAATGTAAACCTATTTGTTACTAGGAACGGGTATGCTTCTCTGTCTCTCCTCTCTTCGGTTGCGTTAATTTAATTCAAATTCTGAGATATTTGGAGTTGGGGAATATAGTAATTTCATTAACTAATATTAGCTTATCTCTCTAAGAAAAATACCAGTGTTAGTGTGCTTGAAACTTAAATAATTAATGTGTTATTCTATAATTTCGTTCAACCCTAGTATACCTCGAAGAGAATTAAGTGAATTTTGTATTTTAACGCTCTTCTCTTTGGTGTCGGAGAATTCCGCAATAAGCGCTGCAGTTCCGTGGCAACGAAACTTGTAGGTTAATTCACTGTTTACGGTAGTCAAATATTATGTACTTAGTCACAATATATGTAATACTTATATTATGTATTATGTTACTTTTTTATTCCCAACTCATTAAATAATATCCCAAATGATAAGATTTTGCAACTATACAAGGTTTCTTTATTTATTCACTACTTCAACATTAAATAAGATATGTTCCAAAAGGCATACACAAAGGCTATAGATTGCGTGAATCGATTCTTGTTCGGTCCAATACTTTATTTTATATTCGGTTATATAATTTGTTTTTGTTTATAATTAACTTTATTCAGGGTGTGAAGGTTCTTGTAACTGTGGGGAAGATTAAAAATACTTAGATAAGAATGCAAGATTTACAAATTTTAAGTGTTGTGTTGTTAATATGATTTATACAATTATAATTTACCAGACTAGAACGAAGCAACTCGTGTAGGCCGTTGATTGATAACCTCGACGCTCAGAATGGATATGTCGTTCGAGATTCCTTTCTTCGGTTTAATAAAATCGAATTCTTGTCCTGTTCACCTCGGAAATACAGCTCCCTGGGGTTATTAACGGCCAGACTGGTGGTCCTTCTGCAATTTCTGGATCCAAATACGTTCTTCTCTTGTTTGAAGTAATTAGTGATGTTCCGTGTATTTAAAAGGTTATGAGTTCCAGTGTAGTGTATATTATTTGTTGTGACACAGTTAACTCTTTGTAGTGGTTTTAATATATCGTTAATTCTTTTCTGGTATAGGACAATTCAAGTCCTTCCTTGTAGAACCCAGTTATTAATTTGTACTGTAATACTGTATTATGATCTCATTTGGTTAAACTTTGCTGGCATAAGTCAAGAAGATTATCATTAGTATTTTGTGTATTACAATTGGATCAAAATAATTCAGATTAATCTAATTACATTAAACATTTCTTGGATTTTTTAATCTCGTCACGTTCAGATCATAAAAGGCAATAATTGAAAATCAACAACTTCATACATTACTGTTGTCCTTAGCAACACCTTATTTTTCGTCCATTCCTTATTAATTTTCTATCATATCGGAATATAACTTTACCTATAGTTTGTTTACTATTTTCTACATATATTCTGCTGGTTTTTTGATCTTAGTCTGTTTCTTTTATATTTATTACTTTTTCGATATCAAACGTTATCAATCGATATCATGGCATTGTGGCATTCTCATAATTTGTTTAAATTGAGGTGGTTTATTATATATCATTACTTATCAAATGTTTTTTCCTAGCTCTTTTAACCGTATTCATTAATTATTATTAACTTCCGTACCTAACCTTTATGTTATGAGTGGGTATATAGTGTTATTGGCTGTTAGGCCTTTTATTGTATACGGACTACCTTTGTTTATAAATGGTGAACAACTATAGCCCTTTTACATACGTTCATACATATAATCAAATCTTAACTATTAACATTTACATAAACAATTATTCTTTTCATAACTAATAACAATTTTATCATGATCTATGGATCACATATTAGAAAACTGAGATCCATTAACACTAACTAACTGCTTCCCACATCCTTCTATAACAGTAATTGAATAATACATTTTGCTTCATTACTTTCCATTAATTCAATAAGTAATTTGCATAACATAACATTCATCGTTACAAAATAATATCATTTAATTCATAATCCTTACTTACTATTGCTATAAGGTAAATTATTGTCTCATTTTTTGTTTAATTTCATTGTCATTTACTTTGACATTTTCTGTACTAGTTTCTTTCTTACAATTCTCATCAGTATAAGATTTATTTACTTTTCACTGAACATGGATTTCTTACTATTGTCTAATTTACAGGTTTGTTTATTATTGTTATTTCTACCTTGCATCCTTATTCATTTTTATATATAATTATAAATGTATTTATTAGACCTTTGTTTTATCATGGGAGTTAAATATTGATTTACTTATTATTTTGTTAATATACTATTTATGTAACATGGATGACTGCATTTCTGTTGCGTTACATATGCTCCCCCTCCTAAAAAAGTTTAGTTTACCTGAATGAAGTTTAGGTCAAATAAACTTGTCCTTTTCACATCCTTTTCTTCATATCAATATTAATGGTTAACGATGGGATTCTCAATGTAACTTTGTTAGACTAGTATTCATAATTCTTTATTTAATAACATTTAATTATTTGTATTAACATTCTTGATCATATTTAATTTCTGTAAACAGTATTTGTTGATAGTTGGCTACAATATTCAATGATACTTTAGGTTCACATCTCTTCTACTTTTAGTTACTGTAATCACTGTATTTCTCAATTATTCTTCTGTCAGCTATTTTCCTTCTGTTTTCTTCGTCATACTCTTCTGGAACTGAGGTTATCCTTGCAACGATTCTAATATTCCTTAAATATTTAATTTCCCTAACAATCCCTAATATGTGTGTTGGTACAGTTCAGAGAGGCACTGTTTGGCTTCATACTCTGCTGTCCACACTACACCTTAATATAGTACTGCTGGAATTCATCTACAGTCAGCTATAAAAATATAATAATCTCCTTAATTAATTAATAATAAACATTTGGGAATTTTTTCACATTGTTGCTTTTATATTTATCTATTCCTATCTTTCATACTTGTGATTCCATTTTAGTTTCCTTAAACATTTTTTGATAATAATTCTGACAGTTATCATTTGTAATTATTTTTGTTTTTCTTTCTTGTTGTGATAATAACGCTAAGTATCTTCTTCATTTGTTCTTCTGATCTCAATATTTTCTAAATAGTTATTGGTTTGATTATTATTATTACTGTGTTTCTGAATAGTTACAGTCCTTAGCTCAACTGTTATTTTTCTTATCTTATTTCATTATTTTGGCTGGTTATATTTCAATGAATTATGTTGATAAATATTTTTTCTCGTTTTCTTCAATATTACATTGGTCACAATCAATTGTTTATTGAGGTTGTTCTTTTCACTTGGCAATGCGGTAGGTATTTTAGGTCATATTATTCTTCTTTTATTTTGCATAGGTATGTTTGATATAAAAAATTTTATCTTGAGGTTTCATTATTCCTTATTCTCAATATTTCTTCGCAGATATTTAGTAATAATTCTGGTTTTCTTCTGTAATCTTGGGGTTTGTTATTAATTCTTCTTAATACCTTCTTCATAACTATATTTTAATTCAGACTTACTTCATTTTGAATGACATTTTTTCTATTTATATAATATTGTTCAAAAAATTCTCTTTTATTTACAAGTGTTTTCTCTTCAAAATTGGTAATAAGTTGTTCTTATTGTATTTTAGGATTTAGTGGTTTTATTTAAATACTATTTCCGTTTTCTTTCCAACTGGTTGCCTGGTCAGTTTTCATAAAATCAGTCCCATTTTACTGGTTGATTGCTTCTTCTTCTAACCATGGTCCATTAATTCGACTGCACCCGTTGTCCGGATTACTGCAGTGTTCATACCAATTTTTACACTTGATAAATATTTTTCGCGTATGTGGTACAGTAACTTGGCTGATGCAACGTCTTCATTTAAGTCAGGGTATTCAGTCATATTTAAATCTGTCTTAATTAGCAGGTATTGTATCTCCTCTATTCTACCATAATCACTGGTATACTCTATCTTTCCATTCCCTTGGATATCTGTACTATTTACCAAATGTTTTACGGGTATCTTCCGTATTAACGATATAATTGATTTGGTCAAATACTCTTTAATCGTTGATATTTTCAAATAATATTTAAATTTATTTAAGTTTTTTGTGATTGTTCTATGGTGGTTTGTTTTGGTTATTTTCATAAAGTTTCTTCTATAACTACTACCCTTACATAACTCACTTCGTTCATTAATTGGGATGTTAAACGCACTAATTAATCCACCTTTCCTCATCTCCATTTCTTCTTTGGTATTGACTATTTTCTTTCTCCATATTTTCCTTATTTTCTGGATATTCTCTTCTATGGTCAGATTTATTATAATACCTTCGGAAGTGCGGTTTAGTGTTTTATTCATATTCTTTAAACATCTATCCATTGTTTCCGCTACACTTTTGAAACCTTCATCCATGGTTTTCTTTAATTCTTCATGGTGTCTCTGGATATCTTCTCTCTGCTTCCTAAATTGTTCGGCCATAAAATCCATGACATCCTGACAGGTCACCTTCTTTGGTTGTTCTGGCGTTTTCTTCTGTTGCTTCACTTTGACTATTTTTACTTCTCTTTGCACATTTGATTGTTCTAATTTTTTATGATTTGGCATCTCTCTAAATCCTTCTATTTGATTATGTTTCTTCCTCCAGTGACACATATCTTCTCGGGATAGTTCAAACATCACCCTGATCCATTCCCTTAATTCTGTGTTTTCTGTTTGTATTGGGTTTTCAGGTGGTCTTATTTCTCGTTTCCATTGTTCATAATCTTCCTGAGTATATTGTTCTGTCACCTGGGCGTATATTCCTGTTCTTTCGGTTTTCATTTGTTCTTCATTATCGTCCCATCTTTCCCAATCTTCTTCAGTCATCCTTTCCACCTTGTTATCGTCTTTTTCGTTAGTCGTCCCAATAGTCTTTTCTTTATTACACCTGGCATCTAACTCCCACAATTCATCATAAATCTCTCTCAATGTCATTTTGTCGTCTGGTGTTCCCCTCGCATTCGCGCTCTTTCGTGATCATTGGTATTCTTTTCTATGTATCCCATCTCTTTGCTGAAATTCTTAAATAGTACTGTCGCCCATTCCGCGTAGCTTAATCGTCTCTCTTGTCCTTGCATTTTCGTTTCCTTTTGTATCATCTTTCTTTATTGCATTTCTAGTCTCCCACAGTTGCCTGCTCTGGTTAAGTAATGTTAGTATAATTATGGTTTTACTTAACCTAAGCCCTACACTAGTTGAGCGCCAAATTGTTACTAAACCCTCGGCTCTTACAGTTGCGGGATTCTCGTTATTTCAGCCCCAACGTTGCCGGCGTCAATTTGTTACTGTGATGGGTATTACTGGGTTAAGCCCCACTGTTGGGTTCGTCAATTTGTTACTAAACGACGTCTTGCGTCTACTAATGTGTCACGCAATGTAAACCTATTTGTTACTAGGAACGGGTATGCTTCTCTGTCTCTCCTCTCTTCGGTTGCGTTAATTTAATTCAAATTCTGAGATATTTGGAGTTGGGGAATATAGTAATTTCATTAACTAATATTAGCTTATCTCTCTAAGAAAAATACCAGTGTTAGTGTGCTTGAAACTTAAATAATTAATGTGTTATTCTATAATTTCGTTCAACCCTAGTATACCTCGAAGAGAATTAAGTGAATTTTGTATTTTAACGCTCTTCTCTTTGGTGTCGGAGAATTCCGCAATAAGCGCTGCAGTTCCGTGGCAACGAAACTTGTAGGTTAATTCACTGTTTACGGTAGTCAAATATTATGTACTTAGTCACAATATATGTAATACTTATATTATGTATTATGTTACTTTTTTATTCCCAACTCATTAAATAATATCCCAAATGATAAGATTTTGCAACTATACAAGGTTTCTTTATTTATTCACTACTTCAACATTAAATAAGATATGTTCCAAAAGGCATACACAAAGGCTATAGATTGCGTGAATCGATTCTTGTTCGGTCCAATACTTTATTTTATATTCGGTTATATAATTTGTTTTTGTTTATAATTAACTTTATTCAGGGTGTGAAGGTTCTTGTAACTGTGGGGAAGATTAAAAATACTTAGATAAGAATGCAAGATTTACAAATTTTAAGTGTTGTGTTGTTAATATGATTTATACAATTATAATTTACCAGACTAGAACGAAGCAACTCGTGTAGGCCGTTGATTGATAACCTCGACGCTCAGAATGGATATGTCGTTCGAGATTCCTTTCTTCGGTTTAATAAAATCGAATTCTTGTCCTGTTCACCTCGGAAATACAGCTCCCTGGGGTTATTAACGGCCAGACTGGTGGTCCTTCTGCAATTTCTGGATCCAAATACGTTCTTCTCTTGTTTGAAGTAATTAGTGATGTTCCGTGTATTTAAAAGGTTATGAGTTCCAGTGTAGTGTATATTATTTGTTGTGACACAGTTAACTCTTTGTAGTGGTTTTAATATATCGTTAATTCTTTTCTGGTATAGGACAATTCAAGTCCTTCCTTGTAGAACCCAGTTATTAATTTGTACTGTAATACTGTATTATGATCTCATTTGGTTAAACTTTGCTGGCATAAGTCAAGAAGATTATCATTAGTATTTTGTGTATTACAATTGGATCAAAATAATTCAGATTAATCTAATTACATTAAACATTTCTTGGATTTTTTAATCTCGTCACGTTCAGATCATAAAAGGCAATAATTGAAAATCAACAACTTCATACATTACTGTTGTCCTTAGCAACACCTTATTTTTCGTCCATTCCTTATTAATTTTCTATCATATCGGAATATAACTTTACCTATAGTTTGTTTACTATTTTCTACATATATTCTGCTGGTTTTTTGATCTTAGTCTGTTTCTTTTATATTTATTACTTTTTCGATATCAAACGTTATCAATCGATATCATGGCATTGTGGCATTCTCATAATTTGTTTAAATTGAGGTGGTTTATTATATATCATTACTTATCAAATGTTTTTTCCTAGCTCTTTTAACCGTATTCATTAATTATTATTAACTTCCGTACCTAACCTTTATGTTATGAGTGGGTATATAGTGTTATTGGCTGTTAGGCCTTTTATTGTATACGGACTACCTTTGTTTATAAATGGTGAACAACTATAGCCCTTTTACATACGTTCATACATATAATCAAATCTTAACTATTAACATTTACATAAACAATTATTCTTTTCATAACTAATAACAATTTTATCATGATCTATGGATCACATATTAGAAAACTGAGATCCATTAACACTAACTAACTGCTTCCCACATCCTTCTATAACAGTAATTGAATAATACATTTTGCTTCATTACTTTCCATTAATTCAATAAGTAATTTGCATAACATAACATTCATCGTTACAAAATAATATCATTTAATTCATAATCCTTACTTACTATTGCTATAAGGTAAATTATTGTCTCATTTTTTGTTTAATTTCATTGTCATTTACTTTGACATTTTCTGTACTAGTTTCTTTCTTACAATTCTCATCAGTATAAGATTTATTTACTTTTCACTGAACATGGATTTCTTACTATTGTCTAATTTACAGGTTTGTTTATTATTGTTATTTCTACCTTGCATCCTTATTCATTTTTATATATAATTATAAATGTATTTATTAGACCTTTGTTTTATCATGGGAGTTAAATATTGATTTACTTATTATTTTGTTAATATACTATTTATGTAACATGGATGACTGCATTTCTGTTGCGTTACATATGCTCCCCCTCCTAAAAAAGTTTAGTTTACCTGAATGAAGTTTAGGTCAAATAAACTTGTCCTTTTCACATCCTTTTCTTCATATCAATATTAATGGTTAACGATGGGATTCTCAATGTAACTTTGTTAGACTAGTATTCATAATTCTTTATTTAATAACATTTAATTATTTGTATTAACATTCTTGATCATATTTAATTTCTGTAAACAGTATTTGTTGATAGTTGGCTACAATATTCAATGATACTTTAGGTTCACATCTCTTCTACTTTTAGTTACTGTAATCACTGTATTTCTCAATTATTCTTCTGTCAGCTATTTTCCTTCTGTTTTCTTCGTCATACTCTTCTGGAACTGAGGTTATCCTTGCAACGATTCTAATATTCCTTAAATATTTAATTTCCCTAACAATCCCTAATATGTGTGTTGGTACAGTTCAGAGAGGCACTGTTTGGCTTCATACTCTGCTGTCCACACTACACCTTAATATAGTACTGCTGGAATTCATCTACAGTCAGCTATAAAAATATAATAATCTCCTTAATTAATTAATAATAAACATTTGGGAATTTTTTCACATTGTTGCTTTTATATTTATCTATTCCTATCTTTCATACTTGTGATTCCATTTTAGTTTCCTTAAACATTTTTTGATAATAATTCTGACAGTTATCATTTGTAATTATTTTTGTTTTTCTTTCTTGTTGTGATAATAACGCTAAGTATCTTCTTCATTTGTTCTTCTGATCTCAATATTTTCTAAATAGTTATTGGTTTGATTATTATTATTACTGTGTTTCTGAATAGTTACAGTCCTTAGCTCAACTGTTATTTTTCTTATCTTATTTCATTATTTTGGCTGGTTATATTTCAATGAATTATGTTGATAAATATTTTTTCTCGTTTTCTTCAATATTACATTGGTCACAATCAATTGTTTATTGAGGTTGTTCTTTTCACTTGGCAATGCGGTAGGTATTTTAGGTCATATTATTCTTCTTTTATTTTGCATAGGTATGTTTGATATAAAAAATTTTATCTTGAGGTTTCATTATTCCTTATTCTCAATATTTCTTCGCAGATATTTAGTAATAATTCTGGTTTTCTTCTGTAATCTTGGGGTTTGTTATTAATTCTTCTTAATACCTTCTTCATAACTATATTTTAATTCAGACTTACTTCATTTTGAATGACATTTTTTCTATTTATATAATATTGTTCAAAAAATTCTCTTTTATTTACAAGTGTTTTCTCTTCAAAATTGGTAATAAGTTGTTCTTATTGTATTTTAGGATTTAGTGGTTTTATTTAAATACTATTTCCGTTTTCTTTCCAACTGGTTGCCTGGTCAGTTTTCATAAAATCAGTCCCATTTTACTGGTTGATTGCTTCTTCTTCTAACCATGGTCCATTAATTCGACTGCACCCGTTGTCCGGATTACTGCAGTGTTCATACCAATTTTTACACTTGATAAATATTTTTCGCGTATGTGGTACAGTAACTTGGCTGATGCAACGTCTTTATTTAAGTCAGGGTATTCAGTCATATTTAAATCTGTCTTAATTAGCAGGTATTGTATCTCCTCTATTCTACCATAATCACTGGTATACTCTATCTTTCCATTCCCTTGGATATCTGTACTATTTACCAAATGTTTTACGGGTATCTTCCGTATTAACGATATAATTGATTTGGTCAAATACTCTTTAATCGTTGATATTTTCAAATATTTAAATTTATTTAAGTTTTTTGTGATTGTTCTATGGTGGTTTGTTTTGGTTATTTTCATAAAGTTTCTTCTATAACTACTACCCTTACATAACTCACTTCGTTCATTAATTGGGATGTTAAACGCACTAATTAATCCACCTTTCCTCATCTCCATTTCTTCTTTGGTATTGACTATTTTCTTTCTCCATATTTTCCTTATTTTCTGGATATTCTCTTCTATGGTCAGATTTATTATAATACCTTCGGAAGTGCGGTTTAGTGTTTTATTCATATTCTTTAAACATCTATCCATTGTTTCCGCTACACTTTTGAAACCTTCATCCATGGTTTTCTTTAATTCTTCATGGTGTCTCTGGATATCTTCTCTCTGCTTCCTAAATTGTTCGGCCATAAAATCCATGACATCCTGACAGGTCACCTTCTTTGGTTGTTCTGGCGTTTTCTTCTGTTGCTTCACTTTGACTATTTTTACTTCTCTTTGCACATTTGATTGTTCTAATTTTTTATGATTTGGCATCTCTCTAAATCCTTCTATTTGATTATGTTTCTTCCTCCAGTGACACATATCTTCTCGGGATAGTTCAAACATCACCCTGATCCATTCCCTTAATTCTGTGTTTTCTGTTTGTATTGGGTTTTCAGGTGGTCTTATTTCTCGTTTCCATTGTTCATAATCTTCCTGAGTATATTGTTCTGTCACCTGGGCGTATATTCCTGTTCTTTCGGTTTTCATTTGTTCTTCATTATCGTCCCATCTTTCCCAATCTTCTTCAGTCATCCTTTCCACCTTGTTATCGTCTTTTTCGTTAGTCGTCCCAATAGTCTTTTCTTTATTACACCTGGCATCTAACTCCCACAATTCATCATAAATCTCTCTCAATGTCATTTTGTCGTCTGGTGTTCCCCTCGCATTCGCGCTCTTTCGTGATCATTGGTATTCTTTTCTATGTATCCCATCTCTTTGCTGAAATTCTTAAATAGTACTGTCGCCCATTCCGCGTAGCTTAATCGTCTCTCTTGTCCTTGCATTTTCGTTTCCTTTTGTATCATCTTTCTTTATTGCATTTCTAGTCTCCCACAGTTGCCTGCTCTGGTTAAGTAATGTTAGTATAATTATGGTTTTACTTAACCTAAGCCCTACACTAGTTGAGCGCCAATTTGTTACTAAACCCTCGGCTCTTACAGTTGCGGGATTCTCGTTATTTCAGCCCCAACGTTGCCGGCGTCAATTTGTTACTGTGATGGGTATTACTGGGTTAAGCCCCACTGTTGGGTTCGTCAATTTGTTACTAAACGACGTCTTGCGTCTACTAATGTGTCACGCAATGTAAACCTATTTGTTACTAGGAACGGGTATGCTTCTCTGTCTCTCCTCTCTTCGGTTGCGTTAATTTAATTCAAATTCTGAGATATTTGGAGTTGGGGAATATAGTAATTTCATTAACTAATATTAGCTTATCTCTCTAAGAAAAATACCAGTGTTAGTGTGCTTGAAACTTAAATAATTAATGTGTTATTCTATAATTTCGTTCAACCCTAGTATACCTCGAAGAGAATTAAGTGAATTTTGTATTTTAACGCTCTTCTCTTTGGTGTCGGAGAATTCCGCAATAAGCGCTGCAGTTCCGTGGCAACGAAACTTGTAGGTTAATTCACTGTTTACGGTAGTCAAATATTATGTACTTAGTCACAATATATGTAATACTTATATTATGTATTATGTTACTTTTTTATTCCCAACTCATTAAATAATATCCCAAATGATAAGATTTTGCAACTATACAAGGTTTCTTTATTTATTCACTACTTCAACATTAAATAAGATATGTTCCAAAAGGCATACACAAAGGCTATAGATTGCGTGAATCGATTCTTGTTCGGTCCAATACTTTATTTTATATTCGGTTATATAATTTGTTTTTGTTTATAATTAACTTAATTCAGGGTGTGAAGGTTCTTGTAACTGTGGGGAAGATTAAAAATACTTAGATAAGAATGCAAGATTTACAAATTTTAAGTGTTGTGTTGTTAATATGATTTATACAATTATAATTTACCAGACTAGAACGAAGCAACTCGTGTAGGCCGTTGATTGATAACCTCGACGCTCAGAATGGATATGTCGTTCGAGATTCCTTTCTTCGGTTTAATAAAATGGAATTCTTGTCCTGTTCACCTCGGAAATACAGCTCCCTGGGTTTATTAACGGCCAGACTGGTGGTCCTTCTGCAATTTCTGGATCCAAATACGTTCTTCTCTCGTTTGAAGTAATTAGTGATGTTCCGTGTATTTAAAAGGTTATGAGTTCCAGTGTAGTGTATATTATTTGTTGTGACACAGTTAACTCTTTGTAGTGGTTTTAATATATCGTTAATTCTTTTCTGGTATAGGACAATTCAAGTCCTTCCTTGTAGAACCCAGTTATTAATTTGTACTGTGATACTGTATTATGATCTCATTTGGTTAAAATTTGCTGGCATAAGTCAAGAAGATTATCATTTGTGTTTTGTGTATTACAATTGGATCAAAATAATTCAGATTAATCTAATTACATTAAACATTTCTTGGATTTTTTAATCTCGTCACGTTCAGATCATAAAAGGCAATAATTGAAAATCAACAACTTCATACATTACTGTTGTCCTTAGCAACACCTTATTTTTCTTCCTTCTCAATGTTTTGTATATAGTTATTATTTCATATATTTTTCGTCCATTCCTTATTAATTTTCTATCATATCGGAATATAACTTTACCTATAGTTTGTTTACTATTTTCTACATATATTCTGCTGGTTTTTTTATCTTAGTCTGTTTCTTTTATATTTATTACTTTTTCGATATCAAAAGTTATCAATCGATATCATGGCATTGTGGCATTCTCATAATTTGTTTAAATTGAGGTGGTTTATTATATATCATTACTTATCAAATGTTTTTTCCTAGCTCTTTTAACCGTATTCATTAATTATTATTAACTTCCGTACCTAATCTTTATGTTATGAGTGGGTATATAGTGTTATTGGCTGTTAGGCCTTTTATTGTATACGGACCTACCTTTGTTTATAAATGGTGAACAACTATAGCCCTTTTACATACGTTCATACATATAATCAAATCTTGACTATTAACATTTACATAAACAATTATTCTTTTCATAACTAATAACAATTTTATCATGATCTATGGATCACATATTAGAAAACTGAGATCCATTAACACTAACTAACTGCTTCCCACATCCTTCTATAACAGTAATTGAATAATACATTTTGCTTCATTACTTTCCATTAATTCAATAAGTAATTTGCATAACATAACATTCATCGTTACAAAATAATATCATTTAATTCATAATCCTTACTTACTATTGCTATAAGGTAAATTATTGTCTCATTTTTTGTTTAATTTCATTGTCATTTACTTTGACATTTTCTGTACTAGTTTCTTTCTTACAATTCTCATCAGTATAAGATTTATTTACTTTTCACTGAACATGGATTTCTTACTATTGTCTAATTTACAGGTTTGTTTATTATTGTTATTTCTACCTTGCATCCTTATTCATTTTTATATATAATTATAAATGTATTTATTAGACCTTTGTTTTATCATGGGAGTTAAATATTGATTTACTTATTATTTTGTTAATATACTATTTATGTAACATGGATGACTGCATTTCTGTTGCGTTACACTATATACCTCTTAGATATTATATCTTATTATATTTTTTTTTGTAATGCTGAAGCAAAGACAAGGAGATGACAGCATTCCTCCACCAGTTCAGTCTTTGTGAAGGCACCTGGGCGCCACAGTCCAGTGGGGGTACAATAGTGTGTGTGGTTAGGAGGTCGTTACAGGGGTAGCGACGGCAACAAATGTTAACATGTTGAAAAGATAAAGTTAGAAATGGTTTTGAACAAGAATATAGTTTGATTCTGTTGCAAAGAAATACAAGAATAAAGAAAAATGAGTAAAGAAAATTGTAAAATGTTTGAAATATTTGCCATAATAGTTACATTTTGTTGATGTAATAAAGATGATAAGTTGTTATTGTTTTGAAATTTAAAAGGTTGTTTTACGTGTTAGGGTATTACTATAAGAAAATATATTTTCTCTTGTAAGGGAAGGAGTGAGTTAGTAATGACTGATGGCCAGTTTTGGAGAAGAGGGTAAGATAAAAGGAGAAGGCCATTCTGTTTGTAAATCTTGTTGTTTATTGTTTGAAGATGTTAGAATTAAGCAAACCAATGCCTCAAAACGCAAACGAATGCAACTAAGGGGAGCCATATCAGTTGTGGATATGGGAATAGATAAGGCCACTATATTAAATTTTGTATTGCATGTTTCACAGTTTGATGGTGTTGTGACCGCGGTCCTGAGCTGGCCGGTGCGTCAGAGCAGGAGCGTTAAGTGCCTAATGGCCTTATGGTGTTGGGATCTCTCCTGAGAAGTCCAGTAGGGTCAGATGGTACGATCATCATCATTGGACCAAGGGTAAGTGATTGTGTTTCTTTTATATTAACACTACAGGGGGTTGTGGCGACATATCTGAGCTGATCCTTTTAGAACGTGTGAATGGGTCAATGAAAGTTTTTATGCTTCGGCATAAAACCTTTCATTGAGGGGGTTTTGTAACAGTACAAAAAGCCTGATTTCAGATTTATGGGACAAGGGGTATTAAATTATTGTATTTCACTGTATTTTTTTTTTTTACACACGTGTATGGGTAGGACAATTTTCCCTTTGTTTGACGAAAACGACGCAGTTACATCTGTGCGGACGATTCCAAGGCCAAGAGCGGACGTGCGAAACAGAACACTTTCAATGGTTGCATGAGTTGACACAAACTCTTAATAATTTTTCATTGGTTAACAATGCAAGACGTCATTAAAAATATGAATGACGTAACGACAATAACACATAAACCAGGGCGTTCCTTGCATTCAGACAAAAGAACCATGACGTCAATGCACACACACATACATAAAAATCTGTATTGCATCCACCCCAGTCTTCACAATACAGCCAAAGCGGCAACACGTTATAAAAATTCACCGGCAAGTAATGCCAGCAAAGTGTTTTAAAACAACAAAAATGTAAATTAAACAGTAACTATTGTAACATAACCAGATGGTACATAACCTAGACATATACTATCAGATTTAATAAGTACATAACGATGATGTAAATAGATAATGTAGTGATAAGAGTAACCAAGAAGAAAGGAACTATGGAAGAAGAAAGAAGCAGAAGTGCCACAAGAAGCAGTAAACCTAAATACTGTTTGACACTACAACCAGACTATAACTGACACAAACTAATGGACAAATTAAATTCACTTTAAGCTGTCAAGTGAGTCAGGGAATAACGTAAATGGAATATGATATGTTAATACAAAATGATTAAATAAGAATCTGAATAATGTGATATCAGAATCAGCATTTGGCTGATAATAAATCAACCATGACTAGTAACTATGAATGCCAAGGACTAAAATTAGCGATGGCCACAATATGAGAATGACGCTACACTTCAGTCTCCAATATACTTATAACAAGTAAACATGTTTGTAAGAGGGAACCTTATACCAATAAGCTACCTCAGCAAAGTACCGAATTGTGAACTAATAAATGTTTTTGAGGCAGATATCCAGTACAAACGGTATGTCTCAACAATGCCTAAATCAAACAATCATCAGTAAAGTGATTAGTAAGAGGTGATATGAGTGTAAATCACATCCACAGAACAATTTTTATACTCAAACACAGCGATAAGCATTATTAATATAATATAATTAATAGTTCAATCGTTAGTTAATAGAACGGAGCAAAATAAGGTGAAACGAAATGTCATAGTGAATAAGTGTTGTTAATAGCGATCTATAAGTTAAGATTTAATTATAATACTCAGTAAATAAATATCAGTACAGATTTAATAGTGTTCTAACATAAACGTTCAAGTGAAAAAACGCGGTGTGGAACACAAACAATATTAGTCAGAGTGTGTAATCGCCGACTTCGATTAGCAGACGACAGTGCAAAGCAGTGTACCTGAACATTGTTTATTTAGCAATGTCAGTAAAAGTGTAATTAAACCAGTGTCAAACTATATCAAATTAAAGAGGACAAAATATTCTTTAATTTGATAGCAATACAACCCCAATCACAACTATAATAAGTGCGTGAAAGGCGTTAGCATCATTTACAAAAAATGCATATGAAATCTGGTTATCAACACCAATAACAACGGCAACTGTCAATCATTCGGGTGACGAGTCGGTTAAAAACCGTTAGTGGCGGTTGGAAAATCAATACGTCACTTTCATCACACCTGGCTAAGCCAATAAAAAAATAGCTTAGTAATTAATACAATCGCCTAAAGCCGATCAAACGACCGGGTATATAAGGGGCTGCAGCAGATTTTCAACAGACACTTCTTAATTTTATTCAGCGTGGAAGGTACGCTGGTCTCATCAAAATTTTATTAACTGATAGCGTCATCACAACAGTACAGCAATGGAAACATTTTGGCAACAACCAAAAATTACTTCAAGATATTCTACAAAGGACCAGTGTGTTTAAGTGCAGTATTATTTCATTTAGTGCGGGAAAAATAACGAACAGAAGAAATAATTAAATAATGTCATATACGGTTCTTTTAGTCAGAAGCGAACCAATTTTCTCTGTTCATGTGCGTGTGTAGTGAATAACGATGATCATTATAATCCGATCATTGATGTGTTAATTGAAATTTAATCGAAAGATTAAAACATAAAGGTAACAGTGTAGCAATTTATTCATTACTCCGAGCGCCATAACCTGTATGTTTTGATAAACAGATCTGTACTGACGCATAACACTGAAACATTTTTCTGTACTACACCATGTCTAAATTTATTTAATATAGACTAAGCTACCGTCTTGGCAGCTTATTGAACTTCCAGAAAACACGAACAGGTACGTGAAAGTATATTATATTTATTCTATTGTCCAGACATTACTAGACGTAACGTACTTAGACGATTATCGACCTGCAGGAGGAGTTTCGCAGCTAGTATCACAAGACGGTCACCACCATCAAGCGACCAACTAGTATACTTTACTTTTAAAACTTAAGCAACATTAGTGTTTAAATAATATTAACACAACTATTTTCTTTTATTTATCTAAGGGAATTCTTTTCAGACAATTATAATTGTACAATTGTAAACACACTTTTAGTAACCTTGAATGTTACATTTTAAATTGCTTTATAAAATTAGTAACTTTCAATTTTCAACAACTACAACCTTTAAATATTTCAAATATTTTAAACAATAGTAATAATAATAGATTTGAATTATTACAAATTGGCGGCCAGCAACGTGTGGCTGAAAAATATTAAACGAAAATATTTTTTATATTTGAAATCAGCCCGGCAGACACAAAAGAACAAACATGCCACACACACATCAATACGACACAAGGTACAAGGACAGCCGAGTAGGAGAGGTGCAACTAGATACAGAGACATATGAGACACCACCTACACACGAGATGGAAGTCATTACCATTAATAACATCGAAACCCGTACCGACGAAACACCTCATAAAGAACCGGAAGTAGAAGTAATAGTCGGCGAACGACCAGACAAACCGACCGAAGAGGCAAGGTGGGATCACATGATGAGAATGATGATGGAACAATTCGGACAGGTTAATAATAATTTCACGAAAATTAATGAAAATTCAAAAAGGGACATAGAATCAATTAATAAAAATATGGAATCGTTAAAAGAAGACCTCCACACGAAATTAGACGACAATAATAGAGATATGGAGTCATTAAGAGCCGGTTTACATGCGCGGTTAGACGACCAGAATAAAAACTTAGAATTATTAAAAGAAGACTTGAATAAAAAGATAGACAATACCCATAGATCCATGGACGCGTTAAACAATAAAATAGAAGACAGCGGCAGGGCCTTAAGAGAAGTGTTGAACACCACATTAAATAAGATTAGCCAGAAAATGGATGAAATGAATAAGAAATATACGGAAGAAGTGGGTCAGACAACAAGAGGAGAATTACCAAATGACAACAACTCAGAAACTGAAGAAGTACCCAATGATGAAACCACAGAAGAGGTGCAACCTGAAGATGAGGTCGAACAAACTGAGAATGAAGGAGACACAAATACATTATTATCTGAAAATGAGCTTGACAGAAACGAGGAAGATATTCAATATAAGGATGTAACGGGCCTATTTCAGGGTAATAAGGAAATTTGTATTTTTTTTATTTTGTTAAAGCAGATAACATGTTTGTTTAAATAATTGGGACAAAATTTATAAAGAAAGGTAAATTTAGTGGTAGGCGACGGTAGCGAAGGTGGTACGACTGATTGACAATATTGTATGTAAATTATTGAAACGAGTTTTATGAACTTAACAACCGACAAACTGTGCCAAGGGCAGCTTCAAGGACACAAAACCAGTCAACAAATTATGTAACCACATCAGACCATCTGACGTCAGTATATACGTCAGCGTGTTACATAACTAAGAATGTAGGGTGTGTCAGAGCCAGCAGCTGTGTGACACATAGAAGAACAAAGCAGTCGGCATATAACATCTGAATAGATCGGACGCAAAACAACTGTCGCGCCCGCCCGGCTTCGCCGGTTTTAGGCGAAGTTTTGTGTGTTTGCCTGCTGTGTGTGATTTTCGCGCCCGTACCGAAAATGAAAGTAACACATTTTAATTCTTAAAAAGAGTGTAATAACAGTTTTAAAATATGTAGGAATTCAGATATAAAATGTAGAGACAGTTTCGGTTTTAATCATCAGTGTCAAAAATAGCAAATGTGCGGTCAAATTAAGGCGATGTCTTCTGGACAAAATGGGACAGCTAAGTACCAAATAATTAAAATGAATTTTAACAAGGGCTAATAAAAATGACAACAAAATTTTAAACAAAAAATGAGATCTCATGGGATATAAATTAATTGTGTGCGTGTGGGTGTGCGTGAGTATGTGAGAATATGTTTAAATTAAGAAGGCTGGTTTGTGTATACAAAAAATTATTTCTATTTAATGTCTTGATTATTTTTTTTTTGGTAATTCAAAAGTATATACCATGTTTCAATTTTACTTTATGTGAGTTTTTTAATAATGAGAAGTGAATAATAGATGCGGGAGGTAAAGACGTAGTGTGCCAATGATCTTGTAGAAGTTACATGATGTGAATGTCCAATTGTTAATAAAACTTAATTATGGGAAACAATATAAAGTGTTCTTTGAACAACCTATTCTGATCTCCTGTTCGCCGAAAAGAACCCCGAAATGATAGGTAAAATTTTTGTGTGTGTTTTGTTTGCTTGTAAATCATAAAACAAGATGGCGCCCGATAGTTACACAATGTTTATTAGTAAATTAACTAATTTTATGTGACTCAAAATTTAGTAGCTTCACATTTGGCTTCTGGAACAGGGACAATTTTATATAAATACATTTATATAAAATACGGCCTACTTGGGAGAACAGAATGGTTGTTTGGAGTAGGAAATAAAATTTTTGTATGTACGTAAAATAGACGCAGATAGGGGTTATGTTATGATTGTGTGAAGTATGGGTAAATAGAATATCTTTTGATAATAAATATAGGTTATATATATAGTAACATTTTGAAAAGAAATATATGTAAAAGTTTTCTTTTATTTTAAAAATGGCAGATAATAACGAGGTTGCAGTTGAAATGAGCGAGTCGGCTAGTGTGGGAGAACCAGGGGTTCATTCAACCCCAGTAAATCGGTTAAAAGAATTCAGCCTAACTGAATCAGCTATAGACGACTCGAGTGATATATCGACTCCAATCTCAACAAAATGTAACCAAGTAGAAAATGATATGATGAGTGTTATACTAAAGCAGTTAGAGAAAATGAACAGTAATTTTAACAATAAATTTGAGGTACAGAATAATAATTTCAATGATAAATTTGATATTCAGAACAGTAAATTCGATGTTCAAAAGAATAGTTTGGATGAGTTAAAAACCCAAATTAACGAAATAGAGAGTGATTCTGACGCTAAATTTAATATACAGAATGACAAATTTAACGAGTTGAAAAATGAGATTCAAGAAATTAATAGATGTTGTAAAAACACCCATGAAACAATAAAAAATAGTTTATGTAAAAAATTAGAACAGAGTGTTGAGAAGTTAGGTGACAATGTTATGAGTATGACAAATATTAAAAATGACGAAATAGTGGAAGATGTAGTGTTAAATAGTGAAGATAATGATATTAATTACAATTCTGAGAGTATAGTGGGGGTAAAGAATAATGGAGAGACAAATGATGAGAATATAATCAAAAATAGTACTGATGAATGTGTAGAATGTGATTATGAGATGTTGATGTGTATTGATGAAGTAGAAAGAGAGTGGAAAAATAATATAGTAGTTGAATGTGGGCAGAGGGTAAATTTTTTTATTAATTTTTCTGAACCAAGGTGTTCACAAATGTTGAAGGGTGAGAGACCCATATTAGTAGATGAATTGAAGTGTATATTGATGTTGTATAATGTTGTACCCTCTGTGTCTGTAATAATGATGTTGAAAGCATGATTTGGTATTGTGATGAGAGAGAGTTAAACAGAGAAGTGTATGTGGAGAAAGTAACAGAATTATATAACTTAAATAGAAAGTATGGTGAATGGAAGGAAAGTTTAAAAGTAGATTTGAGTAACAATGATTATAATGATTTGGTAAAAATAATTAACCTGATAGTGAATGAATTCAATGACGGAGACTTAACTAAAATACCTAACGTACACTGGTTATATGAGTATTTGAATAAGCTGAATGAATTTAGTTTGTATGGTTACAACACACAAAACGGTCATTTGTGTAGTGATAAAATTGAACGATGTTATGTTAAACCAAGACTTATCTGGGACGATGGAGGGTAAACTATTAAAACAATAAAAGACAGTATATAAACATTGTGTTTAATGGTTTTTGACATGGCAAATTGGGACAATGAAGTGCGAAAAAACTGAACAGTTAATAACAAGAGTTTGTAAATAAAATATAGTGAATTTATTTGTGTGCATTGTAGAATGTTAAGTAAATAAGGTGTGTACGTAAGATGATTGTTGCGATAATAATAATACCACCAATATTTTGCAAGTTAAATAAATATCAGAATTAATTGTGAAAACAGTAATTGATTAATGGTAATTGTTTCGATAACTACATAATTTATATTTTTGGTAATTAATTAAATTAAAACAATTTGGTACATGTTAAATATTTTGATTGATTATTTGAATGTTAATTAATTAAACTTTTTTAATGAATTTAATTTATTTTATGAGATGGAAATTCGGTAATGAATGATAAATTATTTGATGTAAACTAATAGTTTTGTATAATGCTTCAGAGGTGAGGTGGAAGTATTGTGGTATGGGGATTATGTTTTGTATATATCATGTCAACTGAACTGTAAGTATAAAAATTTTATAATTATATATAATAAACATGTTTTACAGGTAACTAAGATTTTCATGCAATAGTGAGACTATTTGAAATAATTGTGTTTAATAAAAATGAGAATTGAAAATTTTAATAATAAATGAAAAGTGATATATAATGATTATTAATAATAAATTTTGAAAATTTTAAGAAAGTCCAATGGTATAAAGGTATGAATGAGTCAAATGATTATTGATGAAATGATTATATTTATATAATGTATATAAAATTTTAAGAAAGTCCAATGGTATAAAGGTATGAATGAGTCAAATGATTATTGATGAAATGATTATATTTATATAATGTATATAAAATTTTTTAATTAATTAGTTAGTGAGTTGCTATTGCTGGGGTGGCATGTGCCCCAGTAGATAGCGGAAAGTGTTGGGGGTAACAGTGAGTGTTACCTCCATCGGAGGCCAACATGGCGAAAATGCATAGCACACCTTTTGTATAATTTTATATTGTACCTTGATAAATTGCCGTGTCGTGCATATTAATGATGAAGTGTACATGCCTGAAGGAAGAGATGATTTCCCCGACTTTTCGGGCGATTACTGCCTTACCAGCACTAATCGTGGTTTTGGCTAGCGGTTAGCTATGGTCATATCAAGTCCCTTGACCATAGCTGGCTTGAAATTGGTCTATATTAGAAATTAATGGGGGGTGAAACTAGGGGGAATCCCGGAACTATGGAACAGCGGCTGCCACTCTGTTCGAGGAGGAACAGCAGAGCCAGGTGGTAGACCCGCATTAAGGGCGCATAACTATTGACAAAGATATGTTGATATCTGAACTTTTAAAATGTAACGCAGAAGCAAGGACACGGAGATGTCAAATTCCTCCAAAATTTCAGTCCTTGTGGACGCAACTGGACGCCATAGTCCAGGGGGGTCATAGTGTGTGTGGCAGGGAGGCTATCCAGAGGGATAACGTATTAAAAATTTGTTGTATTTTAATAATGATGATTTGCTACTCAATAATTTTGTTTTGATTTGAAAATTAGATGCACTAAATACTTCCTATAATGTGTTTATTAAGGCTTATTGTGTTAATTGCATTTAGTATGTTAGGAATAAGGATTATAAAAATATAATAATATGTTTTCAATGTGTTTATAGATTTTAAATAAAAATTAAATAAATTCGTGATAGTTAAAATTTTCAATGGGTTGCAAAAGATAGAAGTTGGGTGATAGTAATTATTTGAATAAAATGTTTGAATCAGTCCAAGTTGAATTTTGTGGGACATATAGATCTGTCCAAATTGAAGTCAAAGTTAAAGGAATAGTAGAGATGAAAATAAAGTAAGGTTGTTTCGAGTTAATGTATGTTATAGAATTTTGAGAAGTATTGATGTTGACACAGTAGAAATGGAGAATTTATGTAGAGTTTTGAGCGATATATTGTTGTTTATTTTGTTGTAGTTGTAGTAAGGTAATGAGATTGAGATTTTGGGGATGGCAATTTTGTAGTAGGGGGTAGTGTAATGTGGGAGTCCGCAACATAAGGGTTGGGACGGGATTTGGTATAGATTTAGTGGGAAGGGGTTGCCTTAGGTAGAATCCAGGAACCAGAGAACGGGAATTGAGCTTTTTGGGGGGGGGGGGAGGAAACACGTATCCTATGTACAAATGGTTAGAGAGTATTTTTTTTTAATATATAGACAGAAGGTGGCGATTTGAGTTAAAGTAGTAAGTAGTTAGAAGGGTTAGTAGATTTTTGATAGTGGGGTGTCATACTAGTTACAGATTTTGTAAGGGAGCGTTAGAGTAATAAAAGGGGGTAAGATTATGAGTAAATGCCAAGTTGATAAAGTGAATTATGATGAATAACGTAGAATCACCCAAATTAATGAAAGGGAATAATAAATGAAATGATTGAAAAAAAAAAAAATTTTAGAGAAACGAATTAATAAAAGTTAAATTGAGATTAAAATGTAATTTTCTGATTTTATATGCAAACTTAATGATGTAAAATATGTAAATTTTAAATACAAATTGTTTATTTTAAGATGATAATAACAATGTGAATTATGAGTGTACTATGTTTTCTTATGTTATATTGTGTTTGTTAGTATAAGAGAATTTTATGAATTTAAATATTTTAAATGCATTTTAAATTGGGGATGAGAAAAATGTAATATGGTAATGGGAAATGTTTATGAGTCAGTCGTCTGTTTATTTAAATTCTGATGGGAATCAGGGCAATAATTTTGAATTTTGGGATAAAGTTAATAAGAGAAAGAAGATAGAATGGGATTATGGAATTTTAAAGTGTAAGGTACTGTAAGGTATTCTGATATATGTTAGAAATAAGTAAAACAAAACCAGTGCTTCTTAGCGCAAACCAGCACCGCTAGGGGGAAACAGATCAGTTGCGGATATGGTGTTGTATAAGGCCACTATTTTATATTTGATTTGTTGTTTCAGTGTTTGGTGATGCTGTGGCGGCGGTCCTGAGCTGGCCAGCGCGTCAGAGCAGGGGCGTTAAGTATCTGTCTGACTCTACGGTGTTGGGATCTCAAGAGAGAAGTCCAGTATTGTCATTCAGGTGCGGTCACAGTCACCGGACCAAGGGTGAGTTGATTATATTTTTTGTAAACCATACAGGGGGTTGTGGCGACATATCCTGGCTGATCCCTTTAGCAAGTATGAATGTGTCAATGAGATTTTTTATGCTTCGGCATAAAATATCTCATTGAGGGGGTATTGTAACGGGCCTATTTCAGGGTAATAAGGAAATTTGTATTTTTTTTATTTTGTTAAAGCAGATAACATGTTTGTTTAAATAATTGGGACAAAATTTATAAAGAAAGGTAAATTTAGTGGTAGGCGACGGTAGCGAAGGTGGTACGACTGATTGACAATATTGTATGTAAATTATTGAAACGAGTTTTATGAACTTAACAACCGACAAACTGTGCCAAGGGCAGCTTCAAGGACACAAAACCAGTCAACAAATTATGTAACCACATCAGACCATCTGACGTCAGTATATACGTCAGCGCGTTACATAACTAAGAATGCAGGGTGTGTCAGAGCCAGCAGCTGTGTGACACATAGAAGAACAAAGCAGTCGGCATATAACATCTGAATAGATCGGACGCAAAACAACTGTCGCGCCCGCCCGGCTTCGCCGGTTTTAGGCGAAGTTTTGTGTGTTCGCCTGCTGTGTGTGATTTTCGCGCCCGTACCGAAAATGAAAGTAACGCATTTTAATTCTTAAAAAGAGTGTAATAACAGTTTTAAAATATGTAGGAATTCAGATATAAAATGTAGAGACAGTTTTGGTTTTAATCATCAGTGTCAAAAATAGCAAATGTGCGGTCAAATTAAGGCGACGTCTTCTGGACAAAATGGGACAGCTAAGTACCAAATAATTAAAATGAATTTTAACAAGGGCTAATAAAAATGACAACAAAATTTTAAACAAAAAATGAGATCTCATGGGATATAAATTAATTGTGTGCGTGAGTATGTGAGAATATGTTTAAATTAAGAAGGCTGGTTTGTGTATACAAAAAATTATTTCTATTTAATGTCTTGATTATTTTTTTTTTTGGTAATTCAAAAGTGTATACCATGTTTCAATTTTACTTTGTGAGTTTTTTAATAATGAGAAGTGAATAATAGATGCGGGAGGTAAAGACGTAGTGTGTCAATGATCTTGTAGAAGTTACATGATGTGAATGTCCAATTGTTAATAAAACTTAATTATGGGAAACAATATAAAGTGTTCTTTGAACCTATTCTGATCTCCTGTTCGCCAAAAAGAACCCCGAAATGATAGGTACAATTTTTGTGTGTTTTGTTTGCTTGTAAATCATAAAACAAGATGGCGCCCGATAGTTACACAATGTTTATTAGTAAATTAACTAATTTTATGTGACTCAAAATTTAGTAGCTTCACAAGGAGATCGATGCCGAAGGTATAAAGAAGACTCAGGTAATTGAAGAAGCGGAAGAGTTATTAACCGAGAATGAAGACTTAGAACAAAATAATCTGCCAATGTGTGATGATCAAGGGGAGACAAAAGGAGTACCCAGAAATACAACCACCGAACAAGTGAATTCGAAAATTAAAGTTCATGAAGAAAGGAACAAAATAATTAAGAAAACGGAAGAAAAGGAGGCGACGATAAGAAGGATAATACGCCCAAAGAAGACTAGGGTAACAAAAGAATTAATCGAAATGACTCGAAGTGGTCTAGTTAATATGATTTATTTCCCAGTCATCAACCGTAAAGAAGGGACCTATAGGAAGGAGTATCGAAGGAGCTTCATGAAGATGGACGAAGAGAAGAAATGTGCTATAACAAAGAAGACTATAACCAATAAAATACTTAAAGCAAATATTTCCAAAGGGAGAATAAAACGTTTTAAGAAAAGGAAAGGGTATCAAGAACAACTGGACCGGATCATTGAAGGGTACGCCCAAGAAATAAAGGAATTACGGAAGAAGAGGGACCAATCAATGGAAAAATCCAACCAGGAAACTAATGACGGTCAACCCGAATTAGAAGAGGTACTGGACGCCAATAATAACAAAGACCAGGAGTACACAGGACACGTGGATACTAAAAATGATGAGAGGAAGAAGGCAAGAAAACGGGAAGCCAAGGACTATCTGGTAGCCGCAAAGTGGAAGAACCGCATGATAAGGAGAGGGTGCCAAATATCACAAACATGTAGTACTGGAGACAGATATGGAAAAGGATACCTATGAAACGTAATTATACCAAACAATAAACCCAATAGAGTGGAAAAGCACATTGTAACCCCAAATATGTAAACCATAAAAGTGATTATTGTTAAGAGCAGATAAATTATAGTGGTATACGACATTTACCACCGGAATATTTAGTGTATAAAAAAATGTTTTAAAAATAACTACTATAAACGGATTCATTTAGTGATTAGAAGGATCATGTATTATGCCCAAGATATTGAAAGTGACTAATTGTCTGTAACAAACCTATTTGCCATATTGTGTTATAAAAAGTGTGTAGGATTAAGATATAGGCAAAACTATTTGTTACCAAGATATAGGCAAAACTATTTGTTACCTACTAAGTAAGAACCAGATCTATCATACTAGATGGTAGAAAAATGTGTATTGAAAGCCAAATAATTTAATGAGAAGAAAGACATCTATTATGTCATAGAGAACCAAAGGTGGCATATAACAAAAATATACCTAGGATAATGACACAAAATTACTTTAATACTCCTATGTTAGATTAATTTAAGGAGGAGCTACTACTATCTTATAACTAAAATTACTATGTTGTGTTTAAAGAAAAAAAATAATAATAAAATGTTTACCAAATGAAGATTGTATGTAACTAAATGCTTATTAAATATCAAATATTGTGTACCTCTCATAAAACTAAATAAATATTAATTAAAATCGTCCAGAATAAGTGAGAACCACCATCACTTGAAGGAGTAGAGAAGAAGAATAACAAAGAGAGTAACATGAAAGAAGGATATTATTATGGAAAGTAGAGAAAGAGAAAAAATGTTTATTAAATGAACCATGTAACCCCAAGAATGTCTATAAAATCAGATATTAATATGTTGTTATTATATTATCACATTGTATTGTAATTATCAAATATTGTATACTCCATAAACAAGAATTAAAACCATCCAGAATAAGTGTAAATTACCAGACACTTGAAGGAGTAGAGAGGCAGAATAACAAAGAGAGTTAGTTATAAAGATGGCTATTATTATTGTGGAATGAAGAGAAAGAAAAATGTCAATTAATTACCAAATATTGTATGTAACCAGATATGTCAGAGAACATCTAATAAAAACAGTTAGTATATGAATACTGTAAACCCTGATAATTCAGGATAAGTATAAATTAACGAAAAAAAAAAACTTGTAAACCATTGTGAGAATAAAATATTGTAGACTCTATGTGTAAAAACCAACTGCACAATTATATGATGATCAATGTAAGTGTGTAATTTTAAGAATACTCAAGTAAACCAAAACCAACTGTCAACTAGTATAAAAAGGTAACAATACGGCTAATAAAAAGCATGGCCGAGAATGTCAAGTCTGAAAAGAAATAATTACCTGTGAAAAGGAAGTATGTTAGAAAGTATAAAAGAAGGAAATGTGATACAAATGAAAACCTCTGATACCTTGAATATTATATTGAATATATTATATTGTTGAAAATGAATGATGTATGATATTTTATGTGTTGTGATAGTGCAACTATTGCCAGGTGCAATTTTTATTTTTTCTCAGACAGAGATGAGTATGCCTCTGAATCTGAGTATGTGTATTGAGGAACGGCAGAGAATGTATGCCACAGTGAGCCACTCTGATTCCGAACCCACTACAAAAGTTAGGGAGTTATATAGTAATGTATCAAGGACTATTATTAAAAAATCTGTGAGGTAAAAAATGTAAGAACCATTGAGATTATCACAAAGATAGAAATATGTAATAAGAAAGAAAAATGTATAAGAGACAGGAAATTGTTAATTTAAGAAGTGAAATCTATTGTAATTAAATGACTTAAAATGCGAGGAACTTGAAAAAATACTAGTAAGCTAAGAATTATATCACTAGAAAAAAACCCAAACTAGTGTAACACACTAATAGTATGTTCAAGATCAATATAAAGAGTACAAGAAAAAAAAAACTAGTAATATGCAAAAAACTGACATGAAATGATAATTTTATAAAAAATCAAATTTTCTCTCAAATTATCAATTTTGAGGGGGGAGTATATGTAACATAACCAGATGGTACATAACCTAGACATATACTATCAGATTTAATAAGTACATAACGATGATGTAAATAGATAATGTAGTGATAAGAGTAACCAAGAAGAAAGGAACTATGGAAGAAGAAAGAAGCAGAAGTGCCACAAGAAGCAGTAAACCTAAATACTGTTTGACACTACAACCAGACTATAACTGACACAAACTAATGGACAAATTAAATTCACTTTAAGCTGTCAAGCGAGTCAGGGAATAACGTAAATGGAATATGATATGTTAATACAAAATGATTAAATAAGAATCTGAATAATGTGATATCAGAATCAGCATTTGGCTGATAATAAATCAACCATGACTAGTAACTATGAATGCCAAGGACTAAAATTAGCGATGGCCACAATATGAGAATGACGCTACATTGCAGTCTCCAATATACTTATAACAAGTAAACATGTTTGTAAGAGGGAACCTTATACCAATAAGCTACCTCAGCAAAGTACCGAATTGTGAACTAATAAATGTTTTTGAGGCAGATATCCAGTACAAACGGTATGTCTCAACAATGCCTAAACCAAACAATCATCAGTAAAGTGATTAGTAGGAGGTGATATGAGTGTAAATCACATCCACAGAACAATTTTTATACTCAAACACAGCGATAAGCATTATTAATATAATATAATTAATAGTTCAATCGTTAGTTAATAGAACGGAGCAAAATAAGGTGAAACGAAATGTCATAGTGAATAAGTGTTGTTAATAGCGATCTATAAGTTAAGATTTAATTATAATACTCAGTAAATAAATATCAGTACAGATTTAATAGTGTTCTAACATAAACGTTCAAGTGAAAAAACGCGGTGTGGAACACAAACAATATTAGTCAGAGTGTGTAATCGCCGACTTCGATTAGCAGACGACAGTGCAAAGCAGTGTACCTGAACATTGTTTATTTAGCAATGTCAGTGAAAGTGTAATTAAACCAGTGTCAAACTATATCAAATTAAAGAGGACAAAATATTCTTTAATTTGATAGCAATACAACCCCAATCGCAACTATAATAAGTGCGTGAAAGGCGTTAGCATCATTTACAAAAAATGCATAAGAAATCTGGTTATCAACACCAATAACAACGGCAACTGTCAATCATTCGGGTGACGAGTCGGTTAAAAACCGTTAGTGGCAGTTGGAAAATCAATACGTCACTTTCATCACACCTGGCTAAGCCAATAAAAAAATAGCTTAGTAATTAATACAATCGCCTAAAGCCGATCAAACGACCGGGTATATAAGGGGCTGCAGCAGATTTTCAACAGACACTTCTTAATTTTATTCAGCGTGGAAGGTACGCTGGTCTCATCAAAATTTTATTAACTGATAGCGTCATCACAACAGTACAGCAATGGAAACATTTTGGCAACAACCAAAAATTACTTCAAGATATTCTACAAAGGACCAGTGTTTTTAAGTGCAGTATTATTTCATTTAGTGCGGGAAAAATAACGAACAGAAGAAATAATTAAATAATGTCATATATGGTTCTTTTAGTCAGAAGCGAACCAATTTTCTCTGTTCATGTGCGTGTGTAGTGAATAACGATGATCATTATAATCCGATCATTGATGTGTTAATTGAAATTTAATCGAAAGATTAAAACATAAAGGTAACAGTGTAGCAATTTATTCATTACTCCGAGCGCCATAACCTGTATGTTTTGATAAACAGATCTGTACTGACGCATAACACTGAAACATTTTTCTGTACTACACCATGTCTAAATTTATTTAATGGATTTGTCAATGCTAGTTAAGCTGAATGTTAGTTATAAGTGTTCTCAAAATATAACTTTGTAAATCATGAACCAAGCGTGACGAACGCATAACCTATAAAATAGGTTATTTTTATTTTTTATTTTATAATAGTAACATCAAAGGCATTACTAGTCTATATTATATCAGAAAATCATTAGCTATCGTGTAGGCATGAGCATTGTTTTTTGTGCCTCAAAGAACTTACATCTGAGATTTTAATAATATTAATGTTCAAAGTACAGAGTATCTGGACTTAACCAGATTTATTGCTTATGCTCTGAGCCAGCTTTATCGGGTATGTAACAACATATTTGCAATTGTACATCATTGTATTCTTTTAATTATATTTGTTTGAATTCTCTATCAAGGGTATGAATAAAACCCCATTATTAACAGCATAACTCGACTTAATTTATTTCTAAACAGTAACTAAATAATTCATTTAGAAGAATCAAAACAACCTTCAGTTGTGATTAAATATTGGTGATTTGCATTGCCATAAGGGCAATAAACAATTATTTTAACTTTTTTTAAATTATTATTTGAGTTTATCAATGGGTTTTCCACGGGATTTTCCCAAAATAAATCCGTGTGGCGCCCATTATTAAACAAGGTAACCTAACCTTGTAGATAAAGTGAGTTGGTTTTGTAAACCGTCTTGGCAGCTTATTGAACTTCCAGAAAACACGAACAGGTACGTGAAAGTATATTATATTTATTCTATTGTCCAGACATTACTAGACGTAACGTACTTAGACGATTATCGACCTGCAGGAGGAGTTTCGCAGCTAGTATCAGCAAGACGGTCACCACCATCAAACGACCAACTAGTATACTTTACTTTTAAAACTTAAGCAACATTAGCGTTTAAATAATATTAACACAACTATTTTCTTTTATTTATCTAAGGGAATTCTTTTCAGACAATTATAATTGTACAATTGTAAACACACTTTTAGTAACCTCGAATGTTACATTTTAAATTGCTTTATAAAATTAGTAACTTTCAATTTTCAACAACTACAACCTTTAAATATTTCAAATATTTTAAACAATAGTAATAATAATAGATTTGAATTATTACACTATACTTACAACATGAATTATCATCAGTGAATAACAGTTTTAAAATTAACAAATCAGAGTCAGTGCAACAGAAAAAGGAAACAAAGCAACCAGGAGATCTCGGCCGAGCAACGATGTAAACTATCCACTAGAACTTCGAGTCTACATTCAGGAAAGTCAAACTTACAATAAAATCCTTTGAGCTCAGATTTAACAACACAGTAAACAAAAATGTATCCTTAATAAATTTTAAAATGAGAGAGTAAAAGTGCATGAGAAAGTGTGCTTGAAGTAATGCCGGCAGCCAAGCTGAGGGTGTTGGTTTGCGTTTAAGACTAATATAAGTCCAATAGAAGCACTTTATTAAGCTAGCAGCTGCAAAATAACAAAAATATTTAGTTTGATCAAAAATATAATCGAATTTTAATGCCATGCTTAATGAATAAATGTAAGGAAACGGCCGCCATTTTGTTTCGGTAAATATGTGAGGCCATTATCTTGTAATTGAGATTTACTGTTGCAAATGAAAATAATAAAAACTAAGTTGGTTTCAATTCACATTGATGTTGGTACTTTTATTTCAAGGCCCAACTCAGTCTCTATTCACACTTAATGCGAACTCTGGACCCACAGTGAACAAATATGCTTATGGCGATATGTATAGACAAAATTATGGTAAGTACGATACTTATGGTATGTTTATCAGATTAAGAAATATACAAAATAAATTTATAAAAACGGTAGTACGACACTTTCACATTTTCATTAACATATTTTACACATATACATTGACACTTAACTTATAAAAGCAAAATACTGTCACACAAGTACACGACACTGTACAAAAATATTTATGTGTAGAAATTATAAATATAATACTACTGCCTCGGAACACTAACTTTTTGTTGGTAAAAATGTAAAAAATTTTACCTTGTAGTTTGAACCAGTTTTTGGTTATTACAAGCTTCATCAGAGGCTGCTACCAGGAGCACTGTCCGTCTTGTTCTTGGTGACGGTACTGTCATTCAAAAGATCAATGTTGTGTGTGTGCGCGGTGTGATATGTTTGAATAGTATGTGTGCTGTGAATTGTGTCTGTTCAAGAGTGTCTAGTTTTCGGCCTTTTGTGTGTATATGTAGAAGATCCATGTTATTCTTTATGTTTGTGTATGTGTGGTTTGCTTCAATGAGGTGGTTTGCAAAGGTGGATTGGTGGCAGAGTGTAGTGCCTTTATGTGTTCAATGTATCTCTGTTTGAAGCTACGTCCTGTCTGGCCTATATAGAATTTGTCACATCCTGAGCAGTTTAGTTTGTAAACACCAGGTAAATCAAATTTGTTTTGTTCTTTGTGTGTGTTTTTTTGACAGTGTATGTTGTTTTGTTTCTATTTCTGTATGCGATTCTGTATCCTGTTTTTTTTCCTAATTTGTGGGTTATTTTTTCAGTGTGGTTATTGATGTATGTTAGTGTTATGAACTTGTTGTTTTCTGTCTTTGTCTGTTTTGTGTAGGAGTTTATTGACTATAGTCTGTTGTATCCGTTGGTTTCTGCTACATATTTTATCGTGTTTAGTTTGTTTTGATATTCTTTTTCATCCAGTAGGATGTTGTTTAGTCTGTGTAACATGGCTCTGAAGGCAGCTAGTTTGTGTTGTATTGGGTGATTGGAGGAGTTGTGTATTAGTGTGTCAGTTGTAGTGGGTTTTCTGTATATATTGAATTTGTGTCTGTGTTCAAATTTTGTGATGGTGAGGTCTAGGAAGTTTATGCTATTGCTGTACTCATATTCAGCAGTGAAGGTTATGTTTTTGTGTATTTTGTTTATGTGAGTTACTAGCTGTTCGCATTGTCTTTTGTTTCCATTGTATAGAATTAGGCCTATGACGTTGTTAATATATCTGTGCCAATATAGTATTTTATGTTTGTGACTGTGTGTATAGTCACTGTTTGTGAGGATTCTTCTTTTTTCTAAGTGTTGTAGAAAGACTTCTGCTAATATGCTGGATATGGGCGAACCCAAGGGTAGTCCGTCATTCTGTGTAAAATTTACAGTTACATATGAAGTAGTTTTGTTTGTGATTATGTTAAGTCTCTGTTATTAGTTCTTCTGGTGTGTTGTTCTCTTTGAGTTTGTTTTGTAGGATGGTGATTGTTTCGGAGATAGGGATGTTTGTGTATAGGGTTTTAATGTCAAAAGAGGCTAATGTGGTATTATGGGGGACGTGTATGTCTTTTATTTTTGTTATAAGGTCTGTATTGTTTGTTACTGCAATGTTGTTGTCTAGTTGTGTGCTGCCTGTTGATGTTATCTAAATCTTTTGCAAGTTTGTATGCAGGGGCATTCCGGTAGTTCATAATTGGTCGGATTGGGATTTCTTCTTTGTGGATTTTGGGAAGTTCTTGGAGAGTAGGGGCTGATGGTCGGATTTGTTTCAGGTAGGACTTTTGTTTGTTTCATTGTCTGCTTTTGTTGATTAGTTGTTTTATTGTGTTTTAATATCTGTCAATGGGGTCATGTTTTAGCTCTGTAATGCTGTTTTGTTTCATGAAGTTTTGTACTTAATTGTGTAGGTCATCAGTGGAAATGATATGTGTAGTAAATGTAACTTGGGTTTCTGTGATACCGTATTTAAAAATATAGTTTCAATTTACCTGAAACTTCTCTGGTTCTAATACAATTTTCTCATCACAATCGCTCAGAAGTTTTATCAGCTGGTCATCAAAGTCGAATAAATTTACTTTTTTTAACTTCTTGGTGATACTGCTTTCTGGTAGAGTTGCCGTTCTGCAACAAACATTTGTCAGTAAATGAAAAATGAGCATATTCAGTGGGGGCAGATATGACAGAAACAATACAATTACCTGCCAAGTTCTGACAAAATTTAAAATAATCTGTTCTTAAATTATCATAACCTTTAAAAAAAAGCACATTTCGCCTAATACTTTTGAGGTAGTTCATCTAATATCAGTCTTACTATGAATGAGTGTTAGTCACACTAATAAACCACATATACAAGTTAAAATGAGATAAAACGATACCTTCTACATTTTACTTTCGCCGACATATCACATCAAGCACGTTGTGAATAATAAAAAACCACTTTTCGCTTCGAAAGCTTTGCCCTCTGCTATTACGTTGGCGGCAAACCGTTTTACTTTGGCTAAGCAGGTTGAACAACTAACTAATTAATATATCAATTATAATTTATATAAACATTTAACACAGTTGTCTTGAGCTAAAGTGAAAAATTTATCATCTCGACTACAATTCTAGTTTCTTTTTATTGATATTGCTGTTTCATCAGTTCACTTTTGACACATCACGTTAATGGCAACCCATTTACATCGCTAACTGCACGTGGTTTATATGTACACTTTTTACGCGATTAGGTTGAACGATTCAGAAAAAAAAGTTGAATTCTATTTTTATAGTTTCTGATTTACTGAGAAATGATGTGCTGAAAACTTAGAAAAATTGCGCAATATAATTATTTTTAAATTAGGTACAAAATTTTATGTTTTGTTATAGTGGGTAAAAATGATGCGGTATTGGCAATAGTATAAGAGAATGGTGTTTGGAGGTTCGCGTGTTGTTTGTTGTGCATTTTAAGTATTGTGCTTTAGTGACGCATCATACGTTACTTTTGATTACACTATAATTGAATTTACTTGATATATTAAGAACCTACTACTCTAATCTATCATTAATTAAATTAATCGTTTACGAGGCCAAAATGAATTCATATTTGAAAGTGGCTGAAGAGGATGGAGAAGAACCAATTGAACTACCATCAGAAGACGATGGAACTTTGCTGTTATCCACACTGTCCGCTCAGTATCCTGGAACTTGTGGTTTAAAATATCGAAATACAGAAACAGGAACAATGAGAGGAGTCCGTTTGGTTGAAGGGAGGTTACACCCCCCTGAAGAAGGTTGGGGAAACAGTATTTATTACTGTGTATTCCCTAAAGGTAAACACCATAAAATATATAAAATTAAAGCCTCTTGAGTTCAGAAAATGGGATATATATTATTTATATATCCCATGATCAAAAGATTATCTTTAAAAATCTATCTTAAGTAGATTTGTAAACTTCGAATAAGCACAAATTATAAAAATATTTTGTTGTCTTTACATTCTTATTATTGTTACATTATATCTCATCCCTTTCTTTAAAAATTCACTATGTAAATTGTATATGTGCTTCACCAAGTAGTGCCTAGTATGAAAAGTGTAGGCCTAAATCCTTCATCAAATGCTAACCTTACACAGGGTCTGATCTTTATTTAGAATTTGAGAGTAGATAAAATAACTATTGTGTAAGAGGCATTATAAAATTAATTTTTGTAGGCACCAAATGTACAATCTATCTTAAATTACATGTAACATTAAAGTGACCGTTATTAATACTGTTACCATTAAGGAGTTTGCAAATTATTTCATTATTTGTACATAACTCACAAACGTTATTTGTTAGCTGAAAGTTGCAGAACTTGAATAAATTCTATTAAACCATATCATAATAACACCACATTTTCAATATTATTGAACATAACTTTCACAAAGGTATAAATACATAGGCTAAATGAGTTCACATAGTTTTTTATGTAGGCATATAGTCAATATGTCAGTGTTTTATATATAGTTAATATATGATTAGTTCTTTTAATTAATAGCAAATTTATGTGTAAAAACTTTCCTGGACTACTCAAGGCCAACACAATGTAAATTTTACAAAACAATTCTCCACATGATGTCCTGCATACCCTTTTTTCTGATATCCCCACCAGGAATCTCCCTCCTGCACATGTGTATTTGTTTTCTTTAACTAAGTGTTTTGTTTAGTGATTTGATACTTTCAAATAAAATATCACCAGCCTCACTACAAATAGGTGGATGATAACTACCCATTGTTATACATAAATATAACATTGTATTGTTATAAATACCATCATTATAAATACATAAGACTCGTTATTTGTTCAATGTTTTGACCCTCCACAGTGAATTGTTTATCTTACCATTCATTGTCACAATCATAATTTTTATTTTGTGTACATTAGTGTGTATATTTATCTTCATGAACTCTTCATAGGCCCATATGTTGAATTAATGTTGTAGGTTGTTTTTGGAATCTGCTTTATTGATATGACATCTTCAAACAAAATGTATGTTAGCTTTGCATTTTCTAGTAACCTAAATATATATATATATTGGTTTGCCTTCCTTTCTCCCTTGTCTCTGATTGGAAACAGTAGAAGCCTATTAGCCAGTGGTTTTTCTTCTGAATGGAGCTATTATCCGTTTGTAACTATTTAATACCTAACGTTTTTTATCAGATAGATACAACAGAAAATAAATAGGCCCAAGTGATTACAATCTACAGCTAGATTTTCAATTTGCTAATACTTTGACTAATCAATGCTTTTCAGTTCATTAAATCTGATAGTATTCTCTATTGTCATTGTTTACTTTGATGTTTTAATATAGATAATACAATGCCATATGGTATTTCACTATTTGGTATTAGCATTTAAGTCACTGAGTTATATGTTTTGGCCTTGATGTAAGCTGTCATTTAATGTGTATGCCAGTCCATACATGTGCTCACACACATGTGCATACACACATACACGTACACAGACCTTTTTGTAATTTTATGTTATATATTTTGTATTACATTAATCAAAAGTTTTCATGTAAAGAGATATATGCAAGGAGTTATTATTAGCAAGAAAAAACTGACATATTAATTATGTAGTAATTAACTGTCCAGTGAGATTCAGTTATGCCTAACACCCAGATATTTTTCATGCCACTAATAACAGTTTGGTCAGTGGATACTACTGCTTCCTTACTAATTTTTTTCACATTATTTCTGTATTCACAATGGTCAGTATATACTTTGCTACAAATAAAATCCTTTTGGCCACATTCCAGTACAAGTTTTCCAACCTGTACTTTCAAAAATGGACCATTAATACCAGGATTACCATCCATCTGTGTTTTCCAGGACATGTCTTCTTTTTTGTGTGAGGGGGAAACATCCAAGGGAAGATTTTTGTTCAAGTCCTTAACAAAAAAAATTGGCAAAACTGATTTTAAAAAGCATATTGGCTAGGTTCGGCATCAGGTACACATAGTAAGTAGAGGTGTGCTACTCTATTATTTGAAAATAACAGGTACGAACGAAACCGTTCCAAAAAATAACATGTACAGATACCTGTTATACATATACCTGTGTTATATAATTTGTTAAGAAATACATTGAAACTAAAAGTATTAACAGTGTTACTTTACACTGTGACTTTATTATTATTATTATTATTGTTACCGTTTAAAATAAACTAAGAAACAAGATATTTTATAGGCCTGTCTCCATTTGGGAATACTAATTTAAATTTTCACTAGGAGTAAAGAAACTGACATAGGGTTAATATTAAATTATTGATTGTATTTTGGTTAGCTAAATTAGTTGCAAAACCCCTACAATGAAATGTAGAGTACACATAATAGCACAACAAATAATGTCAACAAACATCAGAAACATATAATAAAAACATAACAGTAAGCCACAAGAGTTACAACAATTTCATCATTTACATGAGATATGCAATGAAGTTAAAATCATCTCCAAATCACATTAACAAAAATTACTATATGGCCTATCAACTATCAGCCACTCTGTAGGTTATAACACAATATAATTCACTTTTTCAAAATGTACCAAGTTGGTGATTAGTATAATAAAATTTGTTATTACAATCTGTATTATATATCTGCATAACACACAAGAATAAATGTAACATCAGTCTCAATTTTTTCATTTATTAAAAACAGCTTCGTCTCTTTGGCATAGAGATATTCTGAACCTCGCTGTTTTGCTTCATTTCGTACTTGTATGGCAATCGGTACATTCGTAGAATGAAGTATTCAGCACCAAAAAGTGATTTTGTACTCGTGTACTCGTTTATTTGTTAGTTGCGTAGGGGTGCTACTACGACTCAGAACCGTGAGGCCACGTGTAATCGGAATGGGATTTTGACTTTTCAGTTATCGTTGAATCGGAACAGGTATTTCAACTTTTCAGTCACTGTTATATCGGATCCACAAAAATAATAATTCCAAAATACCTGTTGTAGGTATATAGGCCCACCTCTAATAGTAAGTCAGTTGACAAGTGATTGCAGGGCGTAATTTTTGTGTTTTGTAAAAATAGTGTCAGTTGTGTTTATTTTTGAAGTCCCATTATTTACTTTAGTAATTAGAAAATGCCAAACCACATTTATGCATTACAAACAATGTATTCCTCTTTCAGAAATGAAAATTGGACTGGAAAGTTTAAAATTGAGAAGGATCTTAAGAATGGGCATACAAAAACAAATATCAGTTCTCATTTTAAAAAGAAATGCAATTACGTATTTTATTTTTCCACTTGTTTTTCCAAATAATGTTTATTATAAATCATTTCCTATAATTAAAATAATATTTACATTAAGAAAAATATGCAATTTGATAATAAAGAAGAATATAGGCTACATGTATCATTTTTGTTATTTATAAATGCTAAGCATATATTTTTTGCAACTGAAAAGACTGAAAATTATTTTCACTTTATCAGCAACATAGTAATTTTAATAGTGTATGCCAAGCTAATGTAGGGTTCCCATAACGTTTTTACTAAAAAGTGGGACATTTCATAAAAAAGGTGACAAAACAAAAAGTTACAGAAATGTGAATAAATCTGCTATAGATGAGAGTATTGTAGTTCCTGTTTCATTTTTGAAGAGAAGTGTAAAACAAAAAGTATTACAAAACATATTACACGCCTCTGACGAAGCTTATAATAAGCGAAAACTGGTTCAGGCTATAACGTAAAACTTTTACCCATAAAAAACTTTGTGTTCCAAGTCGGTAGTGATTTAATTATTTTTAGTTAATCAACGGACACGTCATGGACAACAAAATCCAAGTATTAAAAGAGTTTTATCGCACCCAATCAGAAGACATTTCTAAAATGTCATTTGGATGTACATATTTATCAAATTTTTGGATTCGCTCTAGAAGATGTGTATTTCTTTTAACATGTCTTAAAATAATGTTTTTAAAACGTGTTTCCACTATTGCCAGCGCTTTCATTGAGTTTGTTTTAAGTCCATTTCTTCATCACACCAGAACACATTTATTATGGAAAAATCCATTCTACAGGTGCATAACTGACTAACATATAACTGACTTATAGAATAAAATACACACCAAGTTTTATGTAAGCCATAATACAGTGCATTATACAGTTTTTGAAGTATGATGCAACTCTGCATATTTTATATGTATCCTCTTATTATCTTGTGGCTTATTACAAACACATATATTCTTATAAAACAATAATAATAATAATATTAATGATATTATTAATATAATAATATCCCAATATCGTATAAAACAGTATGCAATAGGATACTCTGTTGGAGTGTGTGTGTGTATGTGTTCCAGAGAAGGTACAGAAAGGTATAATTTTTTTTAAATTTACGTGATGTACACTTTATAAGTTGAATATTTAAGACAAAATATTTAAACAATTCATATTTCAGAAAATAAAAGAAAGTCAGACGATTACCTAGAAAATTCTATTGCAAAAACAAAGCGAATGGAAGCCAAAACAAAATGTTCAGATCTGATTATACTTGGATTGCCATGGAAGACAACGGAAGAACAGCTGCGAGAGTATTTTGAAATGTTTGGAGAAGTATTGATGGCACAGGTAATCATTGGTATTGAAAAAATTGGTATTTTCTAGTTTGCATGACTAGCATTTAATCTTTATTTTCTTTGAATCCTTAAATTCGTAGTGACCGTCAATCAATGAATTTTTCGGTGAAGGGTTTGTGAGAATCAGTCAAAAATATAACACAAATTTTAACTTATTTGTGTCGACATTTTGACAATGTTTATTGTCATCATTAGGACCTGTGTATGAATACAAAAGAAATATCAAACACAACAGAACAATTATTTGAGTGAAAGTGTTTGTGTATGTGAGTGTGTGTGCGAATGCGCGTGTGCATCCGTATGTAGGCCTATGTATCATTGTATATGTGGAGGAGTTGAGATAGTTTGTTTTACATCTTCAAATGTTTTCTTAAAAGACAACGAGAAAATTATAATATTACAGAACTTAATTTATACAATATTACAATTTAAATTACTCAAATGTAATGGTATTTTTTAATGAATTATAATTTACCATTTTTTATTTACTGCCATTATTCACTGAAAAAATGTATTTTGTTTGATTTTCTGGGTGTCGTTTGTGGTTTTTTTTTCTTCAGCCAGACATGTAGGGTACATCTCTCGTAGTTCATCAGGGACCACCAAAGTTTTATATACAGAAAATCAAAACAGACCAAAGTAGTAACAGTTATTTGTTACTATTTTAATTTGTGTACTTAAAAAGAAAAAAAACCTTGTTCAGTATATGCACAGCATGTTAGATAGTTAAATGCTGGTGGATAGAGTGTATTCTAGAGAGTTATGCTATACTGTGGGTGCCTGACAAGCAGTTAGATACTTTCAGCTCAGTAGACATGTATAAGGCCAAGTTGACTAACGTTTATACATTTTGAGCAGTCATTTAGTATAAATTAACATAACTGTAACTACATGCTACAGGGATTTAGTAAATACATTCGGGTTAGAAAATGTACTTGTAGGTAAATACCAAACATTTTCAGATATTTAAAATGCTTAAACATTTGAATGATTTAATTACATTGGTTAATAGAGCAGCCATAATTAACACAGGCTTGTAGAATCTGAATAATGTGTCATTGTCTGTACTTTATCAACTCTGCCTCAAACTGATTTTTATAGTTTTAAAATCAGCTGTTAACAGATGTCATTTTTACTACACTGTAATTTAGTGAACCATAATTTATGAATATTAGAAATGAAATAAAAATGCTTCCATTCCCAGAACTCCTACTAGTTTCCAGTCATCTTGGGCATGTATTCAATGATCCCAGTAGTTTTTCTGTGTGTCTCTCAAATCCTGGATGTCCTCACTCAAGCATGAATAGTTAACAACCTCTGTGTGTTAAGGAAGTCTATCTGGATATTCTTAAATGTGTCAAAAAATGGTACCCTCTCAGCCATAATTTCATCTTGGGGAATACAAAAAAATTGCATTAGACAAGATCAGTTGAACTGAGGGTGTGGGGGGATTTCTGTCATGTTTTTGGAAGTCAGGAATTATTCAACAGTGAGTGACAGTGCGAACAGATGCAATGTTACATTGGAGAAATCCGTTTTTATTCTCCAATTGTCTAGACGTTTGCATGACATGTTCTTTAACTCTCAGCCATATCAAAAACTTACTGTTGAAAGGCTGCAGAAATACCTTGTAAATGGAAAATAGTATAAATAGGATTTAAATACACAATTTAAATGTTTGAATATTACATTGCACAGTTAAAATTTCTTGTTTTTTCTTAGAGTTAGAGCAAATTCTGATAAAGAATACAGAATATTTTCTTTTATAAATGAAAGTGTAATTTATAAAATCTTAAACTTGACTTGTGAATTTGTTTTTCTACCGTTGAATAAAAATCAAGTCATATTTATAAATTCAAATTAACACCATAATATAACTTAAAAAAAAGCAAAGTTTAATTTTTATGATTGTTCAAATAAATTTGGAAGTGTAGAACTTGAATATTGCCCATGTAAATTGTAAAAATTACTAGAATCTCTGCAACACGGTAAGTTGAAATAATATAAACAGACACACTCCCATCCAGAACTGTCATTTTATTTGCATTGTTGGTAGCAAAGGTATTGGAAGATTGAATCATTGCAAGTCTACAAAGCTCGGTGGTTATATGTTAGTGACCTCATTATTACTATGTTTACTGTGCAAAGTTTAATAAGGTTATTCAATAATTAACAGGTTTTAATAAAATTCTAATATTTCTGGTATTAATTATTTTAACCATTTAAGAGCCTTGCCAACCCAAAATAACAATATTATAAACAAAATGTGAATGTGAAACTTAGAAACTAAGTTTAACTTGATGTCTGTTACAGGTTAAAAAGGACCCGAAAACCGGTCTATCAAAAGGGTTTGGTTTTATAAGATTTGCAAACCATGAAACCCAGATGCGAGTTATGGCACAAAGACATATGATTGACGGGCGCTGGTGTGATGTTAAAGTTCCTAACTCAAAGGTAAATAAAACAATATTTTATTTTAGTGGTAGTGAACACTTGTAAATTGTAATATACAATGGACACGATTTTTATTGAGCATTTAAGTGTGTACATATATGGCGCTTGGCCTCCTCTATCCTGACCCTCCACCTCTCTCTATCAGTAGCAAAGGACTTCCATCCTCGTACTTCCAACATCTCTCTTGCATCCACAACAACAGCATCTTCTCATCTTTTCCTTGGATTGGCTTTTGGTCTTTTGCCATCCATACACCCCATAAAAACTCTTTTAGGTGGTAATTTGTCAACCATTCTTATGACATGGCCAGCCCATTGCAGCTTCCTCAGTTTTATGTACACTTCTGCCATTGGTTCATTGAAGTGACAATATATCTCATCATTATGCTGTATCCTCCATTCCCCATCTATAATATAACGCGCTAGGTAGTGTGTCAGTCATCATTATGTTACCATAGTAACAAGTAAATAAACAAATGATATTTACTGGCATCGAGTGTATACCTTTATCCGTTCCTATGGTTTTTAATGTTTTTACTATGCGATTGTATTGATATATTTTGTAATTTTGTATACAGATACGTCTATACATTTTGTAATTGTCTTAAAAGATTGTAAAATTTATGTTTATAAGTATTTCTAATGATGCAATGAATAAGTAATGAAATATATTAAATACCACTACTAAAGATGTCAACATCACCATGGAGACCAGAATTAATTACCATAGTAACAAGTAATAAACAAAAGCTATTTAGCGACATCGGAACTGTACATTTTCGGATAATACGCAATTGTATCGATATATTACGATGTAGACAAGAAGAAGTGTACTAACTGTAAATTGTCCTGTTACTTAATGCAAAGCGAAAATACGTGTTGTTTTCATTTGTGAGGTTAGGTGACAACGGTTTTTGATTTAACAGGTACTTTATAAAATTTATTTTATGTATTTTATTTTATATTTAATATCTTCAAAGGCTTTATAAACGGGTACTTTTAAATCTCCAAAGGCTGTTGCAACAACATAATAAGTGTTGAAAATTTTGAGAGAATTTGACTAATGAGTACAAAATTGTTATACGAGCTGACAGAACGCCATATATACATAGGCAATCAAAATTATATTAAAATACTTATTAAAAGTCAAATATTCGCATGCGGAGCCGAGGGTAACAGCTAGTTTGTTAGGGCCCAGGATCCATCTCAGGAGCTTCCTTTCAAATATCTTCAGATGTTCAATTGCTCTTTGTGCTAATATCCAGGTTTCACTGCCTTAGCATCTATCCATATATTGCTGCCATTTTATCCATCCTTTCCGAGGCTCATCAATAGTTTTCTTAACATACTTTTTTTATGTACGCATACAACAAGTAAAGTTAATCTTAAATACATTATTAATTATTATAAATTTGTATTCTTTATTGTTGTCATACGGTTTCGCAGCCAGCATCGTAGTTGTTAATTTTTCTGTTTACCGGGCTATTAGTTGGAAACTGCAGTTGAGAAAAAAAGTCATGAATATAAGTGCATAAAAATATATAAAGAGTTGAAACGTAATTAATTTCATTATGTTATGTAATAACAGTTAATAGAAATCATGTCAGAGTATCTGTACACGCTCTTTTTTGAAGACGATACTTGCTTTTTGTTTCATACTTTCTAATTTTCTAATGGTAAACAAATGACAGGACAGTGGTTGAAAGAGTCGCCATAGAAGGATTCATGGTGAAAAAGCTAGTGAGTGAATACACAAAGTGTGGTCTTAAAATTAATTTACAGAAAACAGAGTATTTATGTGTAGGGGAAAAGTAAGTTACATCATGTTAGACGGTGGAATTATAAGACATGGCCATGAATATACAGTAAATATCTGGGGAGCATAATTAGCCAAGAGGAAACTTGCGATAAAGATATTAACTTGGACACACTCAAGGACAAAGGGCTATCGAAAGATAAACTCTTTACTGTGGTCATCAAGAATTAGAATGTATGTTAAAATTAATTTATATAGAACAATTGTGCAACCAATTACAACATGTGCATCCAAGTGTTGGCAGATGACAAAAGGAATAAAGAAAAATTGGCAATAGTGTTAAATTATAAACTAGTCCCTATTCTGGCGCAATAAAATATACGATATACAAAATAAGCAATGTTTTCAAAAGTCGGGCGCCATCTTGATATAAGTATATAGACGTAAATAACTTTGTAATTTTACTTACCTTTCAAAGTCAATATAGGGCAGGAATTCGTTAAGCGAACTCTAGACGAGCGGAAATTGTTATGTGAAATAATAACAATATCTGTTTAAAATTGTTACCAATGATATACCCAATTTATTTTACTGTAAGTACATCTTACACAGTGGTGCGCTTAGCAAACATTAAACCCTCCAAAATATCTAGGAGTAAACATGAAACATTGGATATGTAATTATGAAATATTATGTAATAGATATATACCTCGCACAACCCAGCACTTAGAAAATATAAGGCACTCTCTCCCTCACACTCTCTCTCTCTCACGCTCTGGTACACTTTGTAACTTAGTCGCTTACGTGGGTTGTAAATTTTAATAATAATGTTATTTAGTGTTAATCGTGTCAAAATGTAACTTCTCTTATCATTTACGGGTAAACCGTATTTCGCTCTGCTGCATTCAAATGTTGCCGCCTCGCCACCTGATTGGCGCACGGCTTTCTGCAGTGTTGACTCGGCTAGCGTCTTGCTTTAACGCTTTCACTTCAATACTCCTTAGTTGTTATTATAAATTAACTGAATCAAACATACAGAATTGCAGATTGAGAACATTTATTAACCTTTTAGAATATTTCAATTACTTTATAGTACATCAAATTCGTTTTCTGCACCGGCTATTACACTTGTTCGGTTGGTACTTGCTCAGTTTGTATACATAGCGTCTTTAATGTTAGTTTACAGTTAAATATTATTTTTCTCAGGGGTGTTAAAAAGTCCTTTCGGCTACAGAAATATATACTTACGGCTAACACACACAAAGTTATGACAATTCTTAATACTAATTACATAAACAAATTAATATATCATTGTATTCAATTAAGTAATTACCAATGAAAACTTGTAAAGAAATTTTGGGTTAGGTTTCGTTTGTCAAATTTAGTTATCAAAAGGTTCGTCAATTATTTATTATATTTTACCTTTAATAATTGCTAATTGATTAAAGTTTAAATAGTGAATTTAATAAAGCATTTATTTCTGAATCGGAATAGTGATCAGTGAAGTGAAATAGTTATTTTAATTCTGACCAAAAAATTGTGAACTCGATAATGGGATAATGTTTATACTCATCGGTTTTCCTGCTGAAGATCCTGATATCGTCTTCTTCTATGGATAACTCCTGGGCTGTCGTCTTCTTATACTCTCCAGAAGTTTATTTCCCTCGTCTCGATGTTTCTCCTCGCTGACTCAGGCCTCGTATTCCTTCGGTTGTCGTCCGTCTTCTTCTATTAAGATGTTCCAACGATCTTCATTTGGTGTCCGTTGTCGTATCTCTTCTTCACTGCGTCGTTCCGTCTTCTTCAGATAATTATGGTTTGTTAATTACTTTTTTATTAAACGAAATATTGTTCAGGATTCCCTGGACTATGGTAGTTATCTCCATCTGGTTTAATTTAAGTTCGAATTTACTTTAATAATAAAAATTTTAATACGAGAGCTCCTCGATCCACTCTCTAGCGTTGGTCAATGAACATTACTGAAAATCTAACGGTTTTTTGGCAATAAAATTCTTGTTGCTATGGTTACCTAATAAATTATGCTAATTTTCATTGGTTTTTAACTTAAGTCATTGTTATGATTTAACGTCTTTTTTAGTCTAATTTTACCAAAATATCTTCAAATGAAGATTACTATCTTATACTAATAGCTAGAGTTATTACCTAAGTACCATTCTTCCTAATTTTTCATGATGATCATTTTGATATCCCTCATGCCCACATTTGAATAGCTAATTACATTTTTACTATTTTCCATATTTATATTTTACATATATTTTATTCAAAATTAGTTGTTATACATATTTTTTGGTACTAGGAATACTCACTTAATCGGTTTAACCATTTGGCATATTCTGCCTTAACTTTGGATTATTATTTGTTCTCAAAATTACTAAATTTATATTCAACAGTTTGGCCTAGAGCCTAGATTTTATTCTACTCCCACCTAACATTTCTTAATAACATATCTGGTAATTCTAATACAATTTTATAAACAAAACAAACAATAAACATCAGTATTCCTAGCTCTAATTCTTATTATGAAAGATTCCTTGTCAGGTTCTAGCCTGAAATAACTTTTAACTACCTTTTATTTTCTCTACTGTTATCTTGCTTATCCTATAATCTACTACATTTTATGGTTTTTGAACAATAATAAAACTCTTACAATACTACTGATAAACTGTTCCTTACATGATATGTCTTATCTACTAATCCCTTCACTTAAATACAGTGTCTGTCCTTCTTAATTTACTACTCATTCTAGTAACTTAATTCTTACCTTATTATATAATTCTGGCATCCTATTACCTAAATTTATAAAATCACAATTAGTTTAATCTTACTTACTAAGGTACATTTTATCAAAAATTGTTTATCCGTTTATTATAGTTTGCTTATATAATATTTTATTCTACACCCCCACTGCACTTTTCCTTTCATTAGAAGGTTTCTCTAATTATTATCATTCTCACTTTGTTCCATTATATGCTATACCTAGCACTTCACCACTTATTTAATTTTACACACATTTTTAACTTACTCACTTGTTTATTCACACGATTGGTCTGATTATTTTATATCACTGTGTGATTATGGTCATGAATAACTAATTTACTTCCAAATCACTCTGATCACTTTTAGTTATTACTTAAATATTGCTTTTTATTTGGCTCAAAGCATTGTTTATTGTCTTTGGCTATTATCATTACTATTAGTTTGGGGTATTGTTAGTTTATAACTCCCTACCTTATATTATCTAAGTACATTCTTTTATCAATAGGATATATGTGATATTATTACCTTCCATTAATCTTATTATCCTAGTTAAATCTCATATACTACAAATATCAGTTCATTATTTAATTTACAATATACTGTTCATTATTTGGGATTATTTGATTGCACTTAGGTCTCGGCTGCTTCTTCATTGTCTCTTGGTTCCTTTGGTATTTATCCGATCTACTGTGTCAGGTCATTGTCAGGTTAATAGTCATTTGTCATTCATTGGGTTACTGGGTTATTGATCTCTAAGTTTATAAGTTTTTGCCTCTTGTTCTTATCTTCAGCTTTTTATTTTATAATTAAATACAATTGAATCTTCACTACCTTATGTCATGTTACAAATTTTATTTTATTATTGAGCTCATTTGGTTTCATTTTAACATTGATTGAATTTTGAGTTGGTCATTATGTTGAATTATGTTGTTTTACGTGAAAATAAAAAAATGATGTTGGAACACTCTCACCCAATTTTTTGGACAGCGGTTGTTCGTTCGGTAAAACGTCGCACACCGCGAGTTTACCGATTTCTACCGGTCACATCTCTGAGTATTGCACCTTAAACACTTTTGTAATTAACCACTTTTAGTGGTGTAAAAGTTGAAATTCACACTCGGTGAACTGTTTGCCGGCCGGCTGCGTTCACGCTCTAGAAGAAAATGACCCAGATTCTTTGTTTCATATTGCGTAGGTGGGGCGAAAACTACGTCATCAAGCTATTGTTCATCTGTTTACAGCTTCGACTTGTTTACGGAAATACATTCCTCACCGCTGATGTCATCAGGGCTCGTCGCCTTATCTCGGTATGCGACATACGTTTTTTGCTGTGTTTCTTGTTTTTGCAATGAAAACAGTTAGAATCCTGTCAATTCACTTTTGCGTTTACAAAATATTTATGTAGTCCACTCACTGCAGCTTCACAGGGATTATTAAATGTTTAATTAATTATGACCAAATTGTTAAAAATGAAGGAATACAATACTTATGGTCTTTTATACCATGTTTTTGTTAATTTAAGATTGCACCAGAATTGTACCATCACAAAACCCCCTCAATGAAAGATTTTGTGCCGAAGCATAAAAACTTTCATTGACCCATTCATACTTCCTAAAGGGATCAGCCAGGATAAGTCGCCACAACCCCCTTACAATTTATATAAAAGAAAATCAATAACTCACCCGTAGTCTGATGACAATGACAGTACCTGCATGACCTTACTGGACTTCTCCTTCAAGATCCCAACACCATAAGGCCACTTAGGCGCGTAACGCCCCTGCTCTGACGCACTGGCCAGCTCAGGACCGCCGTCATAACATCACCAAACACTGAAACAATAAACTAAAATATCAAAATAGTGGCTTGGTATATCACTCTACCCTTAACTGATCTGGTTCCCCTTAGCTATGTGCTGGTTTGTGCTAATAAGCACTGGGTTTGCTTGAACTACTAAAATATAAATACAAAAATGTAACATACAAGAATTACATAGAATTGCCATTCTCTTTATGGACTACCCTGAATTATAAAATCGTTTCGATTCCCATCGATAATAATTAACTCTTTCTGTTTTATAATTATTATAATTATAAAAGAAACAAATCTATATCTATAAAAATGAATGTTTGTTTCTTTCTTTGTCCCGTATGCGTTCCTATACCATTCATCCGATTGCGATGAAACTTCGGTGAGTTGTTGTGCGCACGCCCGCGAAGGTTTATGAATTTTTTTCAATGGGGCCCTTTGTGGGGTTCTTGGGGTCTTCCACATCTCCTCCTAAACCACTGGACCGATTTCAACCAAACTTGGCACAAATGTTTTACGTAACAGGAGAACCAACATAGGATAGGTGTTTTTTTCGACGGGGTCCTTTGGGGGGTCCTTAGGGGTCTTCCACATCTCCTCCTAAACCACTGGACCGATTTCAACAAAACTTGGCACAAATATTTTACGCAACGGGAGAACCAACATAGGATATGTGTTTTTTCGATATGATCCTTCGGGGGTCCTTTTGGGGGTCCTTTGGGGTTTTTCACATCTCCTCCTAAACCACTGGACCGATTTCAACCAAACTTGGCACAAATATTTTACACAAAGGGAGAACCAACATAGGATAGGTGTTTTTTCAATGGGGTTCTTTTGGGGGTTCTTTGCGGTCTTCCACATCTCCTCCTAAACCACTGGACCGATTTCAACCAAACTTGGCACAAATATTTTACGCAACGGGAGAACCAACATAGGATATGTGTTTTTTCGATATGATACTTCGGGGGGTCCTTTGGGGTCTTCCACATCTCCTCCTAAACCACTGGACCGATTTCAACCAAACTTGGCACAAATATTTTACGCAAAGGGAGAACCAACATAGGATAGGTGTTTTTTCGATGGGGTTCTTTTGGGGGTTCTTTGGGGTCTTCCACATCTCCTCCTAAACCACTGGACCGATTTCAACCAAACTTGGCACAAATATTTTACGCAACGGGAGAACCAACATAGGACAGGTGTTTTTTTTTTCGATACGATCCTCTGGGGGGTCCTTTGGAGTCTTAAAAAACTAACTTATTAGATCTGGTTACTATGGCAACCCAGTGGAATAGATTCTGTTCTAAATATATTATCGCATTAAATTGAAGACCACGCGAACGAAGTCTTTATATATTATATATATACAAACACTTTCTTTCTTTGAGTGGCATTGCAACGCATGCCGGGTACTCGCTAGTATTGATATAAAAAAGAATGTAATTTAATTATAAATGAAAACATGGAAATCCCCATATAAATCTCCCAAATATTCAAACATGGAGAAAAACAAATTATAGAAAAAAAAACAAAATCATTAAGAAAATCTTATTGAAATTAAAATTATTATTAAAATCATTACTATCATTATTAACAGGTAATAATTGGCGCTGTTAACAACATTTACCCCTCTGTCTCCTCCACACACACTATTTCCTATACATCATGTTAAAATTTCATAACATAATACATAATACATGATACATAATAATACATATTGATACATTGAAATAGTCAAATAGTTAATTCACATTTAATCTGATTAAGATTTCCATATTCTATCTATTTAAAGTTGCGTTTAAATTATAAAAATTACAATTTCAATTAATTAATTCATTAATTCTAAACTTTCATTAATTAGCCATCAATTATTTATCATAATTATAAAATTCATTTCAAATTTATTATTAATATTCATATTATTATTATTATATTATTCATTTTTCATTACCTTTCTATTCTGAATATTTTCTACCTACCTAACTACCTAACCTTTCACCTTCTAATCATTGTTTAGTCTGGGTAACTCCTGTACTCGCTATGCTTTTACTTATTATAATCTTACTCACCTTCTTCTAACTGACAACCAAATTTACCTATCCATGACACCAATATCTCAATTATAAACACCTTTACTAATTTCATTCCGACGATAAATCCTATAGCACCGCGCGTCTTTGTACAGAGATGGGTGTTCCCTAACTGGCTATATACGCTCATAATATTTTGCCCTTCCAAAATTCGGCAAACACTCCCTTAAACTACGCTAATACCTGCCACAACGCTATACGTTGGCTACTCCTTATCACCTCACCCCCACTACAAAATATCATCCACAACAAATATATGTTTAACCTTGACGTTACTCACCTCTACAAATAATCACCAACTACTGTGTCCCTAAAATATCTAATACTCTCTTAGTATTATTTTCTTTAAAAATTCTTAACTATCTAACTCCATTTACATTAATTAAATAACTCACCTGCCTTTATCTATACCCAGGCTCTATTCCTTTTTAAACATTCTACCTTGCTGTAATCATTGACAATTGTCTTATAAAATTTATCTCTCACCTGCTCATAACAATACATCTCGCTTTTCAAATATATATATTTTTACTTAATCATTTATTTAATTATTAGAAATTTTGTATTATTATTCATTAGGAATTACCTTCATTACAAATTAATTAATAATTTACCTTCTATGACAATTAATAATTTACTTCTGTTACCAAGATAGTACAACTTTCTTTTGTACCATAATTTTTCAGTAATTGACCTTTAATTATTATTCATTTGTTTAAACTTGTTTAATTAAACAAAACATGTTAATTATTAAAATACATAATAACTGGTGTACACAAAATATACCTGTAATACAACATCAAAAATACATAAATACATTGATATTTAAAACATATGAAACAATGAAAAATATACACTCCAAACACATTATTTTGTTATTTATCAAACTCAGTCCATAGCAGTCCAATTCAATACCACTTTTCACATATATTTAATGTTCATTACACAATTGAAACACTCTATCCTCCATCGTTGAATAACAACCGAATCTTAGTTCTATTTATCTTATTGTCTAATAAATAAATTTTATTATTATAATCATAATAATCAACCATTTCATATTTATTCTCAATTTCAAAATCATATATTAAGTCATGATCGAGTAGGGTTCTGTCCACATTAGTTAGATCATATGTTATAATCTGGTTATTCATCTTGTAATTATCATCACAATTTTCTACCACAGTTAAGTACTTAATACCATTATTCTCATCATTTATTGTTATTTCAATATCATTTTTACTACAAGGTAAGTATTCATTATTTTCATCCACCGTATCTACCCCTAACCTTTCTACCAATTCTCTGTACTTTCTATTTACTATAAAAATTTCTGTTACTTTCTTTCTCTCACCATATCTCTCACAATACTTCTCTACACTTTCTCTCTTTATATATTTCTCACCATAACACCAAGTTACACTCTCTCTCTCCAAATATGCAGGGGTCACTAACTCAGAATTACTGTACCACTTATGAGGTACACAAAAACACCAAGGAACTTTATTTGTAGACCTATCGTCTCCCAAATATAAATTTAAGGAACCCTTGTCCTTATTAAAAATACGTGAAGACTTTTCTTCACCCCCTAACACAACATCAAAAGAAAATTCTAACCCCTGAAACCCTTTAACAAAAATACTTTCTCCAAGCTCTCTCTCTCTCTGACTCAATACACTCAAACACTTCATTATCACTCATAATACTTTCATCATTTTCTAATATCATATTCTTACTACCTGTAAATTCATTATTCAGATTATCACTGTTATTTATTTTAGTAATCAGTACTTCGTTTTTCGTACTATGTTCACTACTATTCACCTTCTGATTTTCTATTTGAATTAAACTCTCATCCAATTTTGTAATCACTTTATCGCACTGCTTAATAAGATTATCATTACGAATTTTAATTTCGTTCTTTAATTCGTTAAACTGTTTATCAAAATATCAAATTTTTCATCGATTTATTTAATAAGAGCTGCATCAAAGCAGCTGTAGTACTCATTTTTGCTTGTTTATAATACTCGCATGCATACAATCGTATAACATAACCTCGTAAAATTTTGTTATGTTTACGTATTAAAAAATTGGCGTTTAATACCTCGGATAACTTTTCCGCTCTCTTTGTAGGCTCTTATTATATACAATGTATATAATTGTCCAGCTGTAAGGGCGCCATTTGTTAAATTATAAACTAGTCCCTATTCTGGCGCAATAAAATATACGATATACAATATACGATATAAGCAATGTTTTCAAAAGTCGGACGCCATCTTGATATAAGTATATAGACGTAAATAACTTTGTAATTTTACTTACCTTTCAAAGTCAATATAGGGCAGGAATTCGTTAAGCGAACTCTAGACGAGCGGAAATTGTTATGTGAAATAATAACAATATCTGTTTAAAATTGTTGCCAATGATATACCCAATTTATTTTACTATAAGTACATCTTACACAATGGTGCGCTTAGCGAACATTAAACCCTCCAAAATATCTACGAGTAAACATGAAACATTGGATATGTAATTATGAAATATTATATAATAGATATATACCTCGCACAACCCAGCACTTAGAAAATATAAGGCACTCTCTCCCTCACACTCTCTCTCTCTCTCACGCTCTGGTACAATTTTATTTTATTATTGAGCTCATTTGGTTTCATTTTAACATTGATTGAATTTTGAGTTGGTCATTATGTTGAATTATGTTGTTTTACGTGAAAATAAAAAAATGATGTTGGAACACTCTCGCCCAATTTTTTGGACAGCGGTTGTTCGTTCGGTAAAACGTCGCACACCGCGAGTTTACCGATTTCTACCGGTCACATCTCGGAGTATTGCACCTTAAACACTTTTGTAATTAACCACTTTTAGTGGTGTAAAAGTTGAAATTCACACTCGGTGAACTGTTTGCCGGCCGGCTGCGTTCACGCTCTAGAAGAAAATGACCCAGATTCTTTGTTTCATATGGCGTAGGTGGGGCGAAAACTACGTCATCAAGCTATTGTTCATCTGTTTACAGCTTCGACTTGTTTACGGAAATACATTCCTCACCGCTGACGTCATCAGGGCTCGTCGCCTTATCTCGGTATGCGACATACGTTTTTTGCTGTGTTTCTTGTTTTTGCAATGAAAACAGTTAGAATCCTGTCAATTCACTTTTGCGTTTACAAAATATTTATATAGTCCACTCACTGCAGCTTCACAGGGATTATTAAATGTTTAATTAATTATGACCAAATTGTTAAAAATGAAGGAATACAATACTTATGGTCTTTTATACCATGTTTTTGTTAATTTAAGATTGCACCAGAATTGTACCATCACAATAGTTGAAAGGGATCGTTTGAGAAGATGTTGTCAGATATCCCAGCTCCACCATGTAAGAAATGAAGTAATAAGGGAGTGAGCAAATGTTAAAGAAAATAGTAATTGTTTAGTTGAACAGCATATGTTGATACAGTGTGGACATATACAGAGAATGAGCAACTAGAGGTAGCCTAGAAGGAAGCTAGAATATCATTCACTCATTCGCATGAAAAAAGGGTAGGCCTTGAAAAACTTGGAGACAGAATGTGGAGGAGGATATGGGGAGCAGAAATGTACAGAAGATGGACCGGGAAAACAGTACTTGTTGACAGTTGAGATGCAGGACGTGACGAATGTTATTGGCACCCCTGTGACATATAATGGTGTGTGTGTGTATGTGTGTGTGTGTCAGGTAACAAAATTATTCAAAACTTTTGTTTTGTGGAAGAGTAATTGCATAGATTTCAACCAGTAATTATAAGTCAGTAAAAACTATTTTTTAGTTGTCACTGAAACACTTGTTAAAATAAATGCTATTTTTTCTTTTCTTTTTATTATTACAGTTTTTTGTAGAATAATTGTGTAGCATTATTTAGCGTCTTTCTAAATTTGATCATAAATAGAACATAAGTGTGAAAAACATAGTATTTGGAAGTTCTAAAATTGTACTTCTGTCACATGTCTGATTATTTAATCCTTTCTTTGGAATACTCAGTTTCTTTATTTTTTCTTTCATGGAAGCTATGTTTCTGTATCAGTTAACCACGTGTTATCATCATTCATGTCTTGTGTATACACAAAAATGCTTACCGAGAGACATAATAAAGTAATGTTATAGTGACAAGTACGATAATCTTGAAGTTTATATGCTCTAGTAACGATAGATAAACATGAAGTGTAAAGAAACTTTATCATAGAATATGATGGTATACTGTTAAATTTCATTTAGTTTGAGAATATATTGTTACGACACTCATGGATTGTCGTATTGTACAGTGGAAACAAAATACAGACACCAATGAAGTCACTAATTACCAACTTTATTAGTCACAAATAACAATTTGAAATCAACAAGGTAATCTCGTACAATAATTCAAGTTAAATTTCTCCACTCACAATAATAATGTCGACTGTTTGAATTCTGCACTAATTGTAGCACAATAATAACTTACCACTAATCGACAACAGTCACTTGATCCACATTCTACATCACCAAGTGTAACTAACTTCTAAACCAGCCGCTGGTGCTTACATTATAGGTTCTTATTAGAAACATCTTATAGGTTCCACAGGTGTTTCAGAATAATTTTCCATTCTTTTGGCAGTGTGCCAGCTTAATTTCCATAGTTATTAGTGCTTGAACAGTCAGTAAGCTATTTGAGTGCACAGCCTTAACAGAGACTCCGCACCTACCAATTTTCTGAGAGTGTTACATAACTGTCGTAACATGATAGTGTCTGTTAGAAGTGATGAACCAGTTGTTAAAAAATGTTTAACCTCCATCTGAAGAAGTAAAAACTATTAAAGCTATAACAAATTTAGTTCTTGTCGTCCCTTACTCTTCTATCAACACGCGTTGTTTGCGTCAATTTATCGTGTGTGTATTTTACGATGTATGTAACCTCGTAGCTTTCCCGATATTTGTCGTTCTTGTGACCTTGCCAATACCTGTTTACCTGTTTCCACGTAGTTTTTATTTTCCCGATTATAGGCGCCAAATTGTTTAATTCAAAACAATTAAAAAATTTTATTTCTTTCTCTTAATGCAACCGTATCTCTCGTCGCTCAGTGTCGGCTGAATTTGAAATCCGCTCTCCCGCGACAGTCGTACCAACCTGTAATTCTGGTAGAAATTTTTCACGGTGCTATATTAATGAAATAAACACATAAATATTATTAATTGAAATAATGAACAGGTATCACTTTGCATATTGGTTTCTTAATTATCGGTTCTGCTTGTAATAGTTACTAAGCCATGAAATTATAAAAATATATAACTTTTTTGCTCCGGCTATAAAGAAATTACAGCTCAGCAGTTGGCTATGTTGATTGGGTTGTTTGACTGAACACTAGCTTCTATGTCGATTTTATATTTTACAACATGTAATCAGTCACAAAGTTCTTTTGATTACGGCAAAATGATAACAAAATGATTTTTGAAAGTACAGTCCTTCACATCAAGTTAATTAAATATTATATTCTTCTTTACAACAGTTTTCTTAGTAATTAAAACGATAGTGAGTTCAATTTACAAATATAGGTTAAGTTAGATATCGTGTACAAATATTTTCTTATTTCCCCAAGTGTTAATAATTAATTAGAATAATCTTTTAATAATGATTATTACCTATTTTAATAGTCGTTCAGTGTTTTTTAGTGTTTGAACCAAGTTTTGGATATTGTGCGTTAATTTGGAAGTGTTGTGATCATTCTCGTGGGTGTAGTAAATTAATTAAATATTATACGTTACAATTTCATCGATGTTTGGTAGATTATTTTCGTAAATTCTGGTGTTCAGGTCTTTCCTTCTCTTCTTTCATTAGTTTATATTGGTTTTATTTTCTGTAATTCTCAATTAAATTGGGTGAATCTTCCTAATATGTTCTGTTAATTCTGTTTTTTCATTTCTCTCTATAGTATTATTGGTTTTAATTCATCTGGTTGGTTTATTTTCTAATTTTTATGGAGAGACTATTTTGTCATCCGCCCTCTTCTGAAGCTAAACGTGGACTCTTAATTCGTTTGTAACGGTTTTTTCTAATAATGTTTTGTTGTCATGGTAGCCAGACTCCTATTTCTATTGGCTGAAAGAATTTTGTACTCATTGTTATATGGCTTGGGTTTTTTGCCCAAAATGAATAAATATTTTCTAATTAAGATAATTTCTTCGTATTATTATCAATAGGATTTTTATTGTTATCATTGAATAGCTTTTCTGATGTAGATTAATTAGACATCAAACATGACTAGTTTCTATTATCTCTGGGCTGTTCTAACATTTGGCTATTTTTGTTCTTTTTACTTATTTTGTTTATTGTTGTTTTTTTTTGCAATTATTTTGGGTTTGTTTTGTTCCTTGGTTTGTTATTTTATGTTTGCTTATCTTTTTCCCTCACTTTGTACTGTTATTTGTTTATATTTTACAATTTTTGTTCACATAGTTTTAGGCCTAACTTTGCCTATCATTTTGACATTGTTTACACTTTAAGTTTACTCTTATTACTAGTTTCTTATTGTTTTGTTTTAGCTAGTTTACATTAATTACCGATTTAAATTCTGTAGAGGAACAAACTTTCTACCTTTTTATACGCCCCATATTCCACTTACCCATATTCCATTAAACTTACCTTTTATATAAAAACTCCCCAGAAGATTCCAAACTCGCTAACAAGGTCGCCACGATGTTTTAAGGATATACATCGAAACCAAAATACTTACACTTACTTAATTTTGATCATGTAATGCCCTTAGATCAGAAGATTCACAGGTTTCATTTAGATGAATTCTCGATGCAGAACTCAGATTATGGGTGTAACGTAATAATTATTCTAACACATATATTTGTTTTTTGTTAAATCAATAAACGTTTATTTTTTATCAAATTTAAAATACTCTTTCTTTTGCTTTATTTATCAAATGTTATTGCCTTATCTCTCTATGATATATTTACTTATATTATACAAACAAACCAATACTTTTACTTTTAACGTTTTCCCTTATTTCCTCACACACACTCTCACACGCTAAATACAGATTTTCTTTTACCCCCCGTTTATTTAAAGAGCTCTTTTTACCAATAGTTTTAATTTCCTGTTTTACTCATCCGCACGTGCTGTTCGCCATTGTTCATCCATACTTTCACTTTCGCACTGTATTGTCCAAATCTCTTCTTTATTCCACTATTTACATTTAAAACGAAAACTGTTAATAAAGCAGAATCACGGTTTACTGTTACTTTTAAATACGTTTGGGGCAGGCCGTGCGTGCTTATACGCACGGCCTCCCGTCACTAATTTACTGAGACTGTTCCTGTATTATTAACTGCACTGTTTGACGAATGGTAACCAACTGCACGAACCTCGTGCGCGCTTGGTTGCATGCATGCCAAGCGTTAGGCGTTGGTCGCGCGGTCTCAACTCGTTCTGTGATTGGTTGGTTTAAAATGTTCTGGAAGCTGGGCCAGCGAATTCTGCAATTTTTTGCCGCCTGATGAAATTAACGTGTTACCTTCACTTTTTCTGTAATTCACAGACGCTACGAACTGTATGTAGTTATGTAATATGTGTGGACTAGCTGACTCCAGATAAAACACAGACATGGTGTTTTGTAATAATATTGTATGTAGTTGGTTAAAACGGGGTACCCTAAAGGTGCACACTTACTGCTTTTCAAATTATTTTCAATTATTAAAATTTATTCCCATCCGTGATCTGTCCCGTTACAATTCCTTAGTATACGAATATTACAGCTTCTCTGACGTATTAATGCCTTTTATATCTAAATTTATAACTTTAACATGAACTGTTTCTTTGGCTTTCATCACCATTCAGCATAATACAACTTACTCTTAATACTATTTCAACAATTATAACATTTGCTCATTTCTATAATATTACTATTATCTTCTCTGCGTTTCTTTATAACATCATAACAATACCTTCATACCTTTAATATATAATTTTAGTGTTTAAACATTTATTTCTTTTGTAGGCCTACTTTTCTTTTATACCATATTATTTGTTTAAAGTTTGGTCTAGCCCTTTAACTATTAATTCTAACTGCTAACAATAATACTTTGAATAACATTAATGTATTTTTATACTGAATAATAATATAATCTAATGACATCTTATCTACTACTGTTGTTGGTCCTTTTCCACCACTAAACTTTAGTATTGCTCACTTATTTGGGTGTCTTTATACAGATTTTATGTTTTATTTTTTTTAATTAATCATTTTCCTCCCGCACTCTCACTTTTATATGATTTCTTGTTTATATTTGTTGTTTTATATTTTGGGTTACACCTGCACTGGTACTGTTTCACTGTACTTAGTGTCAATAACATTATACACTTTTATTTTGTTTCTTTGTATTAATCACCTTGGTGTTATCACCCTTATCACAGAGTGTTTATTATTTAGTGTTTATTTGTAATTCACTCCCTATTCAATATCATGCACTCTTGGTTCACTTTGGTCTATGACTATTTTGGATTATTAGTCTTTCTTTATATATTTTATTTTTGTTATTATAACTTTATGTATCATTGTTTGTGTTTTATTATTTGTTTATTTCATCATTACTTAGCTAGTATTACAACATTTTCTTTTGGTTTGTACTTTCTATTTTCAATGATACATTTAATTATATTTACTTTTCTTATTTTATGGGTTTATTTCATATAATTTGTCATTTGGCCAATCACTTGGGTTGGGTCATAGTCATTTGTCTCGTATATGTTACAGTCGTTCTAGTGCTATTTATTTAAAATTGTTAATTCTTCTTCTTTTCTCTACCTTTAGCTGTATGCTTTTTACTTTATATTCTATGGTATATCTTCCCTTGTATTGGGCTGCTTTTGGTATCATAACAAAGCTAAAGTCTGCTTTCATAGGTACTTTAATTTGCACTATGTAATATTTCATAAGAGGGTGTGCTAGATCATTGTAGTCATACTTTTTTCATGGTTAACTTACAAATCAAGAAGAGTACAAAGGGATCCTGTGGAATCAATTTCCACAGTTTATTGTAGCCCTAAAATCCTAAAGTATTAATTATAATTTTTTTTTAAATGAGTAACGTATGAAAATCTTTCCACACTGTTGTTCTTAGTTTGGTTCATGATTCATCTGTCTTTGTTCTCTGTTCCTACACAACCCCATTTTACTTGAATCCAGCCATCCCCTGGTATTCATATTGTCCACATCTGTTGCACTCTTACTGTATGGTTATTGTGAGAAAACAAATTTTTTTGCTTAATAATAGCATAAAGCACACAGTAGTGCTGATATTTTCAGCATCTTAAATTGAAGTGAAGTGTTCATCATCAGTGTGAAAAATTACTAGCTTGACTTGTTTGTAAGTCAATCATACACAATAACAGAAATTGTGCACTGAAGTAATTAAACTGTATGATAAAAATGAATCTTACATTCGTTTGGGGATGAAGAATGAAATATGCCAGATGAATATTTGACATGTCAGACTGTGAAAGTTACGTGTACTGTGTGTGACAAGATGTTAGTTAAAATGGAAAAAGTGTTAGAGTTAAAAATGTAATAAGAGTTTGCTACTATTCACAGTTTGTAGAATCTGCCTGTACCAAAACACTGTTATGTAGGTCTTGGATGTATTGTTTTAAAATCTCGTGACAGAAAATTCCTTTATTAAGCACGTTCCAACCGGATAGAGTTTATGCACAAGCTGTTGAAAGAGTAACTGAATCATTGTCTGTAAGTTATTCCTCTTCTGCAAGTCCTCTTCACTTATAGGCTCATTCAAAAAAGATCAGTGAATTATTTACAGTGAAGAAATATGAAGACAGAGTTTTCATCATATCAGTTTAAGAGATAATTGACAAGTAAAGTGGCATTTACCAAAGAGAAGAGCCATTAATCCAGATTCTCCAACAAGAATTAGATGAAGTTGATCACAGACATGTAAAATTACTTATGAATATAGGTTTGAGGTAAAACAGAAACTTTAAGTAAATATTGAATACAAGAGGTGTTTGGATGTTTGGTTTTGAATAAAGTTAAATTACTCAAGGAAAGTGAAAAGTTAATGTCTCAACAGGGTGTGTGATGTTATGTTGCTTGTAGCAGATGCTTAGTAAAAAAAAAAAAAAAATGTAATCAATATTTTTACTGAATGAACTTTCCGTAAAAATATCCCAAACTAAGTAAAACCCAAATTCAAATAGCCTCTTCTGAGGGAAAATTTTTCTACTCAAGACTATCTGGGATACAAAAATTTTAAAAAGTCGTTTAGGAGAATGTGTTAGTTTCCCATGGCAGTGTAGGCATAGAAAGTTTTTTTTTGCCCAGACGCCACTTAAATAAAGAAAAGTCATCTCTGTGACATAAAAGACTTAATACCAGGGTGATTTTTCAACATGGTCAGAAACATATTTTAGAACCTTCCATACTACAAGTAATGAAAATTCTTAAGAAGAAAGAAGAAATGAGTAGCAGCAAAGCACAGTAGAGAAGAAAAGGGGTCGTACATCAGCAATAAGAAGAAAGAAACTAAATGAATAGACATATGAAGCAGCCATTTTTTTATCAATACTTGGCTGAAGCCAAATTGGTAACTACAAGAGATGGTATAGTGAAGAAAGATGATGCACAAATCAGATTGGCTCAGAAAATGGGAGAATATGTTGAAGTGATGAAGCATGAAGAACTCAAACTTAAGAATAAACTTTTGAATTTATAGACGTTTTAATAAGCAGATTTCAAAAGTTGTCAGATGTGAAAACTATTATTTTCAAAACTTATACATAAAGTTATATGTGTAAAAATATTTTGTTTGTGTATGGATACTATAAATATTAGAAAGTATTAATTACTTGTATAGTACTACCAGAGATATTTCTGCCACTGATAACAGTAATTACTAAATGCGGGTCATGTTTAAGTTAAAGCATTTTTTGAAGTTTAGTTTACCTTAGTAATATTAGTTTTAGTTTAGTGTCTTAATATACTTCGTATTCTCTCCTGTAATATCATAAATTATGTAATATGTGTAATATGTCATCAACTGCAATATCTAATTAACAATAAATGTCTTAAAATTGTGTTCAGTTTTTTCAAATTTTTTTATATATATTAAATTAGGTAAAAATTAAGCCAATCCCAGTTCAGAAGAATCAGTATGTACCAATTCTAAAATAATTTTCTGCATGATGTTTAATGGTTTTTAATTTGAGTTGATAACAAGGTGTGTCCGTAAAGATACAAAAGCCTTAAAATTATACAAAACGTTTATTTACTAAATGTGTGTATGTGTTTCAGTTAATTGACCAAAATATGTCGACGTATGGGTACTATATGAATCCACATGCAAGCTATGCAAACTACTATGAGGGTTATCAATAACCGCAGAACAGTTTGTAGTGGTAAGTGGTTGTCATCTTCATCACCATCAAGCATTGTATACTCAAAAAAAAAAAACTAACGACTTTGTGTGTCAGTTCATTTCTGTTTATGTTTATAGTACTGCATTTTTTATCTTTGACATTTCGTCTTCTGATATTTTGGCTTCATAACAAAGCCTGGGCATAAATGCAGACTAAAAAGACGATTGCATATTGCAGTTTCTATATTTTCATATTGACAGAGAAAAACTCTTTCAAAAGTGACATGTTGTTGAGTTTTTGTAATGTATTCAGAACGTTGTGAGAAAAAGTCATTGCTATGATTAATATTTTTCACATTCTGAAAAATATGGTGAATAGTATATAATTTATATTGCCCTGTTTATTTATAGGGAGTTTCAAATTCAAAATATACGTAGGAAGAAACAGTTGTTTTAATACTTTAAGTGTGATATATTTGTAACTTTTTTTAAATATTGAATATTGTAATTGATTATTGTATTGAATTACGTATTATATAACAGTTATATAATAGAAGTTAGTCATAGCTATTATATAATACTTGATTGATCTTAGCAAAAAATTCTGTTTCATTGTCAATTATGTAAAGAATCAGTAAATTGATCTCTTTTGCGTTGTTAGATTGATCAAACATATATTTGTACTAATAGTTGCCTTATTTTTAATGTTCTTTAAAACTGTTGTTGCACATGTGTGTTGGTGGACTTGTTCAACACAAGTTGTGTGTATGTGTGTTGTACAAAACATTAATGCACTTCTAGAGGTTTTTGAACATAATGCTATTTCGAAATGTATAGTATCAGTTAAAACAGTAGTTATAATGTCCTGATTCAGTTTTCTAATGTAATATGAATAAGAAAAGACATAATGTAAATAAAGTTGTAACAAATTATAAGGAAACTGTAAATATGAGTGTAGAGAATTAAACTTACCAATAAAAAGTAACATATATAATATTTGGCATAACGTATGAAATATTTTTGCTCTGTATTTCATTTGTGTCTCTTAATACATAGTGGTAATGTATTGGTTTAGTAAAACATACAAAATCATAAAAGCAGTAAAATTGTTATAAAGGCCCGCCAGCCTTTCCTGAACAGTCAGCTGTGCCGACCCAGTGCATGAATTTCCCCCACTTTCAAGTATAGCTAAATTATCTAGAAAGAAGAGAGGGAAGACAACACTATAACGTTCACTGTCTCACTTCCATATTATTTCCCTCTCTTGTCACACACATGCTTCCATTGTTCTCGCCCGTCTTGTTGCAGCTCATGTTCACGCTATGAAACACTGCTCAAAACTGTTCTGAGCATGTGCGAAGTGAACAAAAATTTTGTTAGCCTTGCAACGAGGTGTTTGTCTACTGCGTATCGAGACCTGAGTGTTCAATTTACATCATCCTGCCTCTATCAGCAACAATAGCAGCGCACAAGGTGTAGATTTTGAAGCCCATATTCAGATTGCTCTTAGACGACCTGGGCAGTTGGTTTGTAGGTCTAAGAAGAATTGACACTCACTCATGTTAAAAATATGATCAAACCGTTTTCCTTAACTGGTATAGATTAACTCACTTATATATTAAAAGGTTTCAGTTTCTGCCATCAGAATTACCCTTGTTATCAAGGAGATGGTAGACTTATTTTATTTTCTCCCCGAGTAAGAAATTTTATTATAAACAGCTAGGAAAGTAGTGTTAATAGTAATGTGTTGAAACACATACAATTGTCTTCCTTCCAATAGAACATACTACCACAAAATTCAGGACTTTGTTGCCATCCATCAAGGACTGTCGTCAGTGTATAAACTGTATGTGGAGAACACAGAAGTTGGCCTTATGCAAGTCAATAATAATAATGGCGCCATGATGTGATTTTAGAACTTGGACTCCTTCTAGGACTTTAGAACTAGAATTGTCTAGGTTTATTTGTTGTCCATAAACTCTCCACATTGTTTTTGTGTGACGTTTTAAGTAATTTGATTTTAATAAGTCACATGCACATAAGTCACATTCGTTCACATGCCCCCCCCCCCGATTTTACCACTAAAATACCAGCCTAAAATAGACTTAGGTTGAATTCAGCCACTAAAGTAGATTTAGGTTGAACACCAGCCTAGGATTCAAAATAAAAATCATAATATTCATCATTTATTTTGATTATTTCAGTCAATTAAACAGGTGGTTTTTCACTTTCAATTTAAATATAAAGTAAATATAATATAGCGTAATATAATTTAGAGGTGTGTAATACCATATTTTGGTAAGATCAGTTTTTAGTAAATACATTTCATAACAACGTGTATGCTACTCGAGATGCTTGGAGAATAATCCCTAACCACTTCTCAATACAGCATGATAAGTGTGCATATTAGATGTGGACAAACTTGGTTTGTGAGCAGGTTCTTTTGAGAATTGTTTCCCTATATAGGCATGATGCACTGATCTTCCTCATATATTAGCTTGCTACAGATGTCACAACAGGCATTTTAAATGTGCAGTTGAAGCAGTCAGTTGTGAAATATGGTTTCTTTTTTTAATCGAGAAATGTGAAACCTGATGAGATTCATCATATTATTATGTGTTGTTCAGTGTAAATGCCTTGAGCAATTGATTGGTGAGGAAGTGGGTTAGACAGAAAGACAGTCTAATGAAATGCATACAAATGTACATGATGAGGTGGACAGTAGGCAAGCATTTCTCACTAACAATGATTAAGTGCAGAAAATCAAGAAAAAATTAATGAGAACAGATCATATTGAGGAATAGGTAGTGTTGCATGATGATTTCTTGTTATGGAGCACAACGTGAAATCCTGTACCTTATTGTGAGGCCTTCAACAAGCTGCATCATTTAACCAAAACAAAAGATGAGGCATATAGAATTGTATTGCTTCATGACGTGTTTGGTTACATGTTGCTAATCATACCAAGAGTACCTCCGTAGATTTTCACCTGTTCGTGCATTTGAAGTGATTGCTTTTCAGTGAGTGATATTAAAAGAGCCATACAGCGTTGGCAGCTTTATCCTACAAAACCTGCTCGAATTGATTTCACATTATGACAAATGAAAATATCGGTATGGAGAACCATACATGACTTCCATGTTCTAAGATTTATATTTACAATCATTTTCGAAATGAAATATTTCCATAGACACTACTTCTTTCTTCAGTCTTAACCACAGTACTCTGGTCACTAATGTATACCACCTCACGTTAACGCACTCGATTTTCACTGATGATGGCAGTCGATGGCACTGGCGAAACGTCTGGTTTTGTAGAAAACATTGGACCACGCCAAACAGCCTGGGAAGGAATTTTAACAACAAACTACTTCTTTTTTGCCGATAACGTAGTACACATGATATAAATAAAAATTATCCCCTCCCCCTTCAACTAGCCTCTTCATTTATAGATATTTCATCTACATTGTACAGTGGATTATTATGATCTTCTTTTCAGGATACTTTATTTATCAAAATTAAGTACTTTACTCTTGTTAAAACATAAAACATTAAAGGTAAACTACCCTTTCCCCGTAACTGATCTTCACCAAAGTCAATAGGCCTCGAGTTCTCTACAACTCAGGCACATATGCAAAAAATTCTGTTTCAATTTACGGTAGTTATCGTTCATCATACAAAAATTACCCTTGTTAAAACATAAAACATTGCAGGTAAACTACCCGTTTGCCTTAACCGATCTTCACCAAAATCAACAGCCCTTGAGTTGTCTACAATTCAGAGACGTATGAAAAAAATTATTTAATTCTGTTTGAATGTGTGGCAGTTATCGTTCATCATGGAAAAAATTACCCTGTTAAAACATAAAATGTTGAAGGTAAACTACCCCTTTCCCTTAACCGATCTTTACAAAAATCAAAAAGCCTTGAGTCCTCTACAATTCAGGGATGTATGCAGAAAATTATTTGATTCTGTTTGAATTTGCGGCTGTTATCATTTGCCCAGGGCCGGCGAGAGCGATCACGGGCTCCGGGGCTAAACATTTTTGGCCCCCCCCCAAAGAAAAACTTACCAAAATCATTACTGTTGGATTGTTAATGGTTGTTAATAAACAGTCTTGTCATATATTTATAGAAATACATAATAAATGGTATCTTAGCAAGTGAATAAATGTATTGTGTAAAGTTTTACAGCTATATTTACACTATCTTTTTATCAGTCTGTCATTACAGCAATATCCCCCCTTTCTTGCCTTTTTCAAGGCAAATTCGTCAATAATATTGTCCAAATTGGTTTGTTTCACAAGCTCTGTCTCCACTGCCAGCACTCACAAACTTGATAATCTGTCTTGGCACATTGTGGAGCGTAAAACATTTTTCACTCTATTTAATACAGAGAAAGAGCGCTCCGCACTTGAAACTGTAGCTGGGATGGTTGCAAAAATTCGAAGAGCCACAGTAAGATTGGGGAATATGGTTTCCAGATTCAAAGATTTTATTTTATTCAAGAGATCCAATGGCGAAAGTGTTTTCTCACCAAAGTTGGCTGAATATACCAATTTTAAACTGTGCAGTTCATCATAAAGCTCTATTGAAAGAATGCAAACTTTTTTATAATACATTGTATATTATTTTTTACACTAACGCGATACAACTTAAAGTTGTTCATGGTACACATATTTTTACTTTTATTGATTACATTCATATTGCAAACTTTATTAATCTAATGCCGAATTAAAACAAGTAAAACCTTAATTTAACTATAACTATATTAAATTATCTGTATTTGTAAGAGCACCAGCTATCAGGACGGAAAAAGTCACTTATATTACGGTATGAGCTGCAGTTAAGAAATTAAAAAAATTTACCGTTATTATAGGCTTAGTTATTTCTTTTAACAAAGGGCAAAGGCCGTTATGCGCCGGGCCCGCTTCAGGACCCCAGGCCCCGGGGCTCTGCCCCCCCCCCCTCACGCCAGCCCTGCCTTTGCCATACAAAAAATTCTACACACAGACACTTTTTGAAAAACGACTTTTATTCATGTTTTGAGGGTAGTACAATCAGAATCAGCCCTTATCTCGAACATGATTTTTTTCGCCATCACCATACTTCCATTTCTTTATGGAACATGGAAGTAAAATGAAATGAAAACTGTGTTGAAACTTGTTTAAGGTATGGCCTTTCTTGAAACAGTAAAATTGTTTCAAAGACATTAAATTCTCCGCATTTTTACTTCCATATTCCTTAAGGAATGGAAGTATGGTGATGGCAAAAAAAATCGTGTTCGAGATTATTGCAGATTCTGATTCTACTACACTCAAAACCTGAAAAAAAGTCGTTTTTCGAAAAGTGTCTTTGTGTCTAGATTTTTTTCTATGGCAAACGATAACAGCCGCAAATTCAACCAGAATCAAATAATTTTTTGCATACAGCCCTGATTTGTAGAGTACTCGCGACCTATTGTTTTTGGTGAATATCGGTTGAGGGAAAGGGGTAGTTTACCTGCAACGGTTTTTTTTTATCAAGGGTAATTTTGTTTGTTTGGCAAACGATAACAGCCGCAAATTCAAACAGAATCAAATAATGTTTCGCACACAGCCCTGAATTGTAGAGTTCTCACGATCTGTTGATTTTGGTAAAGATAGGTTAAGGGAAAGGGGTAGTTTACCTGCAACGTTTTATGTTTTAAAAGGGTATTTTCTATGGCAAACGATAAGAGCCGCAAATTCAAACAGAATCAAAAGATTATTTGCATACAGCCCTAAATTGTAGAGTTCTCAAGACCTATTGTTTTTGGTGAAGATCGGTTGAGGGAAAGGGGTAGTTTACCTGCAACGTTTTTTTAACAAGGGTATTTTCTATGGCAAACGATAACAGCCGCAAATTCAAACAGAATCAAATAATGTTTTGCATACAGCCCTGATTTGTAGAGTACTCAAGACCTATTGTTTTTGGTGAAGATCGGTTAAGAGGAAGGGGTAGTTTACCTGCAACGTTTTTTTATCAAGCGTATTTTTATGGCAAACGATAACAGCAGCAAATTCAAACAGAATCAAATAATTTTTTGCATACTTCCCTGAATTGTAGAGGTCTCAAGGACTTTCGATTTTGGTGAAGATCGGTTAAGGGGAATGGGTAGTTTACCTGCAACCTTTTACGTTTTAACAACTTGAAAATTTATTTAAACTTTTTGAAACAATGGTAATTGTTAAAAATAAAATAATTTTGTTGCCAGGCAATAAAATTATAATTTTTTCATTTTTATGTAATATAATATTTTTCATTTAATACATCAATAAAAAGGCAGGTAAGACACACACACACACTTCACGTTATTTCTGGCCTCACTCATGTTTATTTTCTTACATTTGCACGCTTTTTAAATGGAAAGTGCCCAAACCCACACCAACATAACGCGTGCAAGCCGAAAAACTGGACATCAATTTGCTTACTGGCGAAGCTAGTAGTTAATGAATGGGTAGGCAAAAATCTTATCTTAAATTTTTTTTAAGGAATCACTAAAAGGACGGTGGTTCAAATCGGACGCTGAGGTAGAGTTTGCTGTAACCGAATGGTTCCACAAACAGCCGTAAGAATTTTACTAGCAGGGAATCTACAGGTTAGCGCAACAGTGGAACTCATGTCTTAATGTTATTGGAGACTTCTTTTAAAATCGTTGAATAAAAAATGCTTTACAGCTCTATACGTGTTTCTATTGAACAATCCTTGTATTAGTCATACACAATAATACAACTGATTGAACTTCAAATTTTTAAACTTGATTAGTTTCTATATATATGTTTAATGTTACAAATAATTCAAATAACAATCTTGATCATTTGTTAGTTCAGCGGAATAACAGTGACACTTTTAATAACCGCATAAAATAAACACTTAGAAACAACAGAGGCGCTTTAACTTAACTGTTTGGACCACAGAAGTGAGGCATGCCTCAACGCTCTATGTGTACAGCGCGGGACAATCCCCCCTCCCTACACTTCCCTATCACACCACTACATTGCTTACATACGATGTATACAAAAAACGCTGAGGCAAGTTCAGGTTGCCTCATTCGCTTTAAACGAACTATGCCGAATCTCACCTGTCACCATCTAGCGGTCGCTCAATAAAGCACATTTCGGTTTAATAAATTTGACAGTCACAGTAACAATGTATAATCTTTACGTTATGTAGTTCATACGTATTTATAATTTTTATTCTACAGAATTTTTTAGGGTAGGCATTGCCTCAATTGCCTCCATGTAACTTCGCCACTGATATATATGTGTACAACGTTATCGGCAACAAAGAAATAGTTTTTGTTAAAATTCCTTCCCGGGATATTTGGCCGTAGTCCAATGTTTTCTACAAAACCAGACGTTTTGGCAATGCCATTGACTTCCATCATCAGTGAAAATCGAGTGCGATAACGTGAAGTGGTATACGTTAGTGACCACAGTACTGTGGTTAAGGCTGAAGCAGTAAGTAGAAAGAAGTAGTTTCTATGGTAATATTTCATTTCGAAAATGATTTTAAATATAAATCTTAGAATATGGAAGTCATGTATGGTTCTCCATACCGATATTTTTAACAGGTAAATGATATATACTCTTCTAAACATCTCATGCCTTGTGTTAAATGTTACACACTGATCATATATATTTAAAAAAACTACAATTGAATCAGCAGTATGTTGTAGCAGCTTTGAAGTACGTGTTAAGTTTACTACAGTTTACCACCTTGTAAGTGGAAAGAGACTGGCCCGTCTAATGGTGCTAGCAAGCTGAGGGTAATAGGAGGTGTATAGCATTCTGATAGGTTAGGGATAGATCAGTTGAAGCAAGAAGAAAATTTCATTAGGAGTCTTATGAAAGCAGTGTGTGCATGTGTTGGAGAATTAGGACGTTCAAAAACTGCAGCCCATTAAGGCCTTAAAGAAATGTGTATATTTTATTGTATGTGTTCGCTTGTAACTGACCTCTTACTACTGTTTCAACGTTTTGGAGACTACGACAGTTTATTGTATAGGCCTACAAGTAACATTTTGTCAATTTAAAAGTATGCAGGTACAGACGGTTAGATTGTTTGCCTTATCTTTTAGTTGAGTCAGGTATAAACATTGTGGGACGTTACCCTGCTGGGCCCATAAAACGTAACACACCACATACACCAGAAACAATGAAAATACTTACTGCTACCTACGTCGCTTTACACAAAATATGATTCTCTTAAAATAGCCTTAATGTCTAACGTAATTAGCTAAAGGCGGGGGAGTGTATGAAATTAAAACTCAGTACAAGCGGCTAGTGAGCAGAGTCAAAGTGTACCCGTTTATTTTAGAACAAAATAAAGCCCAGAACATTATATAATTTGTGTTTCAGCCAGAGAAAGGTGAATTACTGAGTCGACCATATAGAGAATAAACTAAATGCCCAAAAATCTTAAAATTCAACTATAACACAATTCAAACGCTAGATTAACCAGTTACAAAAAATTCCCCATGAGCATCAGTTAAACATGGGCGAAATCTTTAAGAAATTCAATGATAGCATAAGTCAGTGCCAGTTTACAATTGTAATACATATATCAATACATATCGTACAAGTTACGATTCGTTCTTTAAATTTCTTAACACCCTATCTGTAAAGTCCTTGCAAGATACAAGTTCATATTGCACAAAACGATAAATTTACTTCATCTTTCTTTTTTTTTTTTACTAGTAAACTGGTAACTGGAAACTGTAGACGAATAACTGATGAATAATAATGTTACTTGAACATGTGAGTTGCTCACATGAGTTGAACATGTTGAGTCGCTGGCGGCCTGCTGTTTCTGGTCCCACCGTGCATAAGCCAGTCATGGGAAGTCGAGTTTTTGCGCTGTTCGTACGTATTCTTGAAGGTGTGAAGAAATTATGTGGCAAATCAGTTCTCTCACACTTGTGGGCCCATACGTGGAACCAAGCTTTACTTGGTAATCGAGGCTTCCAACCAAAGTACCCACCAGGAGACGACGGCCGACTCTGCTCACAGTGCAGTTTGATGGTAGACTGACTGAACTTGTTGAGCGAAAAGCTTTACTAGAAAAGGGGCGGAGGGGGTCTGCCGTCAGGGAACGCTGACCAAAGTACGAATAATTCTCCGTCGCGCGACTATTCAAACTTATTTTAACTAAATCTGTATTAACGCTTGTTGCATTCGGCAAGGGGCGCCGAATAACTGCAACAACATGATTTGAGTATTCCTAGAAATATGTATTGTAAAACTATTTTGTCTACTGTACTGTATTCCAGACGACTGAACATGCAGTAGGTGACCGTTTAAACAAGGGAACGAACCCGTTATGGGCTGAACGCTGGCCGAGGGAGTAGGTGACCGTTTAATGGAGGGGAAGTTTACATTGATCTTACGGGAAATAAAATCCGTTTCTCAGAAAAGTGGCCGTTCATTAAGGTGACCGCTGAATAAAGGTGGCCGTTAGGTCAGGTTTTACTGTATCAACTTAAGCTCTGTCAATGCAGATTTGATGCATATTCTTAATATTCTAATCACATGTATATACATTTTAATAAATTACAATCAGATTGATCACAGTTGCACACCACTATGTAAAAATTATCCCAATTAGCGCTTTCAAGCTTCACAGCCCATCGTCAGATTGGAATAGACACAAAATAAGTGGAAACAACCCCTTCACTCCTCTCCCCCACCATGCTCACACACAACAAGCTATAATATAAATGACCCTTCCCCACCCCCTAAACCCTGTCCCACCATCTGTGGAGTTACATATTTTTTCTAGCAAATTCCTTGTGTTTCAGTGTTGTGTGTGTGTGTGTGTGTGTGTGTGTGTGTGTGTGTGTGTGTGTGTGTGTGTGTGTGTGTGTGTGTGTGTGTGCGTGTGTGTGTGTGTGTGTGTGTGTGTGTGTGCATCCTTTTAAACTACCCACTTCCTCTCCACACACGTGGGTCAGTCAACACCCTTATTTTAAAACATCCAAATAGTACTATGCAAAATAATTCTTAATATTATCTATCTGTCCTCTATCATTTACTTCTTAATCATGTTATAAAATATTTCTTCATTATCAAATTTAATTTTAATATTAATTAAATTGTCTAACCCTTTTTCTCTCTCTTTCAATATTTCTAACTCCTCTCTAAGCTTCCTTTCAACTGTGTTATTCACTACTTTTACAATTTCGTATTCTTCCAAAGGATTAACAAACTTATGGTTGTCTTCTATGAAATGTCTTGCATATAACGAATTGGTTGTTCTATTACCTTCTCCACGTTTGTGGTCAGACAACCTGCATACGAATTTCCGTCCTGTCTCTCCTAGGTACACCTTGTTGCAGTCTTTACATTTTAATTTATAAATTCCGCTTTTCTGTAATACTGGAATTAAAATGTAAAGACTGCAACAAGGTGTACCTAGGAGAGACAGGACGGAAATTCGTATGCAGGTTGTCTGACCACAAACGTGGAGAAGGTAATAGAACAACCAATTCGTTATATGCAAGACATTTCATAGAAGACAACCATAAGTTTGTTAATCCTTTGGAAGAATACGAAATTGTAAAAGTAGTGAATAACACAGTTGAAAGGAAGCTTAGAGAGGAGTTAGAAATATTGAAAGAGAGAGAAAAAGGGTTAGACAATTTAATTAATATTAAAATTAAATTTGATAATGAAGAAATATTTTATAACATGATTAAGAAGTAAATGATAGAGGACAGATAGATAATATTAAGAATTATTTTGCATAGTACAATTTGGATGTTTTAAAATAAGGGTGTTGACTGACCCACGTGTGTGGAGAGGAAGTGGGTAGTTTAAAAGAATGCACACACACACACACACACACACACACACACACACACACACAACACTGAAACACAAGGAATTTGCTGGAAAAAATATGTAACTCCACAGATGGTGGGACAGGGTTTAGGGGGTGGGGAAGGGTCATTTATATTATAGCTTGTTGTGTGTGAGCATGGTGGGGGAGAGGGGTGAAGGGGTTGTTTCCACTTATTTTGTGTCTATTCCAATCTGACGATGGGCTGTGAAGCTTGAAAGCGCTAATTGGGATAATTTTTACATAGTGGTGTGCAACTGTGATCAATCTGATTGTGATTTAACCACTAACACAAATTTCTTCATTAAACGTTTAATAAATTAGTCGTAAACATAATCTTCATCACACAAAAAAATCGTAAGCTTCTTTATGTAAACTTATGGTGACTGTATTTACACTAATTTAATTAGTTTCTATCAAAAAACAATAAAAAACAGTCAAATTCTGAGCAATTTTTGTCCTTATAGGAGATTTTCATTCAAACAAAGAGAGGCCTGGCTGAATATCATTATCAATCCTTCAATATCATTATTTCCTTCCTTTTTTTGCTGAATTGGTTCTTTTTGTGAGACATATGCACATAAGGAAAACTAATATAACTATGACAGGACAAAAGTATAAAAATAAAATAGCTGAGAAAATATATGTAGTCCATGTAGGTTATGTATACAAAATTATATTTCCATTGCATCGTGGGAAGACTCAACGGGTTAGCATGTGTACTGACAAGTGGGGCCCCGATCATCTTGCGGATGTACGATACGGCCACGCCAGCGAGCTACCAGCCGGCCCACAAACCAACATGGCGCCCAACAGATACCGCTACAACATCCGGAGAAGAGCAGTAGGCAGAGAGGCAAACGTCTGCTCTCCAGTACCAGTGCACGAACACCTTGCAGCGCGTGACACCTGACAAATCGCAGCGAGCCAATCAGTGATCCCCGTCAGGGCATAAAAAGAGCGCCACTAGAATTTTTGGCGCACTCCATTGCCATGCCATCGGACGCACTCCCTCTCCTCTCCTCTATCGGACGACATCGACACGTTGCAAGCCAGAAGGGACAACCGAAAAGTAGAATAGACGTTCTTTGCATTCTTTCCCATGTAACGCATCAGTGATTACCTTTGCTGGGCCGGCAGTGGACTCTACACACCGATGCCAAAAGAAGGGGAGGACTGCAGTACGCCACGAACAGCGGGCACAGCCGCCAACCTTTTCAGTGCGGCTCGGCCGGAACAACGATCACAGCGTTTTGCCACATGGCCCTTTTTAGGGTCACCAAAATAACAAAGAGTTGTACGATTGGCGCCATTTGTCATGCGACAAGCATTTTGTCCGGTAACAGTACTTTCTTATCCATATCATCAATTTTGGAATCCAGTTGTTCAGAATTTTCGTATACTGATTCATCACATACAAAATCGTGTATTCAACATTTTGTTTACATTAGAAACATGACACAACTAAAACATGCAACAGCTGAACCTGAACACTGATTACTTCATTGTAGAAGACATCTACTGGTAAAACATCGAACTAAATTATAACAGATAATGTAACCAACAAATTAGCCTCACACTGCATGCTTTGATTGGACAGTGTATGAGTAAATGTATTTAAACACATAAAAACATAGTGCCTGTATGACATATAGCTATAGTCTGGTGCGGCACTTAGCACCACCCGTAGTTTGTACGGACAATGTGAAAGTGTTAAGAAACTCAAGACACTCCTCTCCATGCTCTTCAGTTTGAAACACCAAGTCGGTGACATGTGTCAATGCAGTTATCACATTGTAGTCAAACAGCTCCGTTATCAGATTATACGCGTAGTTATAAAGGACAGAATGAAGAAGTGATTCAAGAAAAACAATTTAAGAATTCAGTAGCACCACCACGATTTTTCAAACCATGGAAAAGGGGCAGGAGGCTCAAGTGTTGGTAATGTGGGAAACATGGCCATCTAGAGGCAGAAAGTGGGGAGAATAAAATTCAGGGAGGCATGACACACCAACAGGAGGAGTAAACCTTTTAAGCAGCACAGTTTTCATGCTTCAGATGAAAGTAACTTAATTGCTAATGGGTTCTTTGAGAACAGCCACATTTACAGTTGATGTAGGTGCTAGTGTACATTGTACACTCGGACATTCAGCCATGTCCAACCTTAATTGTATTTTTTACTGTACAGACTGCAACTGGAAGCCTTGTCATAGTGAAATTTACCACCAAATGGTTGTTGCAGACATTGTTGATGAAGTGATTCTTCGCACAAAAATTATGAATGCCAAAGAATTTGCAGTGGATTTAAGGAAGAATCTCATGAGGGTTGGCAAAGTGAAAAGGGTTTGTACAACTGAAATGGTATAGTCACTCAACCATTTAATTAAACAAGTAGTGATGGCTGAAGAATGAACTGATGTGTGCAAAGAAAAGGAACACTTGGTGTTTGATGCGGAAACAGGACAAGAACACATCATCACACGAAGTGCTAAATTGTGTGATGACAGAGAAAAAATAGGAGCAGAAAGGAAAGATATACCAGAAATACAGGGAATGAAAGAGCTCAAGAGTTGGGTTGAGAAGACAGTATCAGAAAATCTGAGGATCACATCGGAGGTTGGAAGCAAACTGAAATAAAAAAGAGGTGTTTGTGAGTGACAGAGAGAGTGTTTTGGAAGAGGAAAAAGAATTTCCAGAGTTCCAATTTAAGAAAAAGAATTTGCCAGTGTGGGAAAATCAGGTAACATGTGGCTACATGTCACTTTGCTAGCATTGTGTGAGCAGCACAATGTTCCTTCTAGATTCCAGTTGCACCTTCCAGATTGTGTTGATTTTGGTAACGCCCAGGTCAATGTGCACTTATGTCACATGAAAGTTGTAAATAGTGATTTCTCTAGTGTTCAGTTATTTAATTTCCACTGTTTTAGCATGGCAATCCATGCGACTGTCATAACAGTACTTTTTGTAAACAAATTTATATCTGATTCCATGTTGATATCTACTGATGTTTTCCGATACTGATTTTTTATTACTCGGCTTCTATTTCACGATCACTTAAAATATTTAAATAAGTCATAAATATGTGTTAATGCTAAGTGCATGTTAGTAATTCTTAAACTTTCTGAGCGTCATGGCTGTTGTCTGTAATTAAAATTGTTGTACTGCTCATTGCTGTTGTTTTGGCAGCTGTGGGAACCAGACTGACACTGATAACAAGGATCGTACGAAGGCAACTGCCTTATATGACTTTTTAAACTCCAGCTCACATCTGATAGGTTCACACAAAAATACTAGCGAAGCCCAGCTGGCCTGCTTCAAACACCGTCTTCAAGCTCAACAAGTTGACAAGTTGCCAGCTGCTCTTCTGTAGGTCCGGTCTCAACAGCATCTAGGATCAGCTATGGTGGAATTTCATCACTGTACCAATGTTTAGGTTCCTGAATTGGCTTACTTTTACCAAAAATATGTAAGAATTTAACAGAAGAAAAATTTGGTGGTAAACTGCATCTATGAGGATTATCCAAAAATTGGATTACCTTCAATTGGCTGATAAAGAAAAACAAAAATAAAACTATTTTATTGTATTCAAAAGTTACATACATATGTTTTACTTTTCCACATAATCACCATAGACATACTTATTATTGTGAAGGTCCTCACCTTCTACCCTTTTAACTAAATAATACACTCATCATAAAATACTCACCGCTGCCAGAATTTTACTTACCGTCATGGTCCCCGAAAAACTTACCTTATTAAAACTGCCCAGGTCGCCACGATATTTTTCTAAAGATTAAATATCGAAAACTTCTACACTCTTGCCCTTATAAAAATCCCGCTATCTGACTACCCTTATATATCAGAAGAATCCCAATTACGTTAAACGAGTTGTCAGCACAGAAAACTAGGAAATGGTTATGGCGTAATGACTTACTCTAACACATACTTTATATTAAATAAAATCTGAATTTATTTTAAGGTGAAATTTTATGAATTAATAAAATAAACATTTCTTAATCAACTAGCCTCTAACAAACTATTATGAACCAGTACTAAATTTTTTCCCTTAGAGATCTCGTTTGAAATTTAACACGTTATACATAACAAAGGAAATTACTAAAAATGGTGTTTGATTTTATTCAATTGATTATGTTCTTTAGTTTGGTACTCATCTGGTCAATGCAATCCACAATTTCCGCCACCACGTGTTACGCACTTTTTGTTTGTAGAACACTCCGAAAACTGATTTTATACTGTTTAACTTGGATTATTTTCTCAATCACAAATTTTAAGGCTGTTTCACAAATACCAGCACTATTCTTCTCAATCGGTCGGCTTACATTGTTCGCAAGCCCATTTTTTGGCAAACTGCGCGTTAACACTTTACTTGATAGGCCGATTAGATTATTTTCGGCCTATCTTGCGCCCGAGGCCACTGTTTAATTTTAAACCACAAACGTTACTGTCTGATGCTGGCTGTCTGTTGTTCACTCTCTAATGACACACTGCAGACTGTAGACTGTGTCACAAGGTTGCTGCTGGTGGTTACGCAATGCGTCTGGCAATTGTTTTGGCTAACAATGTGCATTGCTGTACTGGAGGCTCCTTACAGGTGAAAGTCTGGCAATTTGAAAAGTGCTTAATATGATGATTTAAATGAATATAAAATTAAACTGGGGTAGCTCACAATTCTGTACCGTTACAATACCCCCCCAATAAGAGGTTGAAAGCCGAGGCGTTCAAACTCTTATTGCCTAAACCTAAGAGGATCAGTGAGGATATGGCGCCGCAACCCCCCTGAATACTCTACTAAAATTGTGGGTTCTTACCCCCCTAGTCTGGCGACTGTGACAGCACCCATCCGATCTTACTGGACTTCTCTGTTCGAGGTCCCAACACCGAAAAATCGAACAGATACCCGCCCCAGTATCGCCTGACTTTAGAACATTTAATTAAAACAATTGACAAGCGGCCTTCCATCACTCCATATCCTCCAACTGATTTGTTTCCTCTTAGCCGTACTGGTTCATTGACAACGTACTGGCTCATTTTATATTATAGACCCTAAAGAATAGTATTAATAAAACAATATAGGTTTACAGTGGTACACATAAATTTCAGTTAAATTAAATAATATTCCCCGTACAATATTGCCCAGCCAAAATGACACATTAATTATACATGATTACATTAACTCACAGTAATAGTACCTAAAATACAAATTATATCCACTTGACTACTATATTTATATAGGCTAATCAAAAATTTTGTTTAATGACATTAAATAATGAAAGTACATGTTTCATTTATTTTACAATTACATTTGAAGTTTGAATCAGAATAAATTTAAATTTGTTATTAAAATCCTCTTTCCAATTAATTTAATTACCAAATTGATTTAATTTTATTTAATTTCTCAAACTCTAAGTTGTAATAATTACCTCATTATTATTTTGTCTGAAAAAATTTAATTTCAGTCCTTTTATGTCACAATAGGGTTTTGCTGCTGGTAATGATTCAGCAGACTACAGCATTTTTGTTATTGTCACCAAGCATGACTACAGACATTAGTCTCAACATACCACACCTGTTTATATAAACACTTGTATGCCAGACTGGTGTTTTCATAAACACAGTTATAACCACTCAACATTCTGCTTACCTCACCTCTAACAGCTGTACTGCACTTTTCAATTTTTATAAATCTTTTAGATAACATATTTGTCTCTTAAATTTTTTATTCCAATTCAGATCAGATATATTTTAATTCACCACAATTACTTTAATAGCATTATCACAATTCATTTATTATTATTGTTACACTCTTTTCACACCTGTAAGCGTTTTATTCTATCTGACTGGTATAATGAACTTTATACTTACAATACATTATCCACCTATTGACATGAATACAAAATACACACACCACACACACACCAATATCTCCACGTAACCTCTGAAACATTTAACAACAATGTTATCTCATACAGAAAATTTAACATTTATTTATTAACATCAAATCTCATAAAACAATTTAAACTCATTAGAAAATTTCAACCGTATAACATTTAAATCAAGCAAAATATTTAAACATTTCAAATTATTTTAATTAAATCAATTAATGAATACAACATTTTTAATTACTTTCACTAAATACAATAATTACAACTCATTAGTTATCTTCTTCCCAATTAATTTTTGTTATTTATTTAGGCTGCAAAATATTAATATTATTATTATCATCACAACAATTTCTACTACATACATACATTGGTTATCCAACATTTTATAATACATACAATTACTTTCACTAAACATGTATTTACAAATCGTCATCATTAATTATTCAGTTATATCACACTTCAATGTCAAAATCAGCTAAGTCACAATCCTTAAAACAAAATATTTAACTGTCTTTTATTGTTTTATGGTCTAGCCTCCATCGTCAAAAAGATATCTCACATATTTATAGACTAAATGATTTTTGTCCACCTTTAGTTTATTATTATTGTTTTCATAAACCATTATTTCTAAGTTCATCATCATACCATTTATTATCTCATACAACCTGTCACGATCAATTAATTTTATCCAGTCTCCGTCAGTAGTTTTTCTAAATATCAAATCAATTATTTTATCATTATTTATAACAGTGTTATTCAAATATTCCTCTCTCTCTATTTCATAATACAATTCACTTTCTTCATCTCTCTCTATATCTAACACCTGCACCAACATTTCATAACCTCTATTAATTTCAAATATTTTTATTTCTCTCTCCCTCTCTTTCATTACAACACCTCTCATAACCATACTGAACTCTCCCATTCCATGCAAAGGGCACCATTAAATATTTATTACCTCTACTGGCTTTACCAGTTAAATCACAAAAAATACAGGGACCAACTGAAGACACCTTGTCTTCTATACAAATACCGGAGGAAACTCTGTCCTCATTAAACACCTGTGAAAACTCTGTTTCACCATAAACTTGGGGAACATCTGCCCTTTGCCCATTCAACCTCTCTACACACACACTTATAACCTCATCAACACTTTCTTTGCTCACAACCTTACAATCTAACACCACGTTTTTAATTTCACCACCGTTACTTACCGTATCATTCTTAGATACCCCATTTTCAACTATATAATCATTATTCTTATTTAATGTTATTTCATCATTATAATTACTTGTATTACTCCCACTTACCTCAGGATTGTAATCACCATCATTATATTCACTAGTCAACACTACCTCTCCCACTATTTTGTCACTGTTATTTATTAATTCATTATTAGAATTATCGTTATCACTCACCTGGTTAATTATTCCCTCACTATCATTAACAACATTATTATCGCTTACCTGTTTTGATTCACCTGTATTCTCCTTTAATTTATCTGTCTCTGGTTTCCGCAATAATTTATCCCACTTTTCAAATAATTTATCCCACTTTTTGTCCATCTCGTCAAACCGTTTATTACAAAGGTTAAGTATGTCATTTAATGTATACTCTTTTTCTTCCACCCCTACACTATCGTTAGGTCTATTCTTATCTTGTACATCGGTCATGTTCAAAAATGTTATTTCTAATATACCCTTTATATATAAAAAACCACTATTATCTTATAAAATCAAAACACCTAACACAATCATTGTCAACAGGACAAGTAAACACAGTAACCCTATCAAAACATAACCTTTTTATAACGTAAATATATATACGATTATTTCTACAAATACGCCGTTACCAATTCCTATTTTCTGTGCTTTAAAACAGGTCTAGTTCCTATAAATTTTTATATACGAACATCCTGGCAGGGGCATCACTGTGAAGGTCCTCTCCTACCTTTTTATAATTAATAACACTCATCCTAAAATACTCACCGCTGCCAGAATTTTACTTACCGTCATGGTCCCCGAAAAACTTACCTTATTAAAACTGCCCAGGTCGCCACGATATTTTTCTAAAGATTAAATATCGAAAACTTCTACACTCTTGCCCTTATAAAAATCCCGCTATCTGACTACCCTTATATATCAGAAGAATCCCAATTACGTTAAACGAGTTGTCAGCACAGAAAACTAGGAAATGGTTATGGCGTAATGACTTACTCTAACACATACTTTATATTAAATAAAATCTGAATTTATTTTAAGGTGAAATTTTATGAATTAATAAAATAAACATTTCTTAATCAACTAGCCTCTAACAAACTATTATGAACCAGTACTAAATTTTTACCCTTAGAGATCTCGTTTGAAATTTAACACGTTATACATAACAAAGGAAATTACTAAAAATGGTGTTTGATTTTATTCAATTGATTATGTTCTTTAGTTTGCTACTCATCTGGTCAATGCAATCCACAATTTCCGCCACCACGTGTTACGCACTTTTTGTTTGTAGAACACTCCGAAAACTGATTTTATACTGTTTAACTTGGATTATTTTCTCAATCACAAATTTTAAGGCTGTTTCACAAATACCAGCACTATTCTTCTCAATCGGTCGGCTTACATCGTTCGCAAGCCCATTTTTTGGCAAACTGCGCGTTAACACTTTACTTGATAGGCCGATTAGATTATTTTCGGCCTATCTTGCGCCCGAGGCCACTGTTTAATTTTAAACCACAAACGTTACTGTCTGATGCTGGCTGTCTGTTGTTCACTCTCTAATGACACACTGCAGACTGTAGACTGTGTCACAAGGTTGCTGCTGGTGGTTACGCAGTGTGTCTGGCAATTGTTTTGGCTAACAATGTGCATTGCTGTACTGGAGGCTCCTTACAGGTGAAAGTCTGGCAATTTGAAAAGTGCTTAATATGATGATTTAAATGAATATAAAATTAAACTGGGGTAGCTCACAATTCTGTACCGTTACAATACACCCCCAATAAGATGAACATCTACAAATCAATAAAGGTTAATTAATGACTTTATAAATTTCAATATATCCTACTCTATGGATTCATATTTCTCAATTTGCGTTACTTAGAGCAATTAAATAAATGTATGTTCAACTCAGTGGCGAGTTCTTTTTGAGTGGCAGGACAGTGGCAACCTAATCTAATGGTACATGAATAATAATAATTTACTTGGTGTTTGTATCCAATTTGCGGTGACTAACTGCGTAGTCCCTCATTCTGCGACTAGGTCCAGGCTGAAGATAAGACGATTAATCTACTCCGCGTCATTGAATTGTGATATGCCAATTAAATTTCACTTGACACTCCGTCACGACACTATTTGTTCCTCATTTTATTCGGATACTCGCATGAAATGACTAATAGCGTTAATTCGAATATTTCTTCATTGTCTAAAACACTTTTGCGTGCAGGTTCTTTGTCACTCTCGGTGTACGTGTGCAATAGTTTACGCCGCGTTCAACTAGAGCGATCGTACCATTTATAATGTATTCACTTATACAAATATAATTGGTTTTATTTGCATTTCAGTGAGTTAATTCGTGGCACAATCTCACTATATTGTCTCATGTCACTTACGTCACGGTAATGTGATATTGTCAATACTTTATCACACGCATTCGATTCATAAAACGGGATTTTTATGATCACAAAGTCTGATCGTACTTAACTCGACGTTGTCTTAGTATTGAGTCACGGGTTAGTTCTACAGTTTTACATAGTTTCTGATACACTCCCGAACGATCTCTCTGCTTGTATCAATACACTTTACTACAGTCCATCTGAAAGACTCCGGCTGATTTATACTGAAATAGAATTGACTGACAAAAATTAGAATACGACCGAACTGAGACTGAACTCAAATTGACTGTTTGAGAATTGAAAATCGACTGAACTGAGATTTAAAATAGACTGAACTCTGATTTAAAATAGACTGAACTCTGATTTAAAATAGACTGACCTCTCCTTCTCTGTGAACGCCTAATTTTATTTCTTCCGCAACACGACTCCCTCCACGGATATCATACCCTTACTGTCATGATTGGCTTCTCGCTTCCGATTCTGCGAAGGCTCCTCCTAGATACTCTGGCTGGGGTCTCTAGTCTACTTCCCATTAGCTCTTCACCCTTGTCTCCATGTTGACGTCTTCTTAACACCCGCCTTTGCCGAATTCCTTGTTCCTGATAGGTCAGTCAAGACCCGTCTCTAAAAGTCTCGCTGTCCACACCACCTCCCCGTATGACGACGGACCTAATTACCCGGTTGTCTGTTACGTGATTGTCTTACGTTCCCTACTGTCCTTCCCAAGAGATTTCCTGTCCGCACATGTGTGTACCATAACCCGGGTGTGTCGAATCGCCGTATTGTCCTCGACTTCCCTTGTTACGTTCATACGCTGATGGTGGTCATCTTCCAGGAACTAACATCTGCTCTGCAGCCCTCTAAGATACTCCGTATGTCGTGCCAACAAGCAAGTTACCCGCTGTGCGGCTATGCATGTTCTTAATTGCATCCGCTCTTAGACTGCTTTTGTGGAAAATGTTATGTCCATGTGCAGCCGCTAACTCACACGTGTATGTCGAAAATGTTGGCGTCCCCTTAGTACACGCTTTGTCGGTAATTGTGACGAAAAGACACAGTCTTTTGTTTCTTTGTTCTTGTAGCCTTTTGCGCTTATGTCGTTCATCCACATCCAACATCTGCTGTGTGCCGAGGCATTGTCTTTCTTAAGTCATTGTCTAACAGCGGCCGTTTGGCTATAACATGCATCACTCTTGACAGTTGACGCCCGCTACAGTGCCGTTTACACAAAAAAAATTCTCTACTGTAATTGCTTCACAGGTTTAGTAGGTAAATTTAATTCTCTTTAATTTTTGTTATCTGGTATTTATTCAATTCAACTTCTCCCGGTCTGGATTATCTGCGTTTATTTATGGTTTCTTGTATAACTCATTTGGTGGTAAGTTTAGTTCATTTTTCTTAAGGTTTTTTATGTGAATTTTGTAGATAGGTTGTTTATTCTCAAAGTGATAATTTAGGAAGTCGTCCAATCCGTCTTTTTAATTAGTGTTTATATTTTAATATTGATTGGTAATAATTTTATTCATGAGGTTTTGTGGTTTTCTGGCGATTTTTAATGACTGTACTGTCCTCGTTTACATATAACAATTGAATGTCTAAATCAACAAGATTTCCTGCATTTTGTTGCCTTAACAACCAGTGCTTATTCTGTCATTAGATAATATCTGTTATCCTAGAGCCAGAATTATGAAATATTCTTACACTTATTTAATAAAATACTCCCTGCTTGGAATTATATTAAATCACATAAAACATTCACTTAATCTGCCTTATTAAACCGTATACATTTTACTACATTTTCTTCTTAATTGACTTATTTTAAAAGGTATTAATTTCCTTTTACAAAATACTGAATTTAGGCCTATTGGTTTTATTACAGGTGTTATAATTTTTTGTTTTTAATTTAATTTTTCTTACCTGACCTACTGTACAAAGAGTCACTGGCTTATGGCCACAATTTTAATTTCCTGGTTTCAATTCATTATTATTATTTAGTTCATCATTGAACCCTTCATTGGTTTTTAACATAATTATAATGACCACTTGCCAACTTATTAACACTTATTGTCTTCCTGGCCAAGTTTACAAATATTATTTTAAACATCTTCGTTAATTATTTAAAGTAAATACATTTAACATAATACCATACATAATAAATATACTTGTATTTAATTATTTAAATACAAGTTTAACATGAATGAAATGAGTACCCATTACTTAGTATTTCCTTAAAGCAATGGCTCCACACTTACTACATACAAAACATAAAATAAATATCATGTAAACACTATATCATGATAAAGTACAACAACAAGTACATTTTATAAAACATTAAATATTAATTGAATAGTATATTATACTCAACTCCTACACATTAAACTCATCCCATTAGACACAGTGTTTATAGTTTACATCTTATACTGCTCATTACATATTTTATATTTAGGTACACCTTCAATGTTTTATTACCTAGTAACCTTACTAGGTATCATCAATGCATTTTTTAGGTGAGATTGGCCCTCTTGTACTTAATTATGGCATACTTTGGGCATTGTTTTCAGTTATTTGACAAAGTTTTTATGTAACGTCGGAACCTTAATTTTGTTACGTTACATAATACTCCCCCTCCGAAAGAAGTTTATTTTGGCTGAATAAAGTTTAGTTAAACTAAACTTATAGTTTCTTCATACTTCGGAATATTTATTTAATAAAATTATTAATTTATAATGGTTTCAGTCTTTCATTGTTTCTGTTTTAATCCGCAATTCAATGGGTTCTTTGGGGTTTATTTTCTCCTTCTATTCTTTAAACTTTTAATTGCACCGGAAAACTGTGTTGATACTCATTGTGTATCTGGTCATTAATTCTCTACTGGTACCTCCCTCAGTTGTAGACCTGTCCTTTTCTCTGGAACTCATAACTTCTTCTAGCTTTTTACGCTACCATTTCTTATTATCATTTTTATATTTAATTACCTCTCTTGGTGTATAATCCCTAAAATACTATATTTCCCTAATATTATAGCTGATACGGAATCAGAGGGGCACTATTGGCTTCCATTACTCTGCCGTTTCCCTAACTATATCTTCTGAGATCAGAGGAACTTCATCTTTGTCCAGAAAAAAAAAATAAACGTTGCACGATCACAACACAATACATATAAGTATTACCTATAAGGTAGCTCCTTCGCTACAAACTTATATTCAAGGGATGATTACTATTATTTCAGAGGTATCCTAATACTTTTCTTAAATTATTTATCTCTTTGTTCTGTAGTTCCATTTATCACATTATTCACCAGTATATTAGTTAAAGCTGTTCAATATTCATTTTAAATTCTTCTTAGTTCCGTGCTGTCAATTAATTATTCTTTAGCATACGTATTTTACTATTTTTAATTCACTCCCATTTACTTCTGCAATTAAACACTGAATCTCCTCCTTATCATAAATTGTATGGCATATTCTTCCTTCATTTAACTCATTTCTAACCCTTCTTTCTCTTCTTTCATGTTTATTAGTTTAAAATAATTTCTTCTGAATTATATAGTAAGGTGTTCTTACTTATTTTTGAATTTTGTGGTTTTAAAATTGATTCCAACTAATTCATCTTAACTATTTTGTATTGGCCACTGTTCGGGCTGCTCTACCAATATGGTTTTCCGGTGGATTCCGTAGATTATATGCAGTTGTAAATCTTTCAATGGCATCGTCGCAGTATGGATCATACACATACGGTTCTGTGTCCTCTTCGTTCCGTCTATTCCTTCCCTCAGCATTCCCAGAATCGGGATTAGGTTTACGGTTTCCACGATGGTCCTCTTGGTTATTCCTCTCATCAGCCATGATATAGTTTACTCGAGCTATATGGGTTCCTGGTCATTACTTGGTTGATTTTCCGAGGGTATGTCTCTCCTTTGTTCCCTGCTTCCTCCATCATGCTCGACGCTCCTATTTCTGTTTTGATTTCCTCCATCATCGTTCCCTCGGTTATTATTCCAATAGTCTCTCCCGTTATCAAAATTCCTACAGCCTGTGCTGTATCTGTTATTATTAGGGTTATTATAATGATTGTTTTGGTAATTATTATTGCGGTAGCGATTATTCATATAATGGTCATTACCATTTCGGTTAAAATGATTGTTGTTATATCTGTTCATTCCCTGACGCGACTCTTGATTTTGCTCCTCTCTCCTATTGTTTGAATAGTCACTTTGTCTTCGAGACCTCTGATAATAGTCTTCCATTTCATAGCTGGCTAATAAGGTTTCCATTGTTCCTACTGTCTTCACTTGTCCACTGCGTCTGGCACAAACTATTTCTTCTTCGAAATGGTAAGATAGTTTATTCACTAAACATTCCTCTGGTATTCGCGGTTCCAAATGACGCGCCAAACACACCTTTCCCAAAAAGTAGGTAGTTGGGGACTGCTCTTGATTAATGTTGAATCTACCGTTGGTAATGTTGTCCCTAATCATGTTCTGTACAGAATCCGACCAGTATTTCGACCTAAAAGCCTTCTTAAACTCTTCATAATTACTCGTTTCATTCCGTACCGCTGACCACCAATTATCATATATGCTTTTAAAACAATCATCCAACAAATTTTTGATTATGTTCCATCGGGTCACTTTAATTCTACTAAACCATTCATCTATTCTCTCTAAAAATTCTATGGGGTTTCCTCTATAAATTTTGAAATTGATGTTTTCTTTTTGCTCAGGGGCTATGTGATGTGCCAGGTACATTGGTCGATTTTGTAAATTTTCTATTGACTCTCCTTTATATTTATCAACTCCTGATTCCGTATGTTTTCAACGGTCCCTTTATTTTGATCCACTTGGGTTTTTATTTGCGTTATTTCGTTAACTATTTCAGTTCTCCCAGCTATATTAATTTGCACTTCGTCCAATTTCCCTTGGGTTTCTAATTGTACCTCTTTTATTCTAGTTTTGTTATTGTTTTCTACTTGATTAATTTTGGCCTCTACTTCCACTGCGAGTTGTATGATGGTTTCATCCGTCTTTTCTAGACCCACCTTAGTTTCAGTTATTTGCTGTCTTACTTCCTCTTCATAATTATCCACCCTTTTGTTAAGTGTTTCATTGACATTTGCAATCCTTTCATTGACGACTTCCCTCAACGCTTGGCTTTGTTCATTTATAATTTGCCATAAATCCTTATTACTGTTTTCAATTTTCCCGTCTATTTGTTTGTTATTTTCCTGAATCTGCTTTAAGCTCTAATCGTTCCTGTCAAACCTTTCATTAATTTGGTTTAAGCTTTCATTTATCAGCCGGTTATTCTCATCAGTTTCCTCTTTATTTTTGTCAAACTTCTCATTCATTAGTTTGATTAAATTCTCACTCAAAATTTCGTTTTGTTTCTTTGAGTGTTCGTTAATATTGTCTATTTTGTTTTCTAGCTTTTCTGAATTTTCATTTATACTGTCTATTTTATTTTCTAACTTTTCTGAATTTTCATTTATACTGTCCATTTTATTTTCTAACCTTTCTGAATTTTCGTCAAATTTTTTATTTAATTCTTCCTTTTGTTTCTTGGAATCTTCCTTAATACTGTCTATTTTCTCATTAGTTTGTCTATTTTGTTCCTCCATTCGTTTATTATCCTCCTTCATACTACTCATTAATTCCATTAATTTTTCCCAATTTACTCCTCCTCCAGCTTCTTCTTTATCGCCCGCCTGTTGTTCCTTTTCAATGTCTGTAACTATTTCTGCTTCTTCCTCCCGTCTATCTTCTTACGTTTCTTGGTCCTTCGCCATCCTTTTAGAAACACCTCTCGTATGCATTCCTGTGCCTCTAATAGTTGCCTGCTCCAGTTAAGTAATAGCGATATATTCGATTTTTTACTTAACTAAAGCCCACTCGTTGAGCGCCAATTTGTAACATCTTTAAAAATATGATTACTTCCCTTGTAATATGTTATGCCCCACTGTTGGAATCGCCAATTTGTAACAACTTTAAAACGATGTTACTTATTTATTACGAGTGTAATACGGTTACGGGTTTATCGTTAATTCAACACACGTTGAATTCACCAATTTGTTACCAATTCAATCTGTTTATAAGGAAAAATATTTATTATGTTGTGGATATTATTCGGTTGTTGATTATAGACCTGTGTTAATTAATTATCAAGTGTCTTACCAGAGAAAACGCTATACTAAGGTTATTATAATGAATAATCCAGTATTTTTCTCCAACCCTAGTCCCTCTGTATTATCTAAATTGAAAGAGTGGAATATGAAGAGAATAAGTTAGTTCTCCATTCTCCCGTATTCACCAGCTGTCTGTAATCGAGCGCTGTTATTAATGAATGACCCGTTCTTATAGGTTAAGTTCCACTTGACGCTTTTATCACTTTCTTTCCCTGTAAATTACACCCTATTCGAAATACAATAACTACTCTACAATGACACAGACTCGTCAAATACAAGAAGGGTTCTTTATTTTATATTATTTTAAAATTTCCAACAGTTGCTTCCTTCGGTTATTAAAGCATCGTATCGATCATACAATACCGAATCGATTTGTTATTGAACTCATGGTTTATGTTACAATTTAATTATAATTTTCAGTTTATCTCTTATCCCAGGGTACATGTAATTCTTTTAACTATTAGTAAGGCCAGGTAATGCAATTTCAGGTTACTAGGTATTACAATTTAAATTAAAATCTTATTATATAAAGTATTAACATAAGCAGGTTTTTACAAGCTACTCATCCAGGCTGTGTTCCACTAACGCTGTCAGATCTAAGAGTGGTGAAGAATGACGAAAATATTTCCAACTCCAGCTTCTCAATAAAAGTTGTGATTAGTGTCCCGGGATGTAATGGAAAGTTCTGTTCTTGATCTTCGCTGATTTTCTTGTTTCTTGTGGTTATAGGTCCCAATGGAATTAGTGTAGTATTAAGTTCTTGCTCTGCAGTCAAAAGTGAGGTTCAGTAGGTAAATTTAATTCTCTTTAATTTTTGTTATCTGGTATTTATTCAATTCAACTTCTCCCGGTCTGGATTATCTGCGTTTATTTATGGTTTCTTGTATAACTCATTTGGTGGTAAGTTTAGTTCATTTTTCTTAAGGTTTTTTATGTGAATTTTGTAGATAGGTTGTTTATTCTCAAAGTGATAATTTAGGAAGTCGTACAATCCGTCTTTTTAATTAGTGTTTATATTTTAACATTGATTGGTAATAATTTTATTCATGAGGTTTTGTGGTTTTCTGGCGATTTTTAATGACTGAAATGTCCTCGTTTACATATAACAATTGAATGTCTAAATCAACAAGATTTCCTGCATTTTGTTGCCTTAACAACCATTGCTTATTCTGTCATTGGATAATATCTGTTATCCTAGAGCCAGAATTATGAAATATTCTTACACTTATTTAATAAAATACTCCCTGCTTGGAATTACATTAAATCACATAAAACTTTCACTTAATCTGCCTTATTAAACCGTATACATTTTACTACATTTTCTTCTTAATTGACTTATTACTTCCATATTCCTTAAGGAATGGAAGTATGGTGATGGCAAAAAAAATCGTGTTCCAGATTATTGCAGATTCTGATTCTACTACACTCAAAACATGAAAAAAAGTCGTTTTCCGAAAAGTGTCTGTGTGTGTGTCTGTAGATTTTTTTTCTATGGCAAACGATAACTGCCGCAAATTCAAACAGAATCAAATAATTTTTTGCATACAGCCCTGATTTGTAGAGTACTCACGACCTATTGTTTTTGGTGAAGATCAGTTGAGGGAAAGGGGTAGTTTACCTGCAACGGTTTTTTTTTATCAAGGGAAATTTTTTTTTGGCAAACGATAACAGCCGCAAATTCAAACAGAATCAAATAATGTTTCGTATACAGCCCTGAATTGTAGAGTTCTCAAGACCTATTGTTTTTGGTGAAGATCGGTTAAAGGAAAGGGGTAGTTTACCTGTAACGTTTTATGTTTTAACAAGGGTATTTCCTATGGCAAACGATAACAGCCGCAAATTCAAACAGACTCAAAAGATTATTTGCATACAGCCCTAAATTGTAGAGGTCTCAAGACCTATTGTTTTTGGTGAAGATCGGTTGAGGGAAAGGGGTAGTTTACCTGCAACGTTTTTTTAACAAGGGTATTTTCTATGGCAAACGATAACAGCCGCAAATTCAAACAGAATCAAATAATGTTTTGCATACCGCCGTGATTTGTAGAGCACTCAAGACCTATTGTTTTTGGTGAAGATCGGTTAAGGGGAAGGGGTAGTTTACCTGCAACGTTTTTTTATCAAGCGTATTTTCTATGGCAAACGATAACAGCCGCAAATTCAAACAGAATCAAATAATTTTTTGCATACGTCCCTGAATTGTAGAGGTCTCAAGGACTTTCGATTTTGGTGAAGATCGGTTAAGGGGAAGGGGTAGTTTAGCTGCAACCTTTTACGCTTTAACAAGAGTAAAGTACTTGAAAATTTATTTAAACTTTTTGAAACAATGGTAATTGTTAAAAATAAAATAATTTTGTTGCCAGGCAATAAAATTATAATTTTTTCATTTTAATGTAAATCTGTACATAGTACAAAGTAAAGTCGGTCCGTTTTCTCTCTGTGTTTGAAATCGCTAATCTCAGGAAGTACTGAACGGATTTTATTCAAGTTTTCGCCAATAGATAGAGTGTCTATCGAGGAACATTTATGTGTATAATTAATACATATATGTTGTACATTAGCTTAGCTATCACGGTTTATGTCAAGTAAGTGGTATAGTTTACATCTTATATATAAAAATGAATGTTTCTTTGTTTGTCCCGTATGCGTTCCTATACCATTCATCCGATTGCGATGAAACTTCGGTGAGTTGTTGTGCGCACGTCCGCGAAGGTTTCTTCCACATCTCCTCCTAAACCACTGTACCGATTTCAACCAAACTTGGCACAAATATTTTATGCAAAAGAGAACCAACATAGGACAAGTGTTTTTTTTCGATACGATCCTTTGGTGGGTCCTTTGGGGTCTTCCACGTCTCCACCTAAACCATTGGACTGATTTCAACCAAACTTGGCACAAATATTTTACGCAACGGGAGAACCAACATAGGACAGGTGTTTTTTTCGATACGATCCTCTGGGGGGTCCTTTGTGGTCTTAAAAACTATTAGATCTGGTAACTATGGCAACCCAATAGAATAGATTCTGTTCTAAATATATTATCGCATTAAATTGAAGACCACGCGAACGAAGTTGTGGGCAACAGCTATTTATTTTTAAGAAGCCTACTTTAATTAAACTAACAGTTTCATTACGTACAACGTGAAACTCCGTAGCGAAGCACGGGTATTCTGCTAGTCATGTATAAGAGAAAATATATCGTGCGTGGCAGGCAAGCATATCTCAGTTATGTACTGTTTACGTTTCCATTTTATTATTATCACTACCGCAATAAAAAGGCAGGGAAGACACACACACAATTCGCGTTATTTCTGGCCTCATTCATGTTTATTTTCTTACATTTGCATGGTTTTTAAATGGAAAGTGCCGAACCCATACCAACATAACCATTGCAAGCCGAAAAAGTGTCCAGCATGGATAGCGATTTGCTTCCTGTGGATCGCTGGGCAGTGTAACTGCACGTGTTTACAGAGGAACGATTCATAGACAGACTTTTCGTCTTTAGGGAATGAACCCTCTGCAAGATGCTGAGGGTCCATGAGTGACTTCGGAGCGCTCCTTCTTTTCCGCGTGTTTGTTCTGTGAAATGTACACTGTAGATTCGCAGATTTATTCTAAGCAACGCTCACTAGGAAATGTTGAAAATTTTTGTCCACGGTGAACCCTCATACACACTAAACCTGCTCTGATGTTTTAATTACGGACATCATAATATTAAAACTTTGGAAACTTGAGCACTACTTAATGGAGATCAATCATTAACTTATACAAGCCATTCATTTTATGCATATTTTTTATATATATGTGTACAACGTTATCGGCAACAAAGAAGTAGTTTTTGTTAAAATTCCTTCCCGGGATATTTGGCCGTAGTCCAATGTTTTCTACAAAACCAGACGTTTCGGCAATGCCATTGACTTCCATCATCAGTGAAAATCGAGTGCGGTAACGTGAGGTTGTATATGTTAGTGACCACAGTACTGTGGTTAAGGCTGAAGCAGTAAGTAGAAAGAAGTAGTTTCTATGGTAATATTCCATTTCGAAAATGATTTTAAAAATAAATCTTAGAATATGGAAGTCATGTATGGTTCTCCATACCGATATTTTTAAAAAGTATTATTTCCTTTTACAAAATACTGAATTTAGGCCTATTGGTTTTATTACAGGTGTTATAATTTTTTGTTTTTAATTTAATTTTTACTTCCATATTCCTTAAGGAATGGAAGTATGGTGATGGCAAAAAAAATCGTGTTCCAGATTATTGCAGATTCTGATTCTACTACACTCAAAACATGAAAAAAAGTCGTTTTCCGAAAAGTGTCTGTGTGTCTGTAGATTTTTTTTCTATGTCAAACGATAACTGCCACAAATTCAAACAGAATCAAATAATTTTTTGCATACAGCCCTGATTTGTAGAGTTCTCAAGACCTATGGTTTTTGGTGAAGATCGGTTAAGGGAAAGGGGTAGTTTACCTGCAACGTTTTATGTTTTAACAAGGGTATTTTCTATGGCAAACGATAACAGCCGCAAATCCAAACAGAATCAAAAGATTATTTGCATACAGCCCTAAATTGCAGAGGTCTCAAGACTTATTGTTTTTGGTGAAGATCGGTTAAGGGAAAGGGGTAGTTTACCTGCAGCGTTTTTTTATCAAGGGTATTTTCTATGGCAAACGATAACAGCCGCAAATTCAAACAGAATCAAATAATGTTTTGCATACCGCCGTGATTTGTAGAGCACTCAAGACCTATTGTTTTTGGTGAAGATCGGTTAAGGGGAAGGGGTAGTTTACCTGCAACGTTTTTTTATCAAGCGTATTTTCTATGACGAACGGTAACTGCCACATATTCAAACAGAATCAAATAATTTTTTGCATACGTCACTGAATTGTAGAGGACTCAAGGCCTTTTGATTTTGGTGAAGATCGGTTAAGGGGAAGGGGTAGTTTACCTGCAACCTTTTACGTTTTAACAAGAGTAAAGTACTTGAAAATTCATTTAAACTTTTTCAAACAATGGTAATTGTTAAAAATAAAATAATTTTGTTGCCAGGCAATAAAATTATAATTTTTTCATTTTAATGTAAATCTGTACATAGTATAAAGTAAAGTCGGTCCGTTTTCTCTCTGTGTTTGAAATCGCTAATCTCAGGAAGTACTGAACGGATTTTATTCAAGTTTTCGCCAATAGATAGAGTGTCTATCGAGGAACATTTATGTGTATAATTAATACATATATGTTGTACATTAGCTTAGCTATCACGGTTTATGTCAAGTAAGTGGTATAGTTTACATCTTATATATAAAAATGAATGTTTCTTTGTTTGTCCCGTATGCGTTCCTATACCATTCATCCGATTGCGATGAAACTTCGGTGAGTTGTTGTGCGCACGTCCGCGAAGGTTTCTTCCACATCTCCTCCTAAACCACTGTACCGATTTCAACCAAACTTGGCACAAATATTTTACGCAACGGGAGAACCAACATAGGATAGGTGTTTTTTCGATGGGGTCCTTTTGGGGGTTCTTTGGGGTCTTCCACATCGCCTCCTAAACCACTGGACCGATTTCAACCAAACTTGGCACAAATATTTTACGCAAAGGGAGAACCAACATAGGACAAGTGTTTTTTTCTATACGATCCTTTGGGGTCTTCCACGTCTCCACCTAAACCATTGAACCGATTTCAACCAAACTTGGCACAAATATTTTACGCAACGGGAGAACCAACATAGGACAGGTGTTTTTTTCGATACGATCCTCTGGGGGGTCCTTTGCGGTCTTAAAAAACTATTAGATCTGGTTACTATGGCAACCCAATAGAATAGATTCTGTTCTAAATATATTATCGCATTAAATTGAAGACCACGCGAACGAAGTTGTGGGCAACAGCTATTTATTTTTAAGAAGCCTACTTTAATTAAACTTTATTAATTAAACTAACATTTTCATTACGTACAACGTAAAACTCCGTAGCGAAGCACGGGTATTCTGCTAGTCATGTATAAGAGAAAATATATCGTGCGTGGCAGGCAAGCATATCTCAGTTATGTACTGTTTACGTTTCCATTTTATTATTATTATCACTACCGCAATAAAAAGGCAGGGAAGACACGCACACACACACACAACTCGCGTTATTTCTGGCCTCATTCATGTTTATTTTCTTACATTTGCACGGTTTTTAAATGGAAAGTACCGAACCCATACCAACATAACCATTGCAAGCCGAAAAAGTGTCCAGCGTGGATAGCGATTTGCTTCCTGTGGATCGCTGGGCAGTGTAACTGCACGTGTTTACAGAGGAACGATTCATAGACAGACTTTTCGTCTTTAGGGAATGAACCCTCTGCAAGATGCTGAGGGTCCATGAGTGACTTCGGAGCGCTCCTTCTTTTCCGCGTGTTTGTTCTGTGAAACGTACACTGTAGATTCGCAGATTTATTCTAAGCAATGCTCAATAGGAAATGTTGAAAATTTTTGTCCACGGTGAACCCTCATACACACTAAACCTGCTCTGATGTTTTAATTACAGACATCATAATATTAAAACTTTGGAAACTTGAGCACTACTTAATGGAGATCAATCATTAACTTATACAAGCCATTAATTTTATGCATATTTTTTATATATATGTGTACAACGTTATCGGCAACAAAGAAGTAGTTTTTGTTAAAATTCCTTCCCGGGATATTTGGCCGTAGTCCAATGTTTTCTACAAAACCAGACGTTTCGGCAATGCCATTGACTTCCATCATCAGTGAAAATCGAGTGCGATAACGTGAGGTGGTATATGTTAGTGACCACAGTACTGTGGTTAAGGCTGAAGCAGTAAGTAGAAAGAAGTAGTTTCTATGGTAATATTTCATTTCGAAAATGATTTTAAAAATAAATCTTAGAATATGGAAGTCATGTATGGTTCTCCATACCGATATTTCTTACCTGACCTACTGTACAAAGAGTCACTGGCTTATGGCCATTTATATCAATTTTAATTTCCTGGTTTCAATTCATTATTATTATTTAGTTCATCATTGAACACTTATTGTCTTCCTGGCCAAGTTTACAAATATTATTTTAAACATCTTCATTAATTATTTAAAGTAAATAATTTTACATAATAACATACATAATAAATATACTTGTATTTAATTATTTAAATACAAATTTAACATGAATGAAATGAGTACCCATTACTTAGCATTTCCTTAAAGCAATGGCTCCACACTTACTACATACAAAACATAAAATAAATATCATGTAAACACTATATCATGATAAAGTACAACAACAAGTACATTTTATAAAACATTAAATATCAATTGAACAGTATATTATACTCAACTCCTACACATTAAACTTATCCCATTAGACACAGTGTTTATAGTTTACATCTTATACTGCTCATTACATATTTTATATTTAGGTACACCTTCAATGTTTTATTACCTAGTAACCTTACTAGGTATCATCAATGCATTTTTTTAGGTGAGATTGGTCCTCTTGTACTTAATTATGGCATACTTTGGGCATTGTTTTCAGTTATTTGACAAAGTTTTTATGTAACGTCGGGAACCTTAATTTTGTTACGTTACATTCATCGGGAACCTTAATTTTGTTACGTTACATTATATATATATATATATATATATATATATATATATATAAAATGCATATATTATAACGTAGCGGTTTTTGTAGAGGTTTTAGCGAAAACTTTGTATGTTGCTTATTGGGTGTTCGTCTTATTTAATTAAGCTCCCAATGTTGTGTACGCCAATCTGTAACGTACTGCCTTGAGATATTAAAGTTTCCGCCTCTCCGCAGTCGCCACTTATGAATTATAATGACCAAAGTTTAAAAAATAAAGTATTTTGTAATGTTACTCAATCAAAAGCCGAAATCGAGAGTGTGTAATTTGTGGTCAAGTAGGGAAGTTGTTCAGCCTTATGAGGAAGAGAGAGTAAGTACCGATTATTTACACTCGGTTTAGATGATTTCTGAATTTTTTCGAATTGTTTGCTGTGATTTAAATCAGCTGATTGTGAGACGAGTTTCCACGCATAGTTCAACCAGCCTACACTATGGCAAAATATGATCCGATGGATCGATCTCTTCTATTTTTGTGCTGAAATCTATTACAACTACCCACTACAAAAAATATAACACATTTTTATTATTCAATATCATTTTTCAATAATATTAATTATTTATATTATTGGTTTTTGTTTTCCTGCCACCAAAATCAAGTATCACAATCGATCTTTACTTAATTAAAACATAATATCGACTTCCTCGAGTAAACATGGAATTGTCCAAAAAAAAAAAACATATGGTTTTGTTTACCAAATTTTATACTATTTTTTAAAACATCAATCAATATATAATTCTTTTTATTTCCCCAGGGTTAAGGGTAAGTTCTTTTTGTTATGAGATGGTCAGAAATGGATAATTATACTACGCTTTACAAATACCGAAAAATATTAAAAAAATTTTGTTTATTTTCGTATAATACGTAGTTACAGAAATGTCCGTAAGAGAGCAGCGTGCGTTTGTTTACTTTAGAACATATGATTAACTTTGAATGGTTTTTTCGTTCTATCCAACAATTCGGAATGAGTTTTCTTCGTTAAATATGAAACGAAATGTTTATATTACCTCTCTTCTTATAGTTCTTACTGGAAGGAAGCCTTTTCTCTAGTGATGTCCGTCTTAGGTTGTAATTTCATTACTGTCTGGCCCATATTATATCGTCAACTTGAAACATGGCGAAACTCGGCCGAATCATCAGAATGGTTTTCTTTCACTGTTTATTATGGAGTATAACCATTTAATTTTTATAAATAAGGTAGGATTATATAATGTTCATATGGCTTTTTAATTTTATACTAATTTTGCACTTCTCCAAAGTGTCAAAAAGATTATTTTAATAGAATTGTGGTAGCATCATTTTGTCAACTCGCCAGGTTTAATTTCCAATTTTTATTATTTTTAACAATACTTGTTATTCTCGTCACTCTTAGTAACCCATAATATTTTTATTATACAGGCAGTTTGTAATTATTATAAATTTATATTTTATTTACCAAAAAATAACTCTTTTTAATTCAGGTTTCTTTCCCAATTCGGTTTACATAACAGGTTTCTGTTCATTTTCTTATGACCTTGTATATAAGTATTCAATATTTTTATTATCTTTAAATGAATTTATATATTATTTATTAGTCTCTCATAGTATTCCTACACTGCCCTACTTCCTTCTGCCATTTCCCTCATATAGTATTATTTTAATTTTTTATTATCATTTGATATTTAAATCTTTTATGTTTTTTAAAACTAACCCTGGGTTATCTTATACTAACACAAATATTTGCAAAAATATAAAATTAACTTAGGTATTAAACTTGGTGGTCTACACAATATAAACATTACAATAAATTAATAAAATACAGAATCAGTTAGTAGCATTATAGTCTACTATCATAGTTTTATAATTCCCAAACCTACAGCACAATTCTGTAATAAGTTACCTTCACTTTCACTTTTTACCTCAATGGGTACACTATAACTCACTTGTCACTGTATATCACTCGAATTGTTTATAATGCTTAGTGATATACTTTAATTTTGAGCTAGTTATATAGGTTACCCATTTCTGACCTTTATGTTCTTACATGATTTAATTTATTGGGACCGGGTTATGTAACGTTACAAAATATATATATATAAGAAGTTTTGACAGTGTATAGCTTAATGTGCCAGTGACAAACTGTTTATATAGACATCAGGTCAGACAAAAACTGATATTTTGGCCTGGGGGGGGGGGGTTGGATTGACCTGATTATGCTAAGCAAAGTGAGCTCTCTTGCAGGTCTACCCTGTAATTAAAAAAAGTTCAATTACCATTACACGCGTGTAATGAAATACTAATTGCAAGAACTTATTTTCACAGCTAAAAACTTGACAAACGTAAATTTAGTTGTTTATAGATTTTGCTTTAATTTAATAATATATGGCTAGGTACATCGTGATTTATAAGGGTAGATGTAACAGTTCAAATTGTCAAATAGGGGCTAACGCCGTGTATACGCTTACCAAGAGTTGCACAGTAAAAGACTGTATAATTAAATTTATGTGCAACATTTTTTATAGTGCAAGTGTGGACTGTGTATGTCTTTGTTTGGGAATGTTTATAATTAAAGTTTTAAAAATCTAAAAAAAACCAACAACAAACTGTTAATGTTAGTTGTATACAATGCATGCTAATTGTATGTCAAGAGTATTTGTTGTTATCTTTTTGTTATCGTTGTCTAGTGTTTATTGACTGTAATATAAATGATCGCAAGGTATAGAATTTTTTGTAATAAAATTACAAACTTTCAAATGCAATGTATTTTTGTTTATCTATAAAGAAAAATACACAAACATAAAAGTATTCAAGTTGTTGTTGACCCCTTCTTATTTAGTCTTTTAAATTGTACAAATGTTTTCTAGTAAACATACAAAAATGTTAACAAAGTAAAAAAGTTTTTTTTTAATTATGGTTAAAAAGAACATCCTAGTTTGCTACAGTAATGGGAACTCGCCGCCACCATCTGCATCCAGCAATACCAAAGGATCTGAGGGACAAAATTTAGATGCGACACTAATTTAAGATTTTAATTTACATTCCAGTCCCATCACAACCACATATTATATGGAGCATGGTATTCATGGTTACAACTTATTTCCTCTGTGCTTCAGTCTACTGTTGGTGCTGTTGCCAAACTGTTAGCATTCTATTCTACAAATAACTGACTTGTGTGGTACAGGGTATAACTAATATTTTAAGCGACATGTTCTTTAATATATATTGTTAATATTTATATAATTACTACTATTGTTTTGTGTTTTACCCTATCCTAATCATTCAACTGGCAGGTTGTGAAAACACACAAATTATTTCTCATAATTTGGAGAAACTCGTAAACTTATCTTGAAATTTGAATGTGAAAGTACTGTATTATATACTTGAAATGGACAGGTTTACTGCTGTTACTACGATCAAATATTGAACAGGAAGCCACAGAATCACATTGTAAAACATGTGATTGTAGATTTTCAAAGAGATGAGTCTGCTTCTCCCAATTCAGTCATGTTCTGATAAGTAATCAGCAATTACTATGACAATCTGTTATAACACCAGTAATCACATCGGCTATCATCTGTTACATGATTTAAAGTAAACTCCACTCAGAAATTAAGACGGATATAAGAAAGTAGTGATTGATTCTTGATGAAAATTGTGGTTAATGACATTGTCAGATTATTATAGCATTGGATTTCTAGAAGGATTCTACAGGAAAGGCAGTGGAATGGTAAAAGTAATACTCTTTTTCTGTAGAAAATAATTTCATTGAATAAAATCGGTTATCAACTAGACCAAAACTAAGGAATAGCTTATCCTTGTAATTTAATAGGACTTGTTGACATCTTTGTATACATAACACAAGTTTTTTACCGATAAAGGTAACAATATAATGAAAGGGCATGCCTGTTTGATTGTGTGAGAAAGAGCATAATGTTGTATAATAATTGGACATACAGTAGAACTCCATTTATCCGAACCAATGAGTCCAAGACGTAATTCGGATATGCAGAAATTCGGATAATTTGGAAAGACATAAGAAAAAGGTTATGTTGTGAAAGAATACGCGAAAATTGGTCAAAAATCACTTGTTTATTTTTATTACATGAATACAGTATCTTTATAAAAACCAGGTCACACGTGCTTTGCAAAATGTTCACTTTTACTACAAAAAAATACACATAATTATAATTTTAGGGGAGCAGTAGGCTAGAAAACATTGTACTGATCAGTACGTAAACTATCATGCATTGCTAACACGGTCTTATATGTACTTCATTTGCTGTTTTTTTTTTTTTTGTTAGTACGGCAACTGCAATTTGAATAAATTTTTTTTTTAGAAATTGAATATTTTTTTAATTTCCTAATAACGATTCGGATAAATAGAGTTCTACTGTACTTATAGAACACCTTTATACAATTTGGTTGAAAAACAATATATTAATAAATAATTGTGGTTTTGGAAAATTCAAAATCAGTGTGAATTTTAAAACCAAAGCTGTAATTTGTACACGATAGAACTATTTTGGTTGTGGTATACGTGCGACACCATAAGTACACGTGAACATCCAAGAAGGTGCACACTACATGGCCAACAAACGTTTAGCAACAATAAGAATTATGTCAACAAAAGTCAAAGGATTCTAATTTTATGCAAACCGCTAACAAGATATGTTTCAGATTAGTTTGGAATGTTGTTTTAGCTATTTTAATTAAATACCTTGTTTAAAATTCAAGCTTATAAGACAGCCATTTAGTTTGAAATATTTTGTAAATAAAATCCAAATGGCAGAAAGAGCAGTAAATTCAAATAATAGAACAAACAATTTAGATAGTCACAAAATTCATGAACAAAATAGACAAATTCTAAGTTTTGTAAAAAAGGCTGTTTAAATTAACCACAATAAGTGTGTTATGGATACTATTTATTTTCACAAATTTCATTCCGCACTATCGTATGTTTACTGTATTTATTAGCATAATGGACTAACATGTTAATTTGCTTCATTTAAATATCGATACGTAATTTTCTTAAGCGAGTTGAACTTCTGTTAATCGGTCATTTTTTAGTTGGTTACTGATATTTAGACACAGTTTAATAGTAGTAATTTAGTATTTAACGATTATATATAATGATTGTAACTGATTGTATGCCTGATGAGTACATATCTATTATAAGTCACTGATAATATTATTAATGTTTTGTAGCAAGTGTGGGGACAGAGTGAATGAAATTATCTTTTATCGAATGTTATTGATTTCACTGCTACAAACAACTTAAAAACTATATTGTGTTAATTACAGTTAATTAATAGAGAAAAGTACAGGAGAAAATAAAGAAGTATTTAAGATGAGAATAATGGTTTTCATTTGTGAAAATGCCTTGTATGTTATATTCGAATGCTTTATTGATTTATAGTAGTAATTGTGTGTGTGAGGGGGTCATGAAAGACATGGTGGGTGTATTCTGTAGTATTCCCTGTGGTATTTTCCTACAAGTTAGATATGAGCACATGCACTGGAATATGTAATTAGAGGCTTATCAATAAATAGCTCCAATCTGTTATCAGATAAAACTGTACAGGTAGCCGGATATGCAGATGACATTAACATCATGTCAAGATGGATCGCGGCAGCTAAAGAAATATTTCTGGAACTTAAAAACAAAGCCAAGGAAGTTGGGCTAGCCATAAATATAGATAAAACAAAAATGCGTATCCAAACTAGAAGGAACCATGTTCATAACAACATTGAGATAGAGGAGGACACAATTGAAGTGGTGGACAATTTCACGTATCTCGGAGTGAACCTAGCAAAGACTGGATCAGAGGAGCCAGAGATCCAAAGACGGACTACCACGGCTAACAAGGCATACTTCGCATTGCTGCCATCATTTAGGTCTGGGGATGTGCACAGGGAAACAAAAATTAAAATATATAGGACTGCCATCAGACCGGTGTTATGCTACGGGTGTGAAGCGTGGACAATCACACAGAAAACAGCCGACATAGTAGACACCTTTGAAAGGAAAATCCTCAGACGCATTATAGGCCCAATACAAGAAAATGGCTCATGGAGACTGAGATACAACAATGAACTGTGTCAAATATATAAAGAGATACGTCTCAAAATTTATAAGAATGCAAAGATTGGGTTGGGCCGGACATGTTATGAGAATGGAGGATGGCAGGAACCCCAAAAGGGCTCTGCTGGGTGCATGGGAGGGAACAAGACCTAGAGGCAGACCGAGGAAGAGGTGGGAAGATAGCATTGCAGAGGATGTGAGGGACATGGGGATACGAAAATGGAGGAGGGCTGCAATGGATAGAGTAGACTGGTGGAGGCTAGGGCCCGACAGGCTGTAGCGCCATAGGAGGAGGAGATGTGAGTGACCACAAGCACTGTGAGTGATGCTCAATGTGTAGCTCTTATGTTGAAATGTCTCTTGTAAATGTGGAAATCACTTTGTTTATATAATAGAAAGGGGCGAAAATATCAGAGCGTCCAACAGGAGAACCATTGGAAATGGTGTACCAGAACATAATAGGATAAGAGTGACGACACAGTTAAAAGTGGTTTTTCCAGTGCTGAAAATGCAGTAGAGGAAAAATGTAAAAAGAAATAAAAACTAGACAGAAAGAGAAATAGACAGCATTTTAGACAAATTTAGTAACACTGATGCACTGTAACACAAATACAATCAGTCATTACAAGCATTGTATTAACTGTTAACTACACACACAAAATTAGTTAATAAATAAAATTCATCTGAAATTGGATATAACAATTTGAATTAATACTATCAGAAAAAGATAAAACAAATGTAAGCAATTGCATCACCACTGTTGTTGCTAACAATTAACTGTACAATTCAATAAAACCATACGACCACCAATCCAATCCTTGTTACTTATATGGAAGTAATAAGACTAAAAATATGAGTTGGTGAAATTATCTGAAATTTTTGTGTTAGAAAAAAAGCTGTGCAAGTCATTAGCAACTCTAAACACTATTATATTGCCAGGCCAAAGAACCTTAAACTGGACACATTAGTGGAAAATGAATTTTTTACATTGTAGTTTTGTTTTTATGTGTAGTCACTGTAAGTTTACTGTTGTTATAATCTGTGAGAAAATGGTGTGCAGAAAAATAATTTTACGTTACCTCATTTAAAATCCATTACTTTTTGTTTCCATCAACAAAAACAACTACCTGCTATCTGGTGTGATAGGCACCAGTTACACTGAACTACTGACTTCCCTCGGACAAAAAATTTTACTTTTGTAATGTACACTAAACACTATAGGCCAGTGGTTCCCAAACTGGGGTCCGCAGACACTTTTAAGAAAAATTAGAATATACCGTAATTTTCTCCCATTCCTTATGCTCTAAAATCTAAATTTTAGAATCTTAAAACAATTAGTAGAAGATTCCAGTATTGGGGGGGAGGGGGTTCAAGCTAAAAGTAAAAGTAATTTCAGACTAATGGCTTTAATAATGTCGAGTAGCACATCTGTTTGTCAGCCGAACTGACTAGACCTCTCTCTTACACTACAAAAAGAAGATTCATTGGCAGGACTTTCAACTGACTGTTAATTAAAATTAAGAGTTTTGGCAATGACTGACTATCCTGAACTCATAAAAAAAGCTTTGAAGCATTTAACTGTTTCCCTCTACTTATTTGTGTGAAACTGCATTCTCCCAGCTCACATACTTGAAGACAAAGTTAAGAAGTAAACCTGATGTCGAGAGCGACTTAATATTGAAATTATGAGACATTAAACCCAATATTTCAGAGCTGATTGTTCAAAAGCAGCTTCATTGTTCACATTAAACTATGTTTGATATCATTAATATTATAATTTTGCAAGTTAAGAGAATTTTGATTTTAATACGGTGTAATTAAAATATAAGAGTGAACAGTGATATATTTACTGTTTATTTCAGAAATCAGACGGAGTTCGTGAATTTTTAAATTATTTGGTGGGGGGGGGGTCCGCGGACTGAAAAGTTTGGGAACCCCTGCTATAGGTCACTTGACTGTACACAAACTCCACAAGTGTGGACAACAGAAGTCTTTTTAATTTATTTTGCAGAAACGCAAACCGTGTTTTCTGTATATTTGTGACCCTAGCACTGGATGGGGCGGCTACATGGTATCCGTGCCATTCATACCAGAATAGTACAGCACGAGATATCATTTGCTACAAGTTTTGTTAGAAAGCATTGTACTTATGAGGTTACCAGATATTTACCCGTAAATATTATTATTTATTCATAACAAAATAAACGTGTAAGAACACTGTAGAAACACTATTTTACACCACATGTAGGTGTACAATTCTGAGAGATCCGCACTTTTTTTGTCCAATACATTTTAAATGGGCGGACATGTGTAGTTAGGTACCATTAATTAATCATCTATTGAAGATCATTGGAATCTCTACCATACCTTAACACATATATTTGTAACATGATGTACTAGTTTGGAGCAATTTAACAAAAAAATACCAATATAAAAAAATAATTTTTATACATTTTTTGAGAACTTTCTAAAATTTTTCAAAGGAAGTGATTAATTATAGTACACTTTGAGTGTTACATTGTACTGTTCAACCACAAAAAAAATTGAACTCAATAGCATTTGTAGTTTTTGAGAAAAGTGTACCTAATTGTTGAAGTCCATGGTTACGGAAAAACGTGCATAAAGCTAAACAATGGGATTGGAAAACAACATGTAATACATTTTATTTTTTATGGTCACATTAATATAGATAACATCATAAAAGTATACATTTTCTTAATGAGGACGAAATGGAGAATTTTTTGGAAAAAAAAATCGATTTTTTGACCAAAAAACTGCTGATCTCCCCTTAAATAGAAATTAAACACAATTAAAATCCGATTTCATTAAATTAGCCAACAATGTGTATAATAAACACACATACATTTAACAAGAAAATTTTATTAAACAAAAATCTTGTCTAACCCAACAATTTTGAGGCTAGTAATTAAATGTGTAATTTTTATTGAAGTATAAAGTAATAAAAAATTTCTGGGTAACTGTTAATTGTGTGCCCAATTTATTTATGAAATTAAGACGAATATATTCACAGGTTCATGGTTTTACAGTATTGCAGAAATATAATCTGAAATCAAAATAGAATTACCAGTTTTCTTCAGACAATATCTAATGTTTCATGTTTTGTTCTCGTTATAATTTGCAGACAGTTTGCAAGATAAGTTACAATCATCCGTATTACATCAACGTGAGGCCAGACAGAGCATAATATAATCACTGGAATGTGAGAGAGAGCGAAGTGTGTAAGCGCATGTGTGATTCAGATATGTTAATACACCCACCTGCCCAACATCAAAGACACTATATATCCCATTTATCATTATAGCTCAATTGGAGAATATGGTATGTATTAAGAAGTGAAATAAAAAAACTGTATGTTAGTAAAATGTATTTTAATTGCGTAATCAGTATACCTTAAAAATATAAACTATATTTAAATCTTCGCCTATTCTTCTCCAGTCTTCTTTCTCGTTTCACTTCCTTTTGCACCTTCTCTTCCTTCACCTCTAGATCTACAACATATTTGTGCATGTAAAGATCAGAATTAATACAACAATTAGCTTAATGCTCAATTTTCCTCCTTATACAAACTCTGTGTGTTGCATATTTTCCCTGTCTCAAAATATATATACAAACAGTACATATACAGGTGTATCTAGAGAGTATTTGAACTGATCTGAAACTAACAGCTAAGTGCATACTGGAATCCTTCACCTCTATTAGTTTGGTGTTCAGTTTGGGTATAATATAATTTGTATTCTTCAGGACTCGTAAAGCTAATTTAACTTTTTTTACTAGATGAACTGTACACAGAACAGATAAGACAAAAACTACATGTTCAAATCCCAAACAGCGTCTTACAAAACACTACATTCAGCACCATATCTGAGAGTTGAACAAATAAACAAAATTAGTTGGTTTTACCTTATAAACTGTGCATTTTCATAAACCAGCATCAGAATATTATAACTAAAAGTGCAGGATTCAATAAATTTCTAATCAAATGAGCTACACTACATTCAATTTTTCTCCAAGTTACATGAAAACTGAATAGAATTTGTTTATATAAATATATTTAACAATAGAAGGTTTAGTAGGGATCTGTCAATGCGTACATCACAAATTTTACATTATTTGTTTCGACTGACAATATTATCATCATCAGCACCTATGTATGACAATGGAGAAAAATCAAACACAATAAGATAAATTTGTGTGTGTGTTTGTGTTAGTTGAGACAGTTTGTTTTACATCAGCTAAACATTACATTCCCTACATATTGTTTCACTTACATACATAATTATAATATTCCAAAACATAATTACTACAATATTACAATTTGAAATATTCATAATATCATAATCTCATGCTATGTATAAACATGTATTGCTATCTGTATTCACTTGATGATTACTCCATCTATAATTTATGTATAAATATAATTAAGGGATTATTTATGTTATCAACATTTTAAATTGTAATATTGCATTAATTATGTTTTGGAGTATTACAATTTTGTCTATGTATTTCTGTAAAACACTATATAAGGAATGGAATTATTTGCTGATGTAAACAAAATCAACTCCCTCACAAATGCACACATACAAGTGTTTGCGTGCACACAGACTCATTTATTTAATTGATTTAGTTGTCTGGTTTTTCTTTATTGTCTGTACAGAGGTCCCAGTGACAATAAACATTGACACACATCATTAACATTTATTGACCATCACTATAAATTAAAGATTAACATAAATAATGTTTAATTTGCTGAAAAACTTGATAAATTTCCTACAAAAATTCTAAATGATATAATTATTGTTATTATTGGGTCCTTCAGTCTTTCGACTGGTTTGTACCCTCCCCACATATACCCAGGTGCGTGTGTTACGGAGTCTTTCAAATCGCTAAATTCACGGTCATATCTAAATCAAATGGCTCCGGTGGGAATCGAACCCATGCCGACAGTGTAGTAGCGCCACACGCTAGCCACTACGCCACGACCACTCCAATTATATAATAATTGACCAAATTATAACCAAAAGGTAGGAATGTAAATATAAATATGATTTTGAAAGTTGTACATTGTTCCGTTATATACACAAGCTTCAGGTATTTGCACCTGACGTCGCAGACTGGCTACGAAATATTGAGTATCACGTCCAATTCTTCTTGTTGCTTTGCACATTTGAATGAAACTGGAGCAGCGTTGATGCTGATGAGAGGTCATTCAATCGCATGGAGACACAGAAACATACGATGACTGTGTCACAGGTTTATTGTGAAACTGCCAACTGCTATATACTAGACAAGTCCTTTCAATGTCTCCATCAGTGTCAACTACTAAATAATGACTACCATCAACAAACATTACTGTCTCGATAATGATGGAGACATCTTAAGGCGTTGCCCAACACACAGCATTTAACATTTAACCAGTCTGCTTTGGACTCCACGAATAACAAAAAAAACAATAAAATCAAAATATATAAAACTATAGTCGAAAGTATAGGGCTATATGGAGCAGAAGTGAGAAATTAATAAAAGAAATAAATCCAAAACAAGAGCTATGGAGATGGAATACTGGCGGAGATGCTGTAGACTAACAAGACTAGATAGAGTGAGAAATGTAGAGATAAGACAAGCGATGGGAATCGACCTTGACGTTATAGAAACAATAGAAGCCAGAAGAGTGAACTGGTTCGAACACCTAACAAGAATGTCGGATGAGATGGCCAAGGAAGGTATGGAAATGGACTCCACCCTCTAGAAGAAAAAAAGGAAGACCTAAACATTCATGGAAAATGGACCTCGAAGATGCAATGAATGCAAGAGGACTTACAGAACAGGACTGTTTAGAACGGCGCCAGTGGAAGCTAGGATGCGAGAGGGAGCGCCAGCCATAATTAAATCGCAAAAACAAACGATCAATGACCTACAACAAACTCTATAGTCACGATATTGTTACGAGAAGCCTACCGAACAACCCAGAACATTCTCCACTCCCCCCCCCCCCGTCCAGTGTGGCAGATGTTGCGTCATTCGAGGTGATTCTAGTGAGTTCCAGGAACACTTGAGATACACATTAAGCCGCTGGCGTGCAGTTAAGGAGGGAAAACTGTACTGCACCTCAGCGCAGCGTATATAAAGCCACAGCAGACGGGTTGTCAGTTCAGTTACGTGAGTGATTTTCGCTAGTGCGGATTGAGTGTTTGTCGAAGTGAAGTAGTATTGTTTTAATAATTGTGTGAAACTCCATTAACAGACATTGTTATTGCGTGTGGACAACTCTAACTACAAATATTGTACGAGTTAATTATAAACTGTTTAATTGTGATAATTAAAGCTGGTGATTAGTGACTTAATCGCTGTCTTGTATTTTGTTTTCCACTGTACCATACGACGATCAGTTAGACCATCGTAATAGTGGTGTCAGAACTGGGATAGAGCAGTTAACAGTGGAAACAGAGGACACTTCGTAGAAGAGTGGTGTTAGTGGTAGTTGATAAAAATAAAATGGATACCAGTCAGATGATAGAAGCATTCTGAGTAATGCTACGGCAAACACAGGAACAACATAAAGAAGAACAAAGATAGGAAAGAGAAGAAACAGAGAAAATGTGCTGACAGGAAGCAGAAGAAGCAGTAAGACAATATGACAAAAAACTTAAGCGTGAAAATGAGAGTCCTGTTACGAGGTGAGCTGATCAAACAAGTTGACAGAATATCTGAAATAGAAAAATCTGTATTAACTATGAAAACAAGTACGAGGGGGGACCCAAAAGTAACGAGAAATTTTCTCTGGGAGTTGGTAGAACGCTAGTTCCGACTTCTCCCGCTAGGTGCCTTTACTAGACACCATTTTGTATCAGTTGCCCTAGCGGCATTGTTGTGGAAACATTAGCGCGGTCAGTGTGACTATTTTTTGTAAGCGCTGTTTCACGTTTTCGGCGATTTGTCAATGGCAGACATTAAATACTAACGTGCTAACATCAGGTTCTGTTTCCTGTCAGGGAAATCAGCAGCAGAAACTGTCGCAATGCTTCGGACGGCTTATGGGGAGGAAGCTTTGAGCCAGGCAAGGATTTACGAGTGGTTTTCTCGTTTTAAAAGTGGTCAAATGTCAATTGAATCAAATGTCCCTCGACTTCCAAAAGGATGAAAACATTGAAAAAATCCGTGTTGCGATCATGTTTGATCGTCATAGAACAATCGATAAATTGGAGGAAATGACTGGAATATCCTGGAGTTCATGCCAACGAATTTTGACTGAAGATCTGAAGATGAAACGTGTTGCAGCAAAATTCGTTCCGCGTGTGCTTTCTTGTCGGCTCAAAATCCTTGCCTGGCTCAAAGCTTCCTCCCCATAAGCCGTCCGAAGCATTGCGACAGTTTCTGCTGCTGATTTCCCTAACAGGAAACAGAACCTGATGTTAGCACGTTGGTATTTAATGTCTGCCATTGACAAATCGCCGAAAACGTGAAACAGCGCTTACAAAAAATAGTCACACTGACCGCGCTAATGTTTCCACAACAATTCCGCTAGGGCAACTGATAGAAAATGGATTCTAGTGAAGGCACGTAGCGGGAGAAGTCGGAACTAGTGTTTTACCAACTGCCAGAGAAAAATTCTCGTTACTTTTGGGTCCTGCCTCGTATGTCAAGTTTAGAAGATTCAAAATATCAGAGAAATCAAAGAACGCTATTAACTGAAGTAGGGCCAGTTTTTTCAAAGGCCCCATAGTTTAATGGAAGCACTCACTGGGCAATTTATCATCGCCAATTTGAAGCTGCCGCTCGCTTAAATAATTGGACAGAAGAGAAAGGCCTTTCACTCATTCTTGCGTTAAAAGGACCTGCCGCAGAGATAATACACAAAGTGCCATCTGACAGCCAGAACACATATGCCGAATTAACAAAAGCTCTGGAATTACGGTATGGTGACCAGCATTTGTGCGAAGTGTACCATGTTCAAGCGACAGCATTCAGGGGAGAGCCTTCAAGAATTTGAAGCAAATGTCAGCCAACTGACGAGATTGGCTTATCCCGAAGAATAGGAGGACTTCCGGAAATGGATTTCTCTCATGTTTATTGACAGTATCAGAGATAGTTAATTACAACAGGTATTAAGAATGGCATGGCATGATAATAAATCCGTTCATGGTTTTGAAACTGCTAAGTCTGCGAGCTACATTAATCAAAGTATGCCATCACATTGTAGCCAAATGGATCCAATATAACAGTATTGTCATAACGCAATGTAACAGTATTGTCATAACGGACAGAATAAAGAGACAATTCAAGAACAACAGTTTAAGAAGTCAGCGGCACAACGATCTTTGGAACCAAAGGATAAAGACAGAGGAGCGAAGTGTTACAACTGTGGGAAACGTGGTCATCTACAAGCAGATTGTTGGCAGACGAAAAATCAAGAGAAGAGCGTGAATGCACGAATTGGAGATGTAAAGATACGAAACTGCACACAGTCTCCACGCTTCATAAAACCACGGGTAACCTGATTGTCACAGGATTCATTAAAGATAAACCTGCAACATTTTCAGTTGACATGGGCGCCACAGTCAGTGTCCATCGTGTGCCCTGACTTAGTCAGCAACCGCCAGCCTGTTGTACAATACAGACTGTGACTGAAAGCCCTGTCAAAATATTAGGTCAAGTAGACGTACGTGTACGCCTGGGTCTCCTCGAGTTTAGCCACCACATGCTCATTGCAGACATTGTCGATGAAGTGATTCTTGGCACGGACATATGAATGCCTACGGATTCGTTGTGGGCTTAAAGAGACAACGTCCTGAAGGTTGGCCAAGAGAAGATAAAGCTTTGCATGGCTAAAATGTCAGGGTCTGCCAACCATTCAATCAAGTGGCACTGGTCGAAGAAGTCAACAGGTCTGGTCAAGAGGAACCTTTGCTATTCCAGGTGGAAATGGAAGAACTAGCAGAGGAAGTACAAATACGTGAAACGGCTAAAGAAGTGACTGGAAAGACAACTATGGGTGTCATGGAAAACCCCCTGTTTGTCCGTGAGTTAATAGAAGTGCCCGGGGGACAAGTTGCTGAAGATGAAGTTACGCAAGAGTTTGTTGAGAAGAACCAAACAGACTTGGATCAGCCAGTGGTGTTTAGGTCATCAGTACATGATGCAATGGGAGTGATTCCAGCAAAACTAGCGGTTGAGCAGAACTCGTATTCCTGGGAAATTGATGTTCGGATCACACGAGACTGAATTTCAAGAACCGGAGAACATGCAAGTACGTCTACCTAGATCGCCTGGCCAAGTATTACTTCAGAGACGGTTTGCCAGTTCGGGACGAACAGGCTTAAGGAGGGGGGCTGTTACGAGAAGCCTACCGAACCCAGAACATTCTCCACTCCCCCCTCCAGTGTGGCAGTTGTTGCATCATTCACCTAGGTGATTCTAGTGAGTTCCAGGAACACTTGAGATACACATTAAGCCGCCAGCATGTAGTTAAGGAGGGAAAACTGTACTGGACCTCAGGCATCTGGCAATGTTAAATGTTCACTACTCTGGAACATTGCGGATTAAGGTTCTTCAAAGGCTCTACTACAAAACAACTATTGTCTTAGCTTTAAATGATGGACTAACCAACAATATTCCTATATCGTATAATGTCTAAAGCAAAGACATTAGACAAGACCGTACCATGTTACCACTAATTTTAACATGCACAGGTGATACATTTCGGGCATGACAAACAAAAGCTGACTCATGAATATCACTTTAAAAATAATTATATAATTTAATCAGATAGTTTCACAGTAGCAAAACGTTTAAAACAATTCAAGTTAAATAACCAGAAACACAAATCTGTTAGCAAAACAAATCAAAATGTAATTAATCATAAAAATGTAAAAATACTTGGTAGACACTGAAATACTGTAAAGTGAAAAGTTATTGCCTACTGAAGTACATTCTTACATGGTGTATGTATGTAAGCGTTCAAGTTCAAAACCTGACAACAATTTTTGAAGTCTGAGATGCGCAGAGGTAATAAGAGTACTACCCCATCTTAATCAGTAACTAGAGAGAGTAGGCAGTAAAAGACTGGTATCTCACTCACACACTCACTTTCTCTAGTACACACTGTTGTATCACTCCATGCAGACTTCCAATGTTTATTATACATAATCATTTTTTTTGAAAACAAGCAATTTCCAGTTTTTGACATATTTTCTAGTGAAACTAATGACAATGAGTAGCACAAATACTTTTGTTTTCAAACTATGCTTCAGTAATGACTACACAATTATATGCTCTTACCAATGTATGCAGTATAACACACTGTAAAACACTTCTGCACATGTGCAAAATTAATGAAAACTGTATTAGTTTTACAACACTGTGTTTGTCCACTGTGCATCTCAAGTTCACTGTTCAATAACTATCATCAGGTTTATAAACTACTAACTGAAGCAGAGAAGTAACATGACAGTACACCAAATTCATTTTAGTTACATTACTGCTCTGACAGAACATAAGTAATGGCAATTTCCAGGATTACCTAACAAGCAGTACTGCTGCTTTAACATTCTGGTTGAACAAAAATAACAGCAATGCATAATCATAGTACACACAATGTAGACACAAGTTACTAAACTTGTTTACCTTCCATGTAACGTAGACAGACATACTCCCGGAGCATACAATATTTTCAATCATAAAACGGAGTTTACAACGGCTGGCACTTATTTACATAACAATAATGTAAATGCATGCCTAGTGTGCATCACAACATATTAACCGCCTCTCTGCACTTCATCATAACCGCAACCAGACTGCTGTAACACAGAAAGTGGCCAGTCACTGTCGACTTTTCCTTACTAAATCATCATACACACCTATAATTACACAAACACATGAATTAGACAACAAAATAATAAACAAAATAATTTTAACAAAACATAAATTTAACTAATGTTTCTTATTTTCTTCCCCAATCACAACACCTGGTGTTTTGACAAAAAATACTGTAGGACATCTGCTGAACAAAAACTAATCTGGGATTGATAAATGCAGCCAGTGAACTACGCCACACTCAAAAGATTTTTTTTTAATTCAAAAGATGTCTACAATATTTCCTGGCTGAAATATCAAACAATTAAACAAAACTGACTATGCACATTCTACTGCTGTTCGTTTTAATGGTATACAGCTATGAATTTATAACTACCCAATTAAAATACATAATTATTTACATCTTAAAAAAAATTACTTTTTATTTGTCTGAAATGTGTCCACCACATTTTTACTAAGAATTTTCAAATTTCTTGTATTTAGATAAGGTTCACATTAAATCTATAAAATTCATCTAAAAAACTGTTGCAAATATTAAATTTTCAATACATCAGCATACAATGTTTTACTACTGAAACATGTGTTCTCATTACCCATAAATTATTTATTATTGTTGATATTCTATTAGGCAACTACACAAACTGTGTGGTACTCTAACTAGATTAAACAAACGAGTAACTTCACATAATGGAAAGTTAACACAAGTTTGCTTTTGACAAGTCATGTTATTAATCAACTGGCAATTACAGTACGGGAGCTGTCTAAAAAGTTAGCTTTTTATTATGTGTTTATAGCATGTTCCTTTTCTTTTAAGAACTTTATATATTTAAATTATCAATCAACCTCACAAAATACTACTTTTTAAAATTGTTATCTTCCTAGAAGATTTTTTTCACCACGTTTTACCCTACATTTAAAATTTCACAGTTACTATACTCATTCTATTTTACGGCAAGAACAAAAAGATTAACTGGTTTTGTATCATCTTTTATATTTTCATAAGACGTAAAAAAGGCACATATTATGAGGGGATATAAACAAAAAAAATCAGAATTGTAGTACAGTTTCCACCGCTAGGTGAGTATGCATGGGACTCTTGTGAGTCAGTCTCCCAATTGGCATTGTTGTGGAAGGTTGTGTGTGGCTACAGTAATTTTTGTGTGCAAGCTGTTCAATCTTTTTGCCTATTTTGTGATGGCTGATTCACACGAACAACATGCGGTTATGAAATTTTGTTTCTTTTGGGGAAAACACTAGAAGCTTACAAGGACGCTGCTATAAGTAAACATTGTGTCATGCTGTTCCCGTTTGAGTTGTAATGTCAATTGATGATCAACATCATTCTAGATATCCTTTGATCAACCGAACTCGTTAAAATGTGACGATAATTCATTTATCATTCTGGAAGACTTGTTCCAGACTGGCCAAACAAGTCAGGAAACACAAAGCTATAGGACACAGGTAAGTGGGTGGTAGACTCAGAAGAGATAGTTGAAGGATCTCTGAAGACGTAACAGGCAGCACCTTGCCTATGCCGTGTTATGAAGATGATGATTCAGGAAGATAATCGTCAAATCATTGATGAACTTGTCGAATTGACTGAGGTGTTATAGTTCTTGTCAGCAAATTTTGTAGCAGGAATTGGGCACGAGATGAGCTGAAGCCAAGTTTGTGCCTCGCCTGCTCACCCCTGATCAGATAGACACCTGACTATACGCCATGCTTTGAAGAAATAACTGGAAGCTGGGCCTGTTTTCTTTTCCAGTCATAACTGGAGATGAATTTTGGTGCTACAGTTACGATCTCAAAGCACCAATCCAGTCAATGGAAAACTACAATGCCTCCCTTGTCCCCAGAAATCATGACAAGAGAAGTCACTACACATTTGTTTCTTTGATGTGAGAGGAATTGTGCACTCATAAAGTAATTTGTACTCCAGGGTCCAGTAGTCAACCGAAGTTCTTATTTAAAAGTTTAAAAAGGCACATCATGATCTGCGGAGAAAACATCCCAATTTGTGCCAGACAGATGACTGGTTCTTCCAGCGTGACAATACACCTGTCCACACAGTGCTCAGTGTTAAGCAATTAATGAGTGTCTCATATACTGCATTCACTCAATCTGCACAGTGCAACTTTATTTCCTCAAATGAGAAGAGAACTCAAAAAGAAAACATTTTGCTGAAGAGGTGAAACAAAAAATGGCAGAAGCACTACAAAGCATCAAACTGATGGGTTTAAAAAACCCTTTTGAATACTCAGTTGATTCAAATAGAGAGTACTTTTAACGGGCATTGAAGTTTCAGACCATACAAATATAAATTCCAGTTTTTATTTTTGGTATCACCTTGTATATATTTTTCCTCCTTGTCACAAAACAAACACATCACGACAAAATTTAATTTTTCACTTTTTAAATGTACCTTTAGGTTATGTAACATGGACGGATATAGACTATACCACAAATTAACAGTGTGTTATTAACATTCAAACAATGGGTGTCGGTTAGCATTCGATTAATTTTCTAGCAATTTATTAGCTACTTCAAAAATCAGTGCCCATTTTCAAGTTAAGCTAAAACATGAAGAATATAAATAACAATACTTTTATCAACTGCTGAAGTCAATAAAACCAAAGCTACATAAAACTAAGCATAACTATGTGAAACAACTTTCCTTGCAGAGTTCTACTGTCCAGTAACACAAGCTTTTTTTTCTATATGCTATGTACCGTACAGTTCAGGGTGTTTTCTGGTTTTGGGAGACGCATGGTAGTCAATTTTTTTTTTTTTTTAACGACTCCATCACCTAAACAATAAAGAATTATTTGTTATTTTTGTTCTTTACGTTTCCCCATCTTCCTTAGTGAAAGAACTGTTAGATAAATTAGGTGAAGCGTGCAGTCTGAAAAACGTTTATACACAGTAATTTCAGTGTATATTAAACCACAGAAAAAATATACACAAAAATTTTGAAATTTTTGAAGATAAAACAACTAAATGTATACAGATTACTCAAAACGTACTTTTTAATGTACCATACCCTTGCTAATCTTGACACAAATATATCCAAACGAACTTTAAGTTCCTTGTAGTTTAGTTATTTTCTTCAAAATGAAGTTTACATGAAATTACTATATGACATTGTACATCAAAAAATTATAAATATCCACACAAATCTGAAAATACTACTAAATGTATTAAAAAATGAATAAACTTTGTCTGCTGTAGTACAGTATGGTGGTAGAGTACCATCAATTTGCTAATAATGTACTGTAGTCGGGCCCAGCTCCAGGCAGGGGCGAACCGTGCCACCGCCCAGGGCGGCAGATTCCGTGATGTTAAGTTTTGAAATTGAGGGAAAAAATATAATTATTCACTTAATTTCATCACAATATGTAAGATCAGTAAGAATTACTGTATGTATAAAGTCAGCGGAGTTTAACGAAGAATCGAAAACTCGTAAACAAGATAACATAAACCTGACTTTTTCAAAGCTCAAACTTATTAAAACTTATCTCAGATCAAGTATGTCCGAGACTTGCCTGAGTGGTCTGGCGACTATATCTACAGAACATCAGTTAGCTGAATAACTTGATTACAATGAAGTCATAAAGGAGTTTGCCAGTGCAAAAGCTAGACGAGTATTTTTTAACTAAGGTATATGATACATTACTTTTGTTATATTTCAGTAGTAATGAATTTTAGTTAGTATTTTAATTTTAAGTCATCGGATAGGCATACATTTTTATTGTCTCATGATTCCTTGTATTGTCTCTACAATTTTTATTGTAGCCGTTCGCCGCATCGTAAACGCGAAAAAGTTCTAGTTATTTCATAAACACAACTATGCAAACATTGCTAGTCGTTATTTGAAGGCAATCGCCATATCTTTAGAGTAGGTCTAGTGTGGGTGAATGTGTTCAGAGTTAAAATAGGGAGGGGGTGGCAGAAGCGCTAGGGCCAGAGCCCTGCATGTAGTACTGGGTACTGCTTGTCAATCTAACTTCACACTCATTTTGTTATGACCGAAATTTCAAAGCAAGTAGGAAACCTTGTTATATCTGTTTCATGATAAAAGCAAAAGATTACTGTTATCTATGTCTTCGGCAAAGGTTACTGTAGTCAATCGGTTGAAGACACTAATGAGAGTCCTGGATATATTAACCTGCATAAGCCAACATTACATTACCTTCGGCTAACAGACATTGGAGCTTTGATTACGTGAACAAAAATATTGCAAATTTTAGACACTACTGATATATTCACAATGTAGGACATACCTATTACTATACAATCGTCAATATGAATGTTTATTTTTTCCAGTTATAAAGTCATTTCAAAAAACATACAAAATACCAACAGTTTAACTCAAGAAGGTACACAAATCCAGTTTATTATTACACATCTTATATGCATGGCACATGGCATGATCTCTATCTAGTATAAAGTTGCTAGCAGGCATCTGTTTGAGCTAATCTCGAGAACCAAACAGCATTTTTTGATGTAGTTTTCATCACTGTGTGAAAAGTTGAGGTGTATGATACCAGTAATCTATGCCAAGCAGTGAAAATGTCAGTCAAAGGAAAAACAGCTGTCTGAGTGCTTTCTTAGCTTCATTAAAAATACATTACAACAATTTAAAGTACATTAGAAGAATTATAAAGTTCTTACAAAAGTGTAAGATAGAAAACGATGCTTCTTAAAACAGCCTCAATAGGTTTTTTTATGTTACAGAGTCCAGTTCTTTTGAAAATTACAAACCATGTCTTTCTTTATTTAATTCTTAACAAAATGAACTGTTATATACCTCAAGTATCTAAATAATAAATGTGCTTCAATTAAATAATTTGCATATATACTTCAGAAAATATAGTTTCAGTGAAAGCACAAACATCTCTGCACAGAATAAAATAAAAACCCCAGGAAGACACCTGTGTGTTCGGGTTAATCTCGGGAACCTCTAGGCTATTCTGATCACCTTTCATCCTTGTAAAGAGTATCTGCAGATGAAGGTCTAGACGTATGAAACACTACTCTATGACAAAAACAAAACCAAGTATATTAGTGAACCAAGTCAAAAGAGGGGGGGGGGCAAAAATGGCTAATAGCATTTCCTACAAAGAAACTAGTTACAAACTCCTCTTGTCTTTGTAAGGAGTTAGGACAGGTTGCTAGTATTTTTATAAATACGATTAAGATTTCTTCTCTTTTAACAATGCGAGACAAGAAGATAATGAGAGAGTCAACCCAAAATGCTGACTAGTAACATAAAACCTATACAACTCTTCTGGTATATACAAAGTATGAGTGAGGAATGTTTATCAAAACAGATATTGCACTGGAACCTAGGGGTAGAAGTAGATAAGGAAAAATCCAGGAGTTGGAAGGATTGAAAGAAGTGGAAATGAAGCCAAACTATTTCTTTTAAAACAGTGATGGATGTTTTCAAACAACGTGAGTGCACAATCACAAAATCATACGTACTTGAACTTCAAACCCAGACAACGCAACTATCTAACCTCATTACATAATACTTTACAAGAATATGAAAATCGTCTAATGCTGACATTAAACGTTCTGTGATGCATAAAACATCTTATAATGGAGGGAAATGTTCATAAACATTTAGTGTTTTAATAATAGAAAAAATACTTTATACACTCTACTACAGGTGTGTTCAAAAAAAGACAACTGTTTGCGTAGCACGTAAACTGCGCAAGTGAGCTGCACAATTAAGTGCTGCTAGCGACAGGTTTTGATGCCGGAATGCCATTTTCTCCGTCCGTCATGATCATCAGTCTTCGAACTACACGCACTGCAGTGGGACCATCCAGCAGATTTATAACGAAGTGAGAATGAAGATCTTAACACAACGGGTGTGTATAAAATTTTGCTACTAACTTCGTAAAATCTTTACAGAGCTATTTCCACTGCATTCCTAAGTATTCATTACCATTTCCATTGGTACGGAATTGTTGACCGATTTCAAAACGTGTCTCTTTCCAATTGTTGTCAACAAATGCAGTAAGAATTTTTCAGTGATACGATACATTTAAAATTTTCTATTATATGGATGCGCATTCCCTCAGAAAGTCTCGGCAGTTAAACGATGATTTACAATTACCACATCACGAGCTCTCTTCCCCATGATCTTCGATATCGCTTTGATCTGCACTGACCATTGTTTTTGCCCTCTTTAAAAATTCTTAAAATAATCGTTCGGTTCATGCAGCCTCCACGTATGCTTAATTCAAAACCAGAATGTCTCTGTAAAGTTTTAACCTAGTTTTGCCGCAAAAGTTCATATACACACACATTGTTCTTCGCGGTCTTTCTTAATCGCTTTCTCACTAATCTGCCGGCCAGGGTGCGGACGTCCCCACTCAATCTGGTATACCTCAAAGACTAATGCTGATAGTGGAACAGAATAAATGGCAGTTTGTTGTCAAAAACTATTGCTAGGTGCGCCCAAAGTCGCGGCACGTTGTTTGTGCGGGTGATGTGTTATTCAAAAAGTTCGGTCTTTTTTTGAACAGACCTCGTATATGCTACCAGCATGTACAAACATGATACAAATTACAAACCATATTTCAATGCTTCACTGCTGATTTACAATGGAATAGCCCCTACTAAAACATTAGAAAGCTAAAACTGCAGCATAAATGTGTCATTTAATAAAACTGCAGCCATGTCTGGCCCTCTCAAGTGTGATCATAATTCAAATTATTAAAACCAGTAGTTATATCAACGTTCCCAACTGGAAAAGATTTTTCTCATAATCTTTTGCTGCCAATATTTTCAGCAGTTACTAAGTATACTGTCCATTCTTTTTCTGCTTAAGTTGCTTGTCAAATTTTTAAAAATCTTGAAATTAATAGGAAAGTTAATAAGTTAAGTACAGAAATAAAAAAGTTGAAAGATCAGATATTTCAGAATGTAAGGAATGAAAATATTTAGAAAATATATTTATAATTATGTTAAACAATAACTACAAATTCTATTACCAAATTTCGTAACAATAAATTAGAAACATTCACGGACTACCTAAAAATATTTTGATGACAAAACATCTTTTCAAGTCAACGATACTGACATAATTCAAGTACACATGCAGTTACATTTACGGCCACACACACAAATTAAAGGTGAATGATGAATGCAATTATCAAATCACAATATGCAACTCGAATACAGATTTTTAATATTTTAATTTTTAATACTTTATATTCTGATCGAGTTCACCAATGCTTTTCTGAAATGAGTAAAGCTAGTGCTGTTGCGTTTCAATTAAACATGTAAATTCAAGTAACAATGTTTAAAAACTGAAGAAGCTCTTCATTAAAAACATACAAAATTTTATATAAGTAAACCAAACAGTTTATGAAATCTTTACTGCTTGAAATGTGTCCATATGACAACAACAACAAAATTATTAACTACAAGTGTTGTAAAGGAAAATTAAAGTCACTGAAAACTAACATAAAATATAATCTAATGATTTTTTTTCAACGGACGTTAAAGTTTATGCCCCTCTATAACCCACTTGTTTGTTACAAGTTCTAATAATTATTAAAAAGAAGTTTATTACACTCAATAAAAGCATGAAAATCTTATACAGCCTAGGTTTCATGCCTTTCTAATAGAGGTCTTAGAGCCCTACATTTTTGCCACACTTGTTTTTTGATATTTTCTTTTATAGTCTTCTGTGCAATATTTTTACAAGTAGCCTGCATAAAAATGGTATTTTGAAAAATATACTCTTATGAGCCACAAGCAAGAATTTCAGGAAATGCTATAATACAACTGTGAAAATTTACTGTTTTTATAACACTGGCAGGACACGGGGAGTTTTTATAGTTTTACACCTAACCTAATGTAACCATCAGTCCATAGTATAAACACTAAAAATAAACAAGCACAATAATAATTGCCATAACAACAATATGACTGCCACAAAACAGAGCACATCTCATCATTGCACGCTGAATGAGGAAACCTTGTTATGGAAGGGTCACTTTGATGATAAGAACTGAGAATCCCCAGTAGCAACTAGTGTTTATGATAAACTGAACGGATGTGCTGCGTAAACGGAATAAAAAAACTGGTACCCATGAAATTAAATACAACGTTTAAAAATTACATTCAGATTTGTACAACAACAAAATAATCTTAATGATTTGGTGTTTATTAGTGCTGTAATAATTGGATTTGTATAGATTTTCTGAGTGTAAGAAGAAATTTTTGTTTTGTTTTGTAAAATTTATATTTAAAAAATATTTTTATCAATTTACAAGTTCAAGGAGAAGTAACTTTGGCATATTATTACGTATTTATGTTACAGACAAGTTGAAAATTTCACATTTTCATCTTAAATATAAATTTTTTATTGATTTTGTGTAAATACATGTCGTTTAGTGAGAAATCAGTTTTCCCTTTATGACTACTCCATACAGAAACAGTCTGGACTATAATGGTTAGCAGATTCATAATGTTGTTGAAATATCTACTGGGTAAAAGCTGGATTAATAAATGGAACCAATTTTAAACGATAAATACAATTCAGTGGTTAAGTCCAACTTTTGCTAAACTTGTGTTGCTACCACTAATACTCACTTACACTTCCATGAGCCGAGAGGCTTGAAAGCGCTCATAGAAGTGTAAGTGAGTATTAGTGGTAGCAACACAAGTTTAGCAAAAGGAACCAATTTTATCTACTTTTATGTAGGTAGAGTTTCTTACAGTATTTTTTAAATAACTTAAAAACTATATGCAACTTTTAAACTTCATTTTGTGCTACAGTTATTATACTCCAATAAGCCAGAATACCAAACATTTTTATCTTTCAATACTGGCTCTAAATATAAGTTCCAACTGAACGAACTTCACAACCAGAAAACAAAATTATTAATGAAAACATATATGCAGTAGGCGGAGAAGCATTACTTGTTAAATTCTACAGCGTTTTCTTCTCATCCACAGAACACAGACCTGTTTCTATATAATTTTTTAATTATTTAGACTATTTACAAATTAGTCATATATAAACTCAAACAGTGTAAAAGCAGAAAGATAAGTGAACAATATGGTATCAAATGTTACTATTTTGTTGAAAGTTGTATACGTTTTTTCCCACTTAGTTAATACCATAGTTGCAACAACTATGATTTACACGTTATAATGAATAAACTAGTGATACCCATTTACTGAACACTTTATAATGCCAATTACAATGTGATCTAACAACACCAGCAGATAACCAGAAAAGCAGAAAACCCCAGAAGCCAATTAAGTCTGTGAGTTGAAGAGCACACAGACAGTAACTGTATCTATGAGGGCAGTTCTTGGTACAACTACAGAGAAACTCACTACTGGCGAGTCACAAAAGAAACTGCACCAACTGTTCCTAACTCTTGAGCAGAACCGTAACATAAAACATATCGATACACAGAGATTATAAAACTGATGTAAGAAAAAATAGTCTTACTATATTATAACATCAGAAATATAGAATTAAATTTGAAATGTTTAAAGAATTTAATTTCTTACAATTTAGTTCTTAGATAAATATGTGTATTTTCAAATTTCAATTATAAATCAAACACCAACACTAATATGACTCTATATAAACTTATAACAAAAGTTTGAATTTCTCTAGTACTGTACCAGTTTAAAATCGTACAAACTAAAATGTTCGTGTACAAACTAAAATGTTCAATACAAATTTTACTTTAATATATTTAATATACGAACAGCAGCACCAATTACAGAAGAACTGTGAAAAACTACAACAGTTTTGTCGTTTATATTATTTACCAATCAATCCGAATTTGTCTACATTTTGCTGTCACTCACAACTTGTTGATTTTTTTTATTCTAATAAATTGTATGTATACACACTATTACATCTAAATATTTAGAAAATATTAATGTTTTGTAATATTGGATTAATTTTATTTACAAAAATTTAAATATAAGTTTAAATCGTGTACAGGTGACATGTACAACACTGATGTCAATGAGCTTCCCCATGCATAAAAAGTAAATAGAACATTCAGCTGTCAAATATGTTTACACAGCACGTAACACATTAAATTTTTTGCTAATCTATGTAAAGCATAGTCTTTTAGTCTTCAGTCTGTACTGAAGATATCCAGCCATTTTGAATGTCTTGATAATATGTTTCATAAACCTCTCAAACATAGATAATCATCCACAGAAACCATTTGAATTATTAAAAGAGCCTTTGCTGAGGATTCTACAAACGATGCTCCAAACTAGAGTGTGGAATCCATGCAATCAGGATGATCAGGAATCCGCAGAAAGTGAGCTACATTCTAGAAGACCTTCAGTCAGGCGAACTTCTGAAAATGTTAAATGCATGCAAGTTTCTACGGAAACAAAAACCCAGTCTTGTCAATGGAAGTTATCAGGGTCTCCTTATCCAAAGTGAGAGCAATGTCAAGGACATGTTAACTGTTTCATTTTTACCATGAAGGTATGGTCCATCACTAGTATGCATCTCCATAGCAAACAATAACTTTAATGTATAAAGGATTTTTAGTACTTACAAGTACACCTCTAGGTATTCCAGTCGGTGATTTTCTTAGTTTTTCATCCGAGATGCATTTCAGAACAGTTGTGTTCCATCTTCAATCGGAATCATTTAGTAAACTTACATATATAAAAAATTTCCACTCAGATGAGCGTCGTCGACACAGGTACATAAAACACAACACTTAAAAACACAACACATAAAATTTTTAAAAATAACGTTAACATTACACCGAATTCGAACAGACGATTTAAAAATCGTTTTCGGTGTACCGTTAACATTATTTAACAAATTTTTTTAAGTGTTGTGTTTTATGTACCTGTGTCGACGACGCTCACCTGAGTGGAAATTATTTATATATGTAAGTTTACTAAATGATTCCGATTGAAGAAGGAACACAACTGTTCCGAAATGCATCTCGGATGAAAAACTAAGAAAATCACCGACTGGAATACCTAGAGGGTACTTGCAAGTACTAAAAATTCTTTATACATTATTAAAGGTATTCTTTGACTGTTTCATAAAAAAAAAAATAACTTTAAAGAGTACTATGCAGAAATTCTTCACAGGCTGAGGATGCACTATGGAGAAATGGAAGCAGCTGTGAACAAGTGGTGATTGCCACCTTCATATGACAATGCAACCTTTGTATGCTTCAAGCCTGGTGCAATGTTTTTGGCAAAACATAGTATTGATCAAGTTGCTAGCAACTCAAGCCTTCCTGTGACTCCCACCAACTTCTTTTTCCAAAGGCATAAATCACTACTGAAAGGAAAAGATTATACATGTTAGACAAGTTTCATCAAGAGAACGTGACAAAGCAGCTCATGACAATTCCAAAACAGAGCTTTGCAGACTGTTCTGTAAAGAGGAAGAGATACTGACATATGTGTGTGAAATCCCAAAGGGAACTAAGGCTCCATTGTGTTAATGCTGCTTTTCTCAAAATATTATATGGCTGAATACTTTTCGGTCAGACCTCTCGTACATTATTCTCCACCGCTTAATGCAGTGCATACAACTATTACATTTTGATGCAATTAAAACTATGTACATTTCACAAATCTGAAAAACACTGTTTCATCAGTTTAGGTTTTCATGGAGGAAAAATAAATAACACAATCAATCACAATATACATGATTTATGTACGACTTTCTTATCCACATCTTTAATATTTATCGTTTTTTGTATATTTAAAGCTGACGAGGTGGGTAGCTGTGTGCTTGCACCACCACACTGCTTCAATTCAAGAATCACTCTCTTCTCCCTCAGAAGGTATGACAAACCAACAAATGATATTATACCTAGTAATACCGCCTAATTAGCCATACAGAGTCGTTTCTCAAAACAGGAAACCCCCATATCATTACAGTGAATTTCAAACTAAAGAAAGGGAACTTACTACAAACAACACAAATGCACAAGGTACACAATAATTCAAACATGCAAAACTTAATTTACAAGAAACTACCATTTCTATAAAAGCCAAAACAAAAGGATAACGTATAGGCCTATATAGTTCAGAATTCTTTAAGCTGTAAATTAATTCAATTATTTTAACATTTCCTGCTTTAACAAAACAACACAAACAAACAAACATGCCAGTAAGCTGGTAAATGAACGATGCTAACATATTGGTTTGTGGTGGATAATCTACTGCTTCAGTAAACACAACTAAAAGTCACTAAATCAAACCTACAGCCTGGTTTTCTTTTCTGCAGACTGTTTAATAACTTCTAACATTTAAACAAAGTGGAACACACACAGGATGGCACAAAAGTTACTTGACACTTGTTAAAAAAAACCTACTGAATTTATTTATACCAGCAAAATGAGGTACCATAATTTTTGCCCATAATGTTGGCATTATAAAACCGATACTTTTGTCTTGACAGGTTAGCAATACAACGCACCTGTCTAGACCTGTTTGTCAGTTACATAGTGATAAATTCTACTGAGTGCGAGTTGATTATCTGTGTTATGTAGTTACAATGTTAACAAAAGAAGAAAGGATTTTCGCTCTAAAAACTTTTTATAAAAGTGGTGCTACTGCTGTTAATAATGAGTGGAATGAACATTTCAATTTAAATCCACCATCTAGACAAGCTTTGTACATACAACTAACGAGATAAATTTGAACATCATGGATCTGTCATGGATGCACCAAGAACAGCCCAAACAGAGGAAAATGAATTGCGCGTTTGTTTAGCTCAAAGTCCACAAAAATCAACAAGAAGATTAGCTTCTGAGCTGCAGGATATTTCACGAACGTCAGGAAAAAACTTTGCACAACCAAAAATTTAAAGTTTACATTCCACGTTTACATCATGAGTTACTCGAAGAAGACACAGATTGATGACTTCAGTTTTGTGAATTGTTGCTCGACCAACATAATCATGATCTGCAGTTATTCAGTAAAACTGTGTGGACTGATAAGGCCAATTTTAAATTAAATGGGCAAGTTAATAGACATAACTGCACTTTTACTGGTATACTGATAATCAACATCTTTTGTTAGAGAAACTAAAGCTGGAAACACATTGCTATCACGTCACGTGAGCTCACGTCTTGCATTAACCCGTGAAATCGTAGTGCAGAGACACACTTGTCACTTCATATTCACGTGAACACGTGTAAACACTCGTGAAGGCAAATAAAATTCTACTTAATCAAAAAATCAGTTAACATAAGAAAGAGCTGCATACACTATATAAACTTAGAAAAACAAGAAAAAGGTGACTTTAAGAATCTAATACAAGGTTCAAAGTACAAAATACAAGAAGATCCAGCTAAATTTCAAATGTATTTCAGACTGAATAAGGAAGAATTTCATTATTTACATAATCTTACTACAGATGATACACAAAAAAAGAACACCCTGTAATGGTACAGACCGATGGGGTTTTGTAAGTGAAATCTTTTCAATACGACAACCCATGTCCGGAACGCTATAAGCTCTCAAGAGAGATTCACTGTATGTTTAAGGTAACCATGAAATAAATGAAAACAAAGGCTTGGCATCGTAATTGATTATATTTTAAAGCATTATATAATTGTTAATATTTAGTATTTTTAAATGCATATAATTTGTTTAACACGAAATTACTGATCAGTGGTTATAAAAAAACAAACACATTTTTTAATTAAAAAAAAAAAGAAACCTACTGTAATTTACATGTCATTAATCTTCGTGCAATCTCACTTTTTCTATTAACAACTACTCCATTTTCGCGTACTTGTCACCTCATGCCTCACAAAAGCGTGGTTGAACAGAAAAAGTGATTCACGTGAGGCGTAAAATGGCCAGCTATGTCACGTGATATACATGACGTGAAGACAGTGTGTCTCCAAGCAATTTAACTCAAGCTGAAAACCCACTCTCACATTTTTTACTTTCACGTGATCTCACATGACGTGATAGCAATGTGTTTCCAGCTTAAATCAACCAGGTGTGAGTGTTTGGGGGGAAATATCCTCTTTTGGCGTACTCAGACCATACTTGTTTGAAGGAACAGTGACAGGAGATAATTATCTAGACATGTTTAAAAATTATGTGGTACCAGGACTCATAATACATGTTGAAACTTTGAACATGATGGCGCTCCACCACATTATGCCACTGCAGTTGGCAATTATTTGAACGAAACTTTCATCAGAAGAGTGACTGGTAGACAGGTAGATATTGACATGCCTCCATGTTCGCCAGATATTACGCCAATGGATTTTTTCGTATGGGGTATTGTCAGGGATTCTGTTTATTCTAAAAAGCCTCAGACCATTGAACAACTGAAGGATTACATAGAGGAAGCATTCCAGAAAAACTTGAAAAATGTATTTCTGAAGATGGAAAGCAGTTTGAACATAAAAAATAACTGTAAGTAATAATAACTGTTAAGTTGCCTAGCTATAAATAAATTCAGTACGCTTTTTTGAATTCCAGTGTCAAGTAAATTTTGCACCACCCTGTATATTCCAAATTTGTTGATACAGATGTCCATCTTTGATTCTTGAAAATGCTCAAAACTGCAACAATCTACGCAATTAACACACAAGTAAGGCTGCTACTCAATCTACTTGTCACAACTAAGGTGAGACTCCAAATCTAAATCTACTTCCTGGTGCAACTGTTACAGTAAAAGTATGTAATCTTGAAAACCCACAAAAACATATATATGATGATACAAACTTGAAGATACAAACCATCTTTTCCAGATAAATAAGGAAAAATGTGTAGCAATAAAATGTTTAATAGTGGGCCAAGATGGAACGAGGACATTTAAATTGTAAAAAATGTTTGTTTATGTGTCAATATAGAAGGAATTATTCTCTATAACTATAAGTACTGGGAGACTGGTGAGAAGTGATTTCAAAACAAAGCATAGACATTGACACTGAACAAGACACTACACAGAAATCTTTAAGAGCTGAAAGAAGTAGCAGCCTCATATAATATGACAGCTTCGATAATACAGCCAGGATTTCCTTTTCGGTGGGGGGGGGGGGGGTGGTTAAGGTGGTTACACTTTTGTAAACATAAAATTATAAAAATTAGAAGATAATTAGTTGTTTGCTATTTATTTTGGTGTAAACAAGAAGTACATGTAGAAGCATAAGGGCTACTTTAATAGATATCTAAAATTTAACAAAGCCATGAAACAATGAAGATGACATCTTATATTATAATACATATATAATATAAACAATACCAGGAAACTGGCACAAATTTCTTCCCATCTTTTCCAGATGCTTGACACTGTTATGCTTTTTTTAAAACCCCACCTTAATGAGAACATGTCTGTAAATATTTATAGCAATAGAATTAAATTGGTCTACTCATTATTGTCACTGGAATTAATATAGTAGAGCATCGATTATCCGAACATCCATTAACCGAACGATCTATTATCCAAACTCAATGAAAAGTACAATTATGTACTGTACTATACAGTAATTTATTGGACACGTGTAGGCATATTGGATATTTATTGAACATAAAAAAATTGCTTTACAGTAATAAAAAAACGCTGTAGCTATACAGTCTTACAGCCTATGAAGACGGCGACAATGCTACTAATACAAAACCACGATGGCAGAAAAAGTTTTGACCCACTTGAGACTGTTCTAAAGTGGGCCGAAACAGAAGACAAGATAGATTGTATTCAGATTATGAAACTTAAAACGACTTCAGTCTTTAGCAGCGAGAAAACAGGGTATCACTCTGAAGCAGACAGTGATAGACAATTCTTTAAAAAAAGTGTAAATCCATGGTACTGTATGTTTTGTTTTGTTTTTAAATTTTTAGTTAATTTTATAGTACAGTGTTTGTCATTAAACTCTAATTTTGTTTAAATTAACTTCGTTTTTATTAACCACACTCAGTTTTAATTCAATGATTTTTAGCCTTAGTAATACATTACAGTACAGTATACAAGTTGCTGTAATTATATAACAGTATGTTAGAAATTATTTTATAATAAAAACCTTTGTTTTTGTAAAGGAAAATAATGTTTTCAATTTACGATCTATTATCCTAAATACGATTATCCGAGAGGTTCGGATAATCAATGCTCTACTGTACAAGATTTGCCATAAAAACGAGCCCAGAGTGCTTGCAAAACATAGTACTGAACACTACATTCAATCACGGGTCTATGCATGTACACAGTAACAGACACATTTTAATATTTACACTGTTAATTTGTTTTTAAAATAGTAATAAACCACTAAATTTAAAACACAAACAAATTATTAAATACAGATCCAAAGGCACAAATTTATAAGATTTGAACAGTAAGCACAAACAACTGGTTAATGTAGAAATTTCTGGAGTTGATATGAATCGATTAGTGCACTATAAATATAAAAAACCAAGTATGCCACCTCTTTCCTACTTGCAAAGAGGGCACAACCTCAAAACTAGGATATAAATTTTAACCATACCTCACCAAACAGACAACTAGCAACATTTACATGAAGTGATTTCATATTCACAAGACGGCTGTAACAACCCACAATTACAAATGTCATATACCTATAAAACTATTAACCTAATTATTAAACTGACTTACAACCTTTTAAAAATCTTTTACACTTTTCTTTGTTCTTTATTCCTCTGGGGACTGGGTTTAACCCTTCTCCCTCAAAAAACCCTCTTAATGCACCACTGGTCATTATATATTTTCTAAGAAACAAAGAAGTGATGTGCCATGGATTCAATTATACAGAAAGCAATAAGCAGCACATGATACAGGAAGATATCACAATAAAAAATGAAATTGAACTGAATGCTAAAAAAACAATATACCTGTTACTTATGTAACAGTAAAAATAACATACCTTAACGAGTTGATAATCTGCTAATATAATAAATAATACAAAATGCATTTTACTGGCATCTAAATCTACAAAAAAGTAAACAGCTCATTTTAATGGATAATACACTTGCGTATGGAAGCATCAAACGCAAAAACATACTGTCTACTAGTAATACGGACAACACTTCATTCAATATTACATTTGTAGTAAAATGTTAGTCTCACAAAAAACTAAACTCAATTCATGGAAGCTCAATGACACCGCACTGTACAGAATCAGGATTAACTGCTGATGGGCCGTGAAAGCCTACAACTAAAAAACTATTACATTATATAATTATATAAAAAAATTGTCTTTCGAATACTTATTACTGTATACATATCAGTTGCTTTTGTCAATTTACATTCATTTGTGTACATATCTTATTACAAAAATTAGTTGTTTACCATTTAAAAAATATGGTGGGGAAAATAGAATGTCAAAAAAAAAACATCAACAAATATGACACATTCGCTCACCTTGCACCAAGTCTCTTGATCCAGCGTCCACTCGCGCGATCGTACACCACCGTACTCATCTCTCATCACAGTCAAATCTTCATAAATACTGTTTTTTATTTATTTTTTTTTATTTGTACCACACATCCTTGTCCTCTTCTAAATCTTACTTTTTTTACTTTATACAGTATAGTTATATCTGTAAACTTGCATTCTTTACAGGAAAAATAGAGTAACACTCTCACATACATAAGATTATCGTCATACACCGACAATACTGAAAACTTACGTACAATTTTTCCATTCACTACAGTATTGTATTTCTTTAAAATTTAATTAGTAAACTTTTTCCAACACTTTTTCTCACAACAGTATTTACTTATTACTGGACACTGTACATTTTTGGGACAGTATTTAAATTTTTTCAAACGAAAATATAGAGAATTCATAAACAAGACAACAGAACTGAATTATATCTGTTTTAATTTGAAATAAAAATTTTTTACAGTGTTGTCACACTATAATTTATAACAGGAAAGTTAAGACTTTCACGGCCTGTTTCTACTTTGGCACACTTGAATAAAGACAATTCTTGTTTTAATTTTTTAGCACAAGCCAAACACAACTTTCTACATGTCTGTATAGCTGATGTGAAAAAAATGTACGCTATTATCACACAACAGACTATATTCATAAAAACTTTCATAATGCATGACTTAAGGCATTAAATAATCAACATCTATTGTGTGACTATTTCAAAAATCATACATGCACCACCACTCAGTCTGTTTTTCATCTAAAATTATTACTATTAACCTTATTTCAAATCGGAATGGTTGGTGCCGACCTTCATATGTTCAGAGTCTGCCATTTTATTAAAGACATAATATAAATAATAAGACTATGTCTTTCTGCACAAAATGTAATATGCAGACATATACAAAAAGCTCTAAACATACAACTGACACATGCAATTATTATTGGTTTATATCATGTTACGGCAGAATAATTAACTCATTGTTAACCCCATGAAATATTAAAAATTGTTTAAATATCTAACTTGTCTATAGTACTAAAAATGTAGTAGAAATAAATAGTGAATTTCTAACATATGACAAAGTAGTTTTGCCACAAAAGTGATACAAAATAATAATCAGTATTTTTAATACTAAAAGTCTTAACCACTGTGTGATGGTTTCGTAAAGATCCAGTAGATTAACTAGCTGCAATGGTGTGAGTGGAAACAAAAGTGTACAAAGAATGAGGCTCAGTTCACATCAGATGCACACGTGCACAACTAAAACGGTTGTGCGAGCACGCCATTAAAAATCAAGTTGTGTAACTCCAACATATACAAACGGTAACTCTGCTAATTCTGATCATACTGTCCACGAGCTGGCTGTGCATACTTGCATGTGGTGGTGCAATCAACTTCTCAAAACAAACTAGTTTGTTTTTGTGTGCAGTTACTTGTGGTCGCATGAACTATCTGAGCTAAAATATTTTTTTATTTGTTCTATGTATATGTATTGTTCATTCCAAGTCCAATACGCGGGACAGCAGCCTGACATGTTCTGGTGGTCGCAGTGTACGGGTGAACCTGATGACTTCCATGTGGGCAACAATGGAGAAACCAGAATGTAGGCTCTGCGTGAGGATGGCTCCGAGAAAGAGCAGATAGACTGCGAGTTCAGTGTGCACTGGTGTTAACCTTCAATGGGAGATAAATAGAAATAGTTTGGCTTTGACACCATAGGAGACATAGGCTGTGAAGCTTAGGTGCCAGTGAATAATGATGCCTAAATACTTCACAGACTATTTCCATTCAATAAGACTTCTGTTTAGGGAGAAGGCAGTCGCCTTGGATTTCTCTGTACTGATTACCACCCACCATTTCCTCAGCCAGTCTGGAAGTAGCACCAGCTGACATTTTTACTATTACAGCAGCATAACTGAGGTTAGCCGAGCTGTCATGATACGTGGCATCATCTGCATAGAGCGAAAGAGTGCCTCCAGGCTGTACACGTAGATAGTTCGTGTACACAAGGTATAGAACCTTTTGTTCTGCCTTGTGTTGAGAAACACCTGCGGCAACTGATCGAACAAATAAGTACGACCTATTGATGCATATCCTAAAGGAAGCAATTGCAAAGATACGACCACAGAAAATGTACAAAAGATATAGAGAAGGGGGACAAGGCAAGTTTCTAAAGAAGCCCTTAATGCCAAACACAATCAAAGTCCTTACGTCGAGCAGTACTGTGAAAGTAGAATGATGTTCGTTTTCAGCGTCCTTCAACTGGCTAATAAGCCTGATGAGTTGAAAGATCGTCAAGTTCTCTCTGCAAAAGCCGAACTGCTCCTGCCAAATGAAATTATCCAGCAGGGGGTAATCACCTTTGAGATGACTGGCAGAAGAGAGATGGGGGGCAATGATTCTCGGGAAGCATACCCAGCTTTCTAGGTTTAGAGACCATTAAAACCTTTGCATGTTTCCACGGGCTGGGGGAGTAATAGAGCTGGAGACATCCATTGAACAGCTCATGAATCAGTGAGATGAGAGCGGAGGGGGGGGTGTTGAAGTGCTGCTGCACTGACATGATCCTTGCCAGGGGCCTCCTTAGGATGAAGTCAAGCAATGGCCGATACCACACCACACCAGCCCAGTCAAACGGGGCTGGGGAGTCTTCATGAAGGCGAGAAAAATAGCCAGAAAGGAAGTTTCTGACTAGTCGCGTGATCGGAGTCGCAGATATTTCTACGGGCAGTAAATTGCTCCTCCATGGAATTGGCAAAGATCTCAGATTTGCCTTCCACAGAGTACACAATCCTGGTCCAGAGATTGTAAAGGATGACGGACCCTTTTGTCACCAGTCAGCTCTCTGCCTTCCAGACAGACTTGGGCCTGACTTCTAGAGAATCGATGTACAAGTCCCACTGATTCACAGTGGCATCAAGCAGAAGCTGCTTGACAAGGTTAGACTGAGCGCTGAACCTGCATTTTATGGTGCACATCTCCAGGTTTGTTGCCATCTCCGAAAATTTAAATCACACGCCACCAGCAAGGGCTGAATTCAGCTGATATTTCTGATCAGGAATTCCTTTTCAAGGAATCTGAAGCTGCTGAGTTAGAGGTGACCGGGAGCAGCAATACCATATAAAATCTCCTTTGTTGAAAAAATCTTCTGTGTCTGAAGTTGCTGAAAATCCATCACCAGATGTGTAAGAAAACACTTGATATCACATTTTTTCAGGCAGAGAGGAGAACAAAACAACTATGCAGAAGCCTTTAAAAAATCACCCAAAAATCGTTCAGGTGGAGGAACGAAAAGCTCAACAACATGACAAGAAAAACCGAGCTGCAGTTGAAGACCTCGCTGCCAATTATCACTTTCTTATGAGCCTTCCCCCATCATTGAAAGCAATCCCAACACATAGAAAATGATCATTAGACAGAAGTTAGAAAACATGTCTTCATTGAAGACAAGCTCTTATCACACAAGAATGTTTCCTGTCCCTCCTTCGTGTAGTGTCCCTCCTTTGTATTCATCATAACAAAACTTTTTCCAGCTTGAACCAACTTGAAAGTCACAACAGATCAGGTACCTCTCCCTACCAAGCGCATACACATATGCACAGATTTCCAACCCAGTGAACATCTTGCAGGAGCTAAATCTGAAAGAATCTGTTCAGAGAAGCAGTCATAGTTACAAAGAGCAATACTCAAACCATATGTCACTGCACTAGTGGGACAACATTTTTAAGTATTTTGTTCACAAAAATTAATAACTAAGTGTGCAGTGTTATTTTATGTGAAACACGCTGAAGAAAATGTTCACCTTTCAAACAATACATTCTGAATTTTGTTGATAACACTTGGAATCGTATACCAATTTTTAAACGCTGTAATGTATGGTATTCTCGTAAATCTACAAAATGTAGTAAACATGTAGCTTTAAAAAATTAATGAATACAATTAGCAAAAATAAAATTATTATTTTTTTTTTACTTGATTGTTAAATGCATTTTCAACCCTGTTTACCGTATTAGACCTATTTTGATTATTATTATTATTATTACACAGAAAGTATGCAACGTCTGGAAAAATATGATTGTACTAAAGTCTTCTTCTTGATCTTGAAAGTACTCATTGAATAACTCTCTTCAGTTAAAAAAAATTAAAACCCCGTTTTCCATTACAAATTACTCATCATCAAACGATTCCATCTTGTGAACTAAAAATAGATAGAAAATAGTAGTTGCAGCTTGGTTGTACATTGTTGCCCACATTATGACCATTTCTTGCACATGTGCTCGTTAGTGGTGCATGCTCGCGCAACCATTTGTTTGTGCAAGCGTGCATCTAAAGTGAACTCTACCAAACTGTTCTACTGCAACCCCCTCACAAAAATCCCAGATCCTCGATAGGTATATTAGTGTTCACCATCTGTTATAAATGAAAGCATTAAGATTGAACTTTATTTTATTTGGAGAGGCAATTCAACAAACATTCAACAACACTCATAAGATACTATCTGCAGATTCCTATAAGGGCTTACGGCACCAAATTATATTATGGGCAAAACAACTTTAAAAAACAAACTTGTCTGTGTCTGAATATTATATTTTTAAAATATTATTTTGTGTGTGTGTGTGTGTGTGACAAAATTATACTTCTCTAGAAGAAAGAATGTTTTAATAACAAATATGTTTAAAATAAATTAAACTCTTTATGTTAAGAAACTATCTTTTTAATGAAACAAAGACATTCATTACCCACTAATACCCAAAATCCAACCTTACTTTGTTTGTTAAAACCGTGTCCAAAGTGGAAAGCGAAAGCATGTTTATTTAACACTACAACTGGCAACATGTCTCTTGCTATGGGAGGGTTTTCTTAAACATCAGAAATGAATGACTAATCAGAAAAGAATGCCAAATCCTCCCAAGGTCAAAATAGTAGATAGTTGAACAAATTATATTTTCTGTATACAATTAGTACTCTCATTCATCATAATCAGCTGTAGCTCCAAAACTCTCCATGGATCCCTGTTACAAGAGTCTATTCCATTCATCCATCAATTCTAAGGGAACGTGCATAGCGCGGAATACTAGCATACAGTAGTGTGCAAATTAATCCGAACACAGATTTTTTTCCATAAAAAGCTACTTTATTCACAAACAAAACCACACAAGTACATTTAGAAAAATAACTAGTAGCTGATATGTCCTCCTTTGATCTTAATGAGGTCAGACACAAGTTTCAGCATCGATTCGACAAGTGTGTTGCAGTTTTTTTTTATTTCTTCATCATGAAACCATACCTTTATGACAGCTTCAATCAGTGCATTTTTGTGGTACAGTTCATTTTTTCCACTCTCCGCTTTGCGATAGCCCACACGTTCTCTACTGGATTCAAATCCGCGGAATTGCCAGGCCAATTTAAAACAAATTTTGTGTTGTTGAAAAAAAGCTTTTACTTTTTTGGCAGTATGGCATGGTGCTAAATCTTGCTGGAACACTCCGTTGCCTTCTGGGAACAGGTCCTGAAGTTGTGTGATGACTCTTGTTTGCAGAATGTTGATGTATTCATCACTTCTTAGCATACCATTCACTGGAACCAATGATCCAGGGCCTTTGGAAATAAAGTTACCCCAAAACATTTTTTTTCGGGGTGCTTAACAGATTGCTGGAGGTGCGCTGGTGACGTTTCTTCATTAGCTGCTTTTCTAACGTAAGGCACTTTTTGTCCCTGAACAAAAAAATGTCTCATCGGAAAACATTACATTTTTCCAGTCTTCTATTGTCCAGTTTGCATGTCCTTTGGCTAACACTAGCCTTTTTTTGCACATTGCGGTGGTTAAAAGCTGTTTTTTAATTGGTCGGCGAGCTTTTCGTCCAGCTCCAAGCAGTCTGTGTCGAACTGTTGTCACATGAACATTTGTTCCACTAGCTGCTAACTCTCGGTTCAAATCCACAGCAGAAAGTGTAGGGTTAATTTTACTTTTTCTCACCAACATCCTATCTTGTGATGTAGTAGTTTTCTTTTTTCGGCCACAACTTCCCTTTCTTCGTGGTGTAACCGAACCAGTTTCTTTGAACTGCTTTACAAGAGCATTCACAGTTCCTAGGCCTACACCACACTCAATAGCTATTTGACACTGTGTCATACTGATGTGCTCAGAAAGAGCAACAATCTTGGAGCATTTTCTCGGAGTTATATCCAATACTACAAATGCACTACACAAAGTATAGAAACTTTAAAATTCTAATTTCAGAAGAAGCAATAACAAAACTTACTCAAAGTATTTTATTCACAACACAATAAACTCAAAACTCCAAGAACATAACCTCAAACTACTACACAACATGAAGACAACTAAGAGAATGTGTTTTGATTAAACAGTGTTACCACTGTGAACAAATAAACTGAAATTTCCCTGCGTTAAACAGGTATGTCCCTGTGTTTGGATTAATTTGCACGCTACTGTATAATACTCACACAGATTACAGTCAGTGTCTAAACAAACTCATGTATTTATATGGCACCGTACATAGCGAACCAGATCGCACATCGCATACCAGAGAATATCATCACTGATCCTCTTCGGAAAGCAAACAAGTTTGTTTTTCTACATCACACATGGAAAACTTCTGAGCTCTGATTGGCTGCTTCAAGGACATTTCCTGCACTGTAGCTATGCACAACTCTATCCAATGTTCAATTCCCAGTAAAGTGTAAACAGTTCGGTCTCTAATCTGCTGTAAAATGTGCTTACGGTTGGCATGCACTATTCTCATGTATCGGATATTATTTCATCGTTGGTATACACACCTCTCATACATGTGCAATTATCTATGCGAAGCTCCTATGCAAGTATTCCGTGCTACGCACGTACCCTAATACTAGTTTACCCACGTCCACCTCTACCTGCTATTTTAATATAATTCTTGATCTTCCTCTGGCTCTATTAACCACTGAGTCTTTAGTAAAATATATACTTCATCAGCTGCGTTTTCCCAATTATTTCTATGTGTCTTATTCACCTTTTTTTAAATTTATTTTTATAAATCTTTAATATCAGTGTGTCCAAGGGAACAGGAGGGCTCAGCATTATGATACCTACGTGAACAACATACCTTTACAGATATGTCTTATCATCATACAAGACCTTTTCAATTTATTATTACATTTTGCTACCACCCATGTGCCTGAACCATATGTAACACCTAATACATTTTATAGATTGTACATGAAAGATCCGCCTTAAATACCTTATCAGTCCACGGTATGTTGTTAGACATAACCTACTAATTTCTGACATGATATCATTAGTGCTAATTACCTAAAATCTCAGGTGTATAAATTCATTTACCTGATCCCAAATTGTTCATACCTATGGTTATGCTTTGGAGTGAGATTAGCTTGCAGTCTGTTAGTATTTAGCATCCTCTTCTTCTTTAATTGGCAGTCACAACCCCTTGTGGGTTTTTGTGTTCTCAACAGTCCTCCTCCATTCTGTCCTTTTCTTGGCCAGTCCTCTCCAGGTCCATACTCCAATTTTCTTCAGATCTTCCACCACATCATCCCTCCATCTCTTCCTAGGTCTATCCTTCATTAGTATTTAGCATATACTAGGGTTTTCTACATCAATTGTCAATTCTACTTTCCTTGAGGCTTTCTTGAAACTAGTCAAATTGTAAAAACTTGTTAAGGTCCCAACATGATCTGCCAACCAGATCCATGTTGCCCACGTACCCTTCTAGTGGGATACTTCTGTTAACAATAGTGTTATGACATCACAGAACAATCTACGTGTTTGTCGAATGTGCCAGAAGAATCTAGATGTAACGCGTGTAGCGTACGTGCTTGACGCATTTTCGAGAGGTTTCTCGAAGGCGCCAGCCGCGCGGACTGTGTCAAGGCTGCAGTTAATTATGTAGTTCAAACGAGCGCTAAGATGCAATTAGGAACATTCTGGTCTGTGAGCGCAGGTATAAATACATCGCAACAGTGGCCTTAAGTTGAGTAGAGCAGCGATATATTTTCAGTGCGGTTCGAGTTATTATCGGCCGAGATTACTGTGTACGTTCAAGTGGTTATTAGTGAACTGTTGCGTTTTATAATCAGGCGGTATAATTGTAATACAATTGTGTTTAATATTAGTGACATTTATTTGCGTGTTAACAATTTTTATTTGATTTGTTGTAGGAGACTGTGTTCTTAATTACGAACTGTTCAACTGTAAAAATTAAAGCTGGTGATAGTGACTTAATCGTTGTCTTGTACTTATTTGGTTTCCACTGTACCTACGACGATCGAGCAGACCGGCGTAACAGTGGTGTCAGAACTGGGATAGAACGGTTAACAGTGGAAACAGTGGACAGTTTGTACAAGACGAGGTAATTCGTAATTAACCGGTAAAATGATGGAAGCTTTCCAAACGCTGCTGCGGCAGACACAGGAAGAATCAGAAAAAACAACAGGATGAGAAACGATGACAGGATGCAGAGAATGTAGAAGAGCGACAGAAAACCCTCCTGCTGGAAGCAGAGGAAAGACGCAGACAAGACACGGGAGATGCGGAAAAACGACAGGATGAAAAATGTAAGTAGGAAGCAGACGACATCAAAGCCTTAATTCATGAGCAAAAGCAGATGCAAGAATATACTACAGCAGAATTGGGTCTCCTACACGGTGACATAGGTGAATTACGAGGTGAGCTTAATAATCAGATTACCCGAATATCTGACGTAGAAGAATCCATGTCAAATAAAATAGCTGAAGTAGAAAAATCTGTCTTCAGAATGGAAAAAACTATGTCAACAAAAATAGAAGACTCGATTACAAATATAAAAGAGCAGATTAAAAATGAAGTCGAGCAGTGCCTGAAGTTACAACCAAAACAACTTTGTGAACAGACTGTACCAATGATAAAGACAGAAAAAGACGCAAAAAAATAAGTTCATAGAGAAAGTCACTTTGCCTGCAGTAGGGACAGTTCATGTCAAAGCTCCAACGTTTGACGGAAGCAGTCACTGGGCAACGTACCTCCGCCAATTTGAAGCTGCTGCATGCGCAAATAATTGGACAGAGAAGACAAGTCAGTCTCACTCGTTCTCGCATTAAAAGGACCAATGGCAGAATTACTACAGAAAGTGCCATCTGACAGTCAGAACATCTATGTCGAGTTGATAAAAGCTCTAGAATTACGCTACGGTGATAAACATTTGCGAGAGGTGTACTACGCTCAGTTGAGAACAAGACGACAACGTTCCGGGGAGAGTCTTCAAGAGTTTGAAGCAAGTATCGACAGATTGATTAGATTGGCTTATCCTGAAGCACCAAAAGACTTCCAAATAAGGTTTGCGGTGCAGACATTTATTGATGGCATCGGAGATTGTGAACTTCAGCAAGTGTTAAGAATGTCAAGACACCGAAATAGCTCAGAAGCTCTTGTTCATGCCCTAGAGTTTGAAGCTCCCAAGTTAGCGTCCCGCTACATTAATGGGTTTGTGCCATCACAATGCCGTTACGATGGGTGCAGAAAAACAATGTTGTCGGACAAACAATTCAAAAGTTCAACAGAGTCGCAACGATTTGAAAAAGACAGAAGGCAGAAATGTTACAACTGTGGAAAATGTGGTCATCTACAGGTAGACTGTTGGGAGAAGAAGATACCGAGAGAAGAGAGTGATCATACCAATGGAGTAAAGCCCCAGAACAGCACAGTTTCCACGCTGCGTAAGACTTGATTGTTATTGGATTTCCGGAAGGTAAACCAACATCATTTATAGTTGACACGGGCACAACAGTGTCCATTGTGCACCCTGACTTAGTCAGCAACCGCCAGCCTCTAATTAGCTCTTGTACAATACAGACTGTGACTGGAAGTCCCGTCAAGATACTAGGAAAGGTAGACGTACGTGCACGCCTTGGTCTTCTCGAGTTTAGCCACCAAATGCTCGTTACAGACATTGTCGATGAAGTGATTCTTGGCATGGACATTATGAATGCCTACGGATTCATTGTGGACTTAAGAGAGAATGTCCTGAAGGTTGGCCAAAAGAAGTTAAAGCTTTGCATGGCTAAAATGACAGGGTCTACCAACCATTCGATTAAGCGAGTGGCATTAGTCGAAGAAAAAGTCAACAGGTCTGGGCAAGAGGAACCCTCCCTATTGCAAGCGGAAATTGAGGAAGAACTAGCAGAGGAAATACAAATAAGTGTAACAACAAAAGAAGTGATGGGAAAGCCAACTATGGGTGTCGAGACAAAACTTTTGCTTGTTCCTGAGCTGATAGAAGCCCCCGAGGGCAAAGTGGCTGAAGATGAGGTTACGCAAGAGGTTGTTGACGAGAACCAAACTTGGATCAGCCAGTGGTGTTTAGGTCATCAGTACATGACGCAACGGGAGTGATTCCAGCAAAACTAGTGGTTGAGTGGAAGACTCGCATTCCTGGGAATGTGATGTTCGGATCACACGAGACTGAATTCGAAGAACGGGAGAATTATCTTTCGCAAGGACGTCCACCTAGATCGCCTGGTCAAGTATTACTTCAGAGACGGTTTGCCAGTTCGGGACAAACAGGCTTAAGGAGGGGGCAGTGTTACGACATCACAGAACAATCTACGCGTTTGTCGAATGTGCCAGAAGAATCTTGATGTAACGCGTATGGAGTATGTGCTTGTCGACGCATTTTTGAGAGGTTTCTCGAAGCCCCAGCCGCACGGACTGTGACAAGGCCGCAGTTAATTATGTAGTTCACACGAGCGCTAAGACGCAATTAGGAACATTCTGGTCTGTGAGCGCAGGTATAAATACATGGCGGCAGCGGCCTTAAGTTGAGTACAGCAGCGATATATTTTCAGTGCGGTTCGAGTTATTATCGCGCGAGATTACTGTGTACATTCAAGTGGTTATTAGTGAAGTGTTGCGTTTTATAATTGGGCGGTATAATTGTAATACAACTGTGTTTAATATTAGTGACATTTATTTGCGTGTGAACAATTTTTGATTTGTTGTAGGAGACTGTGTTGTTAATTACGAACTGTTTAACTGCAAAAATTAATGCTGGTGATAGTAACTTAATCGGTGTCTTGTGCTTATTTTGTTTCCACTGTACCTACGACGATCGAGTAGACCAGCGTAACAATAGTATCTGTTGTATTGATTTGGGATTCTAGCAGTCTTCTTCAGAGACAGTTTAAAAATCAGTCATGAGTAACTATCTACCTCGCAGAGTCTGATGTGGGTCCTAAATGGGTTCTTTTAACAGAGTCTCTCCTTCATACATGTCAATTACCTTTAATTAAAGTGATCGCCACTACTGCAATAAAAGTGGGGCCAGAAAATCACCCCTGGTCATTTCACACATTTATTATCTGTACTGCCAATGCTCTTTATTTGCTGCGACAGTAAGACAGCAGAGCAGAGCAGTAACACACATTTTTTTTTACTTCATAATTTCCCTTCATTATAGGAAAAGAAGTGTTTGTATCATGAAAGTTTTTGAAATCTCTGTTGAAACATATGTTCTTTAAATATGTAAAACTTGATCCATTATCTGCAACTTTCCAACTATGAGTTTATATTCTTCGTATTGTTTAAATTAGCAGCCATCCTTACTATTTCTTTTATGAATTTGCTAACTGCTATAATTTTTTATTGTTCGACAATAAAAACAACCTGTTTAAGACCTGAAGATGTCAGTAATGACGAAAAGCTTAGTCGAACAATAAAAAATTATAGCAGTTAGCAAATTCATAAAAGAAATATGAGTTTATACCTGGCCAAAAAATCTTCATCCCTACCTTTTTTGAAGTCATAAGTACAATTTCCTCTTTCAGGTTTGCAAAAAGTTTTATGTTCATTCAGGTTTTTGCAATATATGAGGCTCAGTAAATGTTTTCTTCTGTAGAGATATATACCATGTTTAGCAAAAGTTTTTCGTTTGCATCCACATACGATACGTGCAACTTACCCTTGTGATGTAACAACAACCTACAGAGAAATGGAGAAACACGTGTTCTCGTGGTTATGCTTGGCAACACTATATGCTTCTACCCACAAGAAATGCGCATGGCATAAGAACTAACTGTGCCAGCCATACAAAAATTTCTCTATATGTAGTCATTTTCATTTCAGCTTCTTCTGTTCTTTAAACAAATTTTCAGATCAAACCTAACATTCTGCCATCACCTTATCTTTCTTTATATAACTTCCAAATAGGATACTAGATCAATTTGTCTTTCATCTGTCCATCTTTTCCTGTACATGATCTACTTCCACAGGAATTTTTCTTATAAATGGTTGAAATTTTTCTATTTTCATGCATGGAGTTTAGACATTTGAGGTTTCAAAACTTACTTTTCCAGCTCTCTGTGCTCTTCCTGCTTCTAACCTGTCCTCTAAACTTCATTAGAACAGATGATTTTATGTTTATGTCTGCTCTATTACATGTTCGGATACCTTCATACTCCTGTAATGTGATCACAGTTATTATTACAAGGAGTAAGGCAATATACCAAAAATCTCTGAGGTTGCAAAACTAGTAACCTGTCCTGTTACACAGGCAATGTTACCCTAGGTACAGAATTCAGCTCCATTTCTAATCTGTCTATTATAATCTCATAGGTCAACCTTATAAATCAGGCAGTTTGCCACAGAGGCACTCAACCTGAATTTACATACAATTCCTTAAAACCTCTGCTCAACAGTCCATAAAGGACCAAAGCATGCCACACGGCTTTTTGTGTTTAGTGGGACGGTTGCACCACGTCGCCAGCCACTAGTTACAGTATTCACAGATAGGAAGCACCACTGTTATCTCAGTTGGTTACTCAATTTTGCCTCACGGGGCTGAGTGCACGCCATACTGAGCCTCAGTTGCGAAATGAACCTGGGACATAAATCACGTGTGCTAGCCACTAGACCACATATAATTTCTTAACAAGTTTCAAACCGGTTACGTAACTAGGATTTCTATAGCCTTTTACACAGTATGAATATTACAAAAATTTATCCTATAGGGCTACACTAAGTTTGTTCTAAATATAGTTCATATATATAAAAAGATAAATTTCTTCAACACGGCTGATGATTTCTAACGTTTTAAATTATTTCTGTATTACACAAGTCAAGTCAACTTGGATGTGAAAAAACAAAGTAATGGAATTATTTCACCTATCCTATACCTGTACTAATGTAACCTAAGGTCAGTACTGCCATGGAAAATGACAAGTTGTTGCAGACAGTCTTATACATACAGACATTTCTGATAAATGATCTCATAATCAGAATAATATAATTCTGACATAATTTTATTATTATAAGGAAACGAAACATTTAAATGTTTTGTTTCCTTATAAATAGGGGGCGGATTTCTATGATCTAAAAATGTAGGAAATATGCATGCATTTATGACCTAAAAAACATTAAAACATGACCAATAAAATCCAAAATATGACTTTATTAATGACACGTACGTGTTAAATTTTATTTTATTTATTAAATATAGAGCTAATCCTGTTAATTATTATTTTTATTTATCTACTTCAAATGAATGTCTTTAAGATAGTCACACAATGAAACATTCACGAACTCATTTTACTGCATTCTGCAAAACAGCACCAACCTTGTAAGGGAGCGAAAAGTAATTAAATAATTTTATTTGCTCAAATCCCATTCCTTGCAACTACCCCTATTAAAAATATTCATACCTGACCTCAGTCTTCATTATCAGCTGAATTGTTGCAGTTGATGACGACATGCATTTTTAGGTTCTGAAATGAAAATTCTCTCCTGTTGCCGCTGAGAATGGTCTTGTATCGAGAGAAACGTCTCTCCACATCACACGAAGTAACAGGGGCATACTTAAATAAACTTAGGTCAAAGGGTGAAAATTAATTTTTGAAGTCTGAACCTGGTTCATTTCCGCACAAAATCTCACTTAATGGTACATAATTGCAAAAATCCAGGATTCTTCTCCAGTAGAATCACTAATTTTGCTCGAACTTTGGCTGGTACTATTCTTTTGCACGTTTTAACTCTTGTTCTGTGTATTTTACAATATTCAGAGCATCACTTACTTCAGAACCTGAAGCTTCTAGCTGGGTGATTTTGCTCGGTAAGAAACCGAAGTTGGATTTCAAGTAAGCCAAGTCAGTTTTTATAGTGGAACATGAAAACAAATCTTGCATTATTTTCACTGACTAAGAATCTGTAGGGTCCAAGGAGTTCATGATCTTCTCCACAGTGTCATAATTGTTGCAATAATATACCGCAGCTTCAATCCAGGTACCCCAGCGTATTAGGACAGGCTGGGGAGGAAGGGGCAATGAAGGAGCTGCATCTTTAAATGCATGCAGGCAGATTTCTTAAAGGCTTTCTTTCCATTTGATATTAATTTATCCACTTCTGGGTAGTTACTGCGAATTTCTTCGGCCACTCTATGTAAAGCATGCGCAAGGCATGTTACATGTATCATCTTCGGACATAACATCTTTAGTCCCTTGGGTGTTTTCATCATATAAGGAGCTGCATCAGTAATAAAGAGAAGAACATTCTCTTTTTTTGCTCCACTTGGCCACAGTATATTCAAAGAATCGTCGAATAAGACAGCAATACTTGAATGATTTGTCCTCTCTAGCACTTCACATGTTAGGAGGAATATTTCTCCATGTCTGTCTTCTTTCAGTGTGCCAACAATCACGTTTGCAACATACCTTCTATCAACATCTGTTGTTTCACCAATTGAAACCATATTTTACAGTCCCCCACACTACATCTTATTTTATCTAACACCTCTTCGTAACACCCAGTCAGATAGTTCTTCCTCAGCATGGATTCATTTGGAACCAGATGTTTCGTATATTTCTCCAAAAACTGTCTCAAGCTTTGATTGTTAAGTTTTTCAATGGGATGTTGGATGAAATCATCGCCCTGCAGAGATCCTTCATAAACTCTGAAGTGTTGGAAGATGAACTTGAAGTACTAGCAGATTTTTCGAATAATAGAAGTTGTCTACTGTCTTTATAAGCAATTTTTGTTTTGCCATATTTGCACAATGAAACGTTTCTCAGCGGCGACTTTAACTTCACACAACTTACAAAATAAAATAGTGCCATCTGTACTAAATATTTTATCACCAAATTCTCGAATAAAACCGCACACCTTTCATTCACCGAACACTTTATTCTAGGCATGATGGAAACAAACTGTGGACACGGAATGAGTGAATGACCATTACAGGGGAAGGTGAGTTAAAAGCACTTTACAAAATGTAAGAAAAAACCTCCCCCTCCCGTCACTTCTGCTCATTGGCATTATCGCTCACGGAGGCAAACAATAGAGGCCTAACGGTACTTGAAAATCCGCATTCCAAAAACATTTCACACCTTATTCACCATTTCTCCGAACATATATAGGCCTAGGTATTATAATGATATCATGAAAGAAGTTTTTACTACTTTACACACCACAATTTGTTACAGAACGAATAAATGCATTTTTGTGTGAAAAATACACGAAAATACCAATTATAATCTATTTTCACTGTAAATATGCTGTAAAACTTCATAAATGTCTAAATATGCATATCAAAAGACAAAAAATATAACTTAATTAAGCATTTTAGTGCTAAATATGCTACAAAACTTAAAAATTACCGAAGTATGCAATTATATGCTCAATAAAACCCTATCAATCTTCATCAGAATATTTGAAATCAAGTTTAAATCAAGCTGAAACCTGAAAACCTGAAATAATGTCAAGGAAAAAAATATGACATATCATAGAAATCCGCCCCCTACTTATAAATATTGTTTCCTTATAACATCTTCCAATAAATATTGTATGTGTATGGCAGATTTAATAGTAAATTGTATTAATCAATAAGGTTTTTTCCATTCATCCTGCAAACCAATTTAAACATCTCTTCAGACAACCTCTATTAATAACAAAGCATAAAATAAACAAAAAACTCAATAATACAATTTTAATTACATTCATTGAAGCCATTTTGGATAAAATAAACAGAAAAATATAAACGAATAAGTGCTTATTCTGTGCGTGCACGCTGGCGCGCTGACACACACACACACACACACACACACACACACACACACACACACACACACACACACACACACACACACACACACACACACACACACACCATTATAATACTGAGTTTAAAGGAAATTATAAACAGTGATTAAACATTTTTACATTTCTACTAAAGAAATTTAAGTTTTCCTATAAAAGTCAGTAGAATTTAATTCAACTTACTCCTAAAAAAAGTGTAATATGGAAACATAATAAAACTGAAACCAATCAAGACACACACACACAAAACATTAGTATATTGTTTATATTAATATATTTTTTACTGACATTAAACCACACATACATTTTTTTTTCTTAACCATACATTATATTTTCAAGCTAATCACCCACTGAACACATACTTATAAACATCTGTCTGTTTATATACATTCATAACATAAGGTACTACGAACAAGTAATACAATATTAATGCATATTACTGAAATCTGTGTTTCTAAAACACTCACAGTTCTATGTCTACTACTCTCTACTTGGAAACCAACAAAAAAAATTATATAACTCTGAATGTAACCATATATTAAATTGAACCACTTTTTTAAATAAAAAAAGAAAATGATCAAAATATTCAACATTTCTTTCATTTTGTAATTATATAAACTTAAAAAAACATCCCGAACTGGAATATATCATATATTAAAATAAACACAATACAAAATTCCACCAACTACAGAGTTATAAAACAAAAGATAATCATGATTATCAATTTCTGTTTACACCTAAAGAAGTTTCAATAAAAAAGTAATGTACTAATAACACCAGAAGAAACAAACCACAACTGTCTTATTGATAGTGTATTAATCAAAATTATATATTATGAACTATATATGTATACATACTACGCGCACACACAAACACACAGGTCCAAAACACTAGTAAATGTTGTCGCCAAAATAATTTCTCTCTAGCTTTGGCAAAGATTTATTATAAAGGACCTTTAATCTCTCATCTTCACCCATGCTATCTCCTTTTTGCTTCTTTGCTGTTTTACAATAGATCTGTCAATAATTTACCATCTGTTGTAACCCCAGGTGCCTCTTGCAGCCCAACCCGCTGTTGTAGGGGAGCGCTTCCAAACCCCTGTACCCCTCTGTTGTTGAGCTGTCGCTGGGCGTTGTGGTCGTGCACCCTTATAAGCGGCTCCAGCAGCTTGCCAGTCTGTTGTCGCCATTGTTGTGTCCCCAGTCATATCAAAAGCGGTCATATCATAACCAGGCATATTTGTATTCCAGGCTGTGTATCCTGTGTTCATATTTGCTGTAGTAGGTTGGCCATACATTGCAGCACCATTTGATGCTCCATATGGAGGCGGAACTGTATAATTTTTAATACCAGTTGTTCTGGGACCCATTCCTTCACTCATTCCTTGATTTGCATACATTCGATTACTCACTTCTTTTGGAGCGGCTTCTGACACATGTACGGAAACCCCTTTTATAATGTGGTCCTCACCACACAGAGACTGTGCAATTTCGGCATCCAAGAACGTGACAAAAGCAAATGCTCGGAAGGGTTTGGGTATAAACACATCAGTCACTTCACCAAACTTGGAGAAATACTCACGCAAATCTTCGGCTTGAATATCCTGAGTACAACGCCCAACAAATACTTTGAATGGCACTTGTTGTGGGAACCCCTCCTGAAAAAATCAAAATTATTTCAATTCCCTGATCACTAGTATAAAAACAACCATAGAAATACGTACGTGGATAATAGTTTTCTATTAACTGGAGAGAAAATTCAGTACTTCTTGGAAATATAATACATCATAAGTGAACAACATACTACTTCAAGCATTAGTGACCAAATTTTACATATTTTCTATTATCACTTTAAGGAATCGCTTCTATAACTTATTTACTTTAAGCAATTTTTATTCTGAAAATATTTTAACTTTAAATTAATAGCTGAAAACAACTTTTAAGTTTCAAGGAACTGAATCAGAACAACTGATGAACTTGTTGATTTGACTGGAGTGCCCTGGAGTTTGTACACATATTTTACGCTCAAATTAAAAATGCATCGATTTGCAGCAAAATATTGTGCCTTGCGTGCTCACCCATGACCAAAAACAGTCTCGACTGGATGTGTGCCGCGAACTGAAAGAACGGTTAGAAAGTGATCCTGTTCTTTTTCCAAAAATAATTACTGGTAATGAAAACTGTTGCTGTGGATACGATCCAGAGACCAAACAGCAGTCAAGCCAGTCGAATACGCCATCTTCCCCATCTCCTACAAAGGCAAAACAAGTGAAGTCAATGTGAAGACGCTGATTTGTTTTTTGATGCTAAAGGAATTGTTCATGCAGACTTTCTTCCTTCGCATCAAACTGTTAACCAGGGATTCTACATGTCGGGATTGAAACATTTACGTGTTGCAGTGAGATGAAAACGTCCTGAGTTGTGGCGGAGTGGGGAACAACACGCCTGCCCACATGGCCTTGAGTATGCAATGTTTCCTGACAAAAAATGGCATGACCCTGCTTCCCCATCCTCCCTACTTGCCAGAACTCACTCCGTACGAAAAGTGCTCTAGACAAGTATATTTAGCTTCAAAAGGAGAGTATTTTGAATAGAATAAGTTTGTTAACTTGTAAAAATAACTAAACCAGTTTATATCTGAAAATTCTTATTATTTTTGGTCCCCCCCTCATATTGACTGATGGTATATAATACTGTTTCTACAAATTACACATTCTACACTAACCTTTGAATTTGGAACTTTCACATCGCACCATCTCCCATCAATCATGTGTCTTTGTGCCATTACTCGTAACTGGGTTTCGTGACTAGCAAATCTAATGAATCCAAAACCTTTAGATTTGTCAGTTTTTGGGTCCTTCTTAATCTGAAAACAGATTGAAAACATTAATGATAACAAAGTCTTGACAAACTAGAGGATAACTGGTCTAAAAATATGTTGCAAGCTGTAAGGGAACCCTGTACATTTATAAAAATCCATCGCCTTAATGAGAGGCTGTTTTAAAATCCCTTTACCAAAAAATGCTGATTTACTAAGCTTACTAAGATTTATTAATTTTGTTTTGTATTAGTTGATAGCAGTAAAGGACATATACAACTGTGTAAGCACCGAGTTACAGGTACCATGTCTACAGTAAGCTAGATAATAATCTTATTATGACAATAAGCCTAAATAATAATATATAAAATATAGTAATACAAATAATTTGAATTGTATATGATTTATAATTACACCATGACGTATACAATGAAAATGTCTTGAAAATATCAACAGTGATAGTGTTTCTTTAGTGGATCGATCAGACCACCTAACAACCAATGAGGATTACCACCGTGGCAGTAGCAAAAACATACTGGGTTTTTACAAGAACTACAGCCCCCAAGAACCCAAAATAAATCTTATAAATGTTTCTTTTTGTAAAATAAATGATGATTTAATGCAGCTTTCTTGATTGGATCAACCTGTGGCATTATTAGTCGCAGCAAGTTTATAAATAGTCACTTATTTATACTTACTCCACACTCATGTGGCCTATATAATATGTTTAATCTGCCTTCCACTTCGACATTTGGGAACATACAGGTATTGGAGACTTGACAACCTCTGAACCACCCACTCACTGCTGGTGTTTATCCCACTCCTGTAGCAACAGGTGTATGCTGTCAGTTCATATCGCCAAACACTCCACTTTCAATGTGCATAACACATGGTTTTGTAGCACAATTTTGCGTCACCATACTTTCACTATTCCAGGTCTTAATATGGTAGTTACAAAAACATTAATTACAGTATATATGATCTTAGTTTACCTCACTTCTGAACAAAAAACTATGACATAATTTAAAAATTCCATTTTGCAGACACTTACTAAGGTACAATTTCAACACAAAGTAAATGCATGCACCCTGTCTCTAAAATTATGTGTACAGTGTATGGCAAAAATGGGTGAAGAACATTTTTGTTTCTCAAAAATTTACTTTTTGATGCTCGATATGTCTATTGGCTTGTATTCAACTGTTCAAACTTTTGTATAATTCTTTCAAAAATATCAGAAACACAATGTTTTTCTCTGTTATGTTCCAATGTCACCATTTTAACAAATTTTTGGACTTCCAGAAATGTGTATTCTTAAGCTGAACCAAAAAAAAACTATGCATTCCATTTCAATTCAAAAGCAGAAAAATCTGGCTAAAACATTATACATGATACCACCACTATTAAAGTTACAGCTTTAAATAAACACAAAAAACTGGTAATTTCACAAATTTATTGTTAAGCCCTGAGAATTGTTACAGCCGATTAGGCTATTCAATGAAATAACTGTCAGGGTTTAACAATAAATTTTGTGAAATTACCAAGCGCCTGTGTTTAGTTAAATCTTATCAAGTAATATGTATCACCAAGTGTCCAATGAGTCTTCAATTAATATTGTTAAAGTTATAAGTCATGCTTAATGAATGTTTTAGAAGAACTTGAGCTCTTACGTTCTGTCCAATAATTTCCTTCTTTATGTTACCAGCAAAATACAAAATCAGGCATTTTATACAATGCCTAGTGATTTCATACAATGCCTGAATCCAGCCGGCAAAGTATGAAATAAAACACATTTCATACATTGCCTAGGCATTGTATAGAATCCCTAACATCTTCTAGGCAATGTATAGAAGACAATGTGTGCGGTATGGTTTCATTTTTTATCACTAGTGGCAATAATGGAGATAAGTGTGACGATGGCAAGAAGCTGTGTACTCTCTGCTTCAAAGCAAAAAATGCAACTGAAGAAAGAAAAAGGTCAAAATCATTTCTAGAACTTAAGGCAAAGAAGATGAAATCTGATTTTGACAAAAAATTTCCTCCAGCTCCTGTGGGCGCGTCTGTTTGTGTTCCAATTCCTGAAGTAGACAAGGGGCGGGGAGATGTACAAAACACCCTAGCGATCGTCGTGAGTGTGACAGATGACGGATTTTACAAACTGCGAACCACTAACGGATTGTTAAAGCAGCTGTACACAAGATCGCAGTTCACTGTATGCCCAAGACCACTAATGGTGGTTGAAGATGTTCCTGAACAAGAAACCTCACTACTTTCTGCTGCTGCTGGGTTCATAAAATGTGTGTGCAAGATTAAATGTCAAAAAAAAAAATGTAATTGTGTAAAAAATGAAAGAAAGTGTACTTCAAAATGTCACAGCTCTCTGTCTTGTTGTAATAAGTAGAGTATATTCCATTTATTTAGAACTAATAAACACCAATAATATCTAATGTATTTTTTTAACCAGATTGGTTAAAAATTTCTTATACAGTATAGTTTTAATAAAATAGTATATGAACATAATTAAGTAGAGAATAGATAATCTCAAAATGTCATACAAAGTACTCCTCTGTGTAAAATCAAACAATTATGTGTGATTTTGTAATAAAATGATTTCATTTTGAACGTAGTCAGGTTATTTTACACTTTGCCTAAAGAATCACTGGCATTATTTAGAATGCCTAGGGAATGTACATAATACCTGGGAAAAGTATAAAAAAAAACATTTGAAAAGTATTCTATTCTATACTTTGTCAAAAAACTCCAGGCATTGTATGAAATGCCCAGGTATTCTATATAATGCCTGGATTACATACTTTGCCGGTAACATATACAAGAAAGATAACATGATTTTTACAAAAGCAGTTTTTACCAATACTTAACAATTTCTTTGGCGTTTTTCTATAGTGTTTCATTTAAAGTGCTTCAAGAGTTGCATTAATGTTTGTTTTACTGTTACCTTACGAGGTCTTGTACAATTACTAGTGGTTGCCTTCAAAGTAGGACCAGGTCAATCCCATATCAAATCAACCAATGATGGTTACTATCAAAATTTATTTATTTATAATTTTTTTACACAAAGTTTTACTATATTCAGAGAGTTGAAAACTAGCATTCATTCATTTTTTAGATGTTCAGTTTTTTTGAGCGGCCATTTTGTATAGGTGTGTTAGCCTATTTCGCACTTTACAAAGGTTTGCGATAAACTCTGTAGCTCCTTTATTTTTGAAGATATTGATTTAAAACAAAAACCATTTTAAAGAGAATTAAATGTACAACATTTTATGTCCAGTGCATATTTAAGCCTACTGCACTACAAATACCTTTAAAAAATTGTTGAAAGTTAAAGTTTTAAAAACACAAATTGTCATTTTTGAAATTAAAAATTGTAAAGAAAAAACTAAGACTCACCTTCAATTTTTTTCTATGTATAGGGTTCGTAGTATACTGCTTCCTAAAAAAGATTGATACCTGAGAGTCTCATCCTTTTTTCTTTATGGGTCTTCAAACATTCCAATTTTTCTAAAATTGGCTATATTCAACCTGAAATATCTCAGAAGGGACACACTTGAAAAATATCAAATTTTCAAAAAACAATCATTTGTGTAGCAATAAGTGGTTAACATTTGATTACTGAGACTTTATCAGTTTTTGAGTTATAACTTTTTTTTTAAGTACTGAAATCACAAGAAGTGGTGCGATGTGCAAATATTATAAAAACTGTGTTGTAAATCTAAATAATACATTAGTAACATTATCCTAGTATATTTTTTTAATTATACAGTTCACAGTTTAAGCAAAAACACAAACAACTATTAATCTTTCTCTTTTTATCTTCTTAAAATGTCATTAATGAAAAAAGTTGACTGATTTCTGTACATTGTTTTTCGCTGATATTGAAGCTTCGACCTGTAGCAGTTGTGAACTCTGTTGGTTTGTTAGTTTCCTTAGGACCTTACTAATTGGCACCCAAACTTTGTCATCTTTAGAGATTTGGAAAGAAGTTTTGGGGCCATGAGGATGAAAAAAGTGAATAAAAAGATCGTTGTTTTCCTCACTTGTTTCTTCAATTATCCCAATCCACCAGTTCTTGTCGTAAATGTAAGCTACCGTTTTTGCCTTGAGAGTGTATCAGGCATCCATTTTACTTATGTACCATCAGAAGAAGTGGAATCAAACAGCATGAAATTACAGAGGAGATTTGATTCTTGTAAGCAAATTCCACAGACAAGGACATTTCATAGACTTGTACCTCTTAACTCAAACAAAAATCAGATGTTATGTATACTCACAGTCAGAAGAGTTTACTGATTGCAGCACTACAGAAATTCCAGAAGAAAGTGTATTTTCATTGAAAATACAAGATACAGTAGCTTGCATTTACGACAAGAACTGGTGGATCGGGATAACTGAAGAAACAAATGAGGAAAACAACGATCTTTTTATTCACTTTTTTCATCCACATGGCCCCAAAACTTCTTTCCAAATATCTAAAGATGACAAAGTTTGGGTGCCAATTAGTAAGGTCCTAAGGAAACTAACACCAACAGAGTTCACAACTGCTACAGGTCGAAGCTTCATATCAGCGAAAAACTGTGTACAGAAATCACTCAACTTTTTTCATCAATGATATTTTAAGAAGATAAAAAGAGAAGGATTAATAGTTGTTTGTGTTTTTGCTTGAAGTGTGAACTGTATAATTAAAAAAATATACTAGGATAATGTTACTAATGTATTATTTAGATTTACAACACAGTTTTTATAATATTTGCACATCACACCACTTATTGTGATTTCAGTACTTAAAAAAAAAGTTAACTCAAAAACTAGTAAAGTCTCAATGATCAAATTTTAACCACCTGTTACTACACAAATAAAGATTGTTTTGTGAAAATTTGAGATTTTTCAAGTGTGTCCCTTTTGAGATATTTCAGGCTGAATATAGCCGATTTTAGAAAAATCGCAATGTTTGAAGAACCATTAAAAAAAAGGATGGGACTCTCAGGTATCAAACGTTTTTAGGAAGTAGTATACTATGAAGCCTATAGTAGAAAAAAAATTAAAGGTGTCTTACTTTTTTTCTTTAAAATTTTTAATTTCAAAAATGCCAATTTGTGTTTTTAAAACTTTAACTTTCAACAATTTTTTTAAGGTATTTGTAGTGCAGTAGGCTCACATGTGCACTAGACATTTAATTCTTTTCAAAATGGTTTTTGTTTGAAATCATCTTCAAAAATAAAGGAGCTACAGAGTTTACCGCAAACCTTTGTAAAGTACAAAATAGGCTATAACGCACCTATACAAAGTGGCTGCTAAAAAAAAAACTGAACATCTAAAAAATGAATGAATGCTTGTTTTCTACTCTCTGAATATAGTACAACTTTGTGTAAAAAAATTAAAAAATAATATATTTTGTCAGCAACCTTTTAATCTGAAATTGGGTGATTTCAAATAGATTGACCCGACCCCACTGAGTCCACACACTTCTGCATACATTCCTTCCACTGCTCAAAACATTTCTGCATATCATTTTCCATCACGGTGCGCAGGAGCTCCACCATTTTCGCCTGTACCTCTTCCACCGTTGAAAAATGGGTCCCTTTTAGCGCCGACTTGATTTTGGGGAATAGGAAAAAATCGCATGGTGCTAAAACTGGGGAATATGGAGGATGTTCAAGGACTGTGATGTTTTTACTGGCCAAAAATTGTTTGACTGGTAATGCATTGTGGGCACAGCGCATTGTCCTGATGCAAGATCCACCCATTCTTCCACAATTCAAGGCGCTTCTTTCTAAGATGTTCACGCAATTTTTCCAAATTTGTTTATAATATTCTTGGTTAACTGTTTGACCGCTGGGTACCCATTCTGCCATAATGATGTCCTGGATATAGAAGAAAACAATAAGCATTGCCTTGAACTTCGAACGATTCATGCGTGCTTTTTTTGCTCTTGGGGAAGATGGTGTTTTCCAATGCATTGATTGCCGCTTTGTTTCTGGATCGTATGTAAATATCCACATCTCATCAGCTGTAATAACACTCTTTAACTGGGCACTCCATCCATCCGTTCCAAAAGGTCACAACAAAGTTCCGTTCTCCTTTCCTTCTGTTCATCTGACAAAATTTTTTGCACCATTTTTGCACGCATCTACCTCATGTTCAACTCTTCTGTTAAAATGCGTTGAACACTTTCTCTGTTCATATGCAACATTTCAGCAACAGTACGGACACTCAATCTTCGGTCTTTTCGTACTGTCTCTCGAACTTTTACAACGTTTTTGTCGATTGTTGATGTGCGTGGTCGGCCTGGACGGTCGTCATCTTTCACGGAGTCCCTGCCTTCTAAAAATCTCTTATGCCATTCAAAGACACGTGCACGCGACAACATTTATTGCCATAAGCTTCCAAAAACATTTGGTAAGTCTCTGTTGCCGACTTTTTAAGTTCCACGAGAAACCTGATGTTAACACACTGATCATTTTTCGTATCCGACATTTTCCGGTGCACCATAAAAACACGACTGTATTCAACTGCACTCTCACTGTGACTGAGTCAACCGAGCAACTTGTAACTTGTCACCGCGTAAGAATATAGTTCAAGGTCGAACACAGTGCACACGCAAAACAACACGATAAGTAGTTCCTTAGTAATGCTAACAGTCTCGTTATTTTTGTGTCAGACCTCGTATTTCATAATTTAGCTGTCAGTGTTTGAATATATTTTACTGTATTTTAACTGAGTTGAAATTTGTAAATTACAATGTGTTTATATACTCTCCTCAATGGCAGTTTACCTCAACAAACTGTGCACTACAGAATGTTTAGTGCTACCAAACGTTCTAATTAGGACATACTTATAAAATTAAAAAAATCTTTATTATATACAGTCTCCAGATCGCATTAAGATTTAATTTAAAATTTATAATATACCTTTATTGTAATCCGTCTTGCAATCTTGCAGTTATTTTGTACACTACTACATGTTTCGGGAATAAATACCCATCTTCAGGTGAAGAATTTTTTATCCTCCTATTATATAGGAATCATCGGCGAAAATATTACACACACACACACACACACACAAAATAAACAACACAACCACAACTGTTACAAATAACATTAAAACCATTATAACTACACAAGTATTGAAGTATGTTCAGTAATTAATAATTAAATTGAATATTGATTTTATGTGTAAAGGTTGATCCAGGACGTCGTTTAGTGTACTTCGGCAGAGAACAATAGACAAATACAAATAACAAAATGCGTATATCAAGAAAATTATAACATTATTTATTTTCTTTTGACAACATGAAACAGGTCATGAAAACACTTATTCCGCCTCAAGGCGTAAAACTGATCACCAATAACTATTACATCAAAATACGAATACATATAATAAAAATTACGCAAACTCAACACTTCTTATTAGGCCTATATTCAGGGCCGTTCCTGGGGGGTCGAGCGCCTGCGTGCAGGTTTCTTTGTGCGCCCCCATATAATTTTAAAATACATAAAAGATATTATGTGTACAATAATTTATTTACACAAAATAAAGTTACACAAAATAAACAAGAGGTATTTGCAATACAACAAAATAAACAATAAAAAAAACTCGATTCTAAAAAAATATTAAATGTTATATTTAAATAACTTTGTACCAAACAACATAGAAAAAACAACATAAAAATTATAATATAACACGTCTGGCTTTTACAGACGCAAACTCGTTGATCATTCCATTGTGATCAACGGCTTCACAAATCTTATTTTCAATTGAAATAATTGCCAAATCTGATAGCCGTTCTTGGCACATAGACATTCTTAAATAATTTTTTATAAGTTTTAGTTTCGAAAAACTTCTTTCGCCTGAAGCCACCGAAATGGGTAAACCCAAAAATATCCTTAGGGCTATAAATAAATTTGGAAACAAAGACTGCAAATTATTTTTTTTTGTATGATTTAAAATGCTTATGGGCAAGTCTGCATTTGTAGTAGAGTTTGGCTTTAGAATTTTGTATGACATTATTTCATTATGTAAATCAAATCCGTCAATATCTTTACATGTATTACCTTGATTTTGAATTTGCAAAGCAATATCTAAATCCATACATGATCGTTTAATTACTTCAGAATCTAGATTTTGGAAATTGCATAAAAATCCAAATAAATCATTACGTTTCGCTATTCCCTCAAAACGTCTTTGTAAGGACTGAATTGTGTCCAAAATTTGAAAATAAAACTTGATTTTATCTAATAATGACTGTGCAGCATGTTTAGTATTCATATCTCTCGAAGTATCTTCGGTCAAATAATGTAAACTTTTACAAATTTCCAATAACTGAAATCTTAGAGGGCGAATGGCTTTGATTTTGCTTTCCCATCTTGTTTCGCTTACTGATTTTAAAGTTAAATTCGGCAGATTCTGTTTTAAAATGTCCCACCTGTAAGGCGAAGCAGAAAAGAAATTGAACAACTCTTGAATAACTAAAAAAAACCAACAGTCTCATATGAAATTTTAGCCGCATCATTAACAGTTAAATTTAATGTGTGAGCTGAACAAGGCACAAACATTGCTCTGGCGTTAACATTCTGAATTTGAGCTTGAAGCCCTACATGCCTGCCAGACATATTTGCACCGTTGTCATACCCCTGACCTCTCATATCATGAAAATCTATTTTGAATTTTGGCAATATTTCTTCTTTTAAAAATTTAAAAAGTCCTTCCCCTGTAGTATTCAAAACTTGAAAAAAAACCTAAAAAATGTTCTCTAATTTCGACTCCATTTGAGGAACAATGAACAAATCGTATTATAAAAGTCAGCTGCTCAACATGGCTAGCATCGGGAGTTTCATCTAAAATTATTGAGTAATATTTTGCTGTTTTTAGACAGGTTAAAATTTCTCGTTGAATATTTTTTGACAATAAACTAATTAATTCATTTTGAAAATGATTTCCCAAATAATGAGGCATATTTTGATTTAATTCTTTAGACTTTTGAATATTATTTACATGCTCCATTATAATTGGATCGAATTTAGCCAACATTTCAACTAATTTCAAAAAATTGCCATTATTGGATTCGTAAAGTTTCTGGCTGGCTCCTCTAAACGCTAAATTTTGACCAGCTAAATATTGCACTATACAAATTATTCTTTTAATAATTGCACGCCATCGGTTTTTTCAATTTCGAAATGTTTATTTTCTTCTCAAGTACAGCAAAGTACAAACATTACAAAGATACAACTAACCAGGTCTGACCAGTATTACAATAAATGTACAAATCTGACTAACTAACTAACCAATACGAAAAAAATTTAGGGCCTCTAAGGCAAGCCTGTATAGAGGACACCCTCACGCACTAAACTAAAAAAAAATGTTAGCGGTCAGAGTAAGACCTAACTATTAACAAATAAAAACATAATTACTGTGTATCTCTAATAAACCAAACAAATACTAAGATTAAAAAATATTACAATAAATACCTTTAATCTCCTTACAGTTTATATTACAAGTAGAATTATCGCATAAACAGTCTAAAGCACTTATAAACTAATGGAGCATCAAAACTGACTGGTTCTCTAAGACTAAAATTAATGTTATTAGTTTTCAATTCAATTTTGAAAACAAGAACAACTTCCCGCGAATACAAGTACAAGATTACTCACTTAGTTCACTACGGCAACCAAAGAGATACTAAAAATAAAATGTCGGGTTGTGGGTACTAGAAGTCGCTACTACCTGCACCGGTTGTAAAACCAGTAAAAGGAAAGTTTATTGTTTGTTTTCTTGTTACTTCTACAAAATGCAGCAAATGTAACATAAAACCAAATAAAATGAGCCGCCGCCTCTGTAATATGCCGAAAACCTAAGTCAAAATAAGTATTAAAAAAGCCAACATAATAAGCCGGCGATATCATAGCGCCTTACTGCTTTGAAGCGGCCAACTCAAAGAAGAGCGGTAGCCTGTGACTTGTGACGGTTTTCAGACAATAAGGCAGGAATAGAATGTAATAATATTCATTAATTGGATTCCATAACTTCCACTTTACAGGATACCGACTGAATTTGGCGCCCCTAAATTTTGTCGCCAGCGTGCGGGGCATTCGCTGCATACCCGCCAGGAACGGCCCTGCCTATATTCATATTCTTCACTCACACAATCATACACACTTCCATATGTTTAGGTTTTGTTGAGCTCAACTTATAAAATTTTGTGAAAAGCCAGTATTTAATTATTGTCGAAATATTTACTTTCCTTTCATGGTGCGTAGGGTTTCATCACATGGGACGTCTCCTTGCGAGTGCACTGTTTTGTTGTTTTCACTTTTACATTGCACGGGCGAACTGTCAATTTATTCCCAATAGTCACTGATATAAATGAACATTTTATCCCAACACTGTTTTTTTTATTTTTAAATATATTAAAATTCACATTTTTTGATTTGCGGTTTATGCGGGCGCCCGCGATTGCTGCTGCACAGCGCAAAGGTTGATGGTCGACTAGCATTCAGTATTAAAATTTCCGTTCGGTGGCGTCTCAGAAACCAGTTCCTCCCACTCCTCGCCATGCGTCTCGTCCTCAGTATTGGAAAGTTCCGTTGGTATCACCTTTTCAGCTTGCCACGAACTGATTTTTATCAACAGAATACTAGCGGTGTTAGTCACTGGCTATAAATAAACTTTCGTTATGCTTCATAACCATATATGGTGATGAAACTCTCACTGGCAATCGCCTCACCCTAAGGGGGGGGGGGTTCATCTTCACATGTTATAGAATTTATAAAATTTGAAAATAATATTTGGCAATTTTACCCCATTACAATAACCCCCCCCCCCAATGAGAGGTTTTATGCCGAAGCATAAAAGCTCTCATTGACACTCTCATACTTCCTAAAGGGATCAGCCAAGATATGTCGCCACAACCCCCTCTACGTTTTATTCAAAATTATGGTTAACTTACCCCTGGTCCAATGACTGTGACCGCACCTGAATGACCTTACTGGACTTCTCTCTCGAGATCCCAACACCGCAAGGCCAGACAGGCACTTGACACTCCTGCTCTGGCGTGCAGGCCAACACAGGACCGCCGCCACAGCATCACCAGACACTGAAACATGAAATCAAAAATATCAAATAGTGGCCTGGTATAATAACATATCCCTAACTGATCTGGTTCCCCTTAGCTGTGCTGGTTTGCGTAAAGAAGTACAGAGTTCTTTTTCTTTCTTTTTTACCATACACATGGATGGATACTTAGTATAACATAATACATTATAAGAATTCCATACCAACATTCTGTACAACCTTCTCTCGTTAACTCTTATCCCAAAATTCAAAATTATTGCTCTGATTCCCATCAAAATTTAAGTAAACATTTCCCATTACCACGTATAAATACCTTCCATTAGTTAATTCACATTTCAAAATTAACAAACTTCTTATATACAGTAAAACACATTAAATCAACATCAGAACAAATTATTTACTTAACAATCGTTAAGCATCTTCATATTACTCCTTAATACATCAAAATAAAATACTCCTCGTCAATACAACATCATTCATTTACATAAAAAAATCAATTACACACTCTACATTATTGACACTCTACATTATTGTAACTCATTTTAATATCTAATAACTCGTTACTAACAACCACCTTCTCCATCATCACATCATTTATTATGAATTTATTTTAAATTCCTCCTGGACTGTAGCGCCCAGTTGCCTCCACAAAGACTGAAGCGGAAGGGGTGAACACTTTTTTCTTTTCTTTCTCCCCCATCCTTGCTTTGGCGTTATACAAATTCGGCATTACTGATATCCCGGATACCAGTAATCCTACTAAGTTAATATTCACACTCCCTTAATCGGTCTATCACCCATACTTAGGTATATAGCTGTGTTCCAAAGTTATATCATCTTAGATTCCCCTGATCTTACCCCCAGTTGTATTTCTGAGTTCACCAATTTAGAATATTAAGCCAAATCCACAGTCACGGTTCGGTGAAGCCATGACCGCCCGAAAATGGGGAATCGCATTTACCATATATCTTATATGTTTAAAATCCCTACACTTACATAATACAACATAACAAAACATTTTAAACACTCATATGAACATAAACCTCATTACATTAAAATAAACATCTCAGTTGCATCTGAATAAAATTTCCAAACATTCCAAAACTTTAATTTCAATTGAACCTGTTAATACTCAACCTTTAATTATTTACCACTTCTTATACCATTAGATTCTCCAAAAATTCAAATTTATTATCAACATTCATTTTACATAACATTTTATTTATTAAACATTGCGATTATTACCTCAAAATAAACAACTCACCTTTAAATTTGCATATAAAATTATAAACATTACACTTTAATTTCAATTGAACTTTTTACTAATCAATCATCAATTATTTAGCATTTACTATACTATTAAATTCTCCAGAATTTTTTAATTTGTTATCAACATTCATCTTGCACAATATTTCATTTATTATCTTATTTCAAATTAATTCAATTATTTTATCAAACACATTTCATTACTTTAACAAAATTCACAAAGTTGAGTATACTTCACCTTGCTACATCATTACATTTAATATCAACACAAAAGTATATACAATCCACATTATTATCTGTTATCGTTTACCACATATCTTTTCATAAAACAGTTCATTTCAAAACCACTACTAACATAGTTAAACATTCATAAACACTAATTGTTTACCCCCCCCCCCATCATCGGATAATAACCTGATCTTACGTCTACACAATTCATTTTATATTAAATTCATTATATTATTTCTATCAATATCACGACTATTTAAATTCTCATACTTTTCCACAATACCATAATAATTAACAGGATTATTCCATATTATTACATCATATAGCTTGTCACCATCGAGTATAGTCAAGTCGCCCTTAGTATGATTTGTCACAATTAAGTCAATTTGTGACAGTACAGAAATACCTGTTACCATAATTATGGGATTCAGGAATATTTTATTGTAAATTTTATTCTGATCATGAATGTTAACAAGGGCTAAGTTAGTTTTGCACAAGTCCCAATAACTACGCAGATTCACAAGAGGGGAGCCGAGCCAAGGTCATCATGGTACGAGCAGAATTTAATATGTATAATGGCGGTTTAAGCGAAACGAACTAATAATACGAACTTTTCATTGGTCCACAAAGCCAGATCGTCATAAATAAACAATGACGGCGTGAAAACAAATACGTATTAACCAGGGTGGTGGCTATAGAACAATGCATAATGACGTCAGACGCACAACCACTTGCATAACAATTGCGTCTGATTCCCCCCAGTCGTCAAAAAACAGTTCACAGAGCATACATGCTCAACTAGTGCAGTGGGCAGATTTTGCCATAAAATGCAATAATTGTTTTCAGAAATGTAATCATTAACAGTACGTAGAATCAGTGGACAACCAAAATGAGAATTAAGTAAATTCAGTGCACTAAAAGCAACAGTAAAGGTTCGGCCGAACACCTGCCAACCGCCATGGGAGTCTTCTGAGGAGTCTACGCCGCATCAAATTCAGGAAAGCCCTTATAAATTCTCTTTTCTAAATTTAAAAAATCTAAAGAATGAGCTCAATTCAGAATAATTAACAAGTGTTCAATATTACAGTGTGATTGAGAGTGAAAGTGAGCGAGTGAAAGTGATCGTTGGCCAACCTTAAATACGTTATATTTGGGGCGTTGGTTTGTGTATAATTACAGAAGTAAACATTAAAGTCGTAGAAATAAAAAGGAATTTAAAGTAACTGCAGTATAGAGTTTAAAAATAATTATTTTAAAGAAAGTAAAACACAGGCATATAGCATTAAACGCACGGCGAAAGCGGAAGTATTGTCGCCGCCATTTTGAAATTTGATAATCATTGCCGACTCTCATTGTTTATAACCTATAACGCAAGTAACTGAATAAAATAGAATTTATTATCCTTATGTTGTGTAACTGGTTATTTCAATACCCTGAGAACCTCTGTCTTTTCTGCTTAACGCAACCTTGGACCCAAAAGCCTAATGCACTCAATAAAACTGAGCACGTGTTTCACCGGATGTGTGGTAAATTATGCAAATCCCATAATAATTAAATACCATACATTTATTATTATTATTAATTATTTAGGTAAGGGAGGGGAGTAGTTACAGATGGCGCACGAACTTGGACTTTGTATAAAATTTAAATGATATAAATAAGCAGAAAAGCGGAAGTAGACGGGTAGAGAAATACACATAACAGTAGAGGTTATCCATGTAGGTTATGTGTGGTATGAAGAGAATTGTATAACAATTAAGACAGAATTTATTACTATCAGTATAACAAAAATGGCAGATAACAATGAAAGTATTAATATAGAAAACACAGCAACAGAATCATTGGTGTTAAACGAACCACAGGCGAACTCAACGCCTATTATAAATAATAAAGTTTCGTTAGATCTTTTTCAGTTAATGAAAATACAGAACAATGAGTTAAAAGAACAGAGCATCAAGTTCGATATAAAATTAGATAATTTCAATAACAAACTAAACCAGTTTGATAAGCAATTTAACGATATTAAAAAAGAAATTAAGAACCAAAGCTGCCATTATGATCAAAGATTAAGTGAAATAAAAACACGGTTAGACGAAAAAATATAATTAGAAAATAAGAAATTAGAATTAGACAAATTAGAATTGAACAAAGATGACAAGGTAAGTAGTAGTGGAAATGATGATAGAATAAATAAAAATATAGTAATAGGAGATAATAGTGTGGAGGTTGGTAGTAATAATGATGTGTTATGGGGAATAGAATATGATAATAAGGGAATGATAGTGTGTTTTGAAGGGTTAAAGAAAGTGCGTAGAGAAGGTATAATTGTAGGGGAATTGCAGGGGTTAGATTTTTCCCTTAATGGTGTAGTTGGGGGTGATGTATATGTTTTTAGGAAGGATGAGAGTGCCTTCGATGTAGATTTGGGAGACAAAAGGTCTGAAAATAGTTGTCCCTGGATTTTTTGTGCACCTGATAGGTGGTGCGAGAATAAAGTTGTAGTGTCCCCTGCATATATTGAGAGAGAGAAATGGTGTGATAGTGAGAGATATATTGAGAGAGAGAAGTGTTATTGGGAGAGTTATTATGAGAGATATTTTAAAAGAGAGAGATGTTTTGAAAGTGAGAGATATTGTGAGAGAAAGAGGGAGGTAGAAATTTTTAAGATAAGCAGAGATTATGAAGAGTTTATGGGAAGGTTAGGAGTAGAGATGATATATAATAAATATAATAAGTACTTACCTTGGATTGAAGCTGATATAGCAGCAGTGGGAGATGATGTTGATAAAGATGACTTTATAACTTACCTGATTGTAACACAGACTATACCAAAGGCGACATAACCATACTCGATCGTGACAAATTATATGAGATAGTAATATGGAATAAGCATATTAATTTAAATAATATTGTGGAAATATATGAAGAATTAGATAAGTATTATATTGATAGTAATAATATAAGACATTCAATATTAAACCATGTATATAGTTGTAAGGTTCGACTATTATTTGACGATGGAGGGTAAACATTTTATTGTGTTTATAAACATTTAATTATGTGGACAGTATTTTTCAGGATGGACCGTTTATGACTGATTTATGGTAAATGATAGGATGATAATGTGGATTGTATATTTTGTGTATATTATTGTCAATGTATTTGTGTATTCTTGTAGTGGTGTATTTTATGTATTTTTATGTAAACATGTATTATAGAATTTTAAATATTGAAGAATAGTTAAGTTTGATAATGATTTTAAATGATATTATGAGATTTAGATTCAAATGGTTAATAAATGATTAAGCAGGTAATAGATTTGGATATTGAGAGGTATTGTTGTTAGTAGGTAAGTGATGAATTTCTAGTGGTATATTAAGGTTAAAAAGGTGATAGAGTTTGGGTAATAATGATAAATAAGGGCATTGGAGTTAGTTAAATAGAGTTAATGGGAGTTAGTGAAAATAAGAATGTTGAGATGTTGATAATATATAAAGAGGTGCAAGATATTTTAGGAACACAGTGTAACGTGTCTAAAATATGGGGTATTTCATTTTATTCCATTTCGGGATTTTTGTAAAAAATATTGTGAAAGTTTTATTTTCCAACAAAACAGAACACGTGGCAAGTAGGAAACAGTGTTGAAACAAAGCAGCGTCGTAGTATTCAGTTGCGAAACCAGGCAAAGAATTTGCACCACCCTCGAATTCTCAGAACTGTGAGTGAATGTGACAGTGCCCATGCAAGCAACGACTCAAGTGTGCGCGCTGTAGGGACGCCAAGAAACTCAAACGGTGCTGTAAAAAATGGCGCAGGAGTGAACAATTTGTACGATCAACATGCGATCTACAGGAAACGTGGCTAAGGACCGCCTACTGATAGTGACGACAGACTAGCAGTGCCTAGAGATCGTCGACGCATATTACTAATACAACCACTAAGTATCATGCATAGAGCCAATAAACTGTAACAAATCAACCTTGAACGACAACGAGATCTGATGGCCGTGGAACACTGTTTCCTCCCGCTCGCCAAGTAAGTTGCGTAGTTGTTAGTCCCAAGAGTAACCGGCCGGTTCCTTTATAGAGGTAGCTCCTCTCAAAATTTTAACATGTGGCAGTAAAAGTGATTTAATTGTTATTTCAACCAGTGGAAGTGATGGACGAATAATTACAGAACAGTAACATACCAATCTGACATAATTTTTTTGTTTTCGGGACAACTACAAGCTCACCACGTAGCGACCACGAGGTCGCGGAGACATGCGTTGCCGGCGGGGAGATTATATCATGTGATAGATTAATCAATCAAAGTAAAAGGGGGTTGTTTTTAAGAATGTGAGTAGTGCGTGAGCAGGCTGGGCTATCTTCGTTAAAGTAAGTAATTATAGTCAAGTATTGTAGTTAGAGGTATGAACAAGAATTACACCAAATTTGGAAAACATGGAAGAAAATGTATTTGGTAAACAGAAATTTAAAATTGCAATAGTTGACCATTAAAAAACTAATCATTTCTCTTCATAAAAATGTGTAGAGTCAATTATTTCGATAACCTTAATACAGGTTTGCATCTGATGTACTTGTGATTGGATCCTGGACCCTAATAGAAGCTGTGCAGGTAAGTGGAAATTGTGTTTTTTTTTGTATTTTAATATATTCTAATTGGAATAGAGTATAACAATGGCGCCCGTGACAGGCACGAATTTAAATTAATTAATTAAATTCCACATCTACGAGGATGCAAACAGGTGTTGTTAGGTTAGCGGAATAAAATAAAAAGTGCGTTATTCACATGAAATTGGCTATACAATATCTTATATATTGATTATATTATATTATATTATTACACAAGTATCAAGTATAAAAAATAAGAATGTCAGATAGCGAAAATAACGTAAATGACACAACTAGTGTCGAAGTTTTTGACGAGTCAAATATGAGTAATTTTGAGATACATTCGACTCCAAGTGCGAGTCAAGAGAAAACAGAGTTAAATTTAAGTGACCAGAGTAATATAACTGAAGATTTGTAGCGGGTAATTTTTGGGTGTTTTTATTTTTACCGTATGGGGCAAGTACATTTTTATTTCTTTCATTTTGGTGCGGGCTTGTAAAAGAAGTTGTGAAAATTATTGTGTAACGAAATTCATTCCATTATAACAGAACGTATGGCAACGTTATTTCCATTGTGTAACAGACCAGTGTTGAGAAACAGTTGGAAACAAAGCGAAACGCAATCAGTGTTGAGTAATGCGGCGAAGAATTTACCACCCCAATTTTTCGCAGAACTGTGTGTGTGTGTGATCACGCCCGTATGCAACATTGATGGGCGGTGCGCCGGAGTGACGCTTGGAAAACACAACCCAAGCTGTGAAACATGGCGATGTAGCAAACCGTTTGTCGCAGCTACCAGCTCAATACCGGAAACAGCGTTAAAAACCCCGCCTACTACTAATGACGTCAGCGGAGCCAAGTCCAATATTGTCCTCTGGTCACACACATATATCAGCTCCATTCCATGTATAGAGTGGTTACCACACAACAATTAAGCATGAACGGCGCCTAAAACCTGATGGCCGTGACTGCTCATTTCCCGCGACTCAACGAAACACATTGCGCAGTTCGTCACTGATCGTGTCTGAGCAGACACAGAGCCGAGTGGGCTCTACAAAATTTTATAAGTTTTAATATCAAGAGTAAATTCAATTTCAACTAAAATGTGTCAGTGGTAGTAGTGAACATGTGAGAAACCTCAATCAGTTTTATGTGACGGCGACACAGTCATTTACGGAATAAAACGAGCTCGAATGGTCACCGCGTGCCGGTGGGGGGTTATTATTTTAAATGTTAAGGGCAGGGTAAATTTTTTTTGTGTGTCTGTGAGAGTGTGTAAAAATTGCAGGCTGGGCTCTGTCTGTGTCTATATTGATATGTAACAAGTAAGGTAAGATCATAGGTTAAGTTAACTTGTAGCAGATGACAAAGAGAACAAAGAAAAAAAATGTAATTTAATCTGTAAAACCATGAACAACAAATTTTGGACAAAATTTTAAATGATGCTAAAGAATTAAATTATCAATTCTCTTCATGCCAAAAAAGGAGTCGAGTCACTTATTTCACTAACCCATGAAACACGTTTGTATCTAGCGTACATGTGATCGAATCCCTGGACCCGAGTCTTTGCAGGTAGGTGGGAGATTTATTACTATAATTTGATAATTAAAAAATTTCAATTCGATTAGAGTAGCACAAATGGCGCCCGAACAGGGACGAATTATAATTAATTAATTAAATTCCACATCTACAAAGATACAAACATGTTTTAGGTTAGCGTAGCAAAATAACGTTACATTACAAAATTTAAGTAATTACATTATTTAGTTAATTAATTTCCTTAATTTAAGTTAATCAATTATAAAAATGTCAGATCACGAAAATAATGTAAATGAAACGACTAGTGTCGAAAACTATAATGAATCAAATAGTATGAGTGATTTTGAAATCCACTCGACTCCAAACGTGAGTCACGAAAATAAAACAAAAAACAATTCAGATGAAACAAATATTACGGAGGATTCAGGGGTACAGTTAACCCCCACCTCAACAAAATGTAATAAATTAGATGATGATATAATGAGTATATTAAGAACCATATCAATGGACATTCATGCACAGAATAACAAATTTAAAGAATTAAATAGTCGTTTTGACAATAATGATATAAAATTGAATAAATTCGACGCTAAATTTGATGCACTCAAATTTGATATTGATGAAGTAAAAACAAAATGCGAAAATAGTTGTCACGAATTGAAACGAGATATTGAGAGAATAGTAGAGTCAGTAGAACAGAGTAAAAGTAAAAATAATAATGATAGTAAACAAGTAACTAGTGAGAAAAATAATGTTGAAAATGAGAATATAATTAAAAATGTGGTAGTAGAGAGTAAGATAACAAATAGTAACAATGATATTGAAAATGGTATTGTAATTGAAAAGGTGGTATCAGAAAGTGATACGTTGAAAATAGATAGTGAAACAGTGAGTGAGAGAGAGAAAGTTATATGTAGTAACGAAGTTGTAATCAGTGTTGCTGAATTAGAAAAAGAATGGAAAGAAAGAGTAGATGAATGTGTAGAGCAGAGGGTAGATTTTCCCCTTATTTGTGATGAACCAGAGTGTTCAAAAGTGTTATTTTTGGGCAAGAGACCCTTATTAGTGAAAGATTTGAATTGTTTAATTTTGCTGAATAATTTTGTACCCTCTGCGTGGAATGATAAAAGTGAGATATGGTGTTATGATGATGAAAGATGTTTTGAAAGAGAGTTGTGCATTGATAAAGAAATAGAATTATATAAACTAATGAGAGATTATAATGAGTTGAAAGAGATGTTAGTCGATATGAAATACTTACCTGTTAAAATAGAGAGTGAAGATTATTTTGATAATACATGTTTAAATAATAATAATTTATTTTATGAAGAAAAAATAACTGACTTGACGAATATTACTAATGGAGACTGGACAGAAACAAATAATGTTGACTTGTTTTATGAGTATTTGAGTATGATGGATGAGTTTAGTTTGTATGGTTACCACACACAAAACGGTCATTTGTGTGCTAATAAAATTGAACGATGTTATGTGAAACCCCGTCTAATTTTTGACGATGGAGGCTGAGCCTTAAATTCACAATTGGACAATTTCAAATATGTTAATATATGGTAATGACCTAGCTGATTTTAGATATTGAAGTGCGATATAACTGAATAATTATTGATGAAGAATTGTAAATACATGTGTAGTGAAATTAATTGTATGCATTATAAAATGTTAGATAAACAAGGTATGTATGTAGCCGAAATTGTGATGACAAAAATAATATTAATATTTTGCATCTTAAAACAAAACAATACATTAAATCCTGTAATCAAATATAACTAAACCACTATAATAAACCTATAGTTAAATAATTATAAATAACTATGAATAATATAAAACAGTAAGTGGTAGTGGATAGGTGTTCCCCACTTGTCCCAGTGGGGTTCGTCTATTTCAGGGACGCGCCCCTGCCCACGCGAGCCTTTGTTTTCTCCATGTACCTTTATTTTCGGAGGGAGCTTTGTCCCTACCTTTAGTCCTAGTTCGTGACCCTGTAATAATCCTTATCCCTTTTATCTTCCCGATTTCCCTAACCCTCCCCTTAGAGTAAACACACAAACAATAGTTATACAAATTGGCACACTTTTTGGAACCATTTGATTGCCCTAATATTAAATACTACATTAGGGTAATCCTCAAAATTAAATAAACTGGCGTTATTTATGAATTGTAAACTCGTCCCTTAATTAGGTAGGTAGTGAAGAGGTTTTGTGGCTGAGTAGACAAACTAAATAATAAATTTTTGTATAATTTAATAGAAACAATGATTCTGTACAAGTAAAGCACAACCTATTTACAGGTAATTAAGAAAAAAAAAATAATTTTGGAAAATATTTTAAAGTAAACTTATGCAACCAAAAGGTACAATAATTATTTTGTGTGGTACCTGCTATGTTAGGTTATGAGTAGGGGATATTGGTATTAAGAATGTGATTGTGGAGGAATTTAAAGGGAGATCAGAACCAATGATGTAATGTTTGTAAAAATTATTGAAATATTAAGAAAAACTGAAACATTTAATCACGTAGAATCATTTTGAAAATTGTAACCAAAGTCATGGAAATTGTTTTGAAGGTACTAAGAGATGAAATTGAATTGTAACCGCCCCTGGAGTAACTTAATATTGTCAGTGTTAGTGCTGGGTAAATTCCAACTGCAAATTGAAATTGTAATTTTACATATTTTATACAGTAACTTCATACAGCCGTAATTAAAATCAAACTGTTTTGGATGGAGATTGTTAAAGAATTTTCAAGTTAAACAAATAATTTAAAAGGGTCAATTTTATTAATGAATTAAAAATATATCTGATCCGAATTGGAATAAAAAGGTAAGAGACAAATATGTTATATAAAAGATTTATAAAACTTGAAGAGTGTAGTAAGCAGATATGGCAATATATGATGCAACCAGAATGTTTAGACTATGAATGCTGAAACTGAGAATGTTTATAACTGTTGTTTATGAAAGCAAGTCTGGTACACAAATGTAAACAGAAATGTTGTAGTCTGCTGAATCAGTATCTTGAGTAAAACCTTATTGTGACAGAAAAGAATTAAAATTAAATTTTTTGCAGACCAAATAATAATGAGATAATTATTGTAACCCAGAGTTTGAGAAATTAAATACCATTAAATTAATTTGGTATTCAAATTAATAGAAACAATGATTTTTAACAATGAACTTAAATTGTTTGAATTTTAAAAGTCTTGAAAAAAAAAAAGAAAAAAAAATGGAATGTATATAATTTCAAAATTAAATGAATCCTAGAATTAAGTGACCAAAAACAATTGTCAAGAGTTAGTATCAGTGAGCATGGGAACGTTTTGAAACGATGTGTAACAAAATATAAACTTGATACCAATACAAGAAGTGGGGGTGATTTTGGGGGGTAGATTGGTGCTCAATGAAGTGATAGAACAATGGAGTGTTGAACTGTATATGTAGAAAGTTTAGTTCAATTGTTAATAAATTAGTTAGCTATTAAGTGGCTATTGTGGGGGTTGCCTGTGCTCTCGCAAATAGCGAAAGGGGTTGGGGGTAACAGTGAGTGTTACCTCCATCGGAGGCCAAAATGGCGATAAATGTGCGGCACACCTTTTTAGTGCAAAATAAAGTGTACACACTGCTAAACTACCGTGTCGCACATAACTAGATTGATGAAACAGGCAATTAAATTAAAGTCAGATTTCCCCGACTTTTCGGGCGGTTACTGTCTTACCAGCACTAACCGTGGTTTTGGCTAGCGGCCAGCTATGGTCATATCAAGTCCCGTGACCATCGCTGACTTGAAGTGGGTACATATTAGAAATTCATTGGGGGGAGAACTTAGGGGAAATCTTCCCGGAACTATGGAACAGCGGCTGCCACTCTGCCCGCTTTGGGGTAGCATAGATAGGTGGTAGATCCGTCTTAAGGGTGTATTATTATATAACAAGAACATGTTGATGTTCGCCACGTTTAAAACTTAATAGCGGAAGCAGAGACACGGAGAGGTAAAACCTGCTCCAAAATATACAGTCTCTGTGGAAGCGAATGGGCGCCACAGTCCACCATAATATGAAATAGTGTGTGTGGCTAGGAGGTGACGCAAAGGAGTCACGAATGTAAATTTTATAACATAACATTTTTTATTCAAAGTTTAATCAAATAAAACTGCTTGTGCTCTGTTCAGGTGACTAGATGCTTAGATATTTAATATGAGGTGTTCATTACATGCTATAATTTTAAGTGTATTATTTTATTGTTGTACGTTAGATATAGGCGTTGATAAGAATATGTATTTTCATTATGTGTGTGTATTTTTTTTTTCTAAGCCAATAATTAAATCGTCTGGCAGGTTAACATAAATAACCAGAATCAGAGAAATGGGAAACAATGAGGAGAGAAGTGAGAATAAATAAAAATAAATATGTATATTTCATGTAAGTGGTTCAAGTAAAAGATGTATTTTCATTGTGTTAGGATATCAGCTGATCAGCAATAATACGTCACTGGTATATTAGTTATAAATGTTTTAAGTAAGGAGTGTTCAATGTAATGTTTTTAATGTATTACAGATGTTTTGAGGTAATGATAAAAAATAATTTGATAAAAGGAGAAATAAAATAATAATTTATGCCAGTCAATAAGAAATAGTTTTGGGTGATAAATATTTTATGGGACACGTAGACCTGTCCAAATTGAAATCAAAGTTGAATTTGAAATAATAGAGAATGTTGTTTTGAAGTAAGGTATGTTGTAGAATTTTAAGTAGTACTGATGTTGACACAGGAGTAATGGAGAATAATTGTAGAGTTCTGAATGATATATTTATGTGTATAATTAATGAGGCTATTTTGTTGTATTTGTAGTAAGGTTATGAGATTGAGATGTTTTGGGGATGGCAATTTTGTATTAGGGGTAGTGTCATGTAGGAGTCCGCAACAAGGGTTGGGACGGGATAGGGATAGATTTTAGTGGGGAAGGGGCCGCCTTAGGTAGAATCCAGGGGCCAAATAAGGGAATCGAGTTTTGGGTAGGGGAAACACATATCCTAGTACAAAGGGTTAGAGAGTATTTTTTTTATATGTGGAGAAGGTGGCGTTTTGAGTTAAATGGTAAGTTGGGTTTGGTGTGTTTTGGGATAGATATTTTGATAGAGATGGGTGTCATGGGAATTGAAGTTGATTAATATTAGAGCCATAGGGAGAGGTAAAGATTATATATGTATACAGATCTAGTAATACAGTAAATGAGAATGAATAATTTACATCACCCACAGTAGATTAACGTAAGATTGTTGAATAAAGAGAGAGAGTTATGATAAAGAATATAAACTTTTTATTTTAAACCAGTGACAGAATTTTGATAAAATTTGAAAATAATGTAAAATTAAGAATTGTTTATTTTAAATAATTTAAATGCCAATTTGATTATCATTAATATTAATATTTTGCAATTTTAAATATTTTATGTTACTATGTTTTGTATTTCAAGTTAGGATATTACAGATGTTCAATGTGTTTTCAGAACTTATATATAACATATGTAGGTCAAGGGTTTTGGACTTGACCTAGTTTCGATCAGCTGATGAGGTCAGACACCTACTAAGCTTGTATAGTAGGGAATTAATTTTATTTGTTTATTTAATCACTTTAAACCAGTTTTGAATAATTTCTAAATATAAATGAAACCTTTGAACAAATTTAAATTTTTTTGAATTTTAAAATTTTGGAAAATTTTAATTTTTTTGAAAAAAAAAAAAATGATTTTTCGCCTGCCAGCGAATGAATATTTTAGATAATGATTCTTTTATTATGTGTGCATTAACCATGTTTACTTTATTGTATTGCATTGTATTGGTAGACTATAAGTGGTTCTCATGTTAGAGTAAGGATTGTGTTTATATTAGTAGAAATGTCTAGGTTAAGTCATTTGAAACAAAAATTAGAAAAACAAGGAAGAGAATTTTTTGATAAAAGATTATTTTTTTGAATTTTGAATTTTTTAAATTTTTAATAAATTTTCAAAGAAATTTTTTATTTTTAATGTGTTATGGTATCATGTAATGTGAGTATGTGTGAGCCCAGTATTTGCTAAAGGCAGCCCAGCTTTCATAAAAGGGGAAACATATCGGTGGAGGATCTGGAATAGTCGGAGCCAGGGATTGAGGATTTTTGGGGGTAGCATGTTAAAAGGCGAGGCGCGCTGTGGTGCGAGTCTGTTCGATTTCTCGGTGTTGGGATCTCGTACGGAGAAGTCCAGTGATCTCGTTCAGATGAGTCCATGGTCGCTGAGCCAGGGGGGTCGTGTACCCATGCAGATTAAGAACAAGGGGGTTGTTGGCACCAGTTCCTCACCGGTCCTCTTCGGGGTTTATCGATGAGATTTCTTCTGTTGTGAACAGCAGAATTCTCATCGAGGGGGTATTGTAGCGGGTAATTTTTGGGTGTTTTTATTTTTACCGTATGGGGCAAGTACATTTTTATTTCTTTCATTTTGGTGCGGGCTTGTAAAAGAAGTTGTGAAAATTATTGTGTAACGAAATTCATTCCATTATAACAGAACGTATGGCAACGTTATTTCCATTGTGTAACAGACCAGTGTTGAGAAACAGTTGGAAACAAAGCGAAACGCAATCAGTGTTGAGTAATGCGGCGAAGAATTTACCACCCCAATTTTTCGCAGAACTGTGTGTGTGTGTGATCACGCCCGTATGCAACATTGATGGGCGGTGCGCCGGAGTGACGCTTGGAAAACACAACCCAAGCTGTGAAACATGGCGATGTAGCAAACCGTTTGTCGCAGCTACCAGCTCAATACCGGAAACAGCGTTAAAAACCCCGCCTACTACTAATGACGTCAGCGGAGCCAAGTCCAATATTGTCCTCTGGTCACACACATATATCAGCTCCATTCCATGTATAGAGTGGTTACCACACAACAATTAAGCATGAACGGCGCCTAAAACCTGATGGCCGTGACTGCTCATTTCCCGCGACTCAACGAAACACATTGCGCAGTTCGTCACTGATCGTGTCTGAGCAGACACAGAGCCGAGTGGGCTCTACAAAATTTTATAAGTTTTAATATCAAGAGTAAATTCAATTTCAACTAAAATGTGTCAGTGGTAGTAGTGAACATGTGAGAAACCTCAATCAGTTTTATGTGATGGCGACACAGTCATTTACGGAATAAAACGAGCTCGAATGGTCACCGCGTGCCGGTGGGGGGTTATTATTTTAAATGTTAAGGGCAGGGTAAATTTTTTTTTGTGTGTCTGTGAGAGTGTGTAAAAATTGCAGGCTGGGCTCTGTCTGTGTCTATATTGATATGTAACAAGTAAGGTAAGATCATAGGTTAAGTTAACTTGTAGCAGATGACAAAGAGAACAAAGAAAAAAAATGTAATTTAATCTGTAAAACCATGAACAACAAATTTTGGACAAAATTTTAAATGATGCTAAAGAATTAAATTATCAATTCTCTTCATGCCAAAAAAGGAGTCGAGTCACTTATTTCACTAACCCATGAAACACGTTTGTATCTAGCGTACATGTGATCGAATCCCTGGACCCGAGTCTTTGCAGGTAGGTGGGAGATTTATTACTATAATTTGATAATTAAAAAATTTCAATTCGATTAGAGTAGCACAGATTCAGGGATTCAAGTAACCCCGACTTCAACAAAATTGGGGGGGGTAACGCCCAATTCAATAGTGATGTAATGAGTATGTTACAATTACTTCTAGAACAAAATAAAGAAATGAAGAGTGATTCAAATATTAAATATAATGAAATAAACGCTAGACTTGATGAGAAATTCGAGGTACAAAAGAACAGTTTTGATGAGTTAAAAAACCAAATTAACGAAATTAATAGATGTTGTAAAAATACCAGTGAAGAATGTACCAATAAAATTAACCAAATAGATGCCAAGTTAGATAATTCAATACAGCAGATAGATGTTAAATTTAATGAAATCGATAGTCAGATAAGTAGAGTTGAGAAGCAAATCAATGAGAATAATGAAATATTAATTAATTCAATGAATGAGTATAACGATGACATAGAATCTAAAATTAATAAATGTAATACTGAAACTGAATGTAAGTTGAGTAGCGTAGTAATGACAGTTGAAAAAATAAGTCAGAATATTGAACACCAAAATAAGGTAGACTCTAAAATAAATGAAACTGAAAATAATTATAAGACAGAAATACAAGCAGTAAATGAATCTATTGATGTTATATCAAAAAATAACGTACAGTCTGAATATAGTAATGACAAAAAATTATATTCACTTGAACAAAACATTAGTAGTATGAGAGACGAATTAAGTTTAGTAAGAAATCAAAATTTAAACAATGTTACTGAACGCATATTCATGACACGAGACACAAACAATGAAATAGAATTAGAAACTTTTAGTAGTGAAAATCGTAGAGTGCATCCAATGCAATTTTTGAATCGAGTACGGGAATTTGACAGATTTAATGGTAGTAGTTGGGAGGTTAAACTTATAAAAATTTTGAAATGTTTTAAGGGCAATTCGGAGATATGGGCGGAGACACATCGAAACGAATGGGAGAGGTATGAAAATTTGAAAAAGCCTTTCGGAATAAATACTGGTCGGAGGAGGAGCAGGAGATACTACGAAGTCAAATAATGGGAACCGGGAGCTTTGGGAGAAACAACCGTAATATTACCGTGTATACCATGAAGCTATACAATGAAGCTAAGTACTTAGAACCACCGTTGCCATTCCAGTCGTTTGTACGCCACATCAGTAAGCATCTACCGAGGGAAGTACAGATAACGTTAATGACCAGAGAGGTAAGTGATATCAATGAATTAGAAAAAATATTGGATGTTTTTCAGAATATTAAGGACCAGGAAGACAGCAGACATATACAACAAACGAATATGCACAATGTAGGGAACTATACACAGAGTTTTCATAGAGGAGCGCGGGGAGGAAGTTTTGACAATAGGGGCGAGAGTTGGAGGTGTAGAGAATGTGACACAGACAATTATGCTAATAGAACCAATTGTTTCAGATGTCATCGAAACAGGAAGTGCGCCAGGAACGAGAGAATGAACCCACCACCAAATCAACAGTCGAGGGGAGGAGAATTTTATAGAGGAGCGCCAAGAGGAGGAGGACATTATAATAGAGGAAGAGGAGGAAATCATCCAGCCGTAGCAGGTCCATCCACGGGAAACTAAGGAAGACAATGGAGAAGCGGGCCCAACCATTGTCAACGGAGAACCGGGTCCAAGTAACCAAAGAATACGCGAACAACGTTATCCAGGTGGACATGGCAAAAGAATTATTAGAAGAAGAGGAGAATAAGGTGATGGAACGCAGAACAGGATTGACTGAGGTGACAATTAACATTGAAGGTAAGAATTATAAAACTTTAATTGATACCGGTAGCGAGATCTCAGTAATTTCTGAAAATGTTATGGGTGAATTAAAAGAGGTAAATAAAAATATACCATCATTACCAGTTCCCGGGGTTACAGTAGTGGGGGTAACCGGGGTGAGAAGTAAGAGAATAACCAGACAAGTACAATTAAATATTTTAATAAATGAAGTTGAATTTCAAAACACTTTCCTAGTAGTTAAAGGGTTGAGTCTAGATGTAATATTGGGAAATGATTTTTTGGAAAGAAACGGAGCAGTAATAGATTTCAATAAACAAATAGTAAAATTTGAAAAGGGGAATAACCAGTCAGAATAGAGTTTAAGAAAGTAGTAAATGAAAGTAAAGTCACGGGAATAAAAATGTTACATAAGCAGATAGGCGATAGAGAGATAGAGATCAAGATAAATATATGTCTAGAGAGTGATAGCTGTAATGGGACAGTTTTGAGGGAGGTATGTTTTTTATTTCATTTAATATCAACTATTGGGAAATAATCGGTTTGGACACCCTTTGCGGCCACCGAGACCACTAACACTTGTTTGGACACCCTGTATACAATCCTGTACCGGTCCGCACCTAGCGCACAACGATAACACCGTGGAATGTCAGCTTGTGCGCACATGCGTGTATCCTCCGTTGGGGAGGAGTAACAAAAACTTGGTGAATAACGCTCAACTACAATGGAATGTGGCAGTGCGTGTGCGCACGTGTGCCGCTATCTGTACTCTCGACACCAAAGTCGATCATCGGAACCAGCCATGTAAGATGCCGCAGCCAATCACAGCACGAGCTGGCGGAAATGTTTTTTTGACCAACGCACCAGTAGCGTAGGCAGTCGACGAAATCACCCGTTCCCGGCCGGGGCAAGGTTCGCAGTTCGCGAACCTTAAATTTTGCATTTTAACATATTCTAAAGTGTAACAGTAAATTTGAAGATAAACAGTTAAATCCGACAGTTTAAACGAAGTCAGCGGAGTGAACAGCAAAAGTGAAAAATGTGACAAATAAACAGGACATTCATATACATGCGCGACGCCACACGTCGTCAGCAGAAGGACGCTGGTTAAGTAGTCGACTCAAATCTAATTTCAATTATTTTTCAAATTTATAAAAAGAGGTTATAACTAAATTATGGGGAATTTTATAGTATGAGAGAGAGAGAGAGAGAGAGAGAGAGAGAGAGAGAGAGAGAGAGAGAGAGAGAGAGAGAGAGCAATATGGGTCGCTTTCAAAATTTAGATACCATGGTTAGAATATAAGCGTTTAGTCATAAGTATCACAACTATTTTTATTTCATGTATAACGAGTATCAATGTTTCAAGCCAAGTTTTTCGAATGAATAGCTAGTAAATCAGAATTGAACTGATATTCCAATAATTATTAACGATGTAATATAAAAGAAATTGATGAAGAGGGAGTTAAAATTTAATAATTAATATTAAAAAATTAAAAGTTAATAAAAAGTGTCAATTAACCACATCAATGTGTGTTTGTCATTGCATTGCCTGTTTTTCTCTGCCTAAGTACATCAGACGATACCCTGATAATTCGCTAAGAAGGTAAGTGATACCAATTTAAATTTTTTTCATTAAACAGGTAGAGTTTCAGTTGTATACACAGATTTCTAGATTTTTAATATTTATTTTAAACTCGTACAGCTTTAGTCGACGCCCGAAACGGGGGCGAATTTTAAATATTTTAATTACTAAAGAATTGACCTGCTTTAGTTGGCGCCTGAACAGTTGACATTGTAAATTAATTTTTAATGTAATATAAAATAAATTAATTTACAACCTGATCGAAATGGCAGAGAAAAGCGAGAGTGCAAATTTATGTGTAGATATTGTGGAGGGGTCAATTATAAATGTTACGCAAGACGATTTAATATCGACAAATATTAATGAGAGTGTAGACAATACAACACACGAATTAATGATTGAGACAGTAGACGCAAAAATAAGCGATAATGTAAATATATTTAATCAGTTAGCGTTAATAATGGAGATGATGTCAGGAATGAAAACTGAAATCAAATCAGAAAATAATAATTTAAAAACTGAAATCAAATCAGAAAATAATAATTTAAAAACTGAAATCAAATCAGAAATAAATGCTAGTAACATGGAATTGAAAACAGAAATAAACAAACAAGACCAAAAATTAAGAGAAATAGACAATAAGTTAGAAGAACAGAATAAGACTATTGTTGGAGTGAGAGATGAACTGACTAGTGTTATAAGTAAAATACAAAACGATATAAAAATAATTAATGAAAAACAAAAAGAGAGAATGTTAGAGACAAATAAAAAATTTGACATACTGACAAGTAAATTTAATGATAAAATTAAAAAGCAAAATGACAAAATTGACTGTAATGTTCAGTGTATAATTAATGAGTGTGAGCAAATCAAACGAGCAAGTGAAATACAAGAAAATATAAATGATGAATTCAGAAGTAACTTTGAACAAATTGATGCAATTAAAATTAATGTAACTAGTTTAAACAAGCAGAACATGAGCGTGAAATAATTAAAGTCAGAGAAGACTTGAGTGTAACCATTAACCAGAAATTAAGTAATGTGAGTGAGAGAGTGAATGTGGAAGTAGAATTAGGATATTTTAGTAATGAAAGTAGGGGAGTGAACCCCATACAATTTTTGAACTCTATAAAAAGTTTTAATAAATATAACCAAGAAAGTTGGGAGATTAAATTAGTAAGAATTTTGAAGTACTTTAAAGGTGATGCTAAAATATGGGCGGATGCTCATAACGATAACTGGGTAGATTTTAATGAGTTTGAGCTAGCATTTAGAAATAAGTACTGGTCGGAAGAGAAACAAGAGGGGTTATGTAGTACCATAATGGGGTGGGGAAATTTTAATATTAAACACATGAGTATTACATCGTATGTGACGAGACTATATAGTCAGGTTAAATATTTAGAACCACCAATGCCTCTTTCATCTTTTATAAGATACATTAGTAAACATTTACCTAAGGACATACGGTCCACAATTAGAACTCGGGAGTTTGCTAATATCGCAGAGTTAGAAAAAATACTAGAAGCATACCAGAGTATGAAAGAGGAAGAAGATAATAAATACCAGTTTAGAATTAATGAATCGAATCAAATAAATACAGAAACAAGACAACCAGACCATTTTATTAGTAATGTGAGTAGATCAGGGGAGGGGGCGTGGTTGTGTCCAAACCCTAGTTGTGGAGCTAGTAATTATAATGGGTCGCGGAATCAATGTTACCGGTGTCAGGGTCCGAGGAGTAGTGCCCAAGGGAGAGTGGAGAATTATAATAGGGGTTGCGATCAATTTAGAGGGAATCATAGAGGGAGAGGTTTTACCAGTAATCGGGGAGTGTCAGGAAATTTTAATCATAGAGGAAGAGGGGGATATGTTAGTAACCCAAATGAAACTCGGGGCGTGGAAGCACCAGCTCATCATCAAAACAGTAGGGGGGTTTACAGTGAACCACCACCTCCAATACCGTTAAACTAATCAGGGCGGTTGAAAAAGAAAGCCCCCAGCCGTCTAGTAATCACCTAACAATAGGGTCACTAATTACCAATATACATAATGATTTATCTGACGAAGAAGCGGGAGAGAGTAATAATGTTTTCGGGATGGCAGAATTTGAAGCCGAAGTGTTTAATTCTAAATATATTTTTCTAGTAGATTCAGGGAGTGAACTGACTGCTATAGACGATAGAATGTTTGAAAAAATCAAAAATCAGGCTACAGAAACAATTCCACAATTACCAGTACTGGGAATTAGTGTTATAGGAGTAACGGGTGTTCGCAGTAAAAAAGTAACCAAACAAATAATGCTACAATTAAAAGTAAATGAGAACACAATAAATGTACCTTTCTTAGTTATTCCAGGACTAAATATGGGAGCTATAATAGGTAATGATTTTTTGAATAATTTCAAAGTAGAGTTAAACTATTACACACAGACTATGAAATTAAATAATAATAATAATATAATTGAAATACCATTCATACAAAAGAAAATTGTAGAAATGAACGCTTTAAAAATAATTAGTAAGGGAATGTTAATTTCTGACAATGATATAAACGAGTGTAGATCCTTAATGATAAATTATTGTAACTTGAGAGTAAATAATAATGAGTTATTTGACAATGAAAATAATTGGGAGGAGAAAATGAATGAAATCCTATATCAAGAGGGGGAATTTAGCTACCAAGACAGAGAAAAAATAGTGTTAATAATAAACAAAAATAGATCAGTTTTTTCAGATGAACCCGGTTTAGTAAAGAATTTTAAAGGTAAATTAGTCGTTAAAGAAAAAACACCCTTTGCACCTAAAACCTATCCAGTACCATACTCCAAGAGGGGTTTAGTACAGGAGGAAATAAATAAAATGTTGAGGGAAGGTATAATAGAGAAATCTACCTCACCATATTCCAATCCTTTAGTAGTGGTGACAAAGAAAGATTTATCGGTAAGATTATGTTTAGACGCTAGACAAGTAAACAGAATAATTGTTCCAGACAGAGAATCACCGGAACCAGTAAGCGAAATTCTGCAACGTTTTAGTGGGACCAAATACATCACCACTTTAGACTTGACGGCAGGCTACTGGCAGATAGAGCTGGAAGAGGAGTCTCGACAGTATGTGGCATTTCTATACAACGGTAGGAATTACCAATTTCGAAGACTACCTTTTGGACTCAACGTAAGTGTTTCAATTTTTATCAAATGTCTGGATTATGTGCTAGGGAGAGAGATTTTAGAATTCACAACCGTTTATGTAGACGATATAGTCATTACGTCACCAGACATTGATACACACTGTGAAAGATTAGACAGGGTATTAAGTAGACTGCATGAATATGGCATAACAGTTAAATTTAAGAAGTCAGAATTTTTGAAAGAACAAGTTAATTTCTTAGGACATATAATTTCAGCAAGGGGTATCAGTACAGACCCTAAAAAAGTAGAAATAATACAAAAATTTCCGATACCAAAAAATGTTAAACAGTTGCAAAGTTTCTTAGGCTTGTGCAATTATTATAGGCAATTTGTAGACAAATATTCATATTTAACAGTACAATTGGGACATTTATTAAATAAAGACAATCGATGGCAATGGAATTTAAAAGAGCAAAATATATTCGAGCTGATAAAAAATAAATTCTTAAACACAGTTGTATTAGCTCATCCTAATTTTTCAGAACCATTTTATATACACATTGCATTGGGAGTAGAGTTGTTTCAGTTAGATGGGAGTGGTAACGACAGAGTAGTAGCTTTTGCAAGTAGATCTTTATTAACTAGTGAAAAGAACTATACTACGACAGAGAAGGAGGCGTTATCAATAGTTTTCGCCTGTAGAAAATTCAGAACGTACTTATTAGGAAATAAGGTAATCATAAGATCCGACCATCAAGCATTAACGTTTTTAAAAAACTGTAAATTAACACATGGTAGGTTAGTGCGGTGGAGGCTAATATTACAAGAATATGACTTAACAATTGAGTATTGTAAGGGCAAAGAAAATGTAGTAGCTGATGTCCTATCCAGAACAGATTTTGATAATAATACCGAAGTAGACATAGCAAATACATATAAAGTATTTATAGTAAAAGAAGTGGGGGAAGTAGATATGAAAAAATTAATAAGTAACTTAGCAACAGAACAAGAAAGAGACACCGAACTTAATAAAATAATATTAGCTTTGAGTCAAATACCCAACGTACCTCATAAGTGGGAGAAACATTTTAGCTTGTTTAATAAACACTTATTTCATCGGGCAAATGAACAGGGAGATGATTGGAAGGTGTGTATCCCTAAAGTTATAATACCTGAAGTAGTGAGAGACTGCCATCTAAGGTATGGCCATATAGGCCCCAAGAAATGTAGTGATATATTAAAGGAGTCAAGTAAATTTAATAATATGGAAAGAACAGCGCGTAAAATATTACAAACATGCGAAATTTGTCAGAAAGCTAAAGTAAACAATCGTAAACAGGAGGGTTTAATGCAACATGTAATGCCAGACAGTCCTTTAGCATTAGTTGCCGTTGATTTATATGGCCCCTTACCCAAAGGTAGAGGAGGGGTAAATTATTTATTTGTTGTGTTAGATGTTTTTACCAAATTTGTAAAATTGTACCCGATTAAAAAGGCAACCTCATCAGTATTGGCTAGGAAGATAGTAAATGAATACCTTGTTGAAGTAGGTAAGCCGAAAATAGTATTATCAGATCATGGTTCGCAGTTCACCAGCAACACCTGGCGGGAAACTTTAGGTTGGGAAAATATCCTAGTTAAACATACATCAGTGTATCATCCACAGTCAAATCCAAGTGAACGTGTTATGCGGGAGTTAGGGAGAATGTTTAGGACCTTTTGCCATAAAAAACATTCTTTGTGGGCTACTTTTGTGTGCAAGATAGAGTGGTATATTAACAATAGTTTACATGAATCCACTAGTTACAGCCCATGTGAGTTAATGTTTCAGAGAAGGCCGTCACGCATATTAGAAGAGCTTGTAAAATTTCCAACCCGGACGGAAATACCACATGATAGGAAATTGGCAATCGCTAGGGAGCGCCTGCTGAGTAAGGCCGAACAGCGGAAACGGAGACATGACCAGAATTTGACACCCATACAATACGAGGTAGGACAATTAGTATTAATAAAAAATCACGATCAATCATCAGCATTGGACAAAGAAATTAAGAAATTCTTCCTATTGTATGACGGTCCATATGAGGTTAGCCACATGAAAATGGAGAATGCTTATGTTTTAGTAGATTTGCAAACTCGAGAAATAAAAGGAACTTATAATGTGACCCAGTTAAAAAAGTATTATCTAGCTGAGTGATGATAGATATATTTGTAAATATTAAAATTTTCATACATAGGCAGACCTTTTATATTTTATTATTATAATTTTTATTATTATTTATATACCTATTATGGTATTTTAAAAGTAGAAGGGATCCTCCCCCATTTTCGAGTGGTCACAGATTCACCACCTCTGATCGTGGTTTTTGGCATTCTGGAGGCAGACCATGGTTGACGATAGCCCCGCAAAGGGCGAAACCAACAATGGTCCTAATCCGCAAATTGGTGTAAACTAGAAATTTAACATTATCATTGAATGGGGAGGGGGACCCCTAGTTTCGTGGAAAAGTTAAAAAAAAAAAAAAATTGTAGTATTTTCCACGAACTGCAGTAGGTTGTTCTAGAAATTGAAATTGGAAATTTTCAAAATGAAACAACCGAAATTAGGTAACTTAAATACTTAACTTTTCAAGAAGTTGTTTTCCTTCAGAAAACAAAGTGTATTGTACTTTTAAGGTAGATCTGTAAGATAATCCATTGTTGTAGTTCCTATTTTGGTCATAGAGAAAAAGTTTGGACTGGCAAAGGTGTCTGCGTAAAAAATGTGTTAAATAAAATAAAAACTTGTTATCAATACAAGATGTGGGGATGATTTTGGGGGGTAGATTGGTGCTCAATGAAGTGATAGAACAATGGAGTGTGGAACTGCAATTGTAGAAAGTTTAGTTATCAATGTTCATTAGTTAGTAAGTTGCTATTGCGGGGGTGGCCTGTGCTCTCGCAGATAGCGAAATGGGTTGGGGGTAACAGAGAGTGTTACCTCCATCGGAGGCCAAAATGGCGAAAATGTGCGGCACACCTTTTTCGTGTAAATTAAAATTTTACACACTGATAGACGACCGTGTCGCACATAATAAGACGATGTATAACAGGCAGTGAAATGCAAGTTAGATTTCCCCGACTTTTCGGGCGATTACTGCCTTACCAGCACTAATCGTGGATTTGGCTAGCGGCCAGCTATGGTCATACCAAGTCCCTTGACCATAGCTGACTTGAAATTGGTATATAGTAGAAATTCAATGGGGGGTGACAATTAGGGGAAATCTCCCGGAACTATGAAACAGCGGCTACCACTCTGCCCGCTTGGGGGTAGCAAAGACAGGTGGTAGACCCGCATTAAGGGTGAGTAATTATATAACAAGAACATGTTGATGTTCATCACCTTTTAAATGTAATAGCGGAAGCAAAGACACGGAGAGGTAAAACCTGCTCCAAAATATACAGTCTTTGTCGAAGCGAAAGGGCGATACAGTCCTCCATAATTTGTAATAGTGTGTGTGGCTGGGAGGTGACACAAATGAGTCACGAATTTAAATTTTATATCATAAAAATTGCTAACTCTCATGTTGATCTAATAAAAATGCTTGTGTTCCGTTTAAATAACTAGAGGCTCATACATTCAGTATAATGTATCCATTCTATATTTTTAAGTGTATTATTTTATTGTAGTAGGTTAGGTATAAGAATTGATAAAAATATATTTCATGCAATTTGCTCAATTTTGAAATGTGTTTACAATTAGCTAGGGATGTCAGCTGAGCAGCTGTAGAATATCACCTAGGAATGATTTGCAATTTGTTCAAGCTAGTATAAATAACTAAATCACCCATAGTAATGGAGATGAGATTATCAAAGAAAAGAGGTTCATAGTAAAAAGGTAAAATTTTGATTGAAACCAAGGAAAATTTTAGTAGAATTTGAAAATGTAAAAGTATAAAGTGTTTATTTGAATAATTTAAATGTCAATCCAATTGTTAATTATAATAATATTTTGTTAATTTTAAATGTTGTATTTTATTACGTTTTTGCGTTGCAAGACAGAATTTTACAGGAGTTTAATGTATTCACAGATGTAACTTGTACATAACGTATGTAGGTCAAGGATCTGGACTTGACCCAGTTTTGGTCAGCTAATGGGTGGTGTTCTATACTAAACCAGTTTTGGCAAGGAAGCGATGCCAATTTTGTTTATTCATTAATTTAAATAAGTCAAACAAATCTCCTATTGAAAAAAAAAAAAATTTATAAAATGTAAATTTTTGAATTTAAATTTTGTTTTGAAAAAAAAAAAAAAAATTTGTTTGATGTTAATTTAACTGAAACTTTTAAAATTTGATAGGTAGGAATTAACAAGTACATGTATGCGCCCAGTATTGCTGAAGGCGACCCAGTTTGCATATAAGGGGGAACAGATCGGTTGAGGATCTGGCATGATATAAGCCAGGGATTGAGGATATTTGGGGTTAGCATGTTAGAAGGTGAGGTGTGCTGTGGTACTTATCGGTTCGATTTCTCGGTGTTGGGATCTCTTACGGAGAAGTCCAGTGATCTCGTTCAGATGAGTCCATAGTCGCCGAGCCAGGGGGGTCGTTTACCCATGAAGTGTAAGAACAAAGGGGGGTTGTTGGCACCAGTTCCTCACCGGTCCTCTTAGGGGTTTTGGCAATGAGATATCTTCTGTTTCGGCAGAAGATCTCTCATTGGGGGGGTATTGTAATGGGACAGTTTTGAGGTAGGTATGTTTTTTATTTCATTTAATATCAACTATTGGGAAATAATCGGTTTGGACACCCTTTGCGGCCACCGAGACCACTAACACTTGTTTGGACACCCTGTATACAATCCTGTACCGGTCCGTACCTAGCACACAACGATAACACCGTGGATTGTCAGCTTGTGCGCACATGCGTGTATCCTCCGTTGGGGAGGAGTAACAAAAACTTGGTGAATAACGCTCAACTACAATGGAATGTGGCAGTGCATGTGCGCACGTGTGCCCCGCTATCTGTACTCTCGACACCAAAGTCGATCACCGGAACCAGCCATGTAAGATGCCGCAGCCAATCACAGCACGAGCTGGCGGAAATGTGCAGCCAATCACAGCACGAGCTGGCGGAAATGTTTTCTTGACCAACGCACCAGTAGCGTAGGCAGTCGACGAAATCACCCGTTCCCGGCCGGGGCAAGGTTCGCAGTTCGCGAACCTTAAATTTTGCATTTTAACATATTCTAAAGTGTAACAGTAAATTTGAAGATAAACAGTTAAATCCGACAGTTTAAACACAGTTAGCGGAGTGAAAGTGAAAAATGTGACAAATAAACAGGAGATTCATATACATGCGCGACGCCACACGTGGTCAGCAGAAGGACGCTGGTTAAGTAGTCGACTCAAATCTAATTTCAATTATTTTTCAAATTTATAAAAAGAGGTTATAACTAAATTATGGGGGGGAGAGAGAGAGAGAGAGAGAGAGAGAGAGAGAGAGAGAGAGAGAGAGAGAGAGAGAGAGAGAGAGAGAGAGAGAGAGAGAGAGAGAGAGAGAGAGAGAGAGAGAGAGAGAGAGAGAGAGAGAGAGAGAGAGAGAGAGAGAGAGAGAGAGAGAGAGAGAGAGAGAGAGAGAGAGAGAGAGAGAGAGAGAGAGAGAGAGAGCAATATGGGTCGCTTTCATAATTTAGATACCATGGTTAGAATATAAGCGTTTAGTCATAAGTATCACAACTATTTTTATTTCATGTATAACGAGTATCAATGTTTCAAGCCAAGTTTTTCGAATGAATAGCTAGTAAATCAGAATTGAACTGATATTCCAATAATTATTAACGATGTAATATAAAAGAAATTGATGAAGATGGAGTTAAAATTTAATAATTAATATTAAAAAATTAAAAGTTAATAAAAAGTGTCAATTAACCACATCAATGTGTGTTTGTCATTGCATTGCCTGTTTTTCTCTGCCTAAGTACATCAGACGACACCCTGATAATTCGCTAAGAAGGTAAGTGATACCAATTTAAATTTTTTTCATTAAACAGGTAGAGTTTCAGTTGTATACACAGATTTCTAGATTTTTAATATTTATTTTAAACTCGTACAGCTTTAGTCGACGCCCGAAACGGGGGCGAATTTTAAATATTTTAATTACTAAAGCATTGACCTGCTTTGTAGCCTAGAGAATGAGGAGGGAGAGATGCATGAGAGTAATGAGAGTGTGTGGGCAGATAGAGCCAACAAATTTTTTGGAAGAGCCAACTGTCGGAAGATACAGTTGTAGGAAATAATCAGCGAGAGGAGCTGTGGGCAGTGGTGGAGCGTTTCAGCGAGGTATTTGACGAATCACCAGGGAAAGCGAAGGACTACATCTGTGAGCTGAAAGTTCGGGACCACGCATCATACATGCAGAGGAGTTACCCGGTGCCGTTTTCAAAGAGGAGGGCAGTACAGGAGGAATTGGACCGGATGATGCAGGGAGACATAATTGAACGCTCAGTATCACCTTACTCAAACCCTTTGGTAGTAGTGATAAAAAAGGATGGAAAGGTAAGGTTATGTTTAGATGCCCGAAAAATTAATCAAATTATTATACCTGACCGGGAATCTCCGGAACCCATAAATGAGATTTTACAGAAGTTCAGCGGAGTCAAATACATGACGTCATTAGACCTGACAGCTGGATACTGGCAGGTGCCATTAGCAGCAGAGAGCAGAAAATACACAGCTTTTCTTTTTAACGGTAAGAATTACCAATTCAAACGCTTACCTTTTGGATTAAAAGCCAGTGTTGCCAGTTTTATTAAATGTTTAGATAATATATTACAACCTAAGGATCTAGACTTTTTAACAATATATGTCGATGATATCTTGATAGCTTCTAGAACATTCACTGAACATTTAGAACACATAGAATATGTATTAGACAAGCTACAAAAAGGGGGTTTAACAGTGAATTGGGACAAGTCTAAGTTTCTGCAGACAGAAATACATTTCTTAGGATTTATTATTACACAAGAGGGGATATTAGCTAACCCTGACAAAGTAGAAGCCATAATGCGATTCCCCGAACCTAAAAACATTAAGCAATTACAAAGTTTCTTAGGCCTATGCAATTTTTACAGGAAATTTCAGGAGAACTACGCACACACAACATCCAAACTAAGTGCTGTACTGCAAAAAAATAAACAGTGGAGATGGGGAGATACGGAACGAAATGCATTCAACGAAATTAAGAGAAAGTTTAGTCACGTGATTATGATGAATCATCCCGATTTTAATAAAACTTTTTATTTGCAGACCGACGCCAGCAATGTAGCGCTAGGGGCGGAGCTCTACCAGGAGGGCTGCGACAAGGAACATCTAACGATCGCCTTCGCCAGTAGATCGCTGCTGTCGGCTGAGAAAAATTATACGACGACAGAAAAAGAACTTTTAAGTATTGTGTTCGCCGTAGGTAAATTCCGGACATACATCCTAGGCAATACAACAATAATCCGGACGGACCACAAGGCGTTATCATTCCTAAATACATGTAAGCTGACGCATAGCAGATTAACCAGGTGGGTATTAGCTTTACAAGAATATAACTTTCCCTGGGAGTATATAAAGGGGTCAGATAATAAGGTACCAGATACACTTTCTAGAGTAGATGTTATAGACAATAAAACGGGTAGGGATCTTAAAGAGATAGAAATTTTTAGATTAACTAGGGAAGATAGAATTTTTGGTGAAGAATTAAGTGACATTAAAAATATGCAAAAATCTGATAGTAAACTGGGTAAAGTAATTGTTAGTTTAGAAACGGAGGTAGAGGGATCCGAATATAATAAGCGATTTCAAGTATATCAAGGTATTTTGTTTAAAAAAGTAGATAGTGGGGAGCGTGATTGGAGGTTAGTTATACCCGAGGGGTTAATAGATAAAATTGTTTGGGATTGTCATATAAGGTATGGTCATTTTGGTGCGAGAAAATGTGCAAATGTTTTGAAAGAATCATGTATATTTAAGAATATGGAGAGGAGAGTCAGAAGAGTGTTGAGAGTGTGTGATTTATGTCAGAAATCGAAAGTAGTGAACTATAGAGTAGAGGGGGAGATGAATTACATAAAAGTAGAAAAACCGTTTGATTTAGTTGCAGTAGATTTATATGGACCATTACTCAGAGGTAGAGGGGGTGTATTGTATGTATTTGTAGTTCTAGACACTTTTTCAAAGTTTGTGAAATTATATAGCATTAAGAGAGCGACGAGTAAAGTACTCAGTGAAAAAATAGTAAAAGACTACATGGTTAACGTTGGAAAACCGAAAATTATATTATCTGACCACGGTCCACAGTTTATAAGCGGCAAGTGGCGACAGATGCTTGGATGGGAAGGCATCATACCCAAGCATACGGCAGTGTATCATCCTCAGTCGAACCAAGCAGAACGGGTGATGAGAGAGATTGGCAGGATATTTTGGGCGTACTGTCACGCCAAACACACAGAATGGCCATCCTAGGTGAAGAAAGTAGAGGAGTGGCTGAATTGTACCACCCATGAATCCACGGGATTTACGCCGCATGAGTTGATCAGGGGAACAAGGCCGTCCAGGATATTGGAACAACTTTTCGAATACCCACCAGAAGGTCAAGTTTTGGACAGAAACATGAAAATTAGATTGGCAAACGAGAACTTACTTACGAGAGGAGAGCGAAGAAAACAGAAACATGATGCTAAGGGTAAATGGACCAAGTACGAGGTAGGTCAGTTAGTGTTAGCAAAAAGGCATGATTTGTCCAGTGCTCAAGATAGAGAAATAAAGAAGTTTTTCTTGTTGTATGAAGGACCGTACGAAATCATAGAAATAAAAATGCAGAATGCGTATGTGTTGAGGAACCCAGCGACGCAGGAGATAGTAGGTACTCAAAATGCGACGAATTTAAAATTATATCGGTCACTTTAATTATGGTATGTTTATGAATAATAATTAAAATATTGTTGTATGTTTACAGAAGGGATCCTCCCCCATTTTCGGGCGGTCACGATCTTACCAGTCCTGGCCGTGGAATTTGGAACTTGGAGGCGGGCCATGGTTGGCGGATCTTCCTTCGGGCGGTGAAAACAACGATGGTCCGGCTCCACCAAAATTGGTATAAAGTAGAAAATTAACGACACATTTGAACGGGGAGGGGGACCCCAAAAAGGTACGTGACACGCATTAATTTTTTTTAATACACTACAGGTGCAGCGGTCTTGGTGTACCTGTCATGTGCCTGCACTGCCTTAGAGTGTTGTACATAATGGAGGCTGCACCTAAATAAAAGGCAGTGCGTACAAATTTAAAAGTTTCAGTACCAATGGCAAAATTAAAATTAGCCATTGGTTATAGTTCTGTGCAGTCTGAAAAGACGTATTTTGTAGCAAGAGGGGTTGGCGCAAGGTAGAAAGCGGGTTAGAAAAAATGGTAGGAGAGGTGGAGTAGTGTGGTCCAGAGGGGGGACGTGAGTTCACGTAGTATATCTACCTAGTGCCGATTCTTTTTGCAGCAAAACCCGACTTTTCGGGCGATTACTGTCTACCAGCACTAATCTCGATTTTGGAATGTTAGTCAGCCTCCAATGTAAAAAAAAAAAAGTCCCCAAAAATATTTTGGATGTTTATAATTTTAAATTTAAATAAATTTTAGAATTAAGTGACAAAATATAATTGTCAAGTTTTAGTATCAGTGAGCATGGGAACGTTTTAAAAGATGTGAAATAAAATAAAAACTTGTCAATGCCAGATGTGGGGATAGTTTTGGGGGGTAGATTGGTGCTCAATGAAGTGATAGAACAGTGGAGTGTGGAACTGCAATTGTCGAAAGTTTTAGTTTATCACTTTTAATTAGTTAGTTATTAAGTTGCTATTGCGGGGGTGGCCTGTGCTCTCGTAGATAGTGAAATGGGTTGGGGGTAACAGAGAGTGTTACCTCCATCGGAGGCCAAAATGGCGAAAAAATGTGCGGCATATTTTTTTTGGTACACATTCAATTGGTACCCTGATAGACGCTCGTGTCGCACATAGCAATGATGAATGAAACAGGCATTGAAATGCAAGTTAGATTTCCCCGACTTTTCGGGCGATTACTGCCTTACCAGCACTAATCGTGGATTTGGCTAGCGGTTAGCTATGGTCATATCAAGTCCCTTGACCATAGCTGACTTGAAATTGGTATATAATAGAAATTAAATGGGGGTGAAATTTAGGGGAAATCCAGGTACTATGGAACAGCGGCTACCACTCTGCCCGCATGGGGGCAGCAAAGCCAGGTGGTAGACCCGTTTAAGGGCGTTTAACTATAGACAAGAATATGTTGATATTCAGAACATTAAAATATAACTGCCGAAGCAAAGACACGGAGAGGTCAAACTACTCCAAAATATGCCGTCTTTGTGGAAGCGAAAAGGCGCCACAGCCTTACATAACTTGCAATAGAGTGTGTGGATGGGAGGTGACTCAGAGGAGTCACGAATTTAAATTTGATAACATAAAGATTGCTAACTAAAATTTTGATCCAATAAAAATGCTTGTGCTCTGTTTAAATAACTAGCTGCTCATACATTCACTATAAGGTGTTCATTGTATAATTTTTAAAGGTAATATTGTAGTTTAGCAGGTTAGATATAAGAGTTGATATAAAGTATATGTTTTATATAATGTGTGTATTTTTTAAACTAAGCCAATAATTAAACCGTCTGGCGGGCGGTTAACATAAATTATCAGAATCAGAAAAAGGGGAAACAAGGAGGTGAGAAGCAAGGATAAATAAATGTATATATTTCATGTAATTCGTTCAATTATGAGATGTGTTTTCATTATGTTAGGAATATCAGCTGATCAGCAATAAAATGTCACTGATATTGGTTGTAAATGTTCCAGGTAATTGATGTTTAATGCAATGTTTCAATGTATTACAGATGCTATTTAAAGTGAGAAGTAAAGTAGTAATTGTGAAAGCTAATAAAAGATAATTTTTGGGGTGATGAATATTTTATGGGACATGTAGATCAGTCCAAGGTGAAGTTAAAGAAATGGTAGAGATGAAAATAATGTAATGTTGTTTTGAGTTAATGTTATAGTTTTGAGAAATATTGATGTTGACACAGTAGTCATGGGAAATATATGTAGAGTTTTGAGTGATATATTGTTGTTTATAATTGATGTTGTTATTTTGTTGTAATGAAGTAAGGTAATGAGATTGAGATTATTGGGGATGGCAGTTTTGTAATAGGGGTAGTGTAATGTAGGAGTCCGCAACATAATGATAAGTTGGGACGGGATGGGACCGATTTAGGGGGAAGGGGTCGCCTCAGGTAGAATCCAGGGACCAGATAATGGGAAATGAGCTTTTGGGGGGGGGGAAACACGTATCCTAACTACAAAGGGTTAGAGTATTTTTTTTATATAGAGAGAAGGTGGCGATTTGAGTTTAATGATAAGTTGAGGTTTAGAGAGTGTTTGGTAGATGTTTTAATAGAGATGGGGGTCATGTGAGTTACAGTTGTTAGTGGTTAGAGTCAAAGGGAGAAAGATTATAGATGTATACAGAACAAGTAGTACAGTAAATGAGAATAAATAATTTAAATCACCCACAGTAATGGAAAATAAGATTGTCAAATAAAGAAAGAGATTTATAACAAGAATATAAAATTTTTAATGGAAACCAGGGACAAAATTTTGATAGAATGTGGAAATAATGTAAAATTAAGAACTGTTTATTTTGAATAATTTAAATGTCAATTTGCTTATTATTTATAATAATATTTTGTTAATTTTAAATGTTTTGTTTTATGATGCTTTGTGTTTTAAGACCGAATTTTACAGATGTTAAGTGTATTTGCAGACATAACTGGTACATAACATATGTGGGTCAAGGTCGTGGACTTGACCTAGTTTTGATCAGCTGACAGTGAGGTCATATACATACTAAGCTTGTATAGTAAGGAAGTTAATTCAACTTGTTTTTTGATCAATTTAAGAAAATTTTAAAATAATTTCTATATGTAAAGGAAACATTTTAATAAATTTAAATTTTTTCTTTGAATTTTAAAATTTTTTGGAAAATATTTTTTGAAAAAAAAAAAAAAAAAAAAAAAAAAAATCGCCTGCCAGATAATGGATATTTTTAAGTTTTAATTATTTTATTGTTTGTGTACTAACCAGGTTTATTTTATTGATTTATTGTATTGACTTGTACTGTTAGACTCTAAGTATTCACATGTTAGGTTAAGGATGTTCTTAATTATAAGAAATGTTTAAATCAATTTATTTTAAATAAAAACAGAAACCAATGAAGAGAATAATTTAAAATTTATACAAAATTTATGAATCGATTTTACCTGAAAACAACCAATGGGTTGTAATTTAAATAACTTTTAGAAAATTTTTTCAATTTTATAATATGTAATGTCAGTATGTAATGCGAGGGTGTGTGAGCCCAGTATCTGCTAAAGGCAGCCCAGCTTGCATACAAGGGGAAACATATCGGTGGAGGATCTGGCATAATCTAAGCCAGGGATTGAGGATTTGGGGGGTAGCATGTTAGAAGGTGAGGTGTGCTGTGGTGCGTGTCTGTTCGATTTTTCGGTGTTGGGATCTCTTACAGAGAAGTCCAGTGATCTCGTTCAGATGCGTCCATGGTCGCTGAGCCAGGGGGGTCGTTTACCCATGCAGTATAAGAACCAGGGGGTTGTTGGCACCAGTTCCTCACCGATCCTCTTAGGGGTTTTATCAATGAGATTTTTTCTGTTCTGGACAGAAGAATTCTCATTGGGGGGGGGGGGGTATTGTAACGTGTCTAAAATATGGGGTATTTCATTTCGAGATTTTTGTAAAAATAACTGTGAAAGTTTTATTTTCCAACAAAACAGAACACGTGGCAAGTAGGAAACAGTGTTGAAACAAAGCAGCGTCGTAGTATTCAGTTGCGAAACCAGGCAAAGAATTTGCACCACCCTCGAATTCTCAGAACTGTGAGTGAATGTGACAGTGCGCACGCACGCAACGACTCAAGTATGCGCGCTGTAGGGACGCCAAGAAACTCAAACGGTGCTGTAAAAAATGGCGCAGGAGTGAACAATTTGTACGATCAACATGCGATCTACAGGAAACGTGGCCAAGGACCGCCTACTGATAGTGACGACAGACTAGCAGTGCCTAGAGATCGTCGACGCATATTACTAATACAACCACTAAGTATCATGCATAGAGCCAATAAACTGTAACAAATCAACCTTGAACGACAACGAGATCTGATGGCCGTGGAACACTGTTTCCTCCCGCTCGCCAAGTAAGTTGCGTAGTTGTTAGTCCCAAGAGTAACCGGCCGGTTCCTTTATAGAGGTAGCTCCTCTCAAAATTTTAACATGTGGCAGTAAAAGTGATTTGTTATTTCAACCAGTGGAAGTGATGGATGAATAATTACAGAATAGTAACATACCAATTTGACATAATTTTTTTGTTTTCGGGACAACTACAAACTCACCACGTAGCGACCATGAGGTCGCGGAGACAGCGTTGCCGGCGGGGAGATTATATCATGTGATAGATTAATCAATCAAAGTAAAAGGGGGGTTGTTTTTAAGAATGTGAGTAGTGCGTGAGCAGGCTGGGCTATCTTCGTTAAAGTAAGTAATTATAGTCAAGTATTGTAGTTAGAGGTATGAACAAGAATTACACCATATTTGGAAAACATGGAAGAAAATGTATTTGGTAAACAGAAATTTAAAATTGCAATAGTTGACCATTAAAAAACTAATCATTTCTCTTCATAAAAATGTGTAGTCAATTATTTCGATAACCTTAACACAGGTTTGCATCTGATGTACTTGTGATTGGATCCTGGACCCTAATAGAAGCTGTGCAGGTAGGTGGAAATTGTGTTTTTTTTTTGTATTTTAATATATTCTAATTGGAATAGAGTATAACAACAGTAGTTAGTGATTATATGTAGAGGTGAGTAATGCGGATGGTATATAATTATAGTTGTTGATGATGATATTTTGTAGTAAGGATCCGGTGTAAGGAGTGATCAGCGTATGACGTGGCAAGGGACCAGCGTGCAGCGTTGTGGCAGGCGGAGCAATGTTGGGTTAGAGTGTTTGCCGATATTTGGTGGAGGGCAAATGGTTAGGTATGGATATGGCCAGGTAGGGAACATACATCCTTGTACAAAAATGAGCGGTGCCAGAGGTTTTAAATGGGATTAGTGAAGGGGGTTATTATAGAGATATTGGTGTCATATTGTATTAATGGTTAGAGCGGTTGTTAGTGGAAAAAAGAGGGGTAGTAAGGTTAGATTGATAAATGCCAAAATAAGATATAGAGAATAGTGAATAATAGAGAGTCACCCAAACTAATAAGGATAAAAGGGTTAGAAAGGGAAAATTCATGGTAGAAAGGTGATGTAACTGGAAAGGTAATGATAAATTTGAAATTTTTTTTTGTATAGAATCTAATGATAAATGAAGGTTAAATAAATAAAAGTTAATAGAAAGTTGAAACCGTAATGTCTTATCAAATTTTATACATGTAAATGTGAATTAAGTAATGTGAATTGTTCAATGTTAGTGTTTAATGTTTTATGATGTACAATGTTTTATTGTGTTTTATTATGTTGATGGTACAATAGGCTAGGAGGTTACTACAGGGGTAGTGACGGTAATATGATAAATTGTATGTTGGTTAGCAAATCTATGGTAATGATTCTGTTATAAAAAGAAAATTAACGTAAAGAAAGTTGAGTAAAGAAATTAAATAGTTTTGAAGTGCTGCCATGATAGTTAAATATACTGATGGTATTTGAAATAAATGAGTAGAGATAGTAGTTGTTGTTGAGAGTAAAATTTGTTTTGTATTTAGTATAAGGGTATATTTCATTATGATGAGAGAAGTAAGTTGATATTGACTGGAGTCAGAGAATTTGATAAAAAATATATATAGGAGTGTTGAAAAGTAGAAGGATCTATCTGTCTAAAATCTTGTTATATTTTTTCGGGTGTTATTTGGAATTTTATGAGTAAAGAAAACCAACTCCTCAAAACACAAACCAATGCATCTAAGGGGAGACATATCAGTTGCGGATATGTGGATAAATAAGGCCACTATTTTAAAATTTTGTATTGAATGTTTCAGAGTTTTGTGGTGTTGTGACCGCGGTCCTGAGCTGGCCGGAGCGTCAGAACAGGAGCGTTCAGTGCCTCATGGCCTTATGGTGTAGGGATCTCTCCGGAGAAGTCCAGTAAGGTCAGGCAGGTACGATCAACACTATAGGACCAAGGGTAAGTGATTGAGATTTTTTTATATATTAACACTACAGGGGGTTGTGGCAACATATCTGAACTGATCCTTTTAGAAACGTATGAATGAATCAATGAAAGTTTTTGTGTCTCGACACCAAACCTTTCATTGAGGGGGTTTTGTGACAGTACAGAAATACCTGTTACCATAATTATGGGATTCAGGAATATTTTATTGTAAATTTTATTCTGATCATGAATGTTAACAAGGGCTAAGTTAGTTTTGCACAAGTCCCAATAACTACGCAGATTCACAAGAGGGGAGCCGAGCCAAGGTCATCATGGTACGAGCAGAATTTAATATGTATAATGGCGGTATAAGCGAAACGAACTAATAATACGAACTTTTCATTGGTCCACAAAGCCAGATCGTCATAAATAAACAATGACGACGTGAAAACAAATACGTATTAACCAGGGTGGTGGCTATAGAACAATGCATAATGACGTCAGTCAGACGCACAACCACTTGCATAACAATTGCGTCTGATTCCCCCGTCGTCAAAAAACAGTTCACAGAGCATACATGCTCAACTAGTGCAGTGGGCAGATTTTGCCATAAAATGCAATAATTGTTTTCAAAAATGAAGTAATTGTTTTCAAAAATGTAATCATTAACAGTACGTAGAATCAGTGGACAACCAAAATGAGAATTAAGTAAATTCAGTGCACTAAAAGCAACAGTAAAGGTTCGGCCGAACACCTGCCAACCGCCATGGGAGTCTTCTGAGGAGTCTATGCCGCATCAAATTCAGGAAAGCCCTTATAAATTCTCTTTTCTAAATTTAAAAAATCTAAAGAATGAGCTCAATTCAGAATAATTAACAAGTGTTCAATATTACAGTGTGATTGAGAGTGAAAGTGAGCGAGTGAAAGTGATCGATGGCCAACCTTAAATACGTTATATTTGGGGCGTTGGTTTGTGTATAATTACAGAAGTAAACATTAAAGTCGTAGAAATAAAAAGGAATTTAAAGTAACTGCAGTACAGAGTTTAAAAAGAATTATTTTAAAGAAAGTAAAACACAGGCATATAGCATTAAACGCATGGCGAAAGCGGAAGTATTGTCGCCGCCATTTTGAAATTTGATAATCATTGCAGACTCTCATTGTTTATAACCTATAACGCAAGTAACTGAATAAAATAGAATTTATTATCCTTATGTTGTGTAACTGGTTATTTCAATACCCTGAGAACCTCTGTCTTTTCTGCTTAACGCAACCTTGGACCCAAAAGCCTAATGCACTCAATAAAACTGAGCACGTGTTTCACCGGATGTGTGGTAAATTATGCAAATCCCATAATAATTAAATACCATACATTTATTATTATTATTAATTATTTATGTACGGGGAGGGAGTAGTTACAAATTATAATAATTTCACCATTATTATCATCTGCTGCTATACCAGTTACATCACAAGGTAAGTAATCAATATCATCAGCCTTATCATCATTTGCTGCACTAATTACGTCACAAGGTAAGTATTTAATATCACCAACTCCCTCAATATCTAACCCCTCTACTAATTCTTTATAACCTCTATTAACCTTAAACAACTCTATTTTCTTAACAAAATGCCTTTCATCATAACACCATTTCATACTTTTTCTATCATTCCATGCAGAGGGTACCAAATCATAAAAACACCTCCTGGCTTTTCCAGGAACATCACAAAAAATTAAGGGACTACTTGAAAACATTGTTTTCCAATAAGGGACATTCGCCCTTCAAAAAATTTGTAAACATCTTGGTTCACAATAAACCTGGGGAAAATCTACCCTCTGCCCTATATCTATAAAATAATTCTATTCATACTCTCTCTCTAACTTATAAACACTGATTTCTACTCTCTCACTGTTTCTATATTATCATGATCACAATTTATTTTCACTGTATGACTTTTATATATCTCGTTTTCCACTATCTTACCACTACTACTTGTTAATTCATTTTTATAACTATCACTTACCTCGTTAATTATTTCTTCATTATTATTCATCATCATAATTTCTGATACCATTATCACCACTTACCTTATTATCTGTACAATTTTCTACCCCCTCCTTTCTCTCTCTACTTTCTTTACTTCGGCTTGTATTTTATTTATATTTATAGTCATTTCACCTTTCATTCCAGCAATAATCTCACTCTGTTTCTCTAGTTTATTATTTATTTCAACGAACTTCTCACTCACTCCCTTAAAACTCTCACTTATACTTTTATTTCTACTACTCTCAGCTACTACTACCGTTTCCATTACATTTGCTATTTGGCCTACGCTCTCATTAACATTTTCATTTGTTGTTACTAAATCACCTTGTGTAACATCCAAGATGGACCCCACATCTATATTCTCGCATAAATTTGCATTTGCATTCTTCTCTGCCATTTCGACTAAATTGTAAATTTTCAACTTTAATTTACAATGTCATTGTTACCGGGCGCCAACTGAAGTATGTTCAGTAATTAATAATTAAATTTAATATTGATTTTATGTGTAAAGGTTGATCCAGGACGTCATATAGTGTACTTCGGCAGAGAACAATAGGCAAATACAAATAACATAATGCGTATATCAAGAAAATTATAACATTATTTATTTTCTTTTGACAACATGAAACAGGTCATGAAAACACTTATTCCGCCTCAAGGCGTAAAACTGATCACCAATAACTATTACATCAAAATACGAATACGTATAATAAAAATTATGCAAACTCAACACTTCTTACTAGGCCTATATTCATATTCTTCACTCACACAATCATACACACTTCCATACTTTTAGGTTTTGTTGAGCTCAACTTATAAAATTTTGTGAAAAGCCAGTATTTAATTAGTCGAAATTTTATTTTTCCTTTCATGGTGCGTAGGGTTTCATCACATGGGACGTCTCCTTGCGAGTGCACCGTTTTGTTGTTTTCACTTTTACATTACATGGCCGAAATGTCAATTTATTCGCAATAGTCACTGATATAAATGAACATTTTTTCCCAACACTGTTTTTTTTATTTTTAAATATATTCACATTTTTTGATTTGCGGTTTATGCGGGCGCCCGCGATTGCTGCTGCACAGCGCAAAGGTTGATGGTCGACTAGCGTTCAGTGTTAAAATTTCCGTTCGGTGGCGTCTCGGAAACCAGTTCCTCCCACTCCTCGCCATACATCTCGTCCTCAGTATTGGAAAGTTCCGTTGGGCTTAGTATCATCTTTTCAGATTGCCACAAACTGATTTTGGTCAACAGAATACTAGCGGTGTTAGTCACTGGCTATAAATAAACTTTCGTTATGCTTCATAACCATATATGGTCATGAAACTTTCACTGGCAATCGCCTCACCCTAAGGGGGCTAATCTTCACATGTTATAGAATTTATAAAATTTGAAAATAATATTTATGTCAATTTTACCCCATTACAGTATCGAAAACAGTGCGCACTGCTCGACTGTCTCAACTCAACAGAGTTGAAATTTGACAGTCGAGCAGTGCGCACTGTTTTCGATACTTGTGTAGTTATAACGGTTTTAATTATGTAATTTGTAACAGTTGTGGTTGTGTTGTTTGTGTGTGTGTGTGTATTTTTGCCGATGATTCCTATATAATAGGAGGATAAAAAATTCTTCACCTGAAGATGGGAATTTATTCCCGAAACATGTAGTGTACAAACAAAATAACTACAAGATCGCAAGACGGATTACAATAAAAGCATATTATAAATTTTAAATTTAAAAAAATCTTGCCACTGACAATCTGAGTCACAAAAATTTATAACTTAAAATACTTCAAAGTTATTAAATTTTGTATTACCTTGTTTTGTATCTCCCTAAAAAAAAAAAAAAAAAAAAAAAAAAAAAAAAAAAAAAAAAATTAACAAACATGGATTATCCGGTACTGGACCAGTGGATAATCACACCCTGGGGAAAAATCAAAAGTGAATCTATTGTAAAGGAGTTTAAAAAATTTTGTGTTTCTAATAACATGGATAGAAGTGAGGATGATATTTTGTGGAAAGACTCCAGTTATGAATCAGTTCCAGTACCAATTCTGAAGATGAACTTTAAGAACAAGAAAACGAGGATGACGCTGGAACTAAAAACAGTAAGATACTTTAACACTCATAATTTCATCTTTAATGTAAAATAGCCATATTTACATGATGTGACTTCAAGGTATGACATTTAGACCATTTAATTGTCATTCTCATACAACACCTCAAACAATTCAGTGTTGTCTTATATGCAGGCCCTTTTTTCTTGTAAAACACCTTCAAAAATCTAGGGTCGTCTCATATTTGGGCCAAACCGGTACATCATTTTGCATCAAAAACAAAAGGAAAATTTTTTTAAACAAAGTCTAGCCTCAGAGGAGGTGACTGTGTAGTGCAGACAGTTTTTTCAGAGAATTTTATATTTATTATGCAAGATGAGGTACAGAGTTTTCATTTGGCAAGCAACTGTGCATCCACTTGTTACTTATTACAAACAATATGACTCAATGAAAGACACATGCCTTTGTATACTGAGTGATCACCTGAAGCACGACACAGTGACTTTCCACTCTTTCCAAAAACATCAGATATTCCATATTAAAGTAACACCGCCAAAACCAAAATTGATGGTGCTTCCAGAACACAACTTTGCCAACCTATGCTATCACAAATAAGATTTCGGTATAGATGCTGAATGCCCTTTTTTTGGTTAAGCATATAGAAACAATGCATGTGATAGTACAGGGACTACTACAAATATCAAGTAGTTACGCCAAGTCTACAGGGGCCTTTCAGTAACCAAATCATGACAGTTAAAGATATATTTTTATTTTGTAACAACAATTTAAAGGTATTGAGTCCTTCTCTTTTTAAAAGAAAAAGTAACAGAACATTCAGAAACCTTAAGGAGTCGATCTGATTGATGGAAATGTATTGGTGGCTCAAGAAGCTTTCATAAATACATTGTAGTGTCATACGGTATTTTTAAATGTTACTTTCCAACAGTACCCGAAGAATATGAAGCCATCCTGCGTTTAAGATTGCACCTCTTTCCCTACCAGAGAAGAACCTAATAGCTTGTGTTTATGATACACAATAGTGGATTGGAGAGGTTTGGGAGTTAGTTTGGAAAATGATGATGTGTATATTACAACGTTAACGAGTTGTATGTGATGATGGGTGTAATCGTAATAATAATAACACTATGTAATTTGGTTTAAAATCATTTAAATATTTATTAAACAAAAATTCTTATTTTGGTTGCGAAATTAAAATGTCATTACTATTTGTGTGTGTGTGTGTGTGTGTGTGTGTGTGTGTGTGTGTGTGTGTGTGTGTGTGTGTGTGTGTGTGTGTGTGTGTGTGTGTGTGTGTGTGTGTGTGTGTGTGTGTGTGTGTAGCCATAGCACACATCTAATTATTATTACATATAAGTGACTCTCGTATTACACATAGACATAATATACAATCTTATACTGTAATATACATTTATAATTATCGAATATTGCTCTCGGCTTTCTCATTAGTGTGATAATGATTAGATTATCTAATTATTTTCTAATGATCTAATCTCTTTTGATTTTACTGCATATGAATTGCTTTGCTTTCTAATAAAAATTTACTAATTACTTTTATCAATTTAAATATCAAAATTATAGATTCAAAAGTATAGCTTCAAAGTTATTGAATTATTCAAAATTCAAAGTTATTCAAAATTATAGTTAAATGCTTAAAGATTACTCTAATTATTATACAAAGAATATTTACATTTTGCAAAAATTATTAATTCATATTTGAATTAGATTGTCTCTCTTTTTTACATCGTTAATTATTGTCTTTGTGTGAGTCTCTGGTTTACAAGTTGTTTGTCAACTTACTGTCGTGGTAAATCGGCAGCGTGTCCTCTTCGGTCCTAGGTCCTTGATCCTGGATGCTCCTTTGTCATCGTGTAGTCCTGGAGTCCTTGATCCTCGTCCTTCGTCCGTCGGATCCTCGTACGCTGGATTCTACTGCATGTACTTGGTTGCTCCCTCATCTCCCGTCATGGCCTCAGGTTGCAGGTGCTCTCACGAAAATGATGAGTAGTCGTGAAGTCCCTGGCTGCTGCTGTGGTTGAGATACAAACGTAGTTGTCTCTGGGCAGAGCCTCTGGTTGCCAAGATGATTGAATGAGAAAGAGTTGTAGTTGTTTGATTGAACAAGAAAGAGAATGAAGTTAGCGCATGAAAGAGAAAATCATGTTTCTTCAATATTCTGCATGTCAGAGTCTGTTGAAGGCGTCACTTCTCACACACAATTCTTGTCACACTTAATTTGCCTGTCTTCGCGAAATGCGAAGTCTTTTGCACATTACCCGATATTCATTCTGTCAGTAATTTTTATGTGTTCACCATGTATAAACCGTTTTTCTTTATCTTAATTAACATAAGTTTTATTTATTTTTATTTTCCTGTAATTACACTTTTTATCCTTTTTACACTTTTTTATACACATGTGCGTCTTATTTGTATACACACTTTGGTTTTATGTATTTGGTTTTATGATATTATGCACACAATCTTTACAAAATAAATAAAATCATATAATTAATAGCGTTCCTTAAGGGTGACGCTTTTCAGGAATCGACAGGTTTCACTCACACATGTAACGTACGTGTGTACACACAGACACAGCAAAATGGCGTGATCAACTTGTCTCGACATGAAAGTTTGGTAGTTCCTTATACAGTTCAGATTGAAAGCTGAATTATTATTACTAACAATATGACTTATTCATTTACTTTAATTACTTTGTGCAATGCACAGTACCCTATACATTTGTACTGTTGCAATATACATTTTTATCATCCTGTAGGAATACAGGCTACACAACGCATCACTCAAAAAATCTGCAAAGAATAAAGCAGCACAGGTTCCACTTACAAATGTTTTGTATAATTTTAAAATAAACAGAAACAGTGCAACTGACTGACTGGTTGCTACTAAAAAAAAGTTCCACAATTCCTAGTTAACCACAAACGTTACACCCACTGAACAAAAGAAACTTTAGATCTAATATAATGAAAGTGTTTACGCACACTATAATAAAGACTGCGAAGCGGGCAGTACTTTATAACTTCTAAATTTAATTTTAAAAATGATAGAACTTACTTTAATAAAAATACAACTTTAGTTAATTGATGTTACTTTTACATTTTTAAGTGCCTAAAAGTGAAAAACAGTTGCAGTTCATATTCTTGCTGACACAAGGTGAGTAGCATATCTTATTGTAAAGTTTAAGACAAACAGTACAAAAATTTAATTTAAATGTGAAATTTTAAGTTCACCATTAAGTATTGAAGTTTCTTTATTATAAATTCATTTAAGACAACAGTTCTACTTAAACAAAATCTAGCTAGCTAATAGCTAATCAACACATTTCAAGTTAGGCCTACATGTTGCACTGTTGTATAGCAAGATTTTTTGAAACGTTTAAGGTAATATAACTCAGCTTTCTCTATGAAACACATGATGATTTTTTTCCTTTCATATCATAATAGGTATTCTAATTATGCAGGTTTCAAAATTTCATCTGCTCCCCCACCAGAGATATTATGTCTTAAAAATTGGAAAAAATCCAATTTTTGTCAATTCATAACAAAAAAAAAAACGGGTTAAGTAAAACAGCTAAAAATTGTTATATTAGCTCTCTTTCTGCATATGTATTTTTAAAAAACTGATTAAGAATTCATTCGTAGTTTAAGAGATATTCCATCTGGCATAAATGCTGACAAATGCAAAAATACGCGCAGCTGCGAAAGTAAGATGACTGCCATTGGTAAAATGTTATGATATTTTAGTAGGAATAAACCTGTTTTAGTACCAAGCCACGTGTCCGTTAACTATATGAAAAATATACTGTACTAACCGTCTGTGATTTCTCGTATGATGTCCTTTCTTATTGCGACATGTTTCGAGACACTTGTCTCATTTTCAAAGCATAAAATATTTAGCACATATCATTCACTGATATACTTGTCAAACGTTAAAACCATAAATAGCACAATTTAACATATAAACTATATACTTTTTGTAACATGAATCAGGCAAACAGTGTACACTGCGCAGCGACCCACCGCGCATTAACCCGGTTTACAAATTATTTGATGGTTAGTACAATATATTTTTCATATAGTTAAAATGTTATGGTTAAAAAAATATTAGTAATTTTACACTCCTCCCACATATGGCACTTTATAATAAACAATGTTTTTTAATGGTCAAGCAACCTCTTCTGGATCATAAACATAATTTATGTCCTCTTCTTGACATAGACTGACCATAAACATAATTTAAAATATCTGAAATATTTTGTTCTTGTACTAATGACTCCAAACACGTATCACTGACACTAATTCTCTTAAATCCCACAAATACTCACCTGAGACATTAAAACTTCCCCAAAAGTCTGGAAATACTCTCTTAGTGTTTGCTCCGTCGTTTTATATGGTAAGCCTAAAATTATCAAGTCACAGCATTTTTGCCTTGCCTCCATTCTTTTTGTTTTTGCCACTGAATTTTCCAGGTCATCGTCAGATTTCCTCTTGTTTTCTACACAGACAAGTAACACAAAAAATTGTAGTACATACAGTTTAGTTTCAGTTTTTAAATATTTAAACTTTACTGTAATGTATATAGAACATCTCATCTATGTACACATCTTCCAAGAGACATACTAACATGGTATATAAGGCTGTATTACTGATACTGGCAGACTCCAATGTTTCAACATCCATATATGTTGAACACTTGTTTTTCAACCGTGACTAAAGTCCTGACTGAGTCTACTGTGTAACTATACAGCAGCATGTAATTATAAAGTGGTATTTATATTTACTCTCCATCTCACTTGCAAAAAAAATACAGAGGTGTGAAAATTATTAGAATTGATTTTTTTTTTATTTCTACTTTTACGTAAAAGCAATATTTTATGACATATATCTTTTTAGTTGTTGATATAATTCATTTTTCATCTCTTGAGAATGATCTGAAATAATGATACAACACCAAAACATAACATAACCTCACTTTGAAAATAATCTGTTAACCAGCTGATTTCTCTTTTCAGTGATGGCAACACGACATATCTGAAAAATGTTTATACATTTAGAAAAATGTTATTTCTAGATACGTTGAAACCATTCAAAATTAAAATATATATACACTAAATCATTCTTAAGAGATGAAAAATGAATTATATCAACAACTAAAAAGATATATGTCATAAAATATTGCTTTTACTTAAAAGTAGAAACCAAAAAAATAAAAAAAATCACAATTATTCTAATAATGTTCACACCTCTGTAAAGTGCATGAAAAGTGTGCTATACAATTATCCTGTAACGGATGCTGAGATTACAAAATCCTTTCTATGACAATACTTGTTTTACATAAAAAATGACGGATGTTTAACATAAGACAGACTATTCAGGTAATATTTAATTACTTAATCTATTTGTGGTTCGGATACGAATATGAAGTATTTCAAAAAAAAATAAAAAATGAGTTAATTATATACTCCAGTGCTTTAAATTGGTATTATGTGTGTGATTGTGGTGTAAGGTCACAATCACACACATAATACCAATTTAAAGCACCAGATACCAACACGAAACCACAGCAACAATCAGCCAACATACAAATACCTCACAAGGCTCAAAATCAGGAAGGCTGAAGATGGGAACACAAGGCTTCCCGAAACATGTTCCAAATAAAGAGAAAACATCTTGAGGTAACGTCATTATAAAATATATATTAGTTTCCATGTGTAAGCAATGTGCATGACTGTATGCTAATAATATTGAATTCTTTGCCGGGACTTAAACTCGTGTCTACTTCTGTGAGATATAAGATTTGTCTACTTTATATGAGATATCAAACTGAAACAAAGTCTAAAACCTTTTTCAAAGTAGCCACTGTTAAGCCTGAAAAGCTTCATTCAGATCGTCCCAGTAGTTTCTAAGATTAGCACAGCCAACATTTTCCCCCTATAGACCACTTCTGTGAGATATACAATTTGTCTACTTTATATGAGATATCAAACTGAAACAAAGTCGAAAACCTTCTTCAAAGTATCCATTGTCAGCCTGAAGTTTCATTCAGATCGTCCCAGTAGATTCTAAAGGTGGGTTTACACTAGGCGCAACATACTCGTGCAACTGTTTCGCGAGGCAAGACTCGCTTAGTGTAGAGGTGGCCCCCACCCTGAAACTTGTTGCACGAGGCAGACTCGCAGCGAGCCAACCCTCAGTCGGTTTTTTTTGGACGCGCATCAAAGAGCCTCGCTCCTCCCGTTTCGTGTAGTGTGAACGTCGATACTTGTTGCGCGCGAGAAACACGATGACATGGTTGTCTCACCCAAACTAACGGTCACCATCTTTCGTGCCTGTTTCACTCAGTGTAAATGGGAAAGGTGAGACAGCCATCGAGCGAATCATTCTCGCGAGACAGTTGCGCCTAGTGTAAACCCACCTTATGATTAGTGCAGCCAAACGTTTCCCCTAGTGCTATAAACAAAAAGTAGTGCAGATTTGTCTACTTTATATGAGATATTAAACTGAAACAAAGTCTAAAACCTTCTACAAAGTAGCCACTGTAAGCCTGCCAAGTTTCATTCAGATCATCCCAGCAGTTTCTAAGATTAGTGCAGCCAAACTTTTCCCCCTATTAATGCAGCATGCCAGAAACTGCACTTGGTCCAAAATGCGGCCCTTAGAACGATAACTGGTGCACCGAAATCAACTCCTATACTTGCCATGGAGTCACAACTGCAAGTCGAACCTATCCAAGTAAGACAGGAAAAGCTATGCCTCATATCCTGGGAGAGATGTCTATATGTCATGAGTGGATTTATATATATTTGGTTTTTTGTATATATAAATCCAATTTAGCCACACATGCAATAAACACAGGACATGAATTCCCAGACATAACCAATGTAACACTAATAAAACATATACCACACAAAGGCACCATAATGAACATTTGGGAAAATTTACAGATTTACAAACATAAAACACAAAACAAATTAATACCAGAACAAATACAAATCAATACAAAACATGACACAATATTCAAAGCACTCAACATCGAAAATACACAAAATACAAAAACAGATACCACAACCACACACAATAATGCAACTTTGAAGGACCAAAGACCAACAAACTACCTTAATAACATCCAGAAGCCAACACACAAATACTTCACCAGAAACAAGATGGCGAAGGCTGAAGATGGGAGAACAAGATCTCCCGAAACATGTTCCTAAAGGAAAAAAGTATATCTTGAGGTAAATTAGTTATAAGTATTATAGTATTATATACATCAAGAAGCGGACTGTAGCAGAAAGTGATTGAAATATATATATATTGTAACATGACATAAGGTAGCAAAGATTCAATGGTATTTAATTATAAAATAAACAGCTGAAGATGAGAGTAAAAGGCAAAAAAACTTATGAACTTAAAGATCAATAACCCAGTAACCCAATAAATGACAAATGACTATTAACCTGACAGTGACTTGACACAATAGATCGGATAGAAATGAAAACCAAGAGACAGTGAAGAAGAAGTTTAAGTACAATCAAGTCATCCCAAAAAAGTGAACAGAATATTGTAAATTTAGTAATGAATTGATGTCTGTAGTATATGGGATGTAGCTAGGACAATAAGATTAATGAAGGGTAATAGTATCACATGTATCTTGTTATTTAAAGAATGTACTTGTATAATATAATGTAGGGGGGTTAGAAGCTAACCATACCCCAAACTAATTGTAATAATAATGGCCAAAGGCTATAAACAATACTTTGAGCCCAAAACAAAAGCAATATTAGAATGATGACCAAAAGTGATCAGTGTGATTTGGAGGTAAATAGTTATACATGACCATAATCACACAGTGATTTAAAGTAATCAGACAACCCATGAATAAACAAGTGAATAAGCCCAAAAGTGTGTGTAAAACTAAATAAGTAGTGAAGTGATAGGTATAGAGTAATGAAACAAAGTGAGCAGGGTAGTAATTATAGAAACTTTCTAATGAAAGGAAAAGAGCAGTGGGAGTGTAGAACCAAATATTATATAAGCCAACTATGTTAAACAGATAAACAATTTGTGATAAACTGTGCACTAGTAAGTAAGATTGAACTAATTGTAATATTGTTAATTTAGGTAATAAGATATCAGGATTATATATTAAGGTAAGAATTAAGGTATTAGAACGAATAGCAAATTAAGAAGGACTAACACTGTGTTTAAGTGAAGGGAATAGTAGATAGGACATATCATGCAAGGAACAGTTTGTCAATAGTATTATAAGAGTTTCTTTAAGTTTCTTTAAGTAAGTATTAAGAATTTGTTAGTATTCAGAAAATCATAGTATAGAGTAAATTATAGGGTAAGCAGATAACAGCAATTAAAAGTTATTTCAGGGTAGAACCTGAAAAGAAATATTTAATAGTAAGAATTAGAGTTAGGGATACTGATGTTTATTGTTTGTTTTGTTTATAAATTGTATTAGAGTTACCAGAAATGTTAGTAAGAAATGTTAGATGGAAGTAGAATGGAATCTAGGCTCTAGGCCAAACTGTTGAACATAAATTTGTTAATTTGAGAACAAATAATAATCCAAAGTTAAGGCAGAATGTGCCAAATAATTAAACCATGTAAGTGGGTATTCCTAGTACCAAAATATGTGATTAACAACTAATTTTGAATAAAATATATGTAAGATATAAAATTGGGAAAATAGTAAAAATGTAATTAGCTATTCAAAAGTAGGCATGAGGGGTATCAAAATGTTCATCATGAAAAATTAGGAAGAATGGTACTAATGTGATGACCCTAGCTATTAGAATAAAGTAGTAATCTTCAGTTGAAGATATTTTGGTAGAAATAGACGAAAAAAGACGATAAATCCTAACAATAACCTGAGTTAATAACCAATGAAAAATTAGCATAATTTATTAAGTAACCATAGCAACAAGAAAAATAACGCCAAAAAACCGTTAGATTTTCAGTAGTCATTATTAACCAACACCAGAGAGTAGACCGAGTAGCTCTCGTATTAAAATTAAATTATTATTCTTCAAGTAATTTCAAAACTATTTAAAACTAATGGAAGACAATTACAACAGTACAGGGAATCCTGAACGTAAATTTTTATTTATAAAAAATTAAATTAACAAACCGTAGTGATCCAAAGAAGACGAAGCGACGCCGTGACGAAGAAAGACGACCACGGACACTATATGAAGATCAGTGGAACCTTCATATATTATTTGCCTAAGAAGGTTATTCTTCTTTACTCTTCTTTGCCAATAACCTACAAAAGATTATTTGCATACAGCCCTAAATTGTAGAGTTCTCAAGACCTATTGTTTTTGGTGAAGATCGGTTGAGGGAAAGGGGTAGTTTACCTGCAACGTTTTTTTAACAAGGGTATTTTCTATGGCAAACGATAACAGCCGCAAATTCAAACAGAATCAAATAATGTTTTGCATACAGCCCTGATTTGTAGAGTACTCAAGACCTATTGTTTTTGGTGAAGATCGGTTAAGGGGAAGGGGTAGTTTACCTGCAACGTTTTTTTATCAAGCGTATTTTCTATGGAAAACGATAACAGCCGCAAATTCAAACAGAATCAAACAATTTTTTGCATACGTCCCTGAATTGTAGAGGTCTCAATGACTTTCGATTTTGGTGAAGATCGGTTAAGGGGAAGGGGTAGTTTACCTGCAACCTTTTACGTTTTATTTTCTATGGCAAACGATAACAGCCGCAAATTCAAACAGAATCAAATAATATTTTGCATACAGCCCTGATTTGTAGAGTACTCAAGACCTATTGTTTTTGGTGAAGATCGGTTAAGGGGAAGGGGTAGTTTACCTGCAACGTTTTTTTATCAAGCGTATTTTCTATGGCAAACGATAACAGCCGCAAATTCAAACAGAATCAAATAATTTTTTGCATACGTCCCTGAATTGTAGAGGTCTCAATGACTTTCGATTTTGGTGAAGATCGGTTAAGGGGAAGGGGTAGTTTACCTGCAACCTTTTACGTTTTAACAAGAGTAAAGTACTTGAAAATTTATTTAAACTTTTTGAAACAATGGTAATTGTTAAAAATAAAATAATTTTGTTGCCAGGCAATAAAATTATAATTTTTTCATTTTAATGTAATATAATATTTTTCATTTAATACAGCAATAAAAAGGCAGGTAAGACACAGCCTGGCTGTTTGGCTGAAAATGATTTTAAATATAAATCTTAGAATATGGAAGTCATGTATGGTTCTCCATACCGATATTTTTTATATTTTATACTATGACAAACGATAACTGCCGCACATTCAAACAGAATCAAATATTGTTTTGCATACGTTCATCAATTGAGAAAGACTGAAGGCCTGTTGATTTTGGTGAAGATCGGTTAAGGGAAAGGGGTAGTTTACCTGCAACGTTTTTTGTTTTACCAAGGGTATTTTCTATGGCAACGATAGCAGCCGCAAATTCAAATAGAAACAAATAATTTTTTGCATACAGCCCTGAATTGTAGAGTTCTCAGGACCTATTGTTTTTGGTGAAGATTGGTTAAGGGAAAGAGGTCGTTTACCTGCAACATTTTACGTTTTAACAAGGGTAATTTTATTTTTATGACGAACAATAACTGCCGTACATTCAAATAGAATCAAATAATGTTTTGCATGCATCCCTGAATTGTAGAGGACTTTAGGCCTATTGCTTTTGGTGAAGATCGGGTAAGAGATAGGTGTAGTTTATCTGCAACGTTTTATAATAAGTACCGGTAAATGTAACTTAGGATGTGATGGGCCTACTGAAGCCTAGAACTAAACATTGTATTTTTGTCAATTTAAGATGTTTATTATGTTAAGAATTGTTATAAAAAAACTTTATACGTATCCTAGTTAATGTAAATAACAATCATTCAATCAGTAATTAGTTATAAGACATAAGTTTATCAAAATATTGTATCGACTAATCGACTTTGTGAAACGTATACAGTTGTCCATATTTTAGCCAATCACGCGTCTATATTTGAATAATGTTACCCACAGTTCCAAGCACGAGGTACGCTGAAAAATTGTTACCATTAACTATCTGACTTTTCTTAAAGTTCTGAAGGGATACGGTTGATAGAATCTGCCGATCGAATTAATCATTAATTAAAAGTTTATTCCAGGGTTAATAGTGTCATAAAATTGCAAGGTGTATAATAATTTGCAATTCAGTGAATTTAAGGCAAGTATAGTTCAATATTAATTACTTATGTTAGCATAATATCCAGCAATGCACTTTGAACTAATTACACATTTGTCAATAATTACACCATCACCAAGACATTATTCAAATAATCACTATTATTTTTAAATTGTAAATTAAAAAATATAAGCATAGGTTAAAGATGTTACTTTTTCATAACATGGTAACCTCAAAATGTCGAACATTTTCAGTCGAGATTTATTGTTTTAGATTAAGAACATATGGTTAATAGATGTAACTACTCTATTTAGTCTCTTTCCGACCTTTAGTTAGATTATAAATCGGTTATATGTTACAACAACTCTAAAATTGAGTATAAACCCTGCTGTACAGATAGCATTATGGTTTAGATTTAGATGATATTATTCATTGAAGGTATTTTAAGATACAACAAAACAGGTGTTTATAAATTAAATTGTAATAACTGCAATAGTTTCTACATAGGCCAGACGGGAAGATCTTTTTCATCCCGTTACTCTGAACACCTAAAAGCTTTATCCAACAACAATATACATTCCGCGTTTGCCACACACATACACACAAAAAACCACAGCTACACCAACATAGATACTAATCTCGAAATATTACACTACTTACCCAAAAGTCGAAAACTTAACACAGCAAAACAATATGAAATATACAAACACCACACAACACAACCAAACAACATACTTAACGACCAATTACAGTATAAATCACATACACTTTTTGACACAATTATACAAAAAACTAACAATAATTTGGATCCCCACGCCAATCCCCTTCCTCCACACACCACCCCCACTATACCTTCCACGTAAAAACCGTTACAAATTAATGGCAGTCTGTCTCAAAGCTGACAAAGGCGAACACCACGCCGAAATGGGTTCGAGAAGAAAAGACAAGTAAGTTTCACAAGTTGAAAGTGTCATTATTATATAAAATTATATAAAGTATTTTAAGAGTTAGTTACATTTCACACTTATTCTTAAAGTCTCCCTTCAACTTCTGGTTATCATTGTTTGACTTAATTAATACCCTTTTTTGTGAATGACATATTTAGTGTTTGGCACACCTAGGCCTTAATTTTTATTCTGCTTTAATCTTATAATACATTGTTTATATTGGTTACATTTTAACCACTACTTGGTGTCTTGTCTATCATATGAGTTTACTACTGTTGGGTTGAGTCTGAGACTCTGTATAACTTAATATTTAGTATCAGTCTCTGGGCTCCCTTTAGGCCTATTACCCCCCAAGTTTGTTTTAACAGTGGTCTGTTCCTTACTATTGGATTACCTTTGAATATCGTTACTTGTTTCTCTAAATTAACTATTACAACTTCTAGTTGTTACCTTTGGTTTTGACACAATTATTCCCTGAATTATACCCTTTGTGTTCACCTATAGTACAGGTACTATATGGTGTTACATCCTTTCTCTTAACTCTTAATTATTTTTAATTTTAGTGATCATTCTCCTTTACAAAATAGTGATAGAAATTATATTAAGGTGTTACCATCATTTGATTGGTAATAGTATATCACCTTTCTCTGTTAATACAATAAAATTTCTTGCATCTAGTCTCAAGATACAAGTATGTCTATTTTCTATTATCTTGTTATATTTTTAATCTAATTACAATTGTTTTACATTATATAAGTGACTATGAACCTTGCTGGTTCTATTGACACTAATGTCTCATCTCTTTTATACCTTATTGTTAAAGTTTTTGCAAGATTTGTTATGTAACTTCAGAATGTCTGATTTATTGTTTTAATTTATTCTAATTACAATATAATGCTACTTCTTCTATACATTAATTGTTTTGGTACTACCCTTTTAACATTTAGGTTCATTACCCTCCAACAGAAATTGGATTACTTATCATTTAGTCATTTAATTCTCTTATTTGAGGTGCCTTATTCACATGTAGTGAGGTTATGGGTCCTATCTTGGTTTGACAACAATGTGTTTATTTTATGGTGATTTCAATGTCTTTTATTTCACATTGTTATAGTATTACCAATGTTATTTATTAGAATAGGTTTATTAGTCACTTTTCTGTCTCTATTACCCATTCTTAAACAGTATTCATCAACATCATTCTATAAGTTATATCCCTACATTTGCTCTAGTTACAAGGCTGGTCTATTTGTTTCATTTTTGTTATTCTTCCAGATACACAGTTAATTTATACTTTGACTACCTTTACTTCACTCTCCTGACTTTTATTCATTATCTCATTTAATCACTTTATAAGCTTTCTTTGTCAGCATAGGTAAATATATTAGTACATCAGGCTTCATTATTACTCTATTCTTTACTCTGGGGTTTCTTGTTATGATCCATTCATCTTGTCTTAATTCTTCTTTTGTTTAGTGTAGGGCATATCTTATTCTTCTTTCTGGTTTAGTATCCAGTCGGGCTTCGTAGTATTCTTCTTTACTCCACTTATAGTTTCTTCTCTCTGCCTTTGGTTTTCACATTTTTACCTAATCTATTGGGTTAGTTGTCAGTTAATTGCGTTTCGTCTAAGTCATTGTCATTATTTCTTTGATCATCTTTGTCAGTTTGTTAAAGGTGTATTCTTTATTCCTTTAAAGTTAGTTTCTATTTTGCGACAAAACAAATGTCAGGCATAGTAATAAACGGAACACACAAACAGATATCTGGAGCAAGGTTTGTATATTTAAAGACAAAAAATTTTTATAAGCTTTGTAGTTCACAATATTTATTTTTAATTCAAAATTGTCTCTGAATCAGGTTGATCTGATCTTAAAAGAAATGTCAATTTGTTACTTGAAATGTTGATTCCGTGGGTTGATACATCACCAGCCAGTCCTGTGAATCGCAGCAATTCTGCACCTCAGATCGTCACCTCCTTTCTGCAACTTCTGCTTCGCTGGGGCTCCTCTCGTACGCGCGCACGCCGTCACACCCGTACTCAGTCTAACCTAAATCTCAGGGCACAATTGGGTTACAATATAATCTCATTTAAGTTTTGATGTGTTGAGCATGCACCTTCCCGCACGCTTGAGGTGTCCTCGCGATCAAAAAAGGAATATCCCGGTTGGATACACCTTCCCTAAGCAGAAATCTTCCACTCACGCGGAAACTAGCACTATTGAATAGCTTAATATTATTTATAATGAATTCGTCCCTTTTCAAGGTAACAGCAACGGGTAACTCGTCACAAATTTTAACCCTTATTACTCTTTCAAAAACACATTTCTGCACGAGTAACTCACGCAGAGACCACGTTTGAAAACTTCGAGCTCCAGGATAGAACTAACGTGAAATTCGCCGGCGGAGACCCAATCTTGGTGGAAAATTGGGGCCGCTGATTGGACGAAACAGCTTATCATGAGATTGATGGCTACAACAGATAGATGCTTACTTGCAACGAATTGCTGATGTTCGCATCAGCAGGAATAAATTTTATCTATGAGCTATTCATCAAAATACGATTTACACGCGCACTCGCACCATTTTCACGCACATGACATAATCACAATATAAATAAGGGCGTTTTAATACAAATAGTCTTTTGCCCAATCCTTATATTAATCCTTACATCTAATTTACATAAGTGAACAGAAATCAAATATTATCATGTCTATAACGTCACAACCTGTTTCAAAAGCACGTAGTCCTGGCTACATCTCCCCATTACTGCAATGTTCTATTGCAATTTATCTTTGTGCTTAACATTAAAGTTTGGCTGTAGCATTTCTTATGATTCGTTATGTTTGTTTTGGACCCTGGTGGTCGTGATCTTACATAACATTACAATATATGACATGTGGATTTTTGTATTTGCGGTCACACCGTGTTACATAGTACAGTAAAACCTCGTTTATCCGGCCCTCGTTGATCCGGATTTCCGGATAATCTGGATCAGATTTGTAGACATTTTTTTTATTTAATGTTCACATTAGATAATAATTTTTAACTATGATAGCAAGAACGTAACTATAAGTACGCCAAATATTCGCTTTTTAGTTTGATTCAATGTACAGTTCCTGCATAGATTGTACAATAAATTATGGTAATACAGTAAAATGCTTTTTGTTGAGTTTAAGAAAGCTTTACTAGAGTGTCACAGGGTGTTGATGTGGATTGACTCACCAGCTATAAATAGCGCTGGGAGAGAACGTTGACCTTGATCTCTACCCATCACTTCCCCTCCCTCAGTCTCCTCAGTTTTCCTACTGTTTTCAAACGGCACTTGTCATTACTTCTCATTTTGATTATCGTGTGTGGTTCAACTGGATTGTTTTTGTTTAACTTTATTGCTACAATTTATAATTTTAATTTTAACTTTGATTACTGGTTACATATTTAATTTTATGTACACATATTGTTTTTGTTTTTTATCAAAGTGTTTGGGAGTGTATTGCAGTGTACAACTTTAAAATGGCATCGAAGCGAAAGAAGGTCGTGGTTTCAACGGATTAAAAGTTAGACGCTATTAATCGATTTGATAAAGGAGAAGCATTGAAGAAAATAGCTGCTGAATTGGGAGTTGGAACTTCAACAGTGTCCGACTGGAAGAAGCAAAGAAAAGAAATTGAAGATTTTTGTTGTAAAATGATATGTAAAGACAGTTTGGAAGGCACAGGAACGGCAAAAAATGAAACATTAGACAACGCACTATTCATGTGGTACAATGCTCAGCGAGAACGTGGTTTGCCTATATCTGGACCTATCTTGGCCCAAAAAGCTTTGAGCTTAAACAAAAAGTTACCGAATCCTGACCTAAAATTCACTGCTAGCCAGGGGTGGCTAGAGCGTTGGAAAAACCGACACGGTATTCGCCAACTTACTCTGACTGGAGAGAGCTTGTCTAGTGATGTTGCTGGTGCTGAAAACTTTAAAAAGGACTTCGAACAATTTGTTTTATCTGAGGAATTGACACCCGATCAAATTTATAATGTTGACGAAACTGGGCTTCTTTACCGGATGCTTCCGAGCAAAACGTTAGCATCAAAGCTTGAAGATTCGGCTAAGGGCTACAAGAAAAGCAAAGATAGGCTAACTGCTATGGCTTGTAGCAAATGCATCAGGGAAACATAAGTTTCCTCTTGTCATTGTAGGGAAATCCAAGAATCCCCGAGTGCTAAAAAATGCGAACCACAATTCGTTGCCAGTGGTTTACCAACCACAAAAAAGTGCGTGGATGGACAGTTTTTTGTTTACTTTTTGATAACTTTGTTCCTGAAGTTCGAAAATTCCTGAAAGAAAATAGTTTACCAGAAAAAGCAATTTTACTGATCGACAATGCTCTGTCTCATCCGGGAGAACAAGAACTCGTGAGTGGAGGAATTAAAGTGAAATTTCTTCCACCAAATGTAACCCCACTGCTGCAGCCTATGGACCAGGGAGTCCTTGAAACATCAAAAGAGTTTTCCGAAAAGAACTGCTTGGTAAAATAATTGAAGAGGAAGGGGAAAAAAGTGTGATTGATTTGTTGAAATCAATCAATATCAAAGACGTTATTTACATGGTTGCTGACGCTTGGTATTGCATCACAAAAACTCTTTGAAAAAGTCATGGAAAAAATTGTGGCCAGCTATTTGTGCTACAAACAAAATGGCAAGCGATGATTTGGTGCAAGTGGCTGCAGACGACCTTCTGGAAATGTTAGGAACAATAAGTTGGTGCTCAGATGTTGATATGGAGACGTCAGTGAGTGGCTGAAAGACAACAATGAGGTGGCTACGGCACTACGACGGAAGAAGAAATTGTAGCGGCATGCACATCTACACCAGACAGTGAGGAAGATGACGTGGATGAGGAGGGAGCGATCACACCGCAACAGCGGACGACATATGCAGATGCTGCGCACCAGCTGACAAACATCATGCCGTACTTGGAGTGTCAGCCTGACACCACTCCAGCTGAACTATTAATGATAAGCATTTGCATGACCGTGCTTCATTCAAACGCCACACGTGTTTCAAACAGAAGACAGTGGACCAATTCTTTGTTAAGAAATGATGTGAAAAGTTTTTATATTTTTTTAAAGTCTTGTAAACAATAATATGTAATTTTGTTACAAAACATAGTTTTTTATCGTAATAAATGGTAAGTCTTCTTATTTAAGGATTTTGTTTTGCTTATTACCCATATTACCCGGATTTCGATTGTCCGGATTGCCTTTGGTCCCAGTTAGTCCTGTAACGGTACACAGGACTGTGTAGGAATTTGTCGGTATATGCAAAATTAATTTATTGTGATTTAATGCATTAAAATTGGTGAGGTTAAATTTTCCATATATATATATATATATATATTACTTTAATATTTATACTAAATTTACCTCAAGATGTTTTTTCTATTTGGAACATGTTTCGAGAGTTCCTGTTCTCTCATCTTCAGCCTTCGCCATCTTGTTTCTCGAAAAGTACAGGAAAATAATTGAAGAGGAAGGGGAAAAAAGTGTGATTGATTTGTTGAAATCAATCAATATCAAAGACGTTATTTACATGGTTGCTGACGCTTGGGATTGCATCACAAAAAGCTCTTTGAAAAAGTCATGGAAAAAACTGTGGCCAGCTATTTGTGCTACAAACAAAATGGCAAGCGATGATTTGGTGCAAGTGGCTGCAGACGACCTTCTGGAAATGTTAGGAACATGTCCATATATATCATGCTACGCAGTTTATCAGAGCAACTCGACTTCAAGGTCATGGGCGTACGTGACAGACGACACATATTTGGACACCGCAATAGTCGAACAATACGAAAACGTCATAATACATACAACAAACGTAACCACGGTGACGTAAAACAATGCCGTCATCAGCGCTGAACAAAAGGGTGATGACGATTAATCCCTTCCAACTGCCGAATTTACAACATAATATCCGCACCAGTCTTCAACATACACTCAGAGCGTTAGCACGCTAAAAATTCGCTGGTACCCTTTTGCCAGCCAAAGTGTTTTGAACAATACCAAAAATGTAATTAACAAGTAGCCAGTAACTTTGAATGTAACAAGCAACGTAAAATGTAGATTCAGTGCAGTGAAAGGACAGACAAAACCGTAAAGTACGCCGACCACCTGCTTGAGATGGAGAATGTGGACCACCTGCGGACACTCATTATCAGGAAAGTTCGAAATTTATAACCATATTCATTTGATCAAATTGAGCTCAAAATTCTAATTAAAAAATGTCCCGCTGATTAATGTATGGGGAAAGATAGAGAGTGTGTGAGTGAGAGAGAGAAGGCCGGCATTTCTAAGAAAATGAGGCATTGGTTTATGTTGTAAGAATATAATCTGAAACTTAGTAAATAAAATAAACAATACTGCAGTTTAATAAAAATGCGCTTGTTAAGAATTAAATACAAGAGATGAATAATTAAAATTGATGAATAATTAGTTGAGCGGAAGTGCATAGCCGCCATTTTGTTTTGGGTGTATAAGACTCCATTTTGATTTTGTAAACGTTAATAATGGCTATTCAGAAATATTAAAACAAAAGTTTTATTTCACTTACATGGTGCTAGACTCATTATTTCGAAAATCCCAAATTGTTTCTGTTCTCGCTTAGTAAAGAACCCTGAACCCAAATAAGAAAGTAATGGTGGTCATAGCGCCACGTGTACAGACCGGATGTGTGTTGTGAATTATACGGTAAGTACAATAATAAAATTATTATTATTATTAAAAAGTAAAAAGTGAAATGGGTAAAATTAAAGTTACAATGCCGCCCAGAACAGGGACTTTATTGTTTATAAAAGGTAATAAAGTTACAATGGCGACCGAACTTGGGACTTTATATAAAGTTTTACTTATATAAATAAGCCAGAAAACAGAAGCAAATTGGGTATCGAATTAATATATAACATAACACGTGAGTAAGAGGTTATATTGTGATTATTAGGTTATGTTGTTGGTAGGTTAGAGATATATAAAGCAACAATTTGAAACAAAAGATATTTCAACCAAATTTTTTCCTTAAAATGGCAGACAATAATGAAAGTCAGTTTGAATGACACAGAAACAGAATCTATGATAATGAGTGGAGTTAATGCAAAATCAACACCGACAATTAATAAGGTGTCATTAGATGATTTATTCCAATTGATGAAAGTTCAAAGTAACGAGTTAAATGCCAAATTTGATGCACAGAACGTAAAGTTTGATGAGAAATTTAATAAACTTGATAAGAAATTTAATGCACAGAGTGTAAAATTTGATGAGGTAAAAACGAAATTAAAAAACAATTGTAATTATGAAAAACAGATGAAGGAAATGCAGGCACGTTTCGATAAAACGAAAGAGAAAATAGTAGCATTAGTTAATGAGAAGTTTGATAACACAAAAGAATAAAGTAGACGAAAATTACGAGAGTAAAATGGGGTAGAGAATAGTGGGGAAACACACAAATTAAACATAAATAAAGACGATAAGGTAAGTAGTGGTGAGAATTATGCTAATAGAAGTAGAAATATGGTGTTAGAAAATAATTGTGTGAATATTGAGAGTGGTGATAAAATTATAATGGGAGTAGAATTTGATAATGAAGTGATAAAAAGTGTTGATGAATTAGAGAGAAAGTATAGAAAGAATATACAGGTAGAGGGGTTGCAGGGGGTAAATTTTTCCCGTAATGTTGTAGTCGGGGGTGAAGAAAAGGCTTCACGCATGTATTTGGAAGACACATGGTCTACAAATAGCCGTCCCTGGACTTTTTGTGCACCTGATAGGTGGTACAGTAATAAGGTTGTAGTGTCCCCCTTCGTGTATCATGAGTTCATTGGAAAAACCCAGATGAGTCATGATAACGTTGTGTTACCCTTTGCGTGGTACGAAATAGGTCAGTGGGGTTGTGAGAGGTATTGTGATGAGAGAGAGAGAGAGAGAGAGAGAGAGAGAGAGAGAGAAAGAGGGAGATGGAGTTATTTAGAGTAAATAGAAATTATGAAGAATTTGTAGAAAGGTTAGGTAGAGAGAGAAGTGATACTAATAGCAAGTACTTACCTTGTATTGAAACTGAGGTAGTAGTAGATGATGTTGTTAAAGATGATAATATAACTTACCTGGTTTTGACAAATTATACTAAGGGCGACAGGACCATACTCTATGATGACACGTTATATGGCAAAATAGTAGAGAATAATTCTAATGATATTGTGGAAAGGTATACAAAATTAAATAAGTATTATATTGAGTGTACTAATATAATGTATCCAATGATAAATGATTTGTATAGATATAAGATTAGATAGTTATTTGATGATGGTGGATAAAGTGTTTTATTGTTTATGAACATTTAATTATGTGAACAGTGTGGCTTTGAAAGGGACTGTATTATGAACTGATTAATGGTCAATGATAATAAATAATAAGCTGGATTGTATATTTTTGTGTGTTAATGTCAAGATATCTGTGTACTACATTATGTTGTGTATTATATGTATTTTTGTGTAAACCATGTATGTAATAGGAATTTATAGTTTAATTGATTTAATAATAATTATAAAATGTTTCAAACTAAATAAGTGATGAAAGTAATGGTGAAATTTTAAATGATTGAATTATACAATGGAGATAAATTAATTAAATAATTAAAATGTTGTACAAAAGAGTTGATAATGAAGTTAAAAGGTTATGGTCATAGAGTGTGTGGCTAGGAGGTTGCTACAGGGGTAGCAACGGTAACAAATATTAAGCATTAAGTATATGATGTCGATAATGGTGTTGAATAAAATATAATTATGATTCTGGTTTAAAGAAGTATTAAAATCAGGAAAACTGATTAATAAAGTTTAACTAGTTAGATTGTTTGCCATAATAAAGTTGTGTTTTGAATTATATATGATAGAGATATGGATAAGTTGTTGTTGCTTTTTGAAAACTTAAGCAATTATTTTACGTGTTATTATCTTAGTATAAGAATATATTTTTTTCTTGTGGTGAAAAGAATGAAGTAGTATTGACTGAGTCAGAAAGTGGGTAAATGTAGGAATGCCTAAGGTGAAAGACCTTCTGTCATAAATCTTCTTTGTTTGTTTATTTGAACTTAGGAATTAAGAAAACCAATGCCTCTTTTAACATAAACCAATGCAGCTAAGGGGAGACATATCAGTTGGGGATATGGGATTATACGAGGCCACTAGTTAAATTTTTTGTATTCGATGTTTCAGAGTTTGGTGATGCTGTGAGGCGGTCCTGGGCTGGCCTGCGCGTCAGAGCAGGAACGTCAATTGCCTGAATGGCCTTGCGGTGTTGGGATCTCACATCAGAAGTCCAGTAAGGTCAGGCAGGTACTGTCATCATCATTGGACCAAGGGTAAGTTATTGATGTTCTTTTTTATATAAACACTACAGGTGGTTGTGGCGACATATCTGGGCTGATCCCTTTAGAAAGTGTGAATGAGTCAATGAGAGTTTTTATGTTTCGACATAAAACCTCTCATTGAGGGGGTTTTGTAACGGTACATAGGACCGTGTAGGAATTTGTCGGTACAGGCAAAATTAATTTATTGTGATTTAATGCATTAAAATTGGTGAGGTTAAAATTTCCATACACACACACACACATATATATATATATATATATATATTGTTACCAAATAACTTACGAGACGAGTTATTATGCCGCACGTTGGATGCGTCAATTTGTAACCCAAACAAATAATGTTTCTCGTTCGTGTACAAAAAAAAAATATAATAAAAATATTTACTTTTTTTAAATATTTTCAAAAAAATATTTTAATGTTTGTTTTATTGTTCAGTAATTTAATAAATAATTCTTGTAAGGGTGTAGTGTTGAAATTTTAAGTTTGTTGGAGTTATTTGTGTCAATAATCTAGCTTATGGTTTTCTGTAACTAAATTCCAGTTAACAGGATTGTCTCAATTCACTAATCGATTGGCGATATTTCTTTTCCTCTGTATATATTACTTTCCCTTGAGTAACGGTCGCCTTTCTGTTAGTCCTGTTGTTAACTAAAACTCTTTTATTAAATTGAGAAATAAATTTAAAACCAAATTGTTGAATTACTGTTTTTTATTGACAATTATTCAAAAGATCGATTGAAAATCGATTATCATATATAGCTCGACTCTTTCACAGGGGCAATCGATTGTTAATACATCTGTTATTTCATATAAATATTTTCGAAAGGTTTCTTTTTACAGTTATAATTAATAGTCAGAGAAGGGGCAAGTATAGAAAGTATAACATTCACAATAAAATATCTTAATAGTTAGAAAATACACATTTTGATAATAATATATAATGTTTATTAAGTAAGAGTTTATACCAAATGACTTGTTGAATACTATTCGACGTAGGCGCTAGGCATGACGGGAGTTCCAAAATGGCCGCTTGCTCGCTGCTGATGATAAACAGGACTGGTGTAGCTGGATTTTTCTGTTAATAAAGATGCCTTCTCAACTGCTTCCTTGTCTCCGCAATAGTGAATAATGTCTCTGGTGTTGTTAGGGTTGTCCCGGTTAAGTGTTCTGTGTTCACTTCGATTAAATGTTTTGGATTAGGTGTATTCACTTCTGTCTATGTGTGTGTCGAAAATTGTGAAGTTCGTTTGGTTATGAATAATTAGTGTTTTATAGTTTTATTTCCTTATTTCACTTGTATTCGGTTCAATATTAATTGTTTTCAATGTTTGTAGTGGTTGTGTTCACTGAATTTAGGTTTAAGGTAAAATTTCTGTAACTCGCAGTTTTTCTAATTGTAGGCTATGCTCATTTTTTATTCGTCATTTTTGGTTTCATTATATGTGTTATTAGCGCGAGCTTAATTCAACCGTACACTTCGAATGTTAATTAAGAACTGTTTTACTTCCTTCGTTTCTGAAATCTCTTAGCTGATTTAATATTAGAAAAGTATTGTTTCAATTTTTATTCACTTCCGATGCATGTAATTAAAGTACATTATATCACAGAATATATTTGGTTATTAATTAATTTCATGTAATGGTAAATACATAATCGGTTTCTTTAACTCCTTCTGCTTAATTTGATATACAATAATCCATCTTTATAAAGTTTTTTATCAAAATTGCTATATTTCTGTCATTTTGGAAAAGTAGGCTCAATATTCTGTTTCCTGTCCTTGTCCAAAATTTAGCCATCTTATGTGTTATAATTATGATTATAATAAATCTCAGATTGACATAAATGTTATCTTTCCTTAATTTCTTGCAAATTTATCCATTCATCATCTTTTTAAATATAATTCATGAATTTATGATTTCCCCCTCTGAAATTGTTGGATATTACATTTGCAAAATTTTTAATAATTTTATACATCTTTTTATATTATCCTTTTAAAGTATAGTTTTAGTTATAGGATTTGGTGATTAATTCACCATATATAAATCTCATCAATTTACTTGGTTTATTTAACTTAATTACTCAATTATAATGTTATTGAAATTTACTATTTGGCCTAGATTTTCTGGTTTTACATATAGTTTTTTGAATAATACTATGTCTATACCCCTTCTGACTTTCTGAAGTTAATATAATATTGTAACGTTACCAAATATGGTAGTTACATAAAATAAGCTAAAATAACGTCAAGTAAGAGAAAAGCATGAAAGTATGTCTAGATAAATAAACCTATGTGTATAAAAGTGTGTATCTACAGATATATTAGTATAAAAATCCAACGATGAGGAAGATAGTTTTAACATAGCAGCATCAAATATGAAATGAAGAAAGAAAATAACCATGAGCCAAAACAAAAATATCAGTAACCAGAACCAATAGGATCCAACAGTGAGGGGAACCAACAAAATAAGGACCAATAAACTCCAACAGCGAGGGAAACAAATGGAGACAATGACTACAATGAAATTATTGAAGAAGAAGAAAGAAGAAGGACAAGGAAACATACCATGAAGAGAGAAGAAAATGGATAGACCATGCAAGGACTCAGCATAAACCAAGTGTACTAGAGACAATAATAGTAACCAAAGGAATAGTGATTATCAAATATGAAAAGAGAAAAACAGTGTTTACCCATTAAGGAACCACAAACAATTACAGTGAGTGCTTAATATAAGTGTGAAACCTGTGAATAGTTAACTAATTTTAACCTAATAAACCACACAAACAATTCCAGTGATAAGGTTTATAGTGTAAGAAAATGTGTTAATTTCATAGTGAAACAGCAAGAATTAAATAGTCAAATATACACAGACAATTAGTGTGACTAATTTAATAAAGATTGTGATCCACGTAGATAATCATAAGACCACCAAAATAGGATAAAATCGAACAATTATATTATTGTTCATAGAGAACTGACAATAAAAAACCTTTGTTATATATCAAACAAAAGTGACAGGAATTAGATACAACCAAGAAAGATATTGTAATTAGTACAAAAAGATTTGTATTATTGTTTAAGAAGAAGTAGTGTAAACATGTGTATTAAAACAATTAAAATATTGTAGTAAAATACCATACTGAAGTCATGTTAGTAGTAGCAAAATGCTGCATTAGAACATGTTGTACATTGTTACATAACCCCATAGGAAAGACCCCTATGAAACAGAAAATCATACATGTTAATGTAAATAAATAACCATCAACTATAATATCAATCAAGAATTTGTTATAAGTAACGATACACCACCATAGACAGTGTATTATATTGCAACACAATGCCTATAAAACAGATCAAATGTGATGGCACAGAGATAGGAAAAATGGAGCCTAGTATGCCAAATTAGTTAGACAAAATGCAGTATTAAAACAAGTACCAATCTTAATGAAAGTATTACCAGTAGTTAGATAAACATCTGGTACTACTGTGAGAACAGATTCTGAACATAATGACAATGATTTTGTAACCAAAATATTGTAAACTAGCTAACTAAGAACACATAGCCAGAAGTAAGCAGAAACATTGTATAACCAACTAGTTAAGCAAAATACTGTATTAAAGCTTGAACAAAGAGTAATAAGAGTGTTACCAGTAGTAAGAGGGACACCTAATGCTACTTTGAGAACAGACTATGACCATAAGAATAGTCATTTTATATATAAATTATTAAAAACCAAATGACCATGATAGTGGAAGCCAAATGTAAACAAACAATGAGGAGCAAGTTATTTGTGCAAAATACAGCATACAAACTTGTTTAAAAGTAGATAAAAATATTACCAAGAATCAGAAGAATGTCTGATACTACTTGGGAAAACTAAATCAAGTGTAACAATAACAATTTATTTCTTTTATGAATTTGCTAACTGCTATAATTTTTTATTATTAAGTTAGCAAATTCATAAAAGAAATAGTAAGGATGGCTGCTAATTTAAACAATACGAAGAATAACAATTTAATTATTGTTTTAAAAATAATAACTGACTACCATGCTATGACATAATGTAAACACACCCATTACTAAAAATTGAAGGGTTCTAAGATAGTTAAAAGCTAGCAATTATATGTAGGGAATTAGGTACAATGAGTGTACACTAATTGCAATTATTACATAATCTAAATTGTATAGAAAAAACCAGAAGTAAAGTGACAATTGTAAGAAAAGAGATAGGAGGGTACTAAAACAATGTAAATAGTATATTAAATACAGCCCTATACATATACTCAAGTATAAAATTATGTAAATAGACGTTTCTATTATTATTAGATTACAGTATTAGTGTTATTAGATAAGAAAAATTAGTTTTAAGTACATTTGTGAAAAATCAAATATGGACGCCCAAAGACGCCATAACAAGATATTGTTTGGGTAACAATAATTCCCAAGTTTTGAATTAAACCAGTTGAGATATGGACTCAGAGCGTTTAATTAAAAGTGTTTTAGTATAAATAATTAAATTTGGTGTAATAAACTTATGAAATATAAGATGCACCATGAAAAATCAATAAAATCGTTATAGTGATTGAAGTGATGGACGGAAAATAATCTTGTTTGGACTTTAATTAAAGCGCAGGATGTCCGCAATTTACTGACACTAACCATTTAACGATAAGACAAAGATTAAGAAAGTTATTACGATTTTAAACTTTTCAATTATTTTTTGTACCAGTGCTGACGTCATATAGCCTCAAACGCAAAGGCCAAAATTGGTAAAAAATTAAATATTTTAAGAAAATAAAGTGCTTTGGGTTAGAGAGTATAATTATTTCAACCAATCGAATGAATGAACATTGGCAGACGAGCCACAGACGCTTCGAAGGAGCATCACAGTTCACGATCAGTCATCATACAAACAGGTCACGTCACTCTCCGATATGAAGAAGTTTAATTTTTGAATTGTGCGCGACAAGCATACACCAGTAAATCAACACACATATAACCTACAAACCACACTAGCATAAACGAGTGAAATGTGCGGAGTGTATAATATTTAAGTACGATTAGTGTACAATATCGATCAGTGTACAATATCGATCGTACTTACGAGTGTTGTGTAAAAGATAAAAACAGGGAGTACAATTCTTTTTATTTAATTAACATTGAAACAGAAATAAAATTTCTGTAAATACGTAATGTTGATTACTACGCAAGTCAGTAAAAAGCGAAGTATCAAAAATGATGATGGAATTTATCAGAATTAATGAAAGTATTAATTCGCAATTATTAATATGTTGAATAAATATTTTAATTATTTGTCATAATTAAAAGAATCATATTTGAAGTATTTATTACAAAATACGAGCAATACCAATAGTCGCTCAATTGACTAAAGTTGTTTTCTTGATTTTTCTATATTCACAAATAAATATTTTAACTTTCATGCGAAAGAGTATTATATAATACTGATAATGACACATCAAAACTATTATGAATAATATGTCTATACTTAGTTTAAGAAGAAATAAATATTAAAGATAATTAACCATAATAACAATTCTCGTTATAAGATAACCTTAAAGTCATAACTGTAACTTGCCAATTTCTCTGTTACAAGTCTGTTCTCAAGTAAAATCCAAACCAGATGGAAATAACAAGAGTTTTTTAATAAATTTTTCTCTTGTAAGTAAATAATTCCTAAAGTGAATTATTAAAATAAAGTAATACATTTCTGTAGTGCAAGCTAACGCACTCGCTGATTGTCTATTAAAAACTGTAAAATGCATGCGGATTCCCGCGTACGATAATACCATAACTATCAGTTATATGGTACTAATTTTCGATTTTTATATTTGTTTGTTTGTTTTTAATTATTGTTCATTTAATATCATTATTAATGCCACATCTTGTACCTGGTATCATGCTACCTAAAAGAACCACACGAACATGGTAATTAACTGATACAAGAGGACATAACCTCTTAAAATTAAAACTATTGTATGACCAACAGGTTTACCAGCCTTGAGGCTAAGCAGAGTCTTATTTTAAATTTTGTTAATTGTAATTATTATTCGTAAAGTTATTAGTAACTGATTGTCAATTTTTTCAAAGATTTTATAACATTATTAACCGTTAATAAACCTCTACATTTTATTACCAGTGGAAAAAGAGTATTATTTCAAATTTAAATTAGCTCATTTATTATTAGTCAGTTCTAACAAAAGGTGGCGGAAGAATTCAAATAGTTCTAATAACTCAGAACTTTATTTAGACATTATATCATTTATCTTGTGTATGATAGTCATATTGGATATTCAACCAGAATATCTGTTTGTATATGCAGTGTATGTATTTCAGCTGAACCGTCACCGAACAGGACTACAATATCCACGTGTGGTAAGTGAGGGAGGTTAATAACGGAGTGCGAGGAATATTTTAAATTAAAGAAGTGAACCATCGATACCCACCTATTCGACAATACAATCAAACTAATAACAATAATAATTATAATCTGAACATTTTATCAACAACATTATCGTAGATACCGGTGCGTATCTGCAATTACATTACTACACCACTATATCAATCAGTACGTATCTAGTATACATCAGTATCTTGTATTACTACAAGATTGACGAACCCAACGTGGGGCCTGACTTAATAAGACCCCAATATATCTACACATCCAGCATCAAGAACGTATATACACGAATTGTATCTAGCTAGTATCTTGTATTATTACAAGATTGGCGCCCAACGTCTGAGCGCGGATTAGGGAAAAACGTACTATAACCAATAATCTAATCACCCCAATCCGTCAAGAGACTGCAGGTACATTGCCAGCGACGAGATGTACACAAGGAGGTCAACGTCGAGAAAGAGGGCAACAGAAGCAGAGAGGGAGGCCAGAATGGAAGAAAAGGAGGCTACGTCAACGGAAGACGTCGAAGAAATTTTATTGGAAATAGAGGACAGACCACTTGAACCGGCGGAGGAGGTTCAACAACCAGACGAGGAACCGGAAGTCATACCACAAGAGACCCTACCGGACACAAGCCAGCCTGAAAAAATTATGTCAGCAGGAGAATTAGCGTTTCAAGAGTGGATGAGGAAGGTAATGGCAGGGTTGAACAACAAATTAGACGATAACAATAAAAACATAGAATCCTTGAAAGAGGACAATCGATCATTAAAGGAAGGCCTGAAATCCACAGACCAGAAGATGGAAATAATGAATAAAAAGATGGACGAAAGTAGCCAATCCAACAGGGAGACCAACAAATCAATAGAGTCACTGAAGGCGGACTTAAATAATAAAATAGAAGAGACCAGTCGGTCCACGAACAAGAAAATAGAAGAAGGCCAGAGGGAGAGCCAGAAAAATATGGAATTATTAAAGGAGGAATTAAATGACAGAATAAATGAAACTAACAGGAGGATGGAAGACGGGCAAAGAAAAACTGAAGAACTATTAGAGAAGAAAATGGCCATAATGGAGGAAGACTTATCTGCAGAGTTGGGAATAAAAATCGACAAGATCAACAGGAAATTAGACCGAATGAATAAGAGAATAAAGGGAGATGACAAGGAGATCGTGGAGTCAATAAACACGATAGTGAAGGATAATTACAAGCAATCAGGAAAGAAAATAAAAAGATGTTGTGAAGAGGCAGAAGAGAGTGTTAAGAAGATAAGAAGAGAATTAATAGTAGACTATCGAATGGAGATTGAAGAAGTACCTGAAGAGAAAAACATGGCACAAGTGAATCCAGAGCCTAAAGATACTGGAGAAAAGAAGATCCAAATAATTAAAGAAAAGAAAGAGGTGAAGATGGAAGAAAGAAGAACCATGCGTCCAAGGAAGGCAGGAATTACCAAAGAATTAATTGAAATGACTAGAAATGGTCTGATTAATATGGTCAACTTACCAATTATCAACCATGAAGAAGGGGTCTTCAGGAAGGAGTATCGGAGGAGTATCATGGAGATGGACGAGGAGGAAGATTATGTAACAACGAAGAAGAAGATGACCAACAGAATATCTCAACCACGTATTTCCAAAAGAAGAGTGAGGTATTTTAAGAAAAAGGAAGGCTATCAAGAGAAATGGGACCGGATTGTCGAAGGATATGCCAGAGAAATCAGAGAACTGCGGAAGAAGAGGAGCCAATTAACGGAAGTACCCAATCAGAAGATAGATGACGGTGCCCAAACCAAATTGAGGGAGTTACCACACATCAGTACTGACAGCCACCAGAAGAACAATGGAACCAAATATATTGAAGAGAGGGAGAGAAAGAAGACAGAAGAAAGGAAGGCAGACACAGCCCTAATAGCATTCAAATGGAAAAACCAAATGATAGCCCGATATATGTCAAGAACGGACAGGAGTATGGACACTGGAGAAGTCCGAACGACAAGAAGAGAGGAGAGCGATGATTATGGTTAAAATGAATAAAAAATACACTGAATTATGGGACCGACTATTATGATAACCAGTAATGCTGACACGAGCTTCAATGAAAAGATATATCGGTAATTAAAATATAGGACTAAAAGTGAAAAAAAAAAAAAATAGCGATATAAATTATTTTGTTGTGAATATTATGTAAAGGATGAAAATATTTGTTATGAAAGATGAAAATATACTTGTGAATATAACTGTTGACTATATATCAAGATGAAAAATGAAATGTGGCCATGAAGATTATTGTTTTTAAGAAGTGAAAAATGAAAGATATAATTATGAAAATAAATGATGATTAAAGAAGAAAGGATGTAATATTGCTATGAAGATTATTATGTGTTTATATTAAATGAAAAGTAACTGAATAACTATGTAATGAACATTGAATATATTGTAATTTTATAATGTGAAAAAACATGCTCCCAAAGAATTTATGTAAAGGATTCAGAACATTGTATTTATAAATAATAGAGTACTAATAAAGAGAGTACTTTACGAGACTGACGCATTCCATCCTAGGCACAGACAATTTCCAAGAGCCACGTCAACAAGTAAAAATTTAACATCATACCCGTACTACAAATGAAGGAAGAAGGAGCAAATAAGAAGTTGGAGGAGCAAAACTAAATAAATATCATTGATGTAGACAAGCAACCACACACAACCACATTGTTTTCTAGTGTATTTTACTAGAGAAAAGCCACATGGACTAAATACCAACTAAAACCATGAGAAAGGAGAGAAAATAAATGTATTTATGAATTATATCTAGAAGAATAAAACCTGAAATGAAGAATATGACGAGATGACGTTTAATGTGATACAAAATGAAGAGATTAATCGATGATGAAGAAGGATGAAAAGTAATATACTAACGAAGATAATCATGAGAGTATACCAGTGATGAAATGTAAAACAAACTATCCCTATAATATGTGAAGAATTTAGTTGAGTTGAATCAAGAAAAGAGAGTATAACAATGTATAAACCGCAGATGCGTGAATTAAAAAAAAAATTATACAATAAAGGACCTATAGGGGGCATAAATGCCCGTACATAGGTTGGTCCTTAGAATTAATATTTATATACTTAATACTAATTGTGAGTTTTACCTCACCGATCATAGTAATATATTAAAAATAAATTATTTTTAAATTTTAACAAAATTTTAGTTTGTACTATAATACAATTCAATAAATAAATGAAAAAAAAGAGAAAAAAAGGTCCATATCATAATAGACTGTTTTTTTGATTATTCAATAACAATGTTCCTAATTTTTTCTTTGATTTTTTTTTTAAGCACTTTTATATTTGCACTTAGATTTTTCAGTTCATTAGGTAATTCATTAAAATATTAACAAACATTTTATAAAATAGTATGGTATTCATACAGAGACATTTTAGTCTGTACAAACCTTGTGAGACATAATAAACATTTATTATAATAATAATAAATCTTATTCTATACACCACCTTGAAATATGCAGTTCATAGGCTTTAACACAAACACAATAAGCCATGTATTTTTATTTTTATTAAATTTAATTTGGTTGCAGTCTTTTCTGTTTATATCTTAGTATTACATTTTAATCCCCTGTCACTGTATTTATTCCCCACCTGCTCTCTTTATCATTCACATTTTAAAGAATGTTTTTTGATAAAAAGTGGCATCTTCTTTGAAACACTAGTAATACGAGGGGTATCCAGAAAGTAACAGACGTTTTGACCGACCGCGGCGGTGGGCGGGGATAGAGCCGCCATCTTGGTGTCAGAACGTTCCTACACTCAGTACGCATCCAGCTGTGGTAGCCTGCGGTCTGTGCCCCTCTTACTTTGCTCTCTGTGACGTGTTAAAATGTGCGCTGCAATAGAAAATCCCGCCACTTGTGAGGTGCGTTCTGTGATTAGGTTTTTGTTGGCAAAAAATCACAAACCAATTGAAATTTATCGCCAACTTTGTGATGTGTACGGAAAAGGAATAATGAGTGAAAGCCGAGTGAGGCAATGGTGCATTGATTTTAAAAATGGCCGTACCAATGTTCACGATGAGGACCACAGTGGTAGACCTAGCCTTGTGACTGATGAACTGGTGATGAAAATCAACAACAAAATTCGTGAAGATCGTCGTTTCATGATTACGGAACTTTCGAAACATTTTCCCCAAATTTCACGGAGTTTGGTGCATGAAATTGTGGCGAAAAAGCTTGGTTACCACAAATTTTATGCTAGGTGGATTCCGAAAATCCTAACGGAAGACCACAAAACAGAGACTGGCTGCAGCACTAACTTTCCTCGAAGATTACAACAAAAATGGTAACAAAGTTATCGATCGTATCGTAACTGGGGACATTTTTATATGAGGTTTTGGGTGTTATACTTTCTTTGGTGATTTAAAATCTTTTTCGGGGTTTGTCATTCTTTGTAATAGGTTTTCCTTGGGTATATCTTGTAGTCCTCCCATCCTACACTTTCGTTTCTTCACAATTCTTCCTTCTTGGGTTCTCCAAGGTAACCTGGTTTTATCATGTCCGTTGGTTTATTCGGGGTATCTTCTTTATCTACTCCTATCCTACCTGTTCGTTTCTTCACACTTCTTCCTTCTTGGGTTCTCCAAGGTAATTTGGTTTTATCATGTCCGTTGGTTTATTCGGGGTATCTTCTTTATCTACTCCTATCTTACCTGTTTGTTTCTTCACACTCCTTCCTTCTTGGGTTCTCCAAGGTAATCTGGTTTTATCATGTCTGTTGGTTTATTCGGGGTATCTTCTTTATCTACTCCTATCCTACCTGGGTATTACCTTATTTTATCTTAGTTGTTTAGGATTTATTTTCCTTGATACATTTTTGTTGCATTGTGATTATTTAATTTTATTTTTTCCTTTTATGGTGGTATTTTACTTCGATATTTAATTATTTTCATTTGAATTTTCTTGTTATTTAATGTAATTTATATTGAATTATGATCAAATTGGAATTATTATTTAGTGGATTATCTGTCATGCTACAGAATGCCCTCCTCCAGAAGTGATTAGTTCATACTATACTTTGTTTGTCTGAAATAATTGCTTATGATAATTATTATATTTTTATAATTCTTGACTTCCTTCCATTTCTATTTTTCCTTCTACATATTCGAGCTTACATATATTTTATTCTTAATTGATCTTCCTTGATAGTAATAGTCATCTGAGTTTCATATTTATTATTTTATTTTCATTTTTCTTAACTTGGTGTTTTATCCCTGGGATATTTATTCCCTATTATTCCCTAACACGTGACCTAGGGCAGTTCAGAGAGGCACTGTAGGCTACATACTCTGCTGGCCATACATCACTTCTAATTGAGTACAGAGGCAAATCATCTCTGCTCAAAAACATATTAATACTGCTGGGCTTATCTACAGACAGTTATTAATAAAAATTATCTAAGAATAGTCCACCTTATGACTATTTTTTAAAAATATCTTTGGATACTTCACTTCGTATATTGCTCAGATCTTTTAATATTTCTATCTCAGTTATTCTTCTGACTTGTTAGCTTTACTATTATATTATTTCTTATTATGGTGGGAAGCTCTTTTATTAATTATCATTATTCATCAAATATACCGTTTTTTTTTTGTATTAATTCTCTATTCTTCTTTGGTTGTGATTGCAATCTTAGTCTCTTATCTTGTTTCTTAGTTCTCTTTCATTCCACTAGTTCCACGTTCTAGCACTTTCTTCTACTTGTCTTTATTACACTCTACATTTATTTTATGATCATATTCATTAGTAATTTATTTAATTACATTTATATATTTCTTTCTTTTTCACAAATTACTTCGCTCTGGTTTTTTATTCAAATGAATTCTTTAATTATCATGTTAATGTGGTCATTGTTTCTCCTTGTATTACGTCAAAGTTTATATATATATTTTTTTATTTCATCACAAGTTTATTCATTTAATTGTATCCGTGGTTCTTCCTTCCTTTTCTTTAATTCCATAGAATGTTTTTATAAATAATTGGTTGTAATTTGATATTACTATATATTTTAGAATTTGTTTTATTCTAAATTCTCTTCCTTATTTTGACAATTTTATTTCAAAATTCTCCTCTTTATATTACAAAATTATATTCACAAATAGTTTGTTTGTAAGGTGATCTTACAATATTTTTAGCATTTTTTATTTTTTTCACCTCGAAATTCTCTTTCTTTTTATATATCTCAAAATGATTTTCTTACATACTTGATTTGTAAGGTGAACTTACTTCATTTTTTGAATTTTGTGGTTTTTAAATTCAAAATTCTCCTTCTGTTATTTTCCTTAATATTTTCATAAATATTGTCTGTAATGTGATCTTACAATATTTTAGAATTTAATTGTCTTCTCACCTCTAAATTCTTTTTCCTTTATTTTATACCTCAAAAACAGTTTTCATAAATACTGGTAGTAATGTGTGCTTACTATATTTTTTTGAATTTAGTTGTATTTAATTGTCTTTATGTTTAAATTTCTACTCCTCATAATATTTCTTCATGGAAGCCTGGTTATATATACCTTTGATTCTACCAGAACCCATCTCCTTTATTTCATACGTATTATTGTTTTTGTTCATGGAGACTATATAGGGTCCAGTGTATAGTAGTAACAACTTCTTTGTTATTCCTTCCAGTGTGCTGGGTAATTCCCGATTTTTCAATAATATTTTTTCTCCACTTGTATAGGTTATTATTTTACCACTATTCTTTTGTATTTGTTTCGCCGTTTCTCCTGGTCTTCGGCCACCTTGTTGTAAAATTTTATCTTGTCGAAAGTATAACCATTATATCTTGGGAACTCTAGTATTTCTTCGATCTCTCGTGGGGGTTGTTTCTCGTACATGGCGGAGTATGGGGTAATTCCTATGGCTGGGTGGTATGCCAAGTTGAGGAATTCTTCTGTGGCTTCTAGATAGTCTTGCCACCTCCTCTGTTGATTGTGACAATAGGTTCTTAATATCCTCCCCACTTCTCATAACACCCTCTCTGCCGCATTACTGCTCGGGTGGTAGACCGAGGTTTTGTAAGTACGAACACCCATAGATAGTAGGGTATCCTGCCATTTTTTCGCTTTAAACTGGGTTCCGTGATCTGTAATGATCGAAATTGGTTTTCCAATATTTGGGAAGTACTGGTCGGTTAATATTCACAGAATTTTATTAGTAGTTGCAACCTATTACTGTTATACTATTTGTATCAGTTGCTCTTTGCAACTCGTTTAGATACCCAGGAGATAGGAGCAGCAAAGGGTTAAGGGGATTTATTACTGCCGCCTCTCGTTTAAATGCTTGATTTCATTATTGGTATTGGTCGCACTGATTGATGCATCAGTCGGGAGACCTTGAGTGGGTCCCTGCCGCTCTGTGCGATGATCCAATGGTTGTTCTCGGTTTGTTTGCCGTCCTGTATTGTCTAGACTGGTACTCCGTCTAGTCTGACTATACCCTGGATCGTCACGTTCTCGGCTCCTCCGCCGATCCTCATACTCATGGTAGCTGTTACGTCGCTGATGGTGGTATCTTCGTTGGCGACCGTCTTCAGCTCGTATGAAGTTTACCCTCGGTCGGGAAAACCTATTGTTACCACAGTTATGGTTTGGTGGATACCCTCGATTATTGTTATAATAACGTTCCGTGTTATTATAGTTGGGGTTTCTCTGACTATTAACATTGGGGTTTGGGTAATATTGGTTTCTATTACCCTGGTAACCGTTATTCGTTCTATTGTTATTTTGGTTACTCTGAACGTTGTTATTATGATTATTAATATTGTTGTTGTTGGTGTTATTTGGTGGATTGGCACGGTTTCCTTGGTAGCCATTACTGCTGTTTGTGTACTGCTAGTTCCTGGGTTCCGGCCGATCGTTCCTCCTCCGGCTTTGTCTGTAATATTCTTCGTTTTCATAATTTTCGAGCAGTTCTGTCATAGCCTGTATTGTCTTAATTTGGCTGCCTCTCCTTGCTCGGATTACCTCTTCATCGTAATGATACAATAATTTGTTGATGAGGCATTCTTCCGGTATGGCTGGTTCTAAATGCTTAGCCATACATACCTTGCCGAGGAAGTATGCAGTCATTGAGCTACCCAGCTGTGGTTTGTAACGGCCGTGACAGATGTTGTCACGTATTAAATTCTGGGTAGTCTCAGACCAGTATTTTGCCTTGAACAAGCTCTTGAACTGCTGGTAATCCTCGATCTCGCTCCGGTTGGCCATCCACCAATGATCTGTCATTTCACGGAATGATTCATCTAATAGTTCCCGGTTGTTGACCCATCTGTTGCCCATATGTTTGGCAATGTATTATTCTATTCGGGCCAAGAACTCCATGGGTTTCCTTTTATACTGATGAAAGTTTAGCCATTCCCGATTCTCATTTATGGGGAAATGAGTGAAGTTAGTTGGTCGGTTTCGGATTACCTCCATCTCTTCCTGGCTCTGCCGCACTTGTCCGGTGATATTCGTCATCGCCGCTTCCATTCCGTCACACCTTTCCGTAACTTGGTTATGTACCTTGTTTAATTCCTCCTGTGCTTCCTTTCGGTTTTCTTCCCATGTTTTCTTATGCTGTTCGTCGACCTTGGCAATTTTGGTATTTACTGCTTCCCTGACTTCCTGTACTTCATACTCAGTTTGGCGACATCTTTCGTCAACTTCCCTGATTTGTTGATTTATCATGATGGTTTCTTCTTCCAATTTTTTATTTATAGATTTCTTATTGTCGTTGATCTTCCTGTTCAACTCTTCCTTCATCAACTCTATTCTCTCGTCTACCTTGTTCATGTTTTCCTGGTTGACTTTTCTTAATTCTTCTCTGTGCAGTAGCACGATAATTTTACTTTATAGGTTGGCTAATCTGCTTCTTACTTTTGTTCTAATCTGATTATTCATGTCGAAGCTCTGTACAGTACGTCTCAAACGTTTGAAAGCGTCGGTCGGCACGCCCGCCTTTCACTGTCATATTTTTCTTGTCGCGACATTCAATTGGCCTTAGGCCAACACACTTACTTATGGCTTATTAGGCCTGTTATAATATTTTTTGATACGTTGTACATACATCATGCTTATTAGCCAACCTGTGATTCATAACAACTGCTAACTTCATATTTCAAATGTACTTTTGAATTCAAATAAATAAATTGTATACAGTCCACTCTCTTCATCATTTCTGCATCCTGGCGAATCAACTAAATACACATTTTCAATCAACATTCTTCTTACTAAACATTTTTGTCACTCCGGACCTGGATTTTCGATGCATCATTCCTAATTAATATTTTTCTGCCACTATTTCTGGCCATCACGGGCGAATTAGCATATCCGCTGATACGACCGTGGCGTGATTTCCATCGGCATTTCGCTCGTCACGTTTGAGCCTCCTGACATCTTCGCAAGAGCCTGCGAGCTACAGTGCTTCAAACAAGGCGGTCATCTCTCCGAGCTGTGTTCGCCATCTTCTCCGAGGCGTCGACGCTGCAGGACATTGCCTACAAGGTATCACCTCAATAACAGCATAACAAGGTGCGTACAATGGCTGAAGAAGGGCTCAAAGTGTTAACCAGAAAGAGAGGCGGCTTAAAGTCCGCAATAGTGCGAATACAATCTGCCGTAAATAACTTTGATATAACTTCAAACACAAAACATTTTTTAACAGCAAGGCTAGAAAGTCTGAAAAGCTTGGCATCGAAGTACGACGAGGTGCAGTCTGAAATACAACTTATTTGTAAAGACATGACCGCGGCTCAAGAAGACCGCGTTGAGGTCGAAGAAATGCTATATTCGACTGAAGCAAATATTTTGCAATTACTTGATACATTTAATGTTCAGACTGTACCTCCCATATTAACGACACACATGCAATTAAAACCAATAAGTTTGCCCTGCTTCTCAGGCAACATATTGGAATGGCAGCATTTTCATTCAATTTTTACGGACTTAGTGCATACAAGATCCGATTTAACGCCAGTGCAGAAGTTACATTTACATTCTTCTTTAAAAAATGAACCTTTAGATTTAATTAAGTCACTACTCATCTGTAAGGAAAATTATTCAATAGCGTTGAGTTTGCTGTCCGAAAGGTATGACAACAAGTTCATACTAGCAAAATACTATGTTCAAAATTTACTTCAAGTCAAGTCGACAATTAAGGACTCTGTCCAAAGTTTGGCAGAATTCACAAACACAATAATGTCTTCCGTTAATTCACTGGCGGCAATGCAACTGTCAGTGAATTCATTTGAATTTATTATTATACAATTATTATCAACTAAACTCGACCCTACTACCTTTAAACTATGGAAGGAGTCAATAGACCCTGACAATTTACCTAACTTTCAAGATTTCACTCATTTTTTAAACTCACGTAGACAGCTGTTAGAAAATACACTGCCTATCGAAGCCGGACAGCAACTCAACAAACCTAATTTAAGACTTAACAATAAATATGATAAATATAAATCAAGAAGCACTGCTGGCAGTACTACATTTAAGAGTTATCACTCAGCGGCAAGCAATTATTCATGTTTGTGTTGTAAATCTAATCACCCGCTTTACATATGTGATAAATTTCGTACATTAAGCGCCGCTGAGCGGGGACAATTTGTATCAAGTCATAAATGTTGTATCAATTGTCTTAGATCAGATCATCTTGTATCTAGCTGTAAGAATAAGCAGGTGTGCAAGATCTGTTCAAAACGACACCACACATTGTTGCACGCGAACAACGTGCCGAAATCAATATCTGCTAGCAGTAACTATTGTTCGCTCAAATTACAATCCACGAACAATGTCCTTTTATCAACAGCAGTTGTATTTGTCATTGACCAGGCTGGCAACAGACATAGGGCAAGAGTTCTTTTAGACGCCGGGTCACAAATAAATTTTTGCACAAAATCATTTGCAAGGAAATTACAGCTTAATTTAACTAAATCCAACATACCAATTACGGGTATAAACAATACAGCATGTTACGCAACTGATCTTGCGTCTATACGCATTTTTCTCGTTATCAGAGATATAGCTTCGAGGCGAAATGTGCTATCTTATCTACGTTAACCCACAATCTGCCGGCAAAATCGTTTGACATAAATCAATTCCACATTCCGAGCAACATTTTTCTGGCTGATTTCAACATATTGTCGCAAATCGACATACTCTTAGGGGCACAATTTTACCTGGACTTAATTTTAGCTAATAAATACATACGCGGCCCTAATTTTCCCATCATTCAGGAAACAAAGCTAGGCTACATTTTGGCTGGCAATTTGCCCAAACACTGCCGTAACGAGGGTCCTGCTGTTTCGTTCCTAGCTAGGAACAACGACAGTCAAATTCTGCAATCTCTCGAAAGATTTTGGGAAGCAGAAACTATCCCTGACAACACCCCTGATAATGAGTCAGCCTGTGAAGAGCATTTCGTGCGCTCTACCCAGCGCAACCACGAGGGTAGGTTCGTGATTTCACTCCCATTTAAGCCCGATAATCTCCACTTGGGGGAATCTTACACCAATGCTGAAGCAAGATTCTTGAACTTATAGCGTCGATTTAGGCGTGATGCTAAGCTCGCGCACGACTACGCAGACTTTATTAACGAATATAAGGATCTTGGACACGACGCTTATCGATAATTGCGCTATCAATTCAGGAGCGTCAAATACTTACTATCTGCCTCACCATGCCGTATTTAAACAGTCTAGCTTGACCACAAAACTGCGCGTCGTTTTTGATGGTTCGTCCAAGACTACCAATGGCCTTTCTCTAAATGACATATTGTTGGTAGGCCCGAATGTTCAACAAGACCTTTTTTCCATTCTTTTGCATTTCCGCATGCATAAATATGTTCTCATCGCCGACATCGAGATGTATCGACAAATTCGCGTAGCTGAAGGGGATTGTCACTATCAACGCTTTCTGTGGCGTGATTCTCCTCTCGAACCATTTAAACATTTTGCATTGCGAACGGTAACCTACGGCACGGCTAGTGCTTCGTTTTGGCCACTCGCTGTCTTGTACAAATTGGTAGGGACCATCAAGCTTCCTTTCCTGATGCGGCGTTAGCTATAACGAACGATTTCTATGTTGACGATCTGCTTACCGGTTCGGACACCATCTCTGATCTGACCAAGCTGAAATCTGATCTAATGAACCCACGGTGGTCGCAAATCATGACAATTTATCACGCCCCCTAAACAAACAGGACAATGTGCGTGCCCTAGGCATTCTCTGGAATAATACTGCCGATTCATTTCTGTTCGACATTAAATCATTCCCAGTTGAATCAAGCATCTCCAAGAGGAGAATTCTCTCGATTATTGCAGGCATATACGATCCTCTTGGACTGATCGGTCCCGTTGTCTTTTTGTACAAACAGTTTTTGCAGCAACTCTGGATTTGCAAGCTTGGTTGGGATGAACCGATCTCCGGCCAATCACGTTCGGATTGGCATTCTTTGTGCGACAAATTGGGTCTGATTAGCAAAATTGTGGTCCCACGATCTATTCGTTGTAAGCGTGAGGCAAGTACAGTTGAATTACATGGTTTTTCGGATGCTTCTGAAAGGGGGTTTGGCTGTTGTATTTATGTCAGAGTCATTTATCAAGATTCATCGGCCTCTTGTCATCTCCTGTGTTCTAAATCTCGCGTAGCTCCCTTACGACAGGTGTCATTACCTCGCATCGAACTCTGCGCTTGCTTGTTGTTATCGCGACTCGTATTTAAGGTCGTTCCTGCTCTTTATTCGTTCATTGATACTGTTCATTTGTATTCTGACTCTATGGTGTCTCTTTCCTGGATTCATGCCTAGTCTACGAGGTGGAAAACATACGTCGCTAATCGTGTTGCTGAAATTCAGCGTCTTACGCAAACTTATACTTGGCATCACATCAATTCTAGACACAATCCTGCTGATATTATCTCCAGGGGGTGTCTCCCTGACATTTTGCGCGATTGCTCGCTTTGGTGGCACGCTCCCAGCTGTTTGTCTCAATCGTCAAGAGTCCAATCCTTTCCCACCCTTTTTACCTTCCACTCCATCGTCTTCTGAAGTCACTGCGGAAGAGAAACATACCCATACCCTCTCTCTAATGTCTACCCTGGCTATCGACCTTTCTTTGGACTTTTCCTCGTTGCATCGTCTAACGCGCGTATACGATTACTGTTTTTGGTTCATCAGAAATATTAGACTCTCAAGTGCTGACAAATTTACGGGCGATCTTACCCCTGTCGAAATTCATCATGCTCTCAATTTCTTCATAAAACAATCTCAGTCGATCCACTTCGCAGCCAAAATTAATTGTCTTCATAACGGATCTTCAGTTTCCATTACGAGTAAGTTGGCTTCTCTCGACCCGTTTCTTGATGATTCTGGAGTGATACACGTGGGCGGGCGATTACAGCAGTCGGAATTACCGTACGACGCTAAACATCCTATTGTCTTACCCCCATCAGCGCATATTACTCGCCTCATCATTGAACGCGAACATATTCGTTTACTTCACGCTGGTGCTCAACTCATGCATCACTCACTGCGTCAACGTTGGTGGATTGTTAATGCCAGGATAGTCATTCGGTCCATCATTCGAAAATGTGTCAAGTCTCTCAGGTTTAGTGCCAAACAGCAGGTTCAGAGGCTTGGTATTCTACCATCTCCTAGAGTCACTCCTTCAAGGCCGTTTCTATTCTGCGCGGTTGATTATGGTGGTCCCTTCATGATCCGTCATGGCGGGCAGAAATCCAGAACTCTTTCTAAGGCATATGTGTCTTTGTTTATTTGCTTAGCGACTAGGGCCATTCATCTGGAATTGGTTTCCGACCTTACTGCCAGTGCGTTTATAGCTGCATTACGTCGTTTCATGGCCCGCAGTGGCATACCCAGTGAATTATACTCCGATAACGGCAAAAACTTTAGGAAGGCCCAGAATATCCTACATGATCTCTACAACCTTTGGCATAATAAGGATGCCATCTCTTCGCTCAAGTCATTCACGTCCTCTCAGGGGATATCATGGTCATTTATTCCGCCCTCCTCACCTCACTTCGGTGGCCTTTGGGAGAGCGGCATAAAGAGTTTGAAGTTTCATCTGCGCCGCATGGTAGGCAAATCTATACTCACCTTCGAGGAGTTTACGACAGTTTTGTCTCAGATAGAGGCATGTCTGAACTCTCGACCTTTATTTGCCATCTCTTCGGATGTAAATGATCCGGTGCCACTCACACCTGGCCATTTTTTGATTTGCGCACCATTAATGGCGATACCGGACCCAGACTTATCTCACATTCCTATTTCTCGTCTTGGGCGTTGGCAACTTCTACAAAGGTTTGTCCAAGGCATTTGGAAGGCATGGTCTCGCGACTATTTGCACCAGTTGCAACAGCGTCACAAATGGAAATTCGCTAAGGATAATGTTTCCATTGGCGACCTAGTTTTGCTTATGGAGGATAATTTACCTCCATTAGCCTGGAAATTTGGTGTAATTATCGCCACATTTCCCGGCCCAGATAACTTAATTCGCGTCGTAGACATTCGCACACCTACTGGTGTTTTGCGGAGACCAGTACATAAGTTATGTCTGTTGACAGCGCGGGACGAGATTTGACAAGATTATTATGATCACTTAGCACAATGCTATTTTACTCAGCCATTGGCTTATTACTTATTATGACCATTTGGTCAACTTAATTGTGATGCATTATCGTGCTTCTATAATCATCATAGTTTTATGGTGGTATATTACTATTTTGTATTTGTACGTTAATATTTTGTGTGGCATACTATGTCCTACACATTCACATTTTGATGTTTTGGGTATGTGTCATGTTTTTTGGTGGTGTTATTTTATAAAAATTTGTTATATAATATTTGAATGTTTTGCAGTTGCGCAACCATGCATGCATTTCTTTACACAGTTGCTAACATGTGTGATTTATTGTTCTGTGAATATCTTTCAGATTGTTCAACTCATGTACTAAGTTTGTAATCACAGTATCGTATTTGTTACTTATGCCATTGCAATTATTCATATTGTAATTAACTAAATTGTTGTTTATTGTATTCATTATATAACTTGCGTTTATGTAAAACCTATCGATTTTTGCGTCTACTGCATGTAACCATGCCACGTCTAGATTTATTTTATATTGTATTGTTATATTGTATTTATATTTTGTGATTAAGCATTGCACAATTATTATTTCTGTTTAAATTATGACATACATGTCATCATATTTGTGCTTGCATTCAGTCAGCTATCTATAGCTTGTTCTTACATAACTACATATTGTAAGTTCCTGAAACATCAGGAACAGCATGACTTGGTCAATACATGACGCCATGCTAAATCTACGCTTAAACATGTAATTTGTGGCAATTTTGTTCATGTAAATAATTCTCTGTACAGGTCTACTGGCCTCAACTATTTCACGGTAACCATCTATGACATGCATAGGGTTACAAACTATCGGGCCATCATGTGATAAGCTTCCGATCATACATTATTAAGCATTGTCTAATTATGTATTTTTTCATGTTTCATAACGTTCGATATTGTACACATACAATATGTGACGGCAACACTTGCCAACGCAGACATTTTTGTTCATGTTTGAAATCAGTTGTTCGCCAACCTTGGCTTACAAACGCTTATCTTTAAGGCTCATCTTATTCATGCTTATCGCTAAACCATTAACGTACAGCTGTTATCTAATATTATAACTCAAGGTTCAACTTAGCCTTGAAACTAACTCTCATTACTAAGAACGCTGTATGTTTTAAACTAAGTTACAAAATGTATAATAATTTACTAAAAAGGTGGTAAAAAATAGATTGATTTTGATGGGCAGCTTATGTGCAGTAGCGCGATAATTTTACTTTATAGGTTGGCTAATCTGCTCCTTACTTTTGTTCTAATCTGATTATTCATGTCGAAGCTCTGTACAGTACGTCTCAAACGCTTGAAAGCGGCGGTCGGCACGCCCGCCTTTCACTGTCATATTTTTCTTGTCGCGACATTCAATGTAGGCCTTAGGCCAACACACTTTACTTATGGCCCATTATTAATGTAATTTAATATTTTTTGATACGTTGTACATACATCATGCTTATTAGCCAACCTGTGATTCATAACAACTGCTAACTTCATATTTCAAATGTACTTTTGAATTCAAATAAATAAATTGTATACAGTCCACTCTCTTCATCATTTCTGCATCCTGGCGAATCAACTAAATACACATTTTCAATCAACATTCTTCTTACTAAACATTCTCTCAGTAGTTGGTTATCCTCTCTCAATTCTTCCAACCTCTCCCCCATCTTCTCTTCCATTTTCTTACTGTTTTCTTCCATTTTCTCTTCCATCTTCTTACTGGTTTCCTCAATTCTCTTATTGGTGTTTTCAATCTTACGACCCAATTCTTCCTTCGTGGATTGGTTGTCCTCCTTCAAATCTTCCAATTTCTTACCATTTTCCTCCATTTTGGATTCTATGTTCTTATTCATTTCACTTAAATCTTCCTTCAAGGACTGTTTGTCTTCCTTCCTTTCTTTACTATTTTCTTCTGTTGTGGAATCCATTTTCTTACTCAATTCCTCCTTTAATTCCTGATTCAATTTCTTACTATTTTCTTCCATTTGCTTACTCATTGATTTGTTATCCTCTCTCATTTCCATTATCATTCTCATTAGGGTTTCCTGGAACTTAACATCCCCTGTTGGTGTTGGTACTTCAGGTTGTATATCTGTTAGTGCGGGTTGTTTCGGTTCCTCTGGGGTTAATAACACTTCTACATCTTCCACGGGTGTTGCCTCCTTGTCCCCCATATCAATTTCCTTTTCGGCCTCTGCCGCCCTTTTCTTTGAAGTCGCACGACGCTGCATGTTGCTTCTTCCTCTGACTGTATAACCGCTGCCAAGCTTGAACTAGTAATAATTGCTAAGCTAAGCTTGAATTACTAATTGGGCAAGTTACTGTAGCCTTTCAATCGCTAATTGAAGCCCTTCAGTTGGACGCCAATTTGTTACCAAACAAATAACTTACGAGACGAGTTATTATGCCGCACGTTGGATGCGTCAATTTGTAACCCAAACAAATAATGTTTCTCGTTCGTGTACAAAAAAATATATATATATAATAAAAATATTTACTTTATTTTAAATATTTTCAAAAGAAAATTTTAATGTTTGTTTTATTGTTCAGTAATTTAATAAATAATTCTTGTAAGGGTGTAGTGTTGAAATTTCAAGTTTGTTGGAGTTATTTGTGTCAATAATCTAGCTTATGGTTTTCTGTAACTAAATTCCAGTTAACAGGATTGTCTCAATTCACTAATCGATTGGCGATATTTCTTTTCCTCCGTATATATTACTTTCCCTTGAGTAACGGTCACCATTCTGTTAGCCCTGTTGTTAACTAAAACTCTTTTTATTAAATTGAGAAATAAATTTAAAACCAAATTGTTGAATTACTATGTTTTTTATTGACAATTATTCAAAAGATCGATTGAAAATCGATTATCATATATAGCTCGACTCTTTCACAGGGGCAATCGATTGTTAATACATCTGTTATTTCATATAAATATTTTCGAAAGGTTTCTTTTAACGGTTATAATTAATAGTCAGAGAAGGGGCAAGTATAGAAAGTATAACATTCACAATAAAATATCTTAATAGTTAGAAAATACACATTTTCATAATAATATATAATGTTTATTAAGTAAGAGTTTATACCAAATGACTTGTTGAGTACTATTCGACGTAGGCGCTAGGCATGACGGGAGTTCCAAAATGGCCGCTTGCTCGCTGCTGACGATAAACAGGACTGGTGTAGCTGGATTTTTCTGTTAATAAAGATGCCTTCTCAACTGCTTCCTTGTCTCCGCAATAGTGAATAATGTCTCTGGTGTTGTTAGGGTTGTCCCGGTTAAGTGTTCTGTGTTCACTTCGATTAAATGTTTTGGATTAGGTGTATTCACTTCTGTCTATGTGTGTGTCGAAAATTGTGAAGTTCATTTGGTTATGAATAATTAGTGTTTTATAGTTTTATTTCCTTATTTCACTTGTATTCGGTTCAATATTAATTGTTTTCAATGTTTGTAGTGGTTGTGTTCACTGAATTTAGGTTTAAGGTAAAATTTCTGTAACTCTAGGTTTTTTTTATTGTAGGCTATGCTCATTTTTTATTTGCCATTTTTGGTTTCGTTATATGTGTTATTAGCGCGAGCTTAATTCAACCGTACACTTCGAATGTTAATTAAGAACTGTTTTACTTCCTTCGTTTCTGAAATCTCTTAGCTGATTTAATATTAGAAAAGTATTGTTTCAATTTTTATTCACTTCCGATGCATGTAATTAAAGTACATTATATCACAGAATATATTTGGTTATTAATTAATTTCATGTAATGGTAAATACATAATCGGTTTCTTTAACTCCTGCTTAATTTGATATACAATAATCCATCTTTATAAAGTTTTTTATCAAAATTGCTATATTTCTGTCATTTTGGAAAAGTAGGCTCAATATTCTGTTTCCTGTCCTTGTCCAAAATTTAGCCATCTTATGTGTTATAATTATGATTATAATAAATCTCAGATTGACATAAATGTTATCTTTCCTTAATTTCTTGCAAATTTATCCATTCATCATCTTTTTAAATATAATTCATGAATTTATGATTTCCCCCTCTGAAATTGTTAGATATTACATTTGCAAAATTTTTAATAATTTTATACATCTTTTTATATTATCCTTTTAAAGTATAGTTTTAGTTATAGGATTTGGTGATTAATTCACCATATATAAATCTCATCAATTTACTTGGTTTATTTAACTTAATTACTCAATTATAATGTTATTGAAATTTACTATTTGGCCTAGATTTTCTGGTTTTACATATAGTTTTTTGAATAATACTATGTCTATACCCCTTCTGACTTTCTGAAGTTAATATAATATTAAATAAAATCTCCTTCATATCCATACCCATGCTCATAATACAAAAACAATATTTAAAATTAACTATTGGTCTTTAAAGTCAGACATTTTAGTTTTAACTATTACTAGTAACACATAACAAACATTTTATAAAATAGTATGGTATTCATACTGAGACATTTTAGTGTGTATTAACCCTGTGAGACATAATAAACACTTATTATAATAATAATAAATCTTATTCTATACACCACCTTGAAATATGGAGTTAATAGGCTTTAACACAAACACAATAAGCCATGTATTTTTATTTTTATTAAATTTAATTTGGTTGCAGTCTTTTCTGTTTATATCTTAGTATTACATTTTAATCCCCTGTCACTGTATTTATTCCCCACCTGCTCTCTTTATCATTCACATTTTAAAGAATGTTTTTTGATAAAAAGTGGCATCTTCTTTGAAACATTAGTAATAGTTTTCATAAGAATACTTCATAACATTTTATCTCTGTATTTATAGTAAACATTAAAGTTGTTTAATGGTACATAGTTGAAGTATCAGTTACACTTTTACTTGAAATTTATTGAATATATTGAAATAACTTGCACTGGTTCACTTATACTTTTGGATATTATTTATACTTGAGTTTTACAATATTCCAAGACCAAAATCTTAATTATAAGGGATTATGAAGATTTGTCTATTTCATTACATAATAACTTTAGTGGGTGCACTTCTACTTACAACCCTAAACACTTTTGTTTATAACTATTTTACATTTTTATATGAGGTTTTGGGTGTTATACTTTCTTTGGTGATTTAAAATCTTTTTCGGGGTTTGTCATTCTTTGTAATAGGTTTTCCTTGGGTATATCTTGTAGTCCTCCCATCCTACACTTTCGTTTCTTCACAATTCTTCCTTCTTGGGTTCTCCAAGGTAACCTGGTTTTATCATGTCCGTTGGTTTATTCGGGGTATCTTCTTTATCTACTCCTATCCTACCTGTTCGTTTCTTCACACTTCTTCCTTCTTGGGTTCTCCAAGGTAATTTGGTTTTATCATGTCCGTTGGTTTATTCGTGGTATCTTCTTTATCTACTTCTATCTTACCTGTTTGTTTCTTCACACTCCTTCCTTCTTGGGTTCTCCAAGGTAATCTGGTTTTATCATGTCTGTTGGTTTATTCGGGGTATCTTCTTTATCTACTCCTATCCTACCTGGGTATTACCTTATTTTATCTTAGTTGTTTAGGATTTTTTTCCTTGATACATTTTTGTTGCATTGTGATTATTTAATTTTATTTTTTCCTTCTATGGTGGTATTTTACTTCTATATTTAATTATTTTCATTTGAATTTTCTTGTTATTTAATGTAATTTACATTGAATTATGATCAGATTGGAATTATTATTTAGTGGATTATCTGTCATGCTACAATATATATCATCCTACGCAGTTTACCAGAGCAACTCGACTTCAAGGTCATGGGCGTACGTGACAGACGACACATATTTGGACACCGCAATAGTCGAACAATACGAAAACGTCATAATACATACGACAAACGTAACCACGGTGACGTAAAACAATGCCGTCATCAGCGCTGAACAAAAGGGTGATGACGATTAATCCCTTCCAACTGCCGAATTTACAACATAATATCCGCACCAGTCTTCAACATACACTCAGAGCGTTAGCACGCTAAAAATTCGCTGGTACCCTTTTGCCAGCCAAAGTGTTTTGAACAATACCAAAAATGTAATTAACAAGTAGCCAGTAACTTTGAATGTAACAAGCAACGTAAAATGTAGATTTAGTGCAGTGAAAGGACAGACAAAACCGTAAAGTACGCCGACCACCTGCTTGAGATGGAGAACGTCTGAGGAGAGACTGCGACACTCATTATCAGGAAAGTTCAAAATGTATAACCATATTCATTTGATCAAATTGAGCTCAAAATTCTAATTAAAAAAGGTACCGCTGATTAATGTATGGGGAAAGATAGAGAGTGTGTGAGTGAGAGAGAGAAGGCCGGCATTTCTAAGAAAATGAGGCATTGGTTTATGTTGTAAGAATATAATCTGAAACTTAGTAAATAAAATAAACAATACTGCAGTTTAATAAAAATGCGCTTGTTAAGAATTAAATACAAGAGATGAATAATTAAAATTGATGAATAATTAGTTGACCGGAAGTGCATAGCCGCCATTTTGTTTTGGGTGTATAAGACTCCATTTTGAATTTGTAAACGTTAATAATGGCTATTCAGAAATATTAAAACAAAAGTTTTATTTCACATACATGGTGCTAGACTCATTATTTCGAAAATCCCAAACTGTTTCTGTTCTCGCTTAGTAAAGAACCCTGGACCCAAATAAGAAAGTAATGGTGGTCATAGCACCACGTGTACAGACCGGATGTGTGTTGTGAATTATATGGTAAGTACAATAATAAAATTATTATTATTATTAAAAAGTAAAAAGTGAAATGGGTAAAATTAAAGTTACAGTCCGAATAAGCGAGGTTGTACTGTATTCCTAACGTACCTAATGTGCTTGTATTTTTGTCAATTTAATTTAATATGTTTATTATGTTAAGAATTGTTATAAAAGAACTTTATACGTATCCTAGTTAAGGTAAATAACTATCATTCAATCAGTAATTAGTTATAAGACATAAGTTTATCAAAATATTGTATCGACACCAAGACATTATTCAAATAATCACTATTATTGTTAAATTGTAAATTAAAAAATATAAGCATAGGTTAAAGATGTTATTTTTTCATAACATGGTAACCTCAAAATGTCGAACATTTTCAGCCGAGATTTATTGTTTTAGATTAAGAATATATGGTTAATAGATCTAACTACTCTATTTAGTCTCTTTCTGACCTTTAGTTACATTATAAATCAGTTATGTGTTACAACAACTCTAAAATTGAGTATAAACCCTGATGTACAGATAGCATTATGGTTTAGATTTAGATGATATTATTCATGGAAGGCAATTTAAGAGTTAGTTACATTTCACACTTATTCTTAAAGTCTCCCTTCAACTTCTGGTTATCATTGTTTGACTTAATTAATACCCTTTTTTGTATATTTTTGTGAATGACATATTTAGTGTTTGGCACACCTAGGCCTTAATTTTTATTCTGCTTTAATCTTATAATACATTGTTTATTTTCTATGGCAAACGATAACAGCCGCAAATTCAAACAGAATCAAATAATGTTTTGCATACAGCCCTGTATTGTAGAGTTCTCAAGACATGTTGGTGTTGGTGAAGATCGGTTAAGGGAAAGGGGTAGTTTACCTGCAACATTTATGTTTTAACAAGGGTAATTTTTTATATGACGAACAATAACTGCCGTAAATTCAAACAGAATCAGCTACGTTTTTGCATACCTTTTTGAATTATAGAGATCTCAAGGTCTGTTGATTTTGTTGAAGATCGGTTAAGGGAAAGGGGTAGCTTACCAGCAATATTTTATGTTTTAACAAGGGTAATTTTTTTATGACGAAAGATAACTGCCGTAAATTCAAAGAGAATCAAATAATTTTTTGCATACATTCCTGATTTGTAGAGAGCTCAAGGTCTGTTGATTCTGGTGAAGATCGGTTAAGGGAAAGGGGTTGTTTACTGGCAACATTTTATGTTGTAACAAGAGAAATGTTTTCATGACAAACGATAACTGCCGCACATTCAAACAGAATCAAATATTTCTTTGCATACACGCCTGAATTTTAGAGGTAGAAGGTCTGTTGATTTTGGTGAAGATCGGTTAAGAGAAAGGGGTAGTTTACCAGCAACGTTTTATATTTTAACAATAGTAAAGTACTTAATTTTTATAAATAAATTATCCTGATAAGAAGCTCATAATAATCCACTGTAGAAACGTAGATGAAATATCTATAAATGAAGAGGTTAGCTGAATGGGGTGGGGGTAATTTTCTATTAATGAAAATTATAGTTGAAGGGGGAGGGGAGAATTTTTTATATGTGTACTACGTTATCGGCAACAAAGAACTAGTTCTTTGTTAAAATTCCTTCCCGGGCTGTTTAGCCGTAGATCAATGTTTTCTGCTAAACCAGACTTTTCGGCAGTGCCATCGACTGCCATCATCAGTGAAAATCGAGTGCGAAAACGTGAGGCGGTATACGTTAGTGACCACAGTACTGTGGTTAAGGCTGAAGCAATAAGTAGAAAGAAGTAGTTTCTATGGAAATATTTCATTTCGAATATGATTTTAAATATAAATCTTAGAACATGGAAGTCATGTATGGTTCTCCATACCGATATTTTTCTATGGCAAACGATAACAGCCGCAACTTTAAACGGAATCAAATAATGTTTTGCATACAGCCCTGAATTGTAGAGTTCTCAAGACCTATTGTTTTTGGTGAAGATCAGTTAAGGGAAAGGGGTAGTTTACCTGCAACATTTTATGTTGTAACAAGAGAAATTTTTTCATTACGAACGATAACTGCCGTAAATTCAAACAGAATCAAATAATTTTTTACATATGTGCCTGAGTTGTAGAAGACTCAAGGCCTATTGATTTTGGTGAAGATCGGTTACGGGGAAAGGGCAGTTTACCTGAAACATTTTTTGTTGTAACAAGAGTAAAGTACTTAATTTTGATAAATAAAGTATCCTGATTCGAAGATCTTAATAATCCACTGTAGAAACGTAGATGAAATATCTATAAATGAAGAGGCTAGTTGAATGGGGTGGGGGTAATTTTCTATAAATGAAAATTATAGTTGAAGGGGGAGGGGAGAATTTTTATGTGTACTACGTTATCGGCAACAAAGTAGTAGTTTGTTGTTAAAATTCCTTCCCGGGCTGTTTGGCCGTAGTCCAATGTTTTCTGCAAAACCAGACGTTTCAGCAGTGCCATCGACTGCCACCATCAATGAAAATCGAGTGCGATAACATGTGGTGGTATACGTTAGTGACCACAGTACTGAGGTTAAGGCTGAAGCAATAAGTGGAAAGAAGTAGTTTCTATAGAAACATTTCATTTCGTACATGATTTTAAATATAAATCTTAGAACATGGAAGTCATGTATGGTTCTCCATACCGATATTTCTATTTAAGAATGTCAGGTTTGTTTTGATGCATGTAATGCTGTGAAACAATACAGGAAACAAGGAACAATTATGCGGTAATAGAAAAATTGTGATTTTAAGTTTTACACAATGTTTGTTAACAACTGTTACAATATTCAATGAAATAACACATAACATTCTAAACCTACAACATATACTTATAAACAATAGTTCATCTAGGTCTCTGTATGAATACAACTATTTATTGCCCTTCCCAGTACATAAACGTTTCAAGACTTCAAAAAGAAATAAAGAAGAGTTAAAGTTACCTTATCAATCACATATTTGTACACTGACCATAGTAGTTATGAGCTGCAATGTAAATTATAATGCAGACCAGCTGTTCTAAGCACAATGTCAATACAAACTAATTCCCAAACCTACATTTCTGCCAATCTGCCACATAGTGGGTAAAATAAGGATTTGCCTGCCTCGTTTTGATTTTTCTTCATTGCTGTCCCTGAAACCAGCATACTATATCTTAACACACTGGCACTATTATAACATTTGTCTATCGACCTCCACTGTTATTCTGCTGCTGTTAACATTACGTTAATGTTCTACTGAATCCACATTACTGACAACTTTGGGTGCACTAGAATGTCCTGTCAGAATTGTGGAGTGGGGATTCGCCTTGCATGTATTCACACTAGTATCGTAGTTATTTTTAAACACTGGTATAAAAAGTAATAGTCACATTATATATCTACTATTACAGGTATATGTATGCTACCAGCTTGATATTAACTATACTGTTCTGCTCTCTGTCAAGCCAGGTTCTCACGGGTCGTGGTCCACGCGCGTAAATCACTCTAGCGTTTTATCTCGCGTTGTCTCCACGCTTTATGTAAAGTGTGAGACGTTCAGACGACAACATATCAGTTCAGCCGTGACTATGGACAAGATAGCTGCTGAAGGTTGTGCACTGTATTTTCTGTTATTCTAGCTAAAGAATTGTTCGTTCAATGAAAGAAAAGTGTCGGAAAAAGCGTTGGTGGGTGCGCGAGTGAATAACAAAACGTCCTGTATTGGGAGCATCCAAATTCATCGATGCAGAACTTAAACAATTTCCAGACGATTACAAATCTATACTGCGAATGACAGACAACCAGTTTGAAATGTTATTAACTAAAATAACTCCTCTTATAAAAAAAAGTGATACCAACATGAGGAAAGCTGTCAGTGCTAGAACTAAGTTACAAGTTACTTTGTGAAGTTAAATCTATTATTACAAATACAAATACATAAAATTATTTATTTTCCACCTACCTTCTAAACTGTTTTCTCCACCAGGGTCTCGTCACACGAAAGTTAGAATGCAAGCATGGTTTACAGGTTATGTGAATAACTTACACAACTCGCTTTTTTATGAAGAGAAATTAATTAAATTTTATTGTTTATTTAAAATGTTCTATGTCAAATTATTCGTTATTCATTTCTGTATATTTAAAAACAATTTAGTACTTTTAATTAACTTTTGAATTGAATACAACTTCCTTGAAATAATTGAAACATTTTATTGTACCATTAAACTTAATTTACATCTTACCTTATGATATATATCAGACAGCCCAGTCTGCCCATTCTCACATTCACACTATTACATTTTTAAAATACCTTAATTTTTTTAAACCCCATTTAGATTAAACTGGATATCTATCGAGACTCCGGCCGGCCACGTGGAGTCATCCCGACTTCGCATTGACTCGTACACAATCTTCTTGCTGTTATTTACGAAAAAACGTTTCATTAGTTCATTTTTTCGTGAACTTTCTCACTATGTGATGTTACCGAACTTCCACTCACTGTTATTTGATATTAGATTATTCTTTACCCGGGTTGCCGGGCAACCTGCGTAGGTTGAAGCCGGTGATGAACTGCGAGCGTCTATATGTTCCCCACTCCTCGATCTATTTGTTGAAGAAGACGGAAAGCAATGCCTTCTATTTGGTAGTCATAGCGGTGACACATTCGACACATGGTTTTTTCATGTTGTAGTCATGGATATTTGGTGTGCACTGGCCGACGTCACTATTGTGGGCTGGACTTAGTTTTATTTCCGTCAGCTAGGATCATGCGTAAGACGAAATTCATCGCCAAGCCATCTTGAGCGTCTTCTAGTCAGCGTGGGTCTGCGCACATGCTGGTAGTGCGTTTGGGCGTAGATGTCACACAGCCGCAAAGTTCTACGAATTGTGTCACACGCACATTCCTTTCCAATTGTTTCACCACAGTTCCTTTGTTAGATATTACGCTTTAGATTCAACCGGGTACTGGCCACACAGATGGAAATTGAATTGTGAAATTTTATATAGTAAATCCCCAAATTTAATAAAATAAAAAATCCCTTTAAATTTGCCCCGTTACAATACCCCCCCATTGAGATATCTTCTGCCGAAACAGAAGAAATCTCATTGCTAAACCCCTAAGAAGACCGGTGAGGATATGGTGCCAACAACCCCCCTTGGTTCTTATACTTCATGGGTAAACAACCCCCCTGGCTCAGCGACTATGGCCGCATCTGAACGAGATCACTGGACTTCTCTATGCGAGATCCCAACACCATAAAATCGAACAGACACGCACCACAGCGCACCTAGCCCTCTAACATGCAACCCCGAAATCCAAATCCCTGGTCTTATATCATGCCAGATCCTCAACCGATATGTTCCCCCTTATCATGCACACTGGGCTGCCTTCAGCAGTTACTGGGCTCGTACACACACTTACAACTACATCCTAGCCAAAATTTCATTCTTACCTTCAAAAATTTATTTAAGTTAAAATCAAACAGCTATTTTCTTCAAAATCAAAAATAAAATCTTTTATCTGAATTGATTAATTCTCTTCGTTACTATTAATACTTAGAAAACAAATAAATGGAACATTTAATTAAAACATGAACTTCCTTATCCTAACATTTGATTAGACATATATCCTAAACAATACAATTCAAATAAAAACACTAGTAATACACCGAAACAATAACATAATTAGAATTCAAAACACCAATTAGATGGCAGGCACAAAATCAAGTTTTTTTTTTCAAAAAAAATTTTAAATTTATTAAAATATATTCTTCTCAATATTTAAACTTATTTAAATTAATTAAGAAACAAAATTGGCATCACTTCATTGCCAAATGGGTCTAGTATAGAACATCACCCATCAGCTGATCAAACTGGGTCAAGTCCACAACCTTGACCTACTTAAGTTATACATAAGTTACATCAGAAAATACATTGAACCTCTTTAAAATTCTATCTTTAAACACAAAAACATAATAAAATAAGACATTTAAAATTAACAAAGTATTAATACAATTAACAATAAAATTGACATTTAAATTACTCAAAATTACACATTTTACAACTTCACTTCATTCTCAAATTCTATTAAAATTGTCACTTGTTTCAATTAAAATTCTATATGTTTACTATGACTCTCTTTTCTTTACTATTCTCAATCTCCATTAGTTTGGGTGATTTAATTATTTATACTAACTTGATTTACAACTTGATACGTATACATTTATAATATTTACCTCTTTGACTCTAATATCACTAACAGCTTTAACTAACATGACACCCATCTCTATCAAACCCCCTAAACCCAACTTACTACTAAACTCAATTCGCATCACTTCTACCCTTATATAAAAAAACACTCTCTAACCCTTTGTACTCAGGATGTGTGTTCCCCCCCCCAAAAAAAGCTCATTCCCTTATGTTGGTTCCTGGATTCTACCTAAGGCAACCCTTTCCGGCGCTAAACGGTCCCTTCCCGTCCCAACCACTTTTGTTGCGGACTCCTACCACACTATCCCCTCTTACAAAATTCCCATCAACTAATTACCATTCTCATTACATCACTTCAACTACAACAAAATATCTCCACTTATTTATTACATCAATACTCTACATATATTCCCCATATCTACTGTGTCACTATCAATACTTCTCAAACTCTTCATTACATTAATTCACAGCATTATTCTCTCTATTACCACTTTAAACTCAACTTGGACTGATCTACCTGTCCTAATAAAATATTAATCACCCAAAATCTACCTTTTATATTTCTTTTACAAATCCTTTAAAATTCTCAACTACATCAAATTATTTTCATCATTTAAAATAAACTCTTTAACACATTAAAATGATTATTCAAACATTAGTTACATTGAAAATTGGCAAATAACTTATAAGTGACACTCTACAGCGGATCAGCTGATTTCCTTAGCAAGGTGAATAACCTTACTACAAACATATTTCAAAATTCTACAAATCACACATTTCATCAATCCTTATCTCTAACACAATAAAATAATACATTTATAAGATAGAATAAACACAGTATAATAAACATGCGAACACCTATTTATCAAATCATACTACAATTATTTAATTAGACCAAGAGCGAGTTATCGTCTTTAGGTTACAAAAATTTGAATTCGTTGCTCCCTCGAGCAACCCCCCAGCCACACACACTATTGTTTTTTCTGTTGGACTGTGGCGCCCATGTGCTTCCACAAGGACGGCATAGTTAGAGGAATTTGACATCTCCGTGTCCTTGCTTCCGCGTTACATTTGAAAGATTTAGACATCGACATATCTTTTGTTACATAATTATGCGCCCTTACTGCGGGTCTACCACCTGGCTTTGCTGTTCCTCCTCGAACAGAGTGGCAGCCGCTGTTCCATAGTTTCCGGGATTTCCCCTAGTCTCACCCCCCATTAATTTCTAGTATAAACCAATTTCAAGCCAGCTATGGTCAAGGGACTTAATTTATGGCCATAGCTCACCGCTAGCCAAAACCACGATTAGTGCTGGTAAGGCAGTAATCGCCCGAAAAGTCGGGGAAATCATCTTTACTTTCAGGCATGTTACAGTCATCATTAATCTGCACGGCACGAAAAATCTATCAGTATACAATATAAAGTTGTATAAAAGGGTATGCTGTGCATTTTCGCCATTTTGGCCTCCGATGGGGGTAACACTCTCTGTTACCCCCAACACTTTCCGCTACCTACTGTGGCACATGCCACCACAGCGATAGCACACTACTAACTAAATTAAATCACATAACATCGCTTCAATATTGCTCCCTCACTACAATTATATTCCTCAAAAAATTTCAAATTTATTATTAAAATTTGTTTTACATCACCTTTCAGTTATTATTATTGTTTAATGAGTTTCTATTTAGTACAATCATTTCAAATTATTTTCATTATTGAATAAAAATCTTTTCACACCTGTAAATATTTTATTCCATTTAATTGGTATTATGAAATTTATACTTACAGTACATTATTCACCTACTGACATAAACACAAAATATACACACCATACACACCAATATCTCCACTAAACCTCTGAAACATTTAACAACAGTGTTATTTCATACCAAACAATTTGACATTTATTTATTAATTAATTAATTATCAAATTCAACTCTCATAAAATAATTTAAACTCATAAAACTCAATTATACAACCTTTAAATCAATCAAAAATATTTAAACATTTCAAATTATTTTAATTAAATTAATTATTGAAAACAACATTTTTAATTACTTTCACCAATTACAACAATTACAACTCATTTATTATCTTCTTCCAAATTATTTTTGTTATTTACTTAGACTGCAAAATACTATTATTCTTATCACAATTTCTACTACATACACACATTGTTTACCTAACCTTTCACAATACACACAATTAAATTCGCTAAACATTTATTTACAATTCTTCATCATTATTATTCAATTTATCACACTTCATTGTCCAAGTCTGCCAGGTCAGAACCATAAATCAATATTTAAATGTCCATCTATTGAGTTTATGTTCAGCCTCCATCGTCAAAAATTAATCTGGGTTTCACATAACAATTTTCAATTTTATTTACATTCCACATATGGCTATCTTGTGTGTAATAACCATAAAATTTTAGTTCATTCATTTTACCATAATAATCATAAACCAAGTCAACATTATTTATTTCTGTCCAGTCTCCATTAGTAGTTATATTCAGTATCAAGTCAGTTATTTTCTCATTCATTACAACATAAGGTAAATTATTATTATTTAAACATGTATCATCAAAATAATTCTCATTATTCTCTATTTTAACAGGTAAGTACTTCATATCATTTATTTTTACCACTTTCAACTCATTATAATCTCTCTTTAATTTATATATTATAATCTCTCTTTAATTTATATAATTCTATCTCTTTATCAACACACAATTCTCTATCTAACTCTCTCTCATCATAACACCATCTCACACTTTCAACATCATTCCACACAGAGGGTACTAATTCATACAAAAAGGGGAAACAACTTAAATCTTCCATTAATAAGGGTCTCTTGCCCTCCAACAATAACATTTTTGAACACCTTGGTTCATCACAAATAAGGGGAAAATTTACCCTCTGCCCTACACACTCATCTACTCTCTCTTTCCATTCTTTCTCTAATTCATCAACTCTAATTACTACTCCATTACAATCTATTACTCTCTCTCTCTCTCGCTTACTATTTCACTATCTATTTTCAACGTGTCACTCTCTGATACCACCTTTTCAATAACATTACCATTTTCAATACCATTGTTATCATTTGTTACCTTATTCTCTAATACCACATTCTTAATTATATTATCATTTTCGACATTATTGTGATCACTTGTTAATTTTTTATTATCATTATTATTTTTACTTTTAATCTGTTCTCCTACTGACTCTACTATTTTCTCAATATCTCGTTTCAATTCATTACAACTACTCTCGCATTTCATTTTTATCTCATTAATGTCAGATTTAAGTACATCAAATTTACAATTAAATTCACTTTTAATTTCGGTCTTAATTTCATTCAATTTTACATCGCTATTGTCAAAACGATTATTTAATTCGTTAAATTTGTTATTCAGTACATCTAATTTGCTGTCAAAACTATTCTTTTGTTCATTGAATTTCTCATTAAAATCCCTACTTTGTCTGTCCAATTTGTCATTCATTATATTTAACATTCGAATCACTTTGTTGTTCATCTAACTTTACATCGAATTTATTTAACATTACCCTCTGTTCATTAAAAAGCAATTGGATCATTTTCATCATATCTTGTTCCTCAGATTTTTTACTCGGGACTGGTGTTGAATGAATTCCTTCATCCATAATTTTTGACTCCGTCCCACTCAATTCAATATTCATGTGGCTTTCGTTTTCAATGTCAGTTAAGCTGACATTCTCGTTATTATCTGCCATTTTTATATTGTAAATTTACTAATTTTCTTAATTTATATATATAGCTCTTGGACTTACATCTACAACATCTTCTATCTGGTCTGACTTTAATTTCTTGTTTTACGTACCATACATAATTGTTCGTACCGTTATTTAACCCTCCAACCATACTTGCATTTTATTTGTAGGTGTGGTTTTTATATTTAAATTTTAATTTATAAAAACCGTCCCTGTTTGGGCGCCAACTGTGAAGTTAAATCTATTATTACAAATACAAATACATAAAATTATTTATTTTCCACCTACCTTCTAAACTGTTTTCTCCATCAGGGTCTCGTCACACGAACGTTAGAATGCAAGCATGGTTTACAGGTTATGTGAATAACTTACACAACTCGCTTTTTTATGAAGAGAAATTAATTAAACTTTATTGTTTATTTAAAATGTTCTATGTCAAATTATTCGTTATTCATTTCTGTATATTTAAAAACAATTTAGTACTTTTAATTAACTTTTGAATTGAATACAACTTCCTTGAAATAATTGAAACATTATATTGTACCATTAAACTTAATTTACATCTTACCTTATGATATATATCAGACAGCCCAGTCTGCCCATTCTCACATTCACACTATTACATTTTTAAAATACCTTTATTTTTTAAAACCCCATTTAGATTAAACTGGATACCTATCGAGACTCCGGCTGGCCACGTGGAGTCATCCCGACTTCGCGTTGACTCGTACACAATCTTCTTGCTGTTATTTATGAAAAAAAGTTTCATTAGTTCATTTTTTCATGAACTTTCTCACTATGTGATGTTACCAAACTTCCACTCACTGTTATTTGATATTAGAAGATTATTCTTTAAAAGCCCGGGTTGCCGGGCAACCTGCGTAGGTTGAAGCCGGTGATGAACTGCGAGCGTCTATATGTTCCCCATTCCTCGATCTATTTGTTGAAGAAGACGGAAAGCAATGCCTTCTATTTGGTAGTCATAGCGGTGACACATTCGACACATGGTTTTTTCATGTTGTAGTCGTGGATGATATTTGGTGTGCACTGGCCGACGTCACTATTGTGGGCTGGACTTAGTTTTATTTCCGTCAGCTAGGATCATGCGTAAGACAAAATTCATCGCCAAGCCATCTTGAGCGTCTTTTAGTCAGCGTGGGTCTGCGCACATGCTGGTAGTGCGTTTGGGCGTAATGTCACACAGCCGCAAAGTTCTACGAATTGTGTCACACGCACATTCCTTTCCAATTGTTTCACCACAGTTCCTTTGTTAGATATTACGCTTTAGATTCAACCGGGTACTGGCCACACAGATGGAAATTGAATTGTGAAATTTTATATAGTAAATCCCCAAATTTAATAAAATAAAAAATCCCTTTAAATTTGCCCCGTTACAACTTTGTTTTATTTATCAACTGGAAACTCTTTGAAAAGTTTAGAATTGTTTATTCGTGTTCCCAAGAACACTATAAGTTCTAAGTTCTTCATATACCTATGATGCTATATATACTGTTCTGAAAGAATTTATTGAGCTAAGTTGCAAAAAAAGATGCTTTATTTTTAGTGTTAAAATTTTATTTTACTGAATATTTTACAAATTTTATTTACAAGTTTAGCCACGAACAGTCTTGATCACTTGATGGAGATAAAACATCTCCAGAATTATCACTGCACGACGTTGTTGTTGAAAAATTATTTAAAGTATTATTTGAGGATTCAGACATTTTGTTGGTTAGCATGTTGTTATCTGCTGCTGCACCAACATCGCGTCAGGTGATCCAATGGAACAGAGCATTGATGCAACAACATACCTACCAAAATGGTCGTAAGCGTCATCTTTATTAGATGTGGCTCGTGTAGTCAAATCATCCAGTTTGCCCAGTGCTTCTTTCATAAAGTGGATCTCCGTATTTTGTAACATCTTCTTCTTTTTTGCAGACGCAATTTCTGGTCTTACTTTTTTCGGTGACAAAGTCTCTCTTCCCTGCTGGTTTTGAAGTTGTGGCTGGTGGTTGAAGTAGTGTTGGAGACTGAATCTCGTCACTTACATCTTGACGAAGTGATTCGTAATTGTTCTCCTCGCGATTATCCTGTCCATCATCATATGATTGCGAAGTCTGAAAACAAAATTCTTTTATTAGATAGGAAACACTTTCAAATAAAAAATCTAAAACACTAAAATTTCTTTTCAGGTTCCAAAAACATCAGAAGATTGGAAATTTGTCGAGTATGGATTCAGAACTCGTTGGAATTTTCCTGGATGTATTGGTGCTTTGGATGGGAAGCATATCCTCATAAAAGCTCCTCCAAACAGTGGGTCATACTACTACAATTACAAAAACAGCTTCAGTATCATGCTGCTTCCCTTAGTCGACAGTAATTATTGTTTCCAGTATATTGACGTTGGGGCTCAAGGACGGGCATCAGATGGGGGTATATTTCAAAATAGTTCATTATACTCTGCTTTGGAGACAGATTCTCTGGCAATACCGCCTGATTATGTTATTGTAGGAGACGACGCATTTCCCCCAAAAAAACTATCTACTAAAACCTTACAGTCAACGTAATATGTCTAGAGAGGAGAGAATTTACAATTACATACTATCTAGGGCATGTAGAGAAGTAGAAAACACATTTGGAATACTTGTTAGCAAATTTAGGGTATTTGAAAAGCCAATTACATTAAAATTGAGACTACAGACAAAGTTGTTATTGCATGTTGTGTTTTACATAACTGGTTGATGTAAACCAACCCTTGCTATATGCCATTGGCTTAATTGATAATGAGATGACAATCATCAAGTTGTTCCTGGCTCCTGGCGACAACTTCAAATAAATGGTTTGCAGCAATTACCCAGAACAAACAGCAGACATGCCCACTCACAAGCTGAACAAGTTCGAGCCAGATATCGCGACTACTTCAACAACGAGGGTTCCGTTCCGTGGCAAAATGAATGTCTAACTTTAACTTTTACATTATTGTAATTTTTGTTATAATTTAAAAAATTATGAATACTGTATGGGTTCTTAAGTAGTAGAATAAACTTTGGTATAATATATAATTATAAAAACTAATTATTTTTATGAAATGAATTGTTATTTTAATGTTTTAACCATAAAATCCATCATCCTTTCAAAACAAAATAATAAAATGAACTAATATCTTTTTTTTTCTTTGTCAAAAAGAATTTCCTCTTTAACAAAGTCATTGCTTTAAATATCGACATCAATTGTCGCTGTCTACCTACTTATAGGGCTACTGTAAGCAGTAATTCTACAAAATAATAGAATACTTTTTTACTTACCGAACTAAGACCGACCGGCTTAGTGGGTCATTGTTGCACATGAGGATGGATGAAAGAGTTCATCTTCTCAAACCACACAACTTTTGGTTTGTAGACCTCATCAGTTCCTGATCGTATGCTTGCTGCGATTTTCTTAAGTTCCTGACAGTACGAGTTTCTCAAGTTTTTAAATTTCATTATCACTTCAGTAAGTCCAAATCCAGGTAAGTTTAATTCGTCTGATATTCGTTTCACTGCTGCAGCCCTTAAATCTCGATCACGGTACTCTTCCATAGTGGAAGCATACAATAAATTTTCATTTCTGTATAGATCCAAAAACCGAAGGGTTACATTGTCACTTAGCTTAATAACACGTTGTTGGAACGACATACTACTACACGCACGCTTGTTTCACGACTGAAAATCAAACATTGTTGGATTCCTTCACGCCTGGAGCGTAGACTACTGACATCACTGGCAAGTTCCACGTTTCCCCGTTCTCACTACTCGTATTCCAAGCTTGAGTGATTCACGCGCGTGGGCCACGACCCGTGAGAACCTGGCTTCACACATCAGCTACCTTACTCTGTTCTGCAAATCTTTAATGTGACGCCAATCCAGGCAACATGTACAGATTGAAAACATATTCTCACTGTGATGCAAATAATCACTAATTTCCTATGCTTTCATAATCTGCACTTCTAGTGACAGTTTACCAGGCTTCAAAAATTTACATTTGAAAATTACAAACATATAACAATCTCTTGTTGTTTACTACTGATAAGAACAGTTCTGCTTTTTACCATATCCACAATGGTAACATATTGAAATAACAATCCTTGTCTTGGCAGAACACACCATTTACATGTTTCAAAAGTCTTTAAGCAGTCATGGTTTCTTTTTTGCCAAAAAATTTTTATACAAACAATGTGTCTTGATGCATTACTGAGGTGAAATCTCTATACATTATCCTTCCATACATCTGGCTGTTTCCTACGAATAGCTTTGAACAAGGACATAAAACGCCTGAACAGTAATCTCTATTGATCGTAGAAACTAGTGATAAAAATTTATGGAACATAATATTACAGTGTCACCTTGTTATACGCTATCTTCAAGTCACTCTTGATTGTCCTGAAACTACTGTATTTCTAAAACCATAATTCTTGCATACCAGAAAAGCCTACTGCAATAATGCATGAAAAGTCTTTTGAAATAATGTCACTATGTAGTGTTAACGCTGTCTTCAATCTTCCGTTGTAGAATGTTAAAAATATTGCTAATGCAAGAAAATACAACTTAGTCAAATCTAAACTAAGCATCCAAAGTAGTTTAAATATTGCACAACTGTCGTAAACATATGTATCAACATCATATAAAAATAGCTTTTAACTGGGTACTACTAGTGCAGAAATTCAAAACTTGCAAGAATGTTTTATGGCACTTCTTCACACCACCTGTCATAAATGCTTTGTAATAACAGACTGTGTTAAGATATATGTACCACAAAATTTAAACTAACCCCTCACAAAAATTGCCACTGAATTCTTCAAATATAATGCTCTAACGAAATACGTGTGAATCAGTTTTCAAAGAACACTTACTTTTAGCAATGTAACAAATGCCCAAAATGATTCAAGCATATGCACACACACGTGTGCATCCATTTTATAATTTATTAATGTAAATGTATAATATCAGGATTGCACGGTTGATAAACATAAACAGACCAGTATTACGCATCAAACTGGCAAAACAAAACAAAAAAATGTAATAAATATTTTCACACGTTCCAATTTGTTTTGCAAATTCTCTGTAAAGTTTTTTTTTATGAAAACTGTAAATTATGCACAATTAGCTAACCAGTCTTGAACAGTGCAGAAATCTTACATCAATTTACCTTTTTTTTTAAACATATTTTGTCTTTTGCAACAGCAGTTTTCTATAAATTGGAGCACAAATCAGTACAACTGGCAAAACCAACCATATCTAACCTTTTTATTTTTTGGTGCACATAGTTTTAGTAAACTACTAATTTTTACAAGTCAAGTAAGAAATGTGCTCGCGTAACTAGCCACACTACCCTTATTTAACCTTTTTTGTTTGTCTAAACACATTCCATTTGGAGGTGGGAGTAACAATTACTGTCACAAAATTTATTGATTAATGTCAAGAGTATATCACATAATGACAATTCAATGTACAATAGTTTTTGTATAATATAATGGTATACTGCTATATCCAACAATTCAACTTTTTCACAAAGGCAAATAAAAGTAAATTTTCCTTGACCACACCCTCTGTTTAAGCCCATAGAATACGTAGATATAAAAAATGTTTGGCTGCCAGGAATCAGGTAGTGATATCAAAATATTCCAACCTTTCTGTCTTATAACTAATAAAATTGTAACATTTAGTGCTTAATAATAATGCATTTCATACAAATTAAAAGTTGGTTACTTTATTTTCAACAAGATGAGCAAGAGTGCTACCAGTGTACCATACTGCATTTGAAACAACCATGTACATTGTTTTAAAAACATTACTACTAGAAATTCTGAGCAATTATTGTTATCGCCTTCAATTCTTTTATGTTGAAATGTGTTTCACGTTTTAGTGTTCTAAGAACCATTTTTATAAAAAAAATAAGTGTCGGAACTGCTAAATAATAAGGAAGTCTGAATAGTAAATGTAATAAATGTGTAAGTAGCAGGTGCTAATTACATGTTTTGCATGGTATGCTATGTGGCCGAAACTTCATGATTTCCACCTTCATGATCAAATCAACATTTTTTTCATGCCCTTGCCAATACATATATAGAATACATAGCCAATAATTTTTATTTTTAAAAATATATAATAATAAATATTCTTATTTAAAGAAGACTATTATTTTTTGGATATTTATATAGAATGGACGACAATAGGTTGACAAAGCAAATCTTCAAATATCTGTGGGGGAAGAAGTCAACATCAAGTTGGATTAAAGAAGTCCAATAGGATTTAGAAAAAAATAATATACATGCAGAAGCAATTGAAGGAGAAGTTTTTCGGGCAAAAGTGTTAAAAATGGAGGGAGTCCAGGGTAGGAGAGAGAAAAACGCAGGTTCAAAGTGGACTGAAGACAGGAAGAAGAGACACAAGTGAGAAGATGAAAGAATATTGGAAAAAAAGAAAAGAACAAAGAGTAAAGAATTGAAATTGGCATGTGGTCCTTCACACATTCTGAATTGCACGCCAACCAAAACATTCCCACACAAGTTGCACTTAAACTATATAATGCACAGGAATGATCAACACATTTATAGTAAATGTTAAACAGAAATTAGAGAAACTGAGATGACGTAAGCCTCAAAACAGCTAATCACTATAAAACGTAAAGACATATCATGTGATTTAAGTTAATTGTATTAAACTAAAACACTGAACCTTATCAACTGGAGACACATGACGTTACCAACCAGTGTAGAATGCCATTTGGGAAAATTTTCTGTTCCTATACTTTAATGGTTTTCATAATCAATATTATAAAGCAACTGTAAATATTTACAATGTGTTTACTTAATTAGTTTACTAATTACAATAGACTTTGTCTATCAGCTGAAGAGTTTTATGTTTCAAAAGGGAAAACACTTTTTAATTGCTCCACTCACAGCATTAAATACCCAACAGCCTTTGATAACTCTTCTATTATATTCTTGTTTACATATTTTAGCTACAATGATTTCCCTATATCACCAATGCTCTCAGACTATTCTCTTAGAGCTGCATACAATATACTCACCTCTCAGACTACTGTAACTACTCTCATACATACATACTTCGTGTAAATAGTTATCCCAGTCTACAACAGTGCGGTCTAACACTATTTATTCACCTGTAAGTCATGTCTCAATCACTTTAATAAAGCCCGATAAGCAAGAAACCAACAAATAATATTATGTGGCAAATTATGGTTTTCTAACCGTGTACCATTTCACTGTGTCATATTTGGAACACTATTTTTATTCTTTTTAATTACCTTAATGTAATCCATCATGTGACTCGTTGTTTTCATTAATACGTGTTTCGGAAACAAGTTACCATAATCAGGTCCCAAAATTCTTATCCTGTCATGAGGACGCATTGGTGAACAAGAATAAGAATTTTAGGACCTCGTGACGAACACTTGTTCCTGAAACATTTTGTATTAACAAAAACAATACGTCACAGGCCAGATTACATTAAGTAATTACATAGTACGAACTGCAGACCATAGAGAATATATTTTTTTCTGGTGTTTGTCTACCGTAACAACTCTACTGAAACCCCGGAAACTAAACTTGCTAAATATCACTATAATATTGACAACTCGGAACACTAAGTTTTTTATAAGTAAAAACGTGAAGTTTTACCTTACAGCCTAAACCGGCTTTCACCTATAGAAGGCTTCATCAGAGGCTGTCGTTAGTAGCGCTGTTCGTCTTGTTGTTGGCGACGAGATAGTGTTTCGAAAGATCGAAGCTGTGTGTGTGTGGTGAGATGTGTTTGAATAATGCGTGCGATTTGAATTGTGTCTGTTCGTTTAGGATGTCGTTTTTATTTGTTTTTGTGTGTTTGTATATTTCTAATTGTTCTAGAGTGTCTAGTTTTCGGCCTTTTGTATGTACGTGTAGTATGTTCATGTTATTGTCGATGTTTTTATATGTATGGTTTGCTTCAATGAGGTGGTTTGCGAAGGTAGATTCTGTAGTGGTGTGGAGTGCTTTTGTGTGTTCAATGTATCTCTGTTTGAAGCTACGTCCTGTCTGGCCTATGTAGAATTTATTGCAATTTGAACAATTTAGTTTATATACACCGGGTAGATCGAATTTGTTTTGTGCTTTGGGCATGCGTTTTGATAGTGTGTGTTCTGTTTTGTTAGTAGTTTTGTAAGCGATTCTGTATCCTGCTTTTTTGAATTTGTGGGCAATTTTTTCTGTTTGTTTGTTGATGTATGTTAGTGTTATGAATTTGTTGTTTTCTGTCTTTGTCTGTTGTTTGTTTTGTGTAGGAGTTTACTGACTATTGTTCTGTCATAACCGTTAGATTCTGCTAGATATTTTATCGTGTTTAGTTCGTCTTTGTAGTCTATTTCATCTAAGGGGATGTTGTTAAGTCTATGTATCATGGTTCTAAAAGCAGCTAGTTTGTGTTGTATTGGGTGATTGGAGGTGTTGTGTATTAGTGTGTCAGTTGTAGTTGGTTTTCTGTATATACTGAATTTGTGCCTGTGTTCTAGTTTTGTGATGGAGAGGTCTAAGAAGTTTACGGTATTGTTGTGTTCATATTCGGCAGTAAAGGTTATGTTTTTATGTATTTTGTTTATGTGCGTTAGTAACTGTTCACATTGTCTTTTGTTTCCCCTGTATAGTATTAGAATGTCATCAACGTATCTGTGCCAATATAGTATTTTATGTGAGTGTCTGTCATTGTTTGTGAGTATTTTTGTTTTTTCTAAGTGTTGGAGGAAGACTTCTGCTAGAATGCTGGATATGGGGGAGCCCATGGGTAGGCCATCGTTCTGTGTGTAGTATTTATTGTTATAAGTAAAGTAGTTTTGTTTTGTGATAATGTTCAGAGTTTCTGTTATTTCATTGATAAGTTCGTTTGGTGTGTTGTTCTGTTTGAGTTTGTTTTGTAGGATGGTGATTGTTTCAGAGATGGGGATGTTTGTGTACAGGTTTTTAATGTCAAAGGAGGCTAATGTGGCGTTATGGGGGATGTGTATGTCTTTTATTTTTGTTACTAGGTCAGTGTTGTTTTTTACTGCAATGTTGTTGTCTATTTGTGTGTGTTGTTTAATAATTTTGTCTAGATATTTTGCCAGTTTGTGTGCAGGGGCATTACGGTAGTTGATAATGGGGCGGATCGGAATGTCTTCTTTATGGATTTTGGGAAGCGCTTGGCGTGTAGGTGCTGATGGTCGGATTTGTTTCATGTAGGGCTTTTGTTTATGTGTCATAATGTGTTTGGCTTTGTTGACTATTTGTTTTACTGAGTTTTGGTATCTGTTGGTGGGGTCGTGTTTTAGTTCTGTGATGTTGTTCTGTTCTATGAAGTCTTGTACTTTTTTGTGTAGGTTGTCTGTGGGGATAATTACAGTCGTGTTGCCTTTGTCAGCTTTTACAAATGTGATGTTGTGTTTGTGTGCCTTTTCCCTCAGTTTGATGGCTGTGTGTATTTCTGAGTTGTGGTTGTTGTTGTCTGGTGTCTTATGTACTCCTATTGTGTTGTTTATATTATGTCTTAATGTGTCTTGATGTTCTGGTGCTGTGTTTTGTATATTTGTTTCTGTGTCAATTATGAGCTTTGTTAGTGTTTGGTTGTTATGTTTGTAACGTATGTCATGTTTTAGGCCTTTATCAAGGAGTGTTTGTTCGTTTTTTGTGAGTGTAAACTTGCTTTCATTTAAAGTCGCCAAATCACTATATCTAGGACATTTTTTGAAGCAGCTAAAACATTTTGATCATATCAAAAATTTCGGTTTCCTCTTATCACGAGATTACTTACACACCTGATTGTCACTTGTTGGGAATGGATAAAATGCAACTTATAATTGCTTAAGAACCATCTTACAGTCCTCTATGGCAAATACTTCCGCGTTTTCAAACTTTTAAATCAATGAAGCCGAAATTATCATAATGACAACACTGAACCGCTGTATAAATTATAATATAATTACATTTTATAGTAATCAGGTGATCACTGAAAACTGCATAATTTTTCCCATTCTTTTTGAGTTGAAATAATTTGACTGACACTGATTAACTATCTAATCTATCAATGTATACATGAAGGCAAGCATAGTTTCCAGTGTTTCAGCAGGGTTGAAACAATATAGAAATGCCAGAAAAAAAAATAAATAAAAACGCAGTGATGATGATAAGATCAATAAATGTTTATAAGAAATCAAAAGCAGTTGGATGTTTGGTACCTACAAACGGAACATTAAAAATAGATGACTTGTGGTCACAAAACTCTCCTGCCAATCATCAAAGGATATATACAGCCAGTGACAACTGTGACTGCTGGAACTCATATAATTGGCTTCAATTTGAAGATTATTCACGCCTAACAGTTAAACTTTCTTACAACTCTGTCTCGATACTGTCAAAAGTATTACTGACAGTTGTGGAGCGGCTTTAGGAGTGACTTGTCTACATATTTCAAACCACACAAGTATCAACTTGTTGTGGACATTTACCCCAACTTATATTAAAAAGAAAATACAGGCAGGCATCAGAAAGAGAGAATTCATCACTTGGCCTATTTAGAAAAACTGCTCCGATAGCGATTCATATTACACTGGTCTACAAAAAAAAACTTTTTTGTCCCAAAGACTTTATTGGCTGATCTATATAGTATTTTTTGCAGGGAATTCAAAAATCCCAACCATTTTTCTCTATCAGGTAAGGGTTTCGTGTGACAGCTAGGTAAATATTTTACATTAATAACATTTACAGTAAAGAAATTAATCACTGTTCAACGTACCTAAAAGGTGTTAGTTGAAGATTTCCTGGAGTACTTTGCATCAGGAACATCCCTTTTGAGAGTCCAGCAGTAATCTGCTAACATATTTGAGCTCCATTTCCCTTGATACCTTTTTTCCATGCTTGAAATGTCTTGATGAAAGCATTCACCATGTTCATCGCTTACGGCTCCCAGGTTTTCCAGAAAGAAATCCAAGTGAGAGTGAAGGAAGTGGATCTTGAGAGACATATTGCAGCCTAAATGTTCAAATGCTTTCAGCAGCTGATTTACTAGATCACTGTAGTTGTCAGACTTGTTGTTGCCTAAAAATTGCGTCACTACATTCTTGAAAGAAATCCATGCACGTTTTTCTAAGTCATTCAACAGTCCTTCAAAACTTTCATCTTTTATTAGTTCTCTTATTTGTGGTCCTACGAAAATTCCTTCTTTAATTTTTGCATCACTAATTCTGGGGAACTTTTCCTTCAAATACATGAAACCTCTTCCATTTCTGTCCATTGCCTTCACGAAATTTTTCATCAAACCTAATTTGATATGAAGAGGTGGAAGATAGATCTTTTTGGGATCAACTAAATGAGCATTCATAACATTTTTTTCACCAGGTGTGAGAGATTTATGTGAAGGCCATATCTTCTTTTTGAAATGACTTTTGCGATCTCTGCTGTCCCACTCATATAAAAAGAAGCAAAATTTTGTGTATCCAGTCTGTAAACCTAGCAGCATAGAGATCACCTTAAGGTCTCCACATATGTTCCAATTGAATTTTTCATAGATTATCTTGTCTAGAATAATCTTCATACTTTCATAAGTTTCTTTCATATTAATAGCATGTGCTAGTGGAATTGATGGAAATTTGTTTCCATTGTGAAGAAGGTCAGCTTTTAGGCTAGCTTTAGACGAATCAATAAACAAACGCCATTCCTCTGGGTTATGAGAATGTCCTAGAGTATCCATCACTGATAAAATATCATTACAGTACACAAAATCCCCTTCTTGAGAAAAAAAGTTCTTGAAATCATCTTGATGATTTTGAAAGTAGCATACCTTAGTTCCGTGATCAAGAAGGTTTCACCCTTTTAGTCGCGATCCCAAAGTTCTGCCTGAATTTTGGATAAATGTACAGCATACACTAAATCATTTAGGTCTCCTTGTGTCAATAAATGAGGCTCATTAGAAACTTCAAAACTTGGATCATGTCGATCAGAGTGATCTTCATTCTGATCCTCTTCAGAGCTTGGATTTTCATTTATATCGATTGATACCGGGTGATTTGGTATTAGGAGATCATCACTGTGGAGAACAGGTCGAATCGCTGAAGGTACATTGGGATATTTCAAAATGTGTTTCTACTTACTTGTTATTCCCGTTGTTAAACAAAAATAACAGTAGGAAGAATAATCTTTTGGCTCTCTCCACACCATGGGAACTGCAAATGGCATATGGCAAGAGCCGTTTGCCCACCCAATTAATAGCCTTGAACAAGTAACACAACAAATATGGGGGGGGTTAACTCTTGTGTCCTGATCTCCTACCTTGCAACCAAAATAAAATTGATAGCACTTTTTTATTAAAGGGGTAAAGTTCTGCCTTTGAAGTTTAAAAGTCAACTCACCACACACACATAACAAAACGTGTCCGGATGGTTTAGGCACTTGCGCGGCATTTTTGAGTTTTCACACAAATAAAAGCTACTAATACAGAACAATAACACAGTGTTTAAGATAAGATAAACAATACGAGTTGTTTATAAAAGAATACACTTGCACGCCTCTGTATATTGGTAAACTAAGCACATTACCTCCAAGCACACTTCTGCACAAATGTTCACCACAGCCACACATATTACGTCGCAGCAAGAATTAACGAATACCAAACGTTTAAGAAACAATCTACCAGAGTGCAGGATGTATAACTTCGCAACTAACGTTGTATATCGGCAATACTGAGGCAGCGAAAGTTGAAAACGTGCATATACGTGATTACTGAATTTGGTCCCTCAGAGAAAAAAGGTATATGTACGTGATTACTGATCAAAGGGTTAATCGAAGTCTATATGTCACATGTAGCTTTTGTTTTCATTTTCTCAAATAAATAAACAATATGTGCTCCAACTCAATACTGTAGTAATATTTATTGCAAAATAATACAATTTCCAACATAGAAAATTGAAAAAAAAAGTTATTCTTGTATCTATAAAACTATACGTGATAGCAAAATTGTGATAGCAAAACTGGATTCCTCGTATGAAAATACACAAGAATCACATAAAATTTTGTCTGGGACAAAACATGTGTTGACCAGTGTTATTACTAATGTAAGACTCTTACTATTAACACTATATCCAACATGTAGTTCTTGCTTTTTAGGTTAAGCAAAGTGAAAAGCAACACACACGTTTGAGCAAAATTGACAGTGATTCAATAATTATTCATAACTACACTGAAATTCCTGTAGTTTTTACAGTGTAAAACTTATGACGCTATTACAACTAAAAAATAATAAACTAATAATTGAACACAGACTGTAATTAATTACAGTCACTTTACAATCTTGATTATAAAAAACAGTTGACGTCTAGTCATAGAAACTTTTCCTACATCACATTCCAGTCCAGTGACGCTTATTCATAATTGTTGAGTGTCTCTGGGACAACAATACGATTACTTTAAATTCTGATATGTCTGTATTAGAGTGATTAGAGCTACTGATGTTTACGTTACCTCAATGTCCAAATGTCTAAATTTATATTTCATATTTATTGTGAATGGAGCAATAAAAAGTGTTTTCTCATTCCATTTAATATTCATAGTCACAAATCTCTTCTACCAATCAACAAAGACTATTGTATCTAGTAAACTAATTAGTAGTAAATAATACTTAACATTTTATTATATTATATTTACATTATAATTCTGATGATGACAGTAAATTAAATTAACATTGCAACATTGTCGAAACATTGCAAAAACAATAAAATATATATATATATTTTTTTTAATATAAACTATTATTTATGATTAATATAAAAAACACGAATGTGAGTAAACATGAATATTAATTAATTAATTAATTAAACACCAACTTTATTTATTTACATTCGTTTCGGTAATTATTTCCTTCCTAATCTAAGCTGATATTTGGGTGAAATTTGTTTTCTATTCTTCTATGTTATATAAACACACGAAAAATAATTTAAACGGCGGTCGAACCTATTTACGGAGAAAAAAAATAAATAAATACTCCCATATGCATGTATGCAAAGGTGAATGATCGCCGTATTAACTGTGTAGACGGTGACAAATGACATTTACCCTATCTTGCTTACACAGTCGTTTATATGCGATAACGGCTTCACTGATATCACTGTATACCATTATTTGAATTATTTCACTATAGTTTTGGATCACGAACATCACAATTCACAATAGCACCCCTAACCTTTTACTTTTGAACATATTCATGCAGGGGGGGCCACTCCGGCTTCCCGCGCTTAATCTAACGATCAGCTGTTGTTGACGCGCGACGTCACCGCGTGGAAGAACTACACAGTAATAGTCTGAGTTTAATTGCAAAGGGAGAGTAGATATTTAATTATGGTCCGAATTAACAGAATTTTGTACAGTGCGTTATTTTTGAGTGTCGTTTTTGTTAATTACAATCGTTTGAGTATAAAAAAATTATACTCATTCAGTAGACTTCGCATTACTGGCTGGTATGGACTGAATAAAGTATAGTATTTAATTTAACGAACGAAGCGAGTTGTCAGTTTTAACTCGCTTCGCTCGTTAAAGTAAAGAGTATACTTTATTCAGTCCATACCAGCCAGTAATCCGAAGTCTACTCGATGAGTATAATTTTTTTACACTCAAAACGATTGTAATTAACAAAAACGACACTCAAAAATAAAGGGCCGGTTCGGGGTAGTTTCATCTTCAAAAATTTAAGTCCCCAATGAATATAAGTATATTACTATAGCAAAACCAGACATAAGAGCCTGCACGGAATCAAGTGTTCTGAGCATCGTACTTGGCGCATAACACTGTACAGTGGAGGGGTACCCCTTCACAGCAGTGTGTGACTGAATGTAATTCCCACTACTCATCACGTGTGTCTGCTTAAAGTGTTGTGTTGTGTGTTTGTTCTAGAATTAGGAAATAAATGGCATCCTGCTCGTCAAGTGCGTCTGGAAGTCGTTAAGGGGCCAAGCGCGTGAAATTGTTTACAATGTTGCAAAACATTGTAACGTAACATAGTTGAGGTTCCCCAACGTTACATAAAAATTGGATGAAATATGGTCAAGGACCATACCCTGACTTAAGGTTGTTCGATAGTTCATGTGCTTGAGAAGTACCTCAAGTCAAAAGGAGGCAATGACTAATGTTAAATGTAAAAGAGCCAGACCAATGAATGATTGAATGTAATGAAATGTTTGTTTTGTACTGTGACATGTTAAGGTCTACAGAGTATTTATGTTGTATGTTGAATATGCTAAAAATGAAATGATGTTGTTTGATAATAATACTTCATCAATAATTATGTTTATATTTATATTAGATTTGTCTTTATACAACCCAGTATAGTTACCAATGTTAGGCACTGTACTAAGTTCTCAGTATTGTATAAAGTTGAAAAATACTGTTGTTTTAATTAATGTTTATAAACTGGATCAGGAGTGTGACCAGTGTTTCAAGTCTGACAAGTAGTTCTGACAATTATATCATAAATTAATAAAGGGTTCCAGAACCAGTTAATTAATATAAAAAAAATAACCACCAGTAAATTAAAATTCATGTAATTAACCATGTAACCAATAATTAATTGTACAGTAGGTCAGGTAAAAAGAAAATTAAGTTAAAAAACCAAATAATGTTATAATGGTTGTAAGTGAATCTATAGGCCTAAATTCCATATTAGTGAAAGGAAATTAATACCTTTTTAGGAAACCCAGTCCAACGAAACTCTGGTAAAACATTTACTGTTCAGGAAGGAAGGTTAGGGGAGAATTTTATTGGAAAGGAGTAGTAATATTCTATAATGCCGGCTCAAGGATATATAGAAAACGTGGTTGTTAAGGCAACTGAATTGCAGAAGTTGTTGATTTTGAATTAATTCGTGCTGATTGTTACAAGCTATTAGGTTGAGATGGACCGATATATTTAAAAAATATGAATAAATCTAAAGGAAATATGTATCCAAATTGAAAAACCTTTTTTGTAAAACAATTATACTTTAATGCTAATGAATAATACAAATTAAATAACCCTCCAAACTGTAAATGAATACAGTAAAAAAGAATTGAAAGCCTCTCACCTCATTCACTAAATAATTCCGCTGGATTTGGTATTAAACCCGTTCATACTATAAACCGAAGATCAGTAAAAGAATTAAAGTTTGAACTAACGGAATTATTGGAAATACCAGAAGACTCGGTTTGGCGTAATAACCTTCATTAGCAGCAGAGAAGCTGGGATCCTAATTCCATTTCACTGGGACCAAGAATTGTGAAGATCGTAAAAGAAGAATAGAAGCCAGAAGATTTCCTGAGGGTTTACCAGTACACACCACCATCAATTTGATTGAAAACCAGAGCTATTTCACTGGATGAAGACGAGATAAGCTGAGTTCTGGGCTACTGTTGACAAACATCCACCACCAGACGAAATTTTCGTCGGTTTGGTAAAAAAACAACTTATTTTCATTTCACTGTATTTTAAGTAAATAATTTTATTTTGTAAATTGAACAACCTTAATTATGCATTTTACCTGGCCTTACTAATGGTTCCAAGAACTATACGAACCCTGGGATAAGAATTATTTGTTATTATTTTCAAGTGTATATGTTTTTTTAGAATTTGAGTAATTAATAATCGATATATGTCTGGATGATCGATTGGATCGTATTATTGTTTTTTGAGACAACGTAACCTGTTAATTAATAGAGAAAATAAATAAAGTACATTTATTGTATGAGATAACGCTTAAGTTATTGCAGAATAAATACTATATGTGGTGGGTGGAATAATTTACAAAAAGATTGATACAAACATAACGAATAATTAACCTATAAGTACGCTTATTACTAGTAACAGCGCTCAAAGTTTGCAGCTGGTGGGACGGAAGATTGCTGAACTAGCTTGTGTTTAATACTAAATTTGAATGAAATTTTCTACCATCGAGTGACTAGGGTTGACAAAAATTCCCCTTACATTCAGTTAATGCTCCATACATATTGCTAATATTACACAACCACTGAAAACTAAGTTAAGTCTATAGAGTAGTACGATTATAAATTCAAGAACATAATTATAAATTTGTTTGTTTAATAATCTATTTTCCGAAGGTTCCATCGGTCACCACTGAAAGATATATTCATTAATAAAACATTAATTAAGACAGGCAACAACATTTGTAATTGTTACGAATTGCCACCTGCAACATATTACTTGGCGTTTGATACACAGGAGTCTATTATAACTAATTACACCCATAGACAAGATTTCTTTATAATTTGACGTCTCCAGCGTGCAGCATATAATATAACATACGTCCTCACATAATTAACAAGTAGTTCTTTATAAAATTGGTTTACAACAGTGAGGTTTGAATAAGACGGACGTTTCACCGCTAGTACCTAACATACTTATTCCATAACAAATTGACGACTCCTACGTGGGGGCTGATCGAAGAAGGACTCACCATATTTAGTTTATTACAACATTTACGGGAGCAAAAAGAACTCCACAACCTTATGTATAACGTTGTCCAGTCGACCAGTGAAGCGACGGGCATATCTCAGTCGTCTGTGAAGCGTATTCTGGCAGAAGCAAGAAGTCACTTGGCTAAAGGAAAACTTAAGTTTTCTATGCCTACTAAGAAAAAGAGCAGTAATGTAACAAAAATAATTGTGGACGATTTTACTAAATGTGTGATTCGGCGTAAAATACACGACTTTTATGTTAACAAAAAAACTGTGCCAACTTTAAAAAAACTTAAGACTTTTGAAGGATGAAGACATTCTTCATTGTGGGAGGGAATACCTGCGAAAATTATTAAAAAGCATGGGATTTAAGTGGAAAAGGTGTCAGTCATCCCGTAAGATTTTAATGGAAAAACCGGAAAATGTTGCATGGAGAGCTAGATACTTAAGAGAGATCAGACAACACAGATATAATAAAAGAAATATAGTTTACCTCGACGAAACCTATATTCATTCCACACTATCTGTTCCATCTTGTTGGCAATATGAAACAGAAATTGGAAGTGCTAAAGCGACCGGTAAGGGGCGTAGGTTAATTATAATACATGCAGGTGGGGAATGTGGGTTTGTTAAAAACGCTCTTCTGATTTTTCAGTCACAACAAAAAAGTGGGGATTATCATGATGAAATGAACTATGAGAAATTTTCTAAATGGGTTCAAAACATGTTAATTCCGAATTTGCCTCCCAATTCTGTCATTGTTATGGATGATAATGCAAGTTATCACAGTGTGCAAGAGAACAAAAAGCCGACCTCGTCATCTATTAAACAGTCTATTATGGATTGGCTTAGACATAACAATGTTGCATTCCAAGAACCTATAACTAAAGCAGGGCTGCTGTTACTGGTTAAATATGTGCAAACCAAACCGACTTACAGGATAAACTGTTCGTTGATGCCGGTCACACAGTTGTGCGTTTGCCACCGTATCATCCTGATTTGTCGCCTATCGAACTTGTTTTGGGTGACGTAAAAGGTAGTATCAGTGAATGCCTGTCTGAATCCTTCGAAGTGAAATGGAAACTTTGTGAAAAGTTGTTTTTAGAATACTCAGTTGATAAGTGGAAGAAGTGTTGTGACCATGTAATTAAAATTGAAAATGAGTACTGGAAAAATGACAGTTTAATGGATGAATCTGTCGATGAACTGATTATTTCTATAAATGGAGAAGCATCTCACACAGATTTCAGCAGTTCGGAGTTGGAAACAAGCGCTACTGATATAGAATAATTAACTGACAACAGTTTAAAGGTATGTAGAATTTAATATTTATTTCTTACGAAATAGAATACAATATTTATATATTATTTTGGATGACATTTTAAATTAACAACTTGCAAATAACACAAGGAATTGACAATACTGCGATATAGCGAGCAAGTGAGTGAGTGAGTCTACAAATGTCAGTCAGGTAGTGCGGGAGTGAGTGTTTGAATGGACGGAGGGGAAGATGCGCGAAACTTTCTGACCGAAGGTTCTTATGTGCGTGGTCTACCTATACTCAAAGTTTTTTATTGGTAAAAATGTAAAAGTTGTACCTTATAGCTTGAACCAGTTTTTGCTTATTATAAGCTTCATATCAAAGGCTGATATAATACCCCTATGAAGGTATGATATATCAACTAAATAACTATTTTCATTTCATTAAAAAGGTATTTATGTGTATAACTAAACGTACAACCTTCAGTTTTTAACGTTATAACATGTGAAAATGTTGATAAAGAAAATTATTGTGATATTGATTATAATTACAATAATTAGATGCTTGTTTCAAATATAGTAGGATACATAGAAATGTTTACACACGTAAGCGCGAGCACACAACTTGCGCGAGCGCACACACACACACACACACACACACACACACACACACACACACACACACAGGCCTGCAATATCGCCTCCTATCCGACTTATTTTTGACTTCCATGTTCCTTAAGGAAATGGAAGTATGGTGATGGCAAAAAAATCGTGTTCGAGATTATTGCAGTTTCTGATTGTACTACACTCAAAACCTGAAAAAAAGTCATTTTACTTTTACGAAAAGTGTGTGTGTGTGTGTGTGTGTGTGTGTGTGTGTGTGTGTGTGTGTGTGTGTGTGTGTGTGTGTGTGTGTGTGTGTGTGTGTGTGTGTGTGTGTGTGTGTGTGGATTTTTTTCTATGGCAAACGATAACAGCCACAAATACAAACAGACTCAAATAATTTTTTGCATACAGCCCTGAATTGTAGAGTACTCAAGACCTGTTGTTTTTGGTGAAGATCGGTTAAGGGAAAGGGGTAGTTTACTTGAAACTTTTTTTTTAATCAAGGGTAATTTTTTTCTATGGCAAACTATAACAGCCACAAATTCAAACAGAATCAAATAATATTTTGCATTCAGCCCTGAATTGTAGAGTTCTCAAGACCTGTTGTTTTTGGTGAACATCGGTTAAGGGGAAGGGGTAGTTTACCTGCAACGTTTTATGTTTTTACAAGGGTATTTTCTATGGCAAACGATAACAGCCCCAAATTCAAACAGATCCAAATAATTTTTTGCATGCACCTCTGAACTGAAGAGTTCTCAAGACCTATTGTTTTTGGTTAAGACCGGTTAAGGGGAAGGGGTAGTTTACCTGCAACGTTTTTTGTTTTAACAAGGGTATTTTCTATGGCAAACGATAACAGCCGCAAATTCAAACAGAATCATATAATTATTTTGGATACAGCCCTGAATGTAGAGAACTCAATGTCTGTTGATTTTGGTGAAGATCGGCTAAGGGAAAGGGGTAGTATACCAGCAACGTTTTCTTTTATCAAGGGTAATTTTTTTTTCTATGGCAAACGATAACAGCCACAAATTTGAACAGAATCAAATAATGTTTCGCATACAGCCCTGAATTGTAGAGTTCTCAAGACCAATTGTTTTTGGTGAAGACCGGCTAAGGGAAAGGGGTAGTTTACCTGCACCGTTTTATGTTTTAACAAGGGTATTTTCTATGGCAAACGATAACAGCCGCAAATTCAAACAGAATCAAATAATTATTTGCATACAGCCCTGAATTGTAGAGTTCTCAAGACCTATTGTTTTTGGTGAAGATCGGTTAAGGGAAAGGGGTAGTTTACCTGCAACGTTTTTTGTTTTAACAAGGGTATTTTCTATGGCAAACGATAACAGCCGCAAATTCAAACAGAATCAAATAATTATTTGCATACAGCCCTGAATTGTAGAGTTCTCAAGACCTAATGTTTTTTGTGAAGATCGGTTAAAGGAAAGGGGTAGTTTACCTGCACCGTTTTATGTTATAACATGGGTATTTTCTATGGCAAACGATAACAGTCGCAAATTCAAACAGATCAAATAATTTTTTGCATACAGCCCTGAATTGTAGAGTACTCAAGACCTATTTTTTTGGTGAAGATCGGTTAAGGCAAAGGGGTAGTTTACATGCAATGTTTTTTTATCAAGGGTAATTTTTACTTCCATGTTCCTTAAGGAAATGGAAGTATGGTGATGGCAAAAAATCGGTATGGAGAACAATACATGACTTCCATGTTCTAAGATGTATATAAAAATCATATTCGAAATGAAATATTTCCATAGAAACTACTTCTTTCTGCTTCAGCCTTAACCACAGTACTGTGGTCACTAACGTATACCACCTCACGTTTTCGCACTCGATTGTCACTGATGATGGCAGTCGATGGCACTGCGGAAACGTGTATTTTCAGAAAACATTGTACTATGGCTTAACAGCTCGTGAAAGAATTTTAACAAAGATCTACTTCTTTGTTGCCGATAACGTAGTACACATAAAAAATTCTCCCCTCCCCTTTCAACTATAATTTTCATTTATAGAAAATTACCCCCACCCCGTTCACATAACCTCTTCAGTTATAGATATTTCATCAACGTTTCTACAGTGGATTATTATGAGCCTCTTATCAAGATACTTTATTTATAAAAAGTAAGTACTTTACTCTTGTTAAAACATAAAATGTTGCAGGTAAACTACCCCTTTCTCTAAACCGATCTCCACCAAAATCAATAGACCTTCAGTCCTCTACAATGCAGAGATGCATGCAAAAAAATATTTGATTCTGTTTCAATTTGCGGCAGTTATCATTCGTCATGAAAACACTTCTCTTGTTACAACATTACATGTTTCAGGTAAACTACCCCTTTCCCTTATCTTCACCAAATTCAACAGGCCTTGAGTTCTCTACAATTTAGGAATGTATGCAAAAAATTATTTGATTTTCTTTGAATCTACGGCAATTATCGTTCATCATAGAATTGAATCTACGGCAATTATCGTTCATCATAGAATTGAATCTACGGCAATTATCCTTCATCATAGAATTGAATCTACGGCAATTATCGTTCATCATAGAAAAAATTACCCTTGTTAAAACATAAAAAGTTGCAGGTAAACTACCCCTTTCTCTAAACCGATCTTCACCAAAATCAACAGACCGTCAGTACTGTGCAATTCAGGGCTGCATGCAAAACATTATTTGATTCTGTTTGAATTTGCGGCTCTTATCGTTTTCCATAGCAAATACCCTTGTTAAAATATAAAACGTTGCAGGTAAACTACCCCTTTCCCTTAATCGATCTTCAACAAAATCAACAGACCTTGAGTTCTGTATAACTCAAAAAGGTATGCAAAACGTAGTTGATTCGGTTTGAATTTATGGCAGTTATCATTCGTCATAGAAAAAATTACCCTTGTTAATACATAAAATGTTGCAGGTAAACTACCCTATTCCCTTAACCGATCTACACTAAAACTAGCAGTTCTTGAGAACTCTACAATTCAGGGCTGCATGCAAAACATTATTTGATACTGTTTGAATTTTCGGCTGTCATCGTTTGCCATAGAAAAAAAATTACCCTTGATAAGAAAAACGTTGCAGGTAAACTACCCCTTCCCGTTAGCCGATCTTCACCAAAAACAATATGTCTTGAGTACTCTACAAATCAGAGGTGTATTCAAACAATTATTTGATTCTGTTTAAATTTGCAGCTTTTATCATTTGCCATAGAAAATACCCATGTTAAAACAAAAAACGTTGCAGGTAAACTACCCCTTTCCCTTAACCGATCTTCACCAAAAACAACAGGTCTTGAGAACTCTACAATTCAAGGCTGTATGCAAAACAGTATTTGATTATGTTTGAATTTGCGGCTGTTATCGTCTGCCATAGAAAATAATTACCCTTGATTAAAAAAAAAACGTTGCAGGTAAACTACCCCTTTCCCTTAACCGATCTTCACCAAAAACAATAGGTCTTGAGTACTCTACAAATCAGGGCTGTATGCAAAAAATTATTTGATTCTGTTTGAATTTGCAGCTGTTATCGTTTGCCATAGAAAAAAATCTACACACAGTCACACACACACACATACACACTTTTTGAAAAATGACTTTTTTACTTCCATATCCTTAAGGAAATGGAAGTACGGTGATGGCAAAAAAAAAAATCGTGTTCGAGATTATTGCAGATTCTGATTGTACTACACTCAAAACATGAAAAAAAGTCGTTTTTCGAAGTGTGTGTGTGTGTGTGTGTGTGTGTGTGTGTGTGTGTGTGTGTGTGTGTGTGTGTGTGTGTGTGTGTGTGTGTGTGTGTGTGTGTGTGTGTGTGTGTGTGTGTGTGTGTGTGTGTGTGTGTGTGTGTGTGTGTGTGTGTGTGTGTGTGTGTGTGTGTGTGTGTGTGTGTGTGTGTGTGTGTGTGTGTGTGTAGATTTTTTTTCTATGGCAAACGATAACTGCCGCAAATTCAAACAGAATCAAATAATTTTTCGCATACACCCCTGAATTGTGGAGTTCTCAAGACCTATTGTTTTTGGTGAAGATCGGTTAAGGGAAAGGAGTAGTTTACCTGCAACGTTTTATGTTTTAACAAGGGTATTTTCTATGGCAAACGATAACAGCCGCAAATTCAAACAGAATCAAATAATTGTTTGCATACAGCCCTGATTTGTAGAGTACTCAAGACCTATTGTTTTTGGTGAAGATCGGTTAAGGGGAAGGGGTAGTTTACCTGCAACGTTTTTTTATCAAGGGTAATTTTCTATGGCAAACGATAACAGCTGCAAATTCAAACAGAATCAAATAATTTTTTGCATACGTCCCTGAATTGTAGAGAACTCAAGGACTTTTCATTTTGGTGAAGATCGGTTAAGGGGAAGGGGTAGTTTACCTCCAACCTTTTACGTTTTATCAACAGTAAAGTACTTGAAAATTAAACTTTTTCAAACAATGGCAATTGTTAAAAATAAAATAATTTTGTTGCCAGGCAATAAAATTATAATTTTTTTCATTTTAATGTAAATCATGTATGAGAGAAAATATATCGATCGTGGCAGGCAAGCATATCTCAGTTATGTAATGTTTGCGTTTCCATTTTATTATTATGACTACCGCAATAAAAAGGCAGGCAAGACACACACACACACACACACAATTCGCGTTATTTCTAGCCTCAGTCATGTTTATTTTCTTACATTTGCACGCTTTTTAAATGGAAAGTGCCGAAACCCATACCAACATAACACGTCCAAACCGAAAAAGTGTCCAGCGTGGTAGCGATTTTCTTCCTGTGGATCGCTGCGCAGTGTAACTGCACGTGTTTACAGAGGAACGAATCATAGACAGACTTTTCATCTTTAGGGAATGAACCCTCTGCAAGATGCTGAGGGTCCATGAGTGACTTCAGAGCACTCCTTCTTTTCCGCGTGTTTGTTCTGTGAAACGTACACTGTAGATTCGCAGCTTTACTCTAAGCAACGCTCAATAGGAAATGTTGATAATTTTTGTCCACGGTGTACCCTCAAACACACTAAACCTGCTCTGACGTTTTAATTACGGACATCATAATATTAAAACTTTGGAAACTTGAGCACTACTTAATGGAGATCAATCATTAACTTATACAAGCCATTAATTTTATGCATATTTTTTATATATATATGTGTACAACGTTATCTGCAACAAAGAACTAGTTTTTGTTAAAATTCCTTCACGGGATATTTGGCCGTAGTCCAATGTTTTCTACAAAACCAGATGTTTCGGCAATGCCATCGACTTCCATCATCAGTGAAATCGAGTGCGATAATGTGAGGTGGTATACATTAGTGACCACAGTACTGTGGTTAAGGCTGAAGCAGTAAGTAGAAGAAGTAGTTTCAATGGTAATATTTTATTTCGAAAATGATTTTAAATATAAATCTTGGAATATGGAAGTCATGTATGGTTCCCCATACCGATTTTTTCATGTTTTGAGTGTAGTAAAATCGGAATCTGCAATAATCTTGAACACGATTTTTTTTGCCATCACCATACTTCCATTTACTTAAGGAACATGGAAGTAAAAAATCAAATAATTGTTTGCATACAGCCCTGAATTGTACAGTTCTCAAGACCTATTGTTTTTGGTGAAGATCGGTTAAGGGAAAGGGGTACTTTACCAGCTACGTTTTATGTTTTAAAAAGGGTATTTTCTATGGGAAACGTTAACAGCCGCAAATTCATACAGAATCAAATGATTATTTGCATACAGCCCTAAATTGTAGTTTTCTCAAGACCTATGTTTTTGGTGAAGATCGGTTACGGGAAAGGGGTAGTTTACCTGCAACGTTTTTTTATCAGGGGTAATTTTTTCTATGGCAAACAATAACAGCCGCAAATTCAAACAGAATCAAATAATGTTTTGCATACAGCCCTGTATTGTAGAGTTATCAAGACCTATTGTTGTTGGTGAAGATCGGTTAATGGAAACGGGTAGTTTACCTGCAACATTTTATGTTTTAACAAGGGTAATTTTTTATATGACGAACGATAACTCCCGCAAATTCAAACAGAATCAACTACGTTTTTGCATACCTTTTTGAATTAAAGAGAACTCAAGGTCTGTTGATTTTGTTGAAGATCGGTTCAGGGAAAGGGGTAGTTTACCAGCAACTTTTTATGTTTTAACCAGGGTAATTTTTTTTTTTGACGAACGATAACTGCTGTAAATTCAAAGAGAATCAAATAATTGTTTGCATATGGTCCTGAATAGTAAAGAAGTGAAGGCCTTTGATTTTGGTGAAGATCGGTTACGGGAAAGGGGTAGTTTACCTGCCACTTTTCATGTTTTAACAAGAGTAATTGTTTCTATGACGAACGATAACTGCCGCACATTCAAACAGAATCAAATAATGTTTTTCATTCATGCCTGGATTGTAGAGAACTCAAGGCCTGTTGATTTTGGTGAAGATCGGTTAAGGGAAAGGGATAGTTTACCTGCAACATTTTATGTTGTAACAAGAGAAATGTTTTCATGACGAACGATAACTGATGCACATTCAAACAGAATCAAATATTGTTTTGCATGCATCCTTGAATTGTAGGGGACTGAAGGTCCATTGATTTTGGTGAAGATCGGTTAAGAGAAAGGGGTAGTTTACCTGCAACGTTTTATGTTTTAACAAGAGTAAAGTACTTAATTTTGATAAACAAAGTATCCTGATAAGAAGCTCATAATAATCCACTGTAGAAACGTACATGAAATATCTATAAATGCAGAGGCTAGTTGAACGGGGTGGGGGTAATATTCTATTAATGAAAATTATAGTTGAAGAGGGAGGGGAGAATTTTTTAGGTGTACTACGTTATAGGCAACAAAGAAGTAGTTTTTTGTTAAAATTCCTTCCCGGGCTGTTTAGCCGTAGTCCAATGTTTTCTGCAAAACCAGACGTTTCGGCAGTGCCATCGACTGCCATCATCAGTGAAAATCGAGTGCGAAAACATGGTGGTATACGTTAGTGACCACAGTACTGTGGGTAAGGCTGAAGAAATAGAAAGAAGTAGTTTCTATGGAAATATTTCATTTCGAATATGATTTTAAATATAAATCTTACGAGCCCTGCAACATCGCCTCCTTTCTGACTTATTTTTTACATATTGTGCCATTTTGTCAATATTATATGTAGTCAGACTTGCTTACTTTTCTATTAAATGTGGAAATATATTTTACCATTATTGTTTAATCCTTTTTCTATATGAATAGCTCTTTACAATTATTGTTAATACTCCTTGTAAACAGCAGAGACATGCTAAATAGGGCAGTGTTTCAGGTAAGATTGCATTGGTAAATCAAGGTTCGTGCGAATTCCTTCCACACGGTGACGTCACAGCGAAGCAACCAATGGGAACGTAATAGACCGAAGTGTCCTACCTTATACATTACTCTAGTTACATTGATATTCAGGTGTGCTAAAAACCCGCGAATTTATGAAGACGGTAGGTGAGAAGGCTGACTGCTGATTGGTCGAAACAAAAAAATAGCGCGTTAATAAACCGTTAGTTCAAAATTTTGCATATTCTCATTTCTAATTGGTTTGTCATGAGAGTGTGTGTCTGTTAAGACAAAAACGCGCCAACCTATTTATTCGCGTGGTGTCGCCCGAGGAATAAGGTAGTCCTTTTAGTGTATTCACGTGTAGCGGTATTTATTTTGTGAATTTCAGTGTTTTCGTTTGTGTTATTGTGTGGTGTTATTATTAATTATTTCTGTTGTTTATGAAACACCAGATTTGTTATTATTATTATTATTATAAACATATTAACATATTTAATACTGCAATGGCCTGCCATGATATTCAGTGCAGTAGGAAGCCAGACGACTGCATTCGAATGAATGAGTCGGATATTATTGACTTTTTAATTTCCCACGGGGTTATTAAAGGGTCAATAAATTGTCCTTCGTGTGGGTCCCTATTAAATCTGAATAGACAGACATTATATTTTCGGTGTCAAAATTTGCAAGAAGTGGTGGCTAAAAAAAAGAAGAGGAGATGTAATGTAACATCATGTGGTCAGCACGAGAAGGTAGTTTCCTTTCAAAGACCCACCATCCTCTCACAACCTACTTTTACCTGGTCTGCCACATCTTTCATAACCCTCCGCCTCGTCAACACCTTCTCATGCTGAATTATGATGTGAGCTCCCGCTTCGTCGTCGACTGGTACAGTTTTTGTCAAGAAGTTTTTATTTTCGATGCCCAGAACACTTCATCTAAGCTGGGGGGCCCTGGAAAGACTGTAGAAGTCGACGAAGCAAAATCTGGTCACCGCAAATATAATCGGGGCAGGGCCATTGAAGGACAGTGGGTGTTCGGGGGAGTGGAACGCGGTTCTGGGAAGTGTTTTTTAATACCGGTGATGTGCCGGGATTCCACTACTCTCCTCAACATAATTGAGGAGTGGATTCTTCCAGGCACAACTATAATCAGTGACCGCTGGAAAGCATATGAGTGCCTGGAAGAAGCGGGGTTCATTCACCAACGTGTGAATCGTAAGAAAAACTTCGTGGACCCCGCTACTGGCGCTCACACAAACACGGTTGAGAGGGCATGGAGAGAAGTGCGAAATGGTATCCCACTATTCGGGTGCAGAAAACAACATTTCGTGGGATACCTGGTGGAATTCATGTTTAATAACACCCGCTATAAGTTCCGCCTCCATGCCTTCTTCAGAGCCGCAGCCGAGTTGTATCCCCCGACACATTAAGGTAAGAGTTTCATTATTATATGCATGCATTTCATGTGCGCGCACACGTTTGTGTGATATTTTTTTTCTATTGTTCTATGTCATATAAACACAGGAAAAATAATTTTAAACGGCGGTCGAACCTATTTACGAAGAAAAAAAAATAAAATAATTACTCCCATAAGCATGTATGTATAAGCGTGTATTTCATAACTAACTAGTTAAACGCGTGTAATTTGGTGCGTAAACTTGATGAACTGCAGTGATAGGTACTGTAATCTGTGCATGACGTCATAACTCATCATTCGCTGTGCATTAGTGCGCCGTCGCTCGACTCCGGTGATCCCACTTACTACTCAGTTAATATGGCACTCAATTCACCTTTCCATGCGTGCTTATGGGAGTAATTATTTTATTTTTTTCTTCGTAAATAGGTTCGACCCCCGTTTAAAATTATTTTTCGCGTGTTTAAAAAAAAAATATTTCACCTCGATATCAGCTTAGATTAGAAAGGAAATAATTACCTTCGTTTCTAATATAGATTATGAAAATATTAAAATATAAATTACAGACACAGAAAATATTTCCACATCGCACTTCCCACAGTTCTCGCATGACACTATCTGGTAATGTCATGTATCCCCATGTGTTAAGGTCTGGCATTTTGATTTAATAGTCAATTTAAATCATGTGACTAATATATATGACATTTATGTTACCTCAGTGTCTAATTGCGATTTTATATTTGCTGTAAAGGAAATAATCATTCCTGTATGTGATTTGCGAGTTACTTTAAGTGCAACTTGTGGGATATTTATTTTAGTTATAAAAACTAGTAGGCTAATACTGATATTTATTGGCTAGGGCATAAAAAAATTATTCATTTAGTAAATGGTCACATATAACACATTTCAGTATGAACGACATTGAGGGTGATGCAGTAATTGCTCAAAATTAACTTAGTATTAACCTCTGTCTTCGCCTTGTGGTGTCAAACATCACCAAGAAAATAGTAACAACATACCAAGAATTCGGTTTTCAAAAGTATGGGTGCTGATTCTGTCACCCATATTAAATCATTATACATATTGGTTCGGCGAATTTTTGTTTTATAAATTTAATCTTAATACTGAAGTGTACCGAAAGCACTATCTACACTAAGGCATATAGCCTGGTTTTAATGTCAGTATACGATGTTGGATAATCTACTATACCATTAATACTTTACTTTCAGGTTTCTGATTCAGTTCATCTCGTTAAGGTAAGTAATGCAAATAATTAATTAAAAACACTTGCTTATTCAAATGCAAGCACACTGACACATTATGTAAACAGTACAAACAATTGTACTAGTGCCGATCAAACATTTAAGAGCTACATCACCTCTTTCTGAAGTAGATTCACGCTCAAGTCAACTTCCCGGGAATCTAATAAATGCACTACCACTAACAAACATAAATTTGTACTCAAATGTTAGTTGTTTTTTAATGTTTGGCATTTCCTGTTATAAACCAATTAATACCATAAGACGTGAGGCAATTTGACCCATTTATAGGCAGCCCCTCTTACTGACCTGAGAACATGCTGTTCTAATTTTCACAAACGATTAGGCTGTCATGAACGTGTACGCTCTGGTCACTCGATAAATACAAAAACCATTAACTGAATATTTGAAAGGACAATAAAATCATACCCACATTTCCCAAGTTCGTGTCAACAATATCCGCCCAATATCCTTATCAAAACGAAGCAAAATTACTAACTGTTAGTAACAAGATTCATTAACTACTGTCATTGTTAAGGCAAATCTTCATCCCTTTACAAATTAACAAATAATCACGTCAACTTCCTGTATAATGTACAATGACCTAGGCAAAATTATGTGCATGTAAACTAAACTATGTGTGGGAATATTAAACAAGCGCGAACTTACCTTTTGGAAAAACACAGTAGTATACATTATTTCCCCAGCCTTCGTCTGGTGGATGCAGCCTGCCCTCGACTAGCCGAACTCCTCTCATTGTTTGAGAATCAGGATTCCGGTATTTTAAACCACAAGTACCAGGGAACTGTGCGGCCAGCGTACTCAACAGTAAAGTTCCATCTTCTTCGGATGGCAATTCTATTGGCTCTTCACCTTCGTCTTCAGCAACGTGTAAATACGAACTCATGGTGATTACTGATAATCGGTTATTAGAAACTTAAAATACAACTTAAGACTTAAACCCGTTTTGTAAACTAGACGGGCAAAACTAACTACATGCACAAAATGGCAGACCTCAATGGAAAGAGCTGCTCACAAAGCATTGGTAGCGGTAGCGTCAATGTAGCCAACGCACATACGGCATACAGATTATATGATAAACGTAATTTTAACTGTATGTAACTTCTAAATGCTGAATACAAATAAGCCGGCTATAGAAGGCTCAGTAACTTTGTAACATAATGGTTCGACGTGATGGTAAAACGGTTGCAATACATTTAACAAATATTAGTACAGTATTATTATGAAATGGAGCAGTCATTAGTTTCAGTATCTATTTCCTAGTGATTGACTACATTAAAACAAAACCATTTTTAAATATTTAGGTGGCGCGAAATGTAAACGTCCAGTTATTACGCATTTCTTCCCTTGGCATTATTCAAAATAATGTTTATTGAATAATCATAACTTTTTTTAAGATGTGAATGTGCTTTTAATTAGCTAAACAAATATACTTATTCAGGTTTTTAATTAACAGCTTTGTATCGCTTGTACACTAATATCAATTTAAAAAAGACTTATTATTTGGTCACGTTTGTAATATATGTTGATCGTGGTTTGTTTCATTTTTAATAAATTTGATATGATAAAACAGAAATGTTCATATTAATATTTTATAACCTCTTAAATCCTTTATTCAAAAAATTGGCTCCAATCATTATAGATATCCTCCTTGATAGGTTCTGAAGCATATTTAAGGTGATAGATAATTTATGATTTCAGGGTTATATGATAAATTTTTGTAAAGCACAGTTAAAATCCGCTAAATAGTAAAAAGTAATGAAATTTTCTTACATTGTACATAGGCCATTTTTGTAGCAACCAAATAATGTTGATGTGAATCCAGTAGAGACGGGAAACAAAAAATTCAGACTGAAATTTCCCACCACTTGATGCCAGTAACCTAATTTGGCACACAGAATACACAAATCAGCTGAGACCAACCAAATCCAGTAAGTCATTAGTATGAAAATTATATTATAACTGAGAGTAACTTCATATATTTTAAAGTTGGATTTTTTAATTTATGTCATGTACCAGTATATATATATATATATATATATTTTTTTTTTTTAATAATTAGCAGACAAGTACTTCAATTTAAATTTACTTGCTATCCATTATCAATGTACAGTATTAAGAAGAACTGGTATAATCCGTATAATAAACATGCCTATGACAATAAAAACAGACTTAATATTAAACAAAAAGACATGGTGAATAATAATTAAAAAATAATGACCAGCAGGTAGCATTAAATGTTTAACTTTTGAACAATATTTTATAAATTTCCATTAAACTAAAAATAAATTAAACCAAATTCACTCAACCTAACCTTTTCAGGAATTTAACTTAGATTATATGAAAAAATATACAATTTGAAGAAAGGCTTGCTTTAGGCAACCCAGAAGTGCTAACAATAACATGATGTTACTGAAACATGCCAAAATATGGAACACAGAATAACTTTTATACTTAGGTATTTATTTTTACTACTTTTTTCTTTACATATGATCAGCAGCATGGCAGTTGTTTCCCATCTTCTGCTTCTCATTTAAATCAAGGCCTCCAGGTCCCTTTTTGTTACTGTCATTTTTAGGAAGAAGTGTGTACCACAGATTATAAATATAATATCCAAAACTTTTTGTAAAATTTATTTGTATCTGCTACAAGATGATACAATAAATTTGCTTAATTTATTAATTTTATTTATTTATACGCAATATAATAAATTATAAAAAAACTGTATCCATATGTGTTCCCCCCATAAAGTATATTGTTTTACATCTATTTACTTTCATTTAAACAGTCAAATAACTTTTTCTAAAAGATTAGGTAAGGCTCTTCTGATTTTATTAACTTTTGGCCACGAACAATACATATTTTAGTAGAAGACTCATGTGGTTTTAATTGCTTTAGATTCTATGTAAAAAATGTACTTATCTAAAAATTTTAAAAATTTACTTTATAATTTAAACTTGATTTTAGATTGTTGCAAAAGTAAAGTTTAATTGAATATGCTATTAAACAATTTCACATTACTCAAATAACAGTCTACTTAACATTTTCAGCAGTTGCAACTTTCTTTCATTGCCAGTCTCAAATGTATTACAACAGAAAATGTTGTCTACAGTATTAAACATTTATGTTAGTCATCTTAACTCTGTAACAGTTGTATCACATTACTGACAAAAAATATTATATTGCTTTTTATGTATGTTATATCTGTATATGTATTTTAATTAAACAGCTTATGCCCCATCTGCTGCAGCCAGATTGTCAATAATAACAGGATTACTAACCCTGTCAGAAGGCGATGAGAAACACTGACTAGTGACCTTTTAGTTTAACTTTTCCTACTGGCTACTTTAGCATCTGTTGCCTGGTTTAAGGATCATTTTCATGTTACAGTTGTATATGTGGTAACAATTGTGTATTAATTTTAAATTATTTCAGTCATTAAAGCAGTAGTCAGAGTCTTTTTTGCAGTTTTATTAATATTTTGTTTGTTCTTATTTTTATTTAATGTTCTTATGTTTTGTACTTTCTTTCTTTTACATGATAACTAGATAGAACTAATTTATCGTTTGAATTCTATCCTCAAATAGCCCTTTCTTTGCTCTAGGTAAATTGCATCATGTATATTCTATGAGATACATTTCAAAACTGTTTGTTTGTTTGTTTGTTGTTTGTTTTCCAATGACTCCCCCTTGGTACATGTAACCCATTTGGTAGCAACCTTCCCAATAAAGACCACTGTAACTTCTGAGTTCTTGCATTTCCCGGTTCAGCTTCACACACTCCAACAGATGATTACATTTCAAAACTGGTTGTGTACATTCAATCTACACTGCTCTTCATTTCCGACCAGTGTTTGTCTATGTTTAGTTATTGGTATTAGGATTTATAGGACTGATAAAACTGTAAATGTGATTTCTGTCCTATTGTCAAAGTATGTGTCCTTTCAGCTTTCAACCTGTCCAACAACTGGGACTTTGAGGGAGGACTTGAAAATGAAGTTAAGGAATTGGCCTGACAATTGTCTTTGAACCTGAAATTACTTCATGGTTTCCAGAACAGCTTACTTACTTCTTGAGTCAGGCATCTAGCATCACATGATGCCGATGGCCTGATGTCCAGAGTATGCCACAGCTGCTGGACCCTATAAAGTCTTGTTTTTCAGGATATCTTCCAGTTTTCCATGATCGCCTACAAGGGCTCTCAGTCTTTTTCTCTTGGCATTGGTGGAAGTGCAATCCTGGAGGATACAAGCTAGGGATTCTTCTTTTTGCTCATTGCAGGTTCTGCCAGGGGTGGGACAGTTAAATAGGAGTTGTAGGTCGTAAGTTTTGTCGTCTGCTCAAAACTTCACAACGAGCACTAGTGCAGCAGCTGGCAGCGCTAAAACGAGAAATTCGTAAGTTAGCGTCCTTTGGCTTTGCACGTGGAAGATGCTATTTTGGTCAATCGGGGTTCTTTTCATATACTCTGTGGGTTCTGCAGTCTGGACATGTGCTCAGTTGGAACTGGAACAAATATTGTGTGATTATGTGTCCTCATTCTGTCTCTTGCTGCAAAGGTGGTGATTTCTCTTGGGACATTTTCGTAAAGTTTGTGGTCTGCTTGTGTCAGCTGTAGGCAAAAAAGCCATCTTCTAATTTTTGCAGTTCTCCGACACTCTCCCATTCTTCCTGAATTGGCATTGTCACAGCACTCTTGAACTTTGATAGGGACATTGTGGCATTTGATTTGGCTGCATTTTTGTAGACGATTTTGTGACTTCATTGGCCTCTCATTCTCTGCAATTCCACAGGGAACCGACTGAAAGGCTATATTGTTCCCCTTCCTTCTGTGCTGGACAAGGAGAGTTTTATTTCTGTTATGTGGAATGCACAGTTGTTTGGGTGGAGTCTTTTCAGGCTTTTAATGGCACATTTTGAGTCAGATAGTATGCAGATATTCTCAGTCTCTATCTGCAAGCAGTGCATTAGAGCAGCATTTACCAATCCGTCTGTGTAGATTTTGGTATACTCCTCTGGTACCGGTTAGCATTTTGAGAAATCCATGTATCAGCACTTCTGCCTTTTGTGAGTTTCAATGAAAGTTTACGTTCATTTTGTTATCAACTGTTTCCCATAGTGGTTCTGGCAAACTGAGTCTCAGTGTTCTGATTCTACTTGTGAATGACTGTTTGATTCTATTGCCTGACAGGGTCATCAATGGGTAAGTAGTCATGAGAGTTTGGTTTTTCATCCTTTTCTTACCCATATTTGTTCTTGATGTACAGGTCCATTGGGTGAACATTGAGTTCTATTTCCACTGCAGCTATTGGTGTGGTTTTTGGTCAACCAGAGTAGGGCTTAAGAGTTGCTGTTTGAACTATCTGCAACTTGTTGCAGCTGACCCCCACACTTCATGGCCTGCTATAGCTTTCACGGCTTTTAGGCAATTGGCATATTGTTCTACTACTTGTTTAACATGGGTTTTCCAACATAAGTTCTTATCAGTCTGACTCCCAGTCATTTTGGGCATAGATAACGTTTTGGTCATTTTGAATTATTAATAACTAGACAAGTGATGAACCCAGCATGGGTGTCTTTTCTAGTAAAGAATGCACTTTCTGTTTTCTCTTTCTCAGCTGAGACTTTTAGGGACTGTTTTTCAGACTATTTTGCTACTTTACGGGCAGATTGTTGTATATGAAGGTTGGCCTTCTTGGGGTCTGCACCTGACATGAAGAAAGTGATGTCATAAGTGTACATGATGTTATGGACATCCAGGTGAGTGTTATCGGCAATGTTAAATATGGGTTGTGATGTTAAATAGTGTTGGGATAGTAACAGAGCCCTGTACAGTGCCATTACGATTACCATTACCATTACCAGAACAGCTTCTTGGATTTCATTGTCCATGACATGTCTGTTATTTAACTAAATATAATTAATTCACTACCGATTTGGAAGACAAAGTTTTTTACGGGTAAAAACGTAAAAGTTTTACCTTATAGCCTGAACCGGTTTTTGCTTTTAAAAAGCTTCTTCGGAGGCTGCCATTGGGAGCACTGTCCGTCTTGTTGTTGGCAAATAATGCATACGATTTGAATTATGTCTGTTCGTTTAGGATGTCGTTTTTATGTGTTTTCGTGTGTTTGTATATTTCCAGTTGTTCTAGAGTGTGTAGTTTTCGGCCTTTTGTGTGTACGTGTAGAATGTCCATGTTACTGTCGATGTTTTTGTATGTGTGGTTTGTGGTTTGCTTCAATGAGGTGGTTTGCAAAGGTGGATTCTGTAGTGGAGTGTTGTGCCTTTGTGTGTTCAATGTATTTTTGTTTGAAGCTATGTCCTGTCAGGCCTATGTAGAATTTGTTGCAATCTGAGCAATTTAGTTTGTAAACACCAGGTAGATCGAATTTGTTTTGAGTTTTGTGTGTGTGTTCTGTTTTGTTAGTAGTTTTGTATGCATTTCTGTATCCTGCATTTTTGCATTTGTGGGCTATTTTTTCAGTTTGGTTGTTGGTGTATGTTAGTGTTATGAATTTGTTGTTTTCTGTCTTTGTCTGTTGTTTGCTTCATGTTTTGTGTAGAAGTTTATTGACTATTGTTCTGTCATATATGTTGGATTCTGCTAGATATTTTATCATGCTTAATTTGTCTTTGTAGTCTTTTTCATTTAGTGGGATGTTGTTAAGTCTATGTATCATAGTTCTGAATGCAGCTAGTTTGTGTTGTATTGGGCGATTGGAGGAATTGTGTATTAGTGTGTAGTCAGTTTTCTGTCTATACTGAATTTGTGCCTGTGTTCAAATTTTGTGGTGGAGAGGTCTAAGAAGTTTATGCTATTGTTGTATTCGTATTCGGCAGTAAAGGTTATGTTTTTGTGTATTTTGTTTATGTGTGTTAGGAACTGTTCACATTGTCTTTTGTTTCCCCTATATAGTATTAGAATGTCATCAACACATCTGTGCCAATATAGTATTTTATGTTAGTGTCTGTCTTTGTTTGTGAGGATTTTTGTTTTTTCTAAGTGTTGGAGGAAGACTTCTGCTAGAATGCTGAATATGGGTGAGCCCGTGGGTAGACCATCATTCTGTGTGTAAAATTTATTGTTATATGTGAAGTAGTTTTGTTTTGTGATAATGTTCAGAGTTTTTGTTATTTCGTTGATAAGTTCGTCTGGTATGTTGTTCTGTAGGATGGTGATTGTTTCGGAGATGGGGATGTTTGTGTACAGGTTTTTAATGTTAAAGGAGGCTAATGTGGCATTATGGGGGATGTGTATGTCTTTTATTTTTGTTACTAGGTCTGTGTGTTTGTTTGTTTGTTGAAGAACAGCTTTGACAAAGGAATAAATGTCTGTTTTCAACTATCACATTTTTCTCTGAAGTGAACTATGCAAACGTAATGAATATTCATAGCTGGGTAAGGGTCCAAACTCGTCAGAGATTTTTGGCTGATCTGTCTGCATTCATCTACACGAAAAGTCTTCAAATGGTATTTCAATATGGTGGTATATAGGGGCGAGTTGGGCAAAACTCGCTACCTACAACATAATGGATTTTACATCAGTATTAGCATGAATTAAGTTGAATATTTTAGTAAAAACATTAAAAGCATGTGTCTTGTATTAATTAAATTAGTTCTAATGTAATAATCAGGTGCAGTTTCTTTCTGAAATATGATTTTAAGGAAATATAAAACCCTGTTTTGTCCAACCAGTATGATAAACCGGGTACACATGTAGTCAATTAAAAATGGTTGGTTCTCAATTTTATGTGATTTTGTGTTACAAACTATTGTAATTCTATTACAGTCCTAAAAATTGTAACTGTAAGGAATGAATCCTAAAAATCCAAATTATTAACAAATCAGAATTTAATTTAATTATTTTAAATAGAAAAATAACTCTCCAAGGTCTTATTTTCAGAACAAAATTTTTAATTCCAAAAGTCACAAATAAACAAATCATCATTTTCATCAGCTCTAGTGCACTGTTCGTGAGCCCATTTTTATAGTGCACACATTGTATCCAACCTTCATTTGATGCAGATTTTGAATAAAGTTCATCGCATTAAAGACAGGCTGCATCAGTTTCTTCATTCTTACTGCTTGATTTGCTCACTTTCCTTTTATAGTTTTGTTGTTTTTTTCCTTACCAGATCTTGTTTCTTCTGTTGTTTTCCAGTCTTCATTCTTACGGTCTTTTTCTTATGAATGCTCTGTTCTGTGCTGTTGGTTCATGCTTCTTTTATCTTTGTTCTCTGTTCTCTTTTTCTTGAGCAGCAAATTGTTCATTCTTATAAGAATTGTTCTGGTAAGTATAAGGGCATGATGTCAGCAATGCAGTCTTTCCACTTCTTGAGGGTTTCTTACCAGTTGGTCGACCCACATATGGAAGTTCAGAACATGAGTTGGTGAAACGCTGAAGGCTGCTTTGCAGTTAGATGAAGTAGGATCAGTTGAAATGGGATTGCCAGAGCTTGATGAAACTGCTAACATAGCACCAAATGACTGATGTCCTAGGGAACTGGGACCTGCCCAGTTGTAAAAGCGAAATCAACCATCTAACTATCTGTTGTCCTTGATGGTTCAAACAAATATTCACTAAATACATCATCTTTAAAAGGAAATAATTCTATTTTTTAACCCTTTCAATAACGAATTTTTATTTATTGTCAGAAAATTCTGAAAATTAGTACATTTACTAAACTTAATTTTAAAATTTTTTCATGCAAAAATATTTGGATTTGGATGATCCATATCCAAGATATGGAGTGTCCTATATATAGGACACCGTACGTGAGAATTTGAGTTTTTTATAAAAAATTAAAACATTTTTTTTAATTTTCACATTTACTTTACATTTCATCATTAAATACTTATGATAAAAAAGAGTAAAGCACATAACAATTTTAAAAACTTACAAAAAATCAAGAGTTCATAAACAATTTTGAGTTTTTTGTTGTTTACAATACAAAAAAATGATTTATTTTACTTGAAATGAAAGGGCAAAAAACAATTTCTCTCCTTTGAAAAACACAAAGGCACTTTGTACTTTGAGCAGAAGGTGTATGTTTTCCCCTTGCAGCCTCCTACTTTGCAGCCTGATATTTCTTGGTGCTGTTCTCCGGTAAGTGGTCCAAACCGTCATGCCTCACATCCACAACAGGCCTAATAGCAGGAAAACGTGTTTTTGTGTGGACAGGTGAATTTGTTTCTCCTGAATTTGGTGGCCTACCTCTCTTCTTCCGAACAACTTGTCCTGACATAAAGATTCTCCAACATATTGTCGGAAATGAATCTGGTCCATTGCATTCTTTTTTGGTAGTCCTAAATCATGGTGGCAGTCTCAGTCACGGTGTCCTATATCTAGGACACGATTTTAAAAGCATTCGTTGTTAAAAAATTACATCCATATAAACATTTTACATGATATTCCAATAGATTAAATCCTTTTTGTTATTTAAAAAATTTTTTAGTTGCTCTGAAAAAGTATGATAGGTCATTATAAACATTATACGAGCCAGGGTTTTTCTGATACCGAAAGCCAATGAACAGCTGTAGGCTACTTTACATTCCTCCAAACAGTTCATAAATTCGAGGATAGACTACACCATGTTATTAATGAATAGAGAAAGGCACTAAAATAGTACAGTATGAAAAGCATCTCAATCTGCAGTCCAGAACAGACACAGTGTTGTTTACAATATGGTGTCCTAGATATAGGACATTGTGACTGAAAGGGTTAAGTTGCCACTGCTGTTTGTATGGAAGCCACTTATATAAAAGATGCTCCATATTTGCTTGTCAGTCACAGGACTGGCCAGGATCATCAAGCAGCCACTTTAAAACGTCCGGAGAATAATATGTGCTAAAGGAAGCCACGCTTGATACATCAAATGGTTGCATCCTGTGACAGCAGTGAGGAGGAAAACAAGAACAACTTGGTTTTCTCTTGCTAAATTGAACAATTTGATGCTTTTCATATGGGTCATATGTCCTCCATATCTCCCGTGAATACTTTCGTGGATAACTTTGATCCAGACATAAGTGATCATCATGCGCTAAAAATAAAGCTCGCCATTTGATGGAGCTGTCCGCTAAGTATGACGATATTCAGACTCAAATCGAGGCTGACGATTCAGATTTAGCTACAGTCAGCGACAGGGTTCAAATCGAGGATGATCTCTGTAATATCGAATGTAAATTACATCATCTATTGAAACAAGTAGAGGAGGTGAACCGAAAACCGTTAATTCAAACCGAAATTATGCCAATTAACCCCCCCCCCCAATACAATTAGAACCGATTAAATTGCCTTCCTTTTCAGGAAACATTATTGATTGGCGACACTATTACAATATATTTGTCGAGTTAATACACATCAGAACTGATCTGACAGATATTAAAAAATTACACTACTTACACTCGTCATTGAGTGGCGAGGCATTAAACGTAATTAAATCTATTCCAATAACTCAAGAAAATTATGCAGTAGCCATTGATGTATTAAAAAATAGATATATAAATATATATTAACACTTTCACTGTGAACTTACTTTTAGGTTTTGATTACCCAGACGTTTCGACGTCGTATTCGTCTTTCTCAATGGGTTTTTAAATACTGAATGTCTGTACAGTAACCATTGTTTGAACCAACAACACCATCAGGAAACACATAAATAATACTAACAAGGACATTGACAAATATAATTTATTTATAAATTAAACTGTAATGATTGTCACCAATTCTACATTGGCCAGATGGGAAGATCTTTTTCCTCTAGATATTCTGAACATCTAAAAGCCCTCACCACAAACTACATACATTCCACATATGCCACACATTTACAAAACGAAAACCACAGTTACACAAACATAGAGCACAACATGGAAATACTACACTACTTACCTAAAAGTAGAAAACTAAACACAGCAGAACAATTTGAAATTTACAGATATCACACACTACAACCAAACAACATATTAAATGAACAATTACATTACAGATCACACATACTTTTCGATACACTGATACCTACACAAAATTTGAATCCCAGCGCCAATTCCCTCCCACCAGCAACCCCCACCACACACACCCACATCCTATAACCGTTACTGTACAGACATTCAGTATTTAAAAACCCATTGAGAAAGACGAATACGATGTCGAAATGTCTGGGTAATCAAAACCTAAAAGTAAGTTCACAGTGAAAGTGTTAATATATATTTATATAAATATTAATAAGTGAATGAAGAGGATGTACCAACAAGCTAATTAAAAAATAGATACGACAATAAATTAATCGTGTCAGCCCATCACATAGGGAATGTCTTGGGCGTCAAGTCTGTACAACAAGATTCCAGGGTCAGCATTTCTAGGTTCATTGACGAGATTACGGCAAATATAAATGCCTTAAATTCATTAAATTTACACGTAAATACATTTGAAATGATTGTAGTTCAACACTTAACGCAGAAACTTGATACTCAAACGTGTAGGCTCTGGAAAGAAGGCTTGTCGGACGAACGAATTCCTGATTTTAACAATTTTATAAAATTTTTAAATAACCGTAGGCAAGTATTGCAAAATTTAGATAGCGTTCCCAGTTCCGTAAGCAAGGTATACGTTAGCGATAAGAGTCCGTATCGCAGAGAAATTAAACCGATTAGTATCAATAGAACCGAATTCCATGCTCGCATTGTCAATAACATATGTCAGCTGTGCAAAGCTAAACATCGTCTTATTGAGTGTCCGCAATTTGTTGCGATCACTCCTCTCGAGAGAAAAAATATCCTAATTAAAAATAAACGTTGCCTAAACTGCATGCGTACAGGCCACGACTTTGCTCACTGTCCCTCCAAATTCTCTTGCAGAACGTGCGCTAAACACCATCACACAATGATACATATACCTAGCAATAATGCTTCGTCAAGTAACACTCAGTGTTCGTTAAAATTACAAACAAACAGATCGATATTATTGTCCACCGCAGTCTGCATGACAAGTGACCAAGCAGGTAGGATGCACCCAGTTAGGATTTTGTTGGACTCAGGATCACAAGCTAATTTTTGCACCATGAGTTTCGCTCACCGCATGGGATTAAAACTGATTAAAACTCAATTACCCATCACAGGTATAAACAATTCCTTATCTCAAGCTGATTTCAGTACCGTACCAGAGTAAGATTGCATTCACGTTATAAAAATTTTAATTTGAACATACATTGCGCGGTGCTTCCCAGTATCACTAATAATCTCCCTGCTGAATCATTTGACCTCTCCTCTCTAACCTTACCAAAGGGCATATTTTTAGCTGACCCGCAGCTGAACTTTTTGTTGCAAATCGATATATTGCTCGGTGCTCAGTATTAGGGGAGAAGGGGGTGGCACCGGTAGGTGGGTAGCGCCGGTAGTTGTATTTTTTTGCTTTAACGTTGCCACAGCGCCATTTGATTGGTGCTGCGCTCTGTGCATCAACATCATGAACTAATTCCCCATCCGTCGCCATTACGAGATTAGTAGTGTCCGAGTTATGATGTGTAGAAGTTTTTGCCGCTTTGCTTTATAACAGATTACACAATTTGCAGCATCGTAAGTACTACGCCCTATTTATCTTTTAAAATTAAGCTACTGTTTATGAGAAGAGTATTATGTTAGCCTTAGCGTAGTCCAGTTTCCATTAATATTATCAATTAATTTAGACTTAAAAATTGGTTTTTCCAAATGCTATGCAATGCGGGTATTCCCGGTTGGTCGCGTGGGGGTAATGGCAGTAGGTACCGGCGCTACCCACAATAGTTCTAAGCGGTTAATTTTAATAAGTGTTTTAGAACATAATGTCACAGTAGTAAGTCTTAATTCGGGTTGGCTCTGTTGCAGATGCCAAGGACGTGGAAAAGAACCTCCCTAAAGGGAAATTGGACAGAGAAGACCTTAAAAGATGCGTTTAATTTTATTGACGAGGGTCACTCTATTAGCGCTGCGAGTAGAGTTTTCCAAATTCCTTTTAGCACTCTGCAAAAACATAGATCAAAGAAGAACGTTGCTAATCCTGTGCTAGGCTGCACCGCCACTTTTTCACCAGTCCGAGAATGTGCTCTAGCCGTCAGAATAAAACAGTTGTCAGATTTGTTTTACGGTATCACAGCTCAACAAGTGAGAAAAGGTGCCTATGAATTTGCCGGAAAAAAAAACAAAATTCCCCACAAATTTTCACAGTCCGAAAAAATGGCAGGAAGAGACTGGTTCAATGGGTTCTTGAAACGAAATCCTTCATTGAGTGTAAGGAAACCGGAGGCAACTTCTATCAACAGAATCACTGGTTTTAACCGACAAGATGTAAAGAGAATTTACGATAACTTAGAAGACATCTTGAGCAAAAATAATCTTATACCTGACCGCATTTATAATGCTGATGAAACTGGAATAACAACAGTAACTGAACCTGGAACTATAGTGGCTACCAAGGGGAAAAAAAGGATTGGTTCTGTAACCAGCTGGGAGCGGGGGAAGCTCGTTACTGTGTTGTGCTCAATGAATGCTGCTGGAAATTTCATTCCACCAATGTTCATTTACCCGCATAAGCGGATGAGTCCTCAGCTGATGAAAAATGGCCCCCCTTGTGCAAAATATGAATGTTCTCCAAAAGGATGGATCAATGAGAATATTTTTGTGGATTGGTTAAAGCATTTTATTTATCATTCTAAATCTAGCCTGGACAATGTCGTGCTACTAATTTTGGATAACCACAACAGCCACGCAACATTAGAATCTTATGAACTTTGTAGGAAAAATGGTGTGATAATGTTATCTTTGCCTCCACACTGCTCCCACAGGATGCAGCCACTTGATGTCACCTTCTATTCAACTTTAAAAGCTGCATTTAAAAGAGAGTGTGACTTGCACATCAAAACTTGCCACCTTCTGAGGATAACGCCCTATGATTTGGCAGAGCTTTTTAACAAAGCTTATTCAAAGGTTGCAACTATTGCTGTTGCTGTGTCTGGATTTAAGGCAACCGGAATTCAACCTTTTGACTCGACCATTTTCACTGATGTTGATTTTCTTGCTGCAGATGAGTTCACTAACCAGTCAAATATTTCCCTTCCTCAGACAGAAAATGATGAACCAGGGCAGCACCCAGCAGCCATTTATTCAGCAAACGTTCAGACAGACCAGGCTTCAGAACCTCATGAGAACGATGGGCAACAGGAAGAAAGCAGATCGGCAGTTGGCTCTCTAAATCAAAACTCTCAACAGACTGCTGATCTCACTTTTGCTGTAACGTTTGAGGATTTGATTCTGCTACCAGGCCCTAGCAGGTCTCAGGGAAAATTTTCTCAAAGAGAGAAGCAAAAGTAAGAAATTTTGACATCCTCTCCAAAAAGAAAGGATTTAGAGCTAAAAATTGAAAAGAGAAAACTTAAGGAGTTAAAAAAGCAAAATGCAATCTTCAAAAAACTTGTTATCACAGACATCACTAGACCTTCCTGCATCAACTAAAAAACCTAAACAGAAATCTCAACTAAATAAAGTCCAAAAGAAGAAATGCAAACCAAGAAAGAAAAAAGCTTTTGAAGAGACTGACTCATCAGAAGGGGACGAGCCAGATGTAGACACGGAGGACTTCTGCGACGACGACGAGCTAGATGACTTACCTGGAAGAGAAGATCAGTCCACCTGTTTTATATGCGAAGAGTTTGGGCATGATGGTGAAGAGTGGTATAGATGTACCACATGTGCGATTTGGATACATGCCATATGCAGTGCAGCAGATTCTCCAGAAGGATTTCAGTGTGACAGATGTGTTAAAAAATGATGATAACTCTATGGATTTTCTTTTAATCTTTTTTAATGTTTATAACTCATATAAAATAAAATAAACTTAGTTCTCTTATTTACTAAAATTGTATTTTGCCTATACCTTTAAGCCTGTACTTTTACTATTTTTTTCACAATTAGTTTTAGAAAAAACAAATTAATCAATTTTGTCCATTTAAAATACATGGGAAACTAACTACTGCCATTTACCCCAAGGGGTCGGGGAATACCGGTAGATGTAAGGGTCTAGTATTTTTTTTTTTGTATTTTTTACCAATCAGTTATGCACTTGCAACATTTTTATAGCAAACTATAATAAATGTCCAATATATTTCAGTGGTTACAGTAAATCTAACAAATAAAATACAAGTTTTATAATTAAAACCGCTTAACGTACCGGCATTCCCCCTTCTCCCCTACTTGCAATTAATTGAACCTGTCAAATTTATTCGTAGACCACATTTCCCCATAATACAGGAGACTAAGTTGGGATTCATTCTTGCAGGTAACCTACCATTTAATGTCGATATGACAAAACCGGTTTCATCATTCATGTTATGTAAAGATGATAACGCCATTTCCTTGCAACTGAAGGACTTTTGGAAGCTAGAGGATCTTACTATTCGTACTCCTTCCGTTGAGGATTCAGATTGTGAGACTCATTTTGTATCGAATACTGTCCGTAATAAGGATGGCAGATTTGAGATCCTTACCACGCAGGTTATATAATTGTCATTTAGGCGATTCTCTCTCCGGCGCTATCCGCAGGTTCCAATCGTTAGAGCTCAAGTTCAAACAGAACCCTGCTCTTCACAAGGATTATAGCGCATTCATGCATGAATATTTGAACCTTGGTCACATGTCTTTACTTGATGCGTACGATTTATCGGTAGACCAGTCAGATACATTTTACTTGCCACACCATTCAGTCTTCAAAGGCTCAAGCATAACAACTAAATTGCGAGTTGTTTTCGATGGCTCTGCCAAAACAACAAACAACTTGTCCTTGAACGACACATTGTTGGTTGGTCCCACGGTCCAACAGGATCTGTTCGCTATTATGGCTCGATTTTGTACTCACCGATATGTCCTAATTTCGGACATCGAGAAGATGTATCGGCAGATTTTAGTTAATCCAAAGGATTCCAATTTGCAGCGCATTGTCTGGCGCGATGCCCCCCATAGAGAACTCCAACATTACGCTTTGAGGACAGTCACCTATGGGACTGCAAGTGCGTCATTACTTGCTACAAGATGTCTGGCTCAAATAGCGAAGGAAAATAAAACTCAATACCCTATAGCTTGTTCAGCTATCGCGAACGATTTTTATGTAGACGATCTTATCACCGGTTCAGACAACCCTCACATCCTATCCAAACTGAAATCTGACGTCACAGAGTTACTAAGCCAATACGGTTTTACATTGCACAAATGGTTCTCCAACGATCAGACAATTATAACTTCGCAAGCTCATTCCTCTCACGACTTTAGTAAAAATCAAACTGTGCATACGTTAGGCATTCAATGGAACATGGACGAAGATAATTTCTTATATAGCCTAATGTGCAGAGACATGCCAGTCCCGGGGTGGTCAACAAGAGTGGTGTATTATCAGTCATCGCAGGAATTTATGACCCTTTGGGTCTCATTGGCCCTGTTACATTTTGGTGTAAGCATTTTATGCAGCGATTGTGGTTAGCGGGTACAAGTTGGGACAAACCCTTATCAGATTCATTATCTAATCAGTGGTTAGAACTTTATTCTCAGCTGGTTTCAGACAGTTATTTTAAAATATCGAGGTCGGTAAAGAGTTTAAACAATTCGCAAATCATTGCATTCCAGCTCCACGGTTTTGCAGACGCGTCAGCAAAGGGTTACGCATGTTGTATTTACGTGCGTATCGTCTATTCAAACCACGCCATCTCATCAAACCTGTTATGTTCTAAATCTAGAGTTGCTCCATTGAAACAGATAACGCTACCCAGACTTGAACTTTGTGCATGTCTATTGTTGGCTCAGTTAGCCTCCAAGGTCATAGAGGCCTTGAATTACAAATTCGACGAATTATATTTTTATTCGGACTCAATGATAACCTTACACTGGATCCACCAGCAATCTTCCCGTTGGAAGGTATTCGTCGCCAACCATGTTGATGAGATGCTACAAGGGGTACCTGGCATCATGTATCGTCATTGGACAACCCTGCCGACATTTTATCGCGTGGTTGTCTCCCTCGGATTTTACACAGTCATCCACAATGGTGGCATGGTCCATCCTGGTTATCCCACGAGTCATCATCATCGCCTATCTGTGCCTTCGATGCCCATTCTCCCTGCACTCATCCTGAGCTTGAGCAGGAACAACTGAAACAGGTCCAAACCTCATTGATTGTCGCATTATCCACATCTAATTATGTTGAGAACTACTCATCGCTCTCAAAACTCATTCGCGTGTTTTTGTATTGTCGTCGATTCATCCAAAACACTAGGATTCCCACAGAGGATAGGAACACTTCCTTTTTAACCTCCCATGAGTTACATGGTACACTTTTGGTTTTTATTCGCCAGTCCCAGAAGTCGCACTTTGGCGTCGAAATTAAGAAACTTGAGGAACAACGCTGCATCCCTAATAACAGTAAAATTCTCTCCCTTCACCCCTTTCTGGACAAGTCAGGAATACTACGCGTAGGGGGACGCCTTCAGCACTCTCAGCTCAATTACGAGAGCAAACACCAAATTATACTGCACCCATACTCTCATCTAAGTAAATTGATTATACAAAGCGAGCACCTTCGTTTATTACATGCTGGTGTACAATTGACTCAATTCTCTCTACGACGTAAATATTGGATACTTAATGACAAATCTTATATACGTTCGGTGATATATAAATGTATCACCTGTTTTAGATTCCGTGCTAGGGGCGCAAACCAACTACTAGGTCAATTACCCCCTTCCCATGTTACGCCTGCTAAACCGTTTTCCCAATCGGCGGTCGACTATGCCGGTCCGATATTTGTTCGTCATGGCGGGCAGCGTTCAAAATCAACTTCCAAGCCTTATATTGCCTTATTTATATGCATGACTACTAAGGCCATTCACTTGGAACTTGTCTCAGATCTGACATCGGATGCCTTTATAGCTGCCTTAAAAAGGTTTATTGCGCGTAGAGGTATCCCTGATCAGATATTTTCCGACAACGGAACAAATTTTCGCCGTGCAAATAGCACACTTCAGGAATTATATAAACTTTTACAGTCTAAGGGTTTTGAGCAGTCCGTCCAGGGTTTTGCCAGTGCCCAAGGCATTAATTGGTCCTTTATTCCTCCCTCAGCACCGCATTTTGGCGGCCTGTGGGAGAGCGGAGTCAAAAGTGTGAAGTTTCACTTGCGACGCATGGTAGGCGCGACCATTCTAACCTTCAAGGAATATTACACCATTTTAACCCAGATAGAGGCTTGCCTTAACTCACGCCCCTTGTTCGCAATATCCAGTGACTCTAGGGACGCCGAACCTTTAACTCCAGCTCATTTCCTGGTTGGTTCTCCGCTCACTGCTCTCCCTGAACCTGACTATTCACAAATCAATATTACTCGTTTGGGCTCCAAAAATTCACCCAATCCATTTGGAACAGGTGGTCAAAGGACTACCTGCACCAGTTGCAACAGCGCAACAAATGCCGCAGTACATCTAAGAATTTGACTCCCGGACAACTAGTCCTTATTCTAGATGACAATTCCCCCCCCTTAAGTGGAAACGCGGGGTAGTCACGAATGTTTACTCGGGTCAGGACTCAATAGTGCGCGTCGCGGACGTTCGCACATCACTTGGGGTTCTACGTTGACCCATTCATAAGTTATGCCCACTTCCGGTGGCACTGGATTAGTCGCATGAGCCTCATGTGACACTATCAGAAATGTGAACTTTATCACATTACCCTACTTCACGCCCGGGGCATTCCCGGGGCGATCACATGAATTGTATTGTTATGATTAATACACTATTATTATTTTTATTGTGATATTGTGTATCACAATCCTGTTTTTGTGTATTTTTGAATTTTTTGGTATTTTTTGTTGTATTATTATTGTATCAATTATTATGTTTTTCACAATTGTACTTACTCTATGGTTGTGTATTTTTGAATTTTTTGTGATCATTATTTTATTCTTATGTACTACTAATTATTATACCTAATTGTTGTATTCTCATGTAGCATTGCCATGTTTGTATGTCATGGAATTTTATTATTGTTGTTCTGTTACCGTGTAACGTAACGTAAATAACTATGTAATGTGAATCATTATGTATTTTGTAATCCGCACATGGATTAATATGTTAATCATATTGTTATCTACTATCAATTTTCTGATTTTTTAATGCGCTATTCTCATACATGTCAATTTTTTATGTCATTATTATATAAGTAATGATTATTTATTATTGAATTTATTACCTTGTAATTTCACAGTTAATTAAGTTACAAAATCGCCCCGATTTTGTGCGGGCAGTATGGTCAAACTTTGTACCCATGTGTACTTTGTAATCTAAATACTAGGTTGCGAAGCGTGCAGATGACATCACGTTTGTTCTTGTTATCGCCAGCCGAGATTCAGACCGGCTGACTACAGACAAAATTAAGTTAGTTCTACTATAGACTCCGAGCTGATCACTCGTTCTCACTCGCCGCAGCGGCTACATACCGTTCTTTTTTCAGTATTTTTAATTCTATTAGCATGGACACCATGCGACTATTTATTTAGGCTTTCGGGTTGCAATGCAAGCCCCCGTTTTATTTCTATTCAATTCTCCGGCACTCATGCCGTGTTAAAATCTGCACGCTTCAGCAATCAATCAATTATTTCAATCTAAATTTTAATAAGAAATTAAATATGTCGCCTTGACTCAATAAACTATTATTTTCTGAAACATTATACAGTCCACTCAATTATTTCATCACAAACCAGCAACTCCAATAGCGTTCCTAAGAACAACTCAAAAGCTTCTAAGACGCAACAGGTAGTAACGGGGAATCGCCCAGACAGAGTTTCAATTTTAATAAGCAGTGGGTACTTTTGAAACACCCAGTTGTCGGTTCGTCCTGTAAGCCCAGCAACATGCGACAAATCCTGAAGCATTGGAATGTGTCAGCGCGCGCGTATACCCGTTCGAACAGGGTGAAGAGCACGTACGATTTCGCTGGTTGGCGAGTGCGAGTCTATGTTAAATGCTCTCGTCCAATGAGGAGGCAAGTTGGTGGTCTCGGGATGATTTTGGCCATATTGAAAGCGAGCCACTTGGCGTCAGTCGGCATATAACTTCGGAACACAGAGGCGTTAGTGCACGGTCCGCCTAAAATACATTAAACAATGTAGACCGACCGGCCGAAAGAGTGAAAATGTGCTAATTAGAACCAGAACTAAGCGTCAGTCAACAAAAGTACTTGGCGTCACCTCGTGGAACCGGCCGGTTCAGTAAATAGGCTTTCGAGCCAAAAATCTATTAAAAGTGGTAATAATGTGATTAAACTACAACATAAAATGATATAAAGTAACATTAAAATTGTGAAACGTCAAACAATCTTCAGTGAGCGAAATTCAACCCGTGAAAACATCTTTCAGCAGATAATGTGATCACGAAACAAAATTCGGGAGTGCTACACCACGTGTAGAACACAACCAGGGAAGTAAACTCATAATTTAAACAAATATAATTACATAATTACTAAAATTCAGAAAAAAAGCGAAATAAAATAAAAGGGAAAAAAGATATGAAAGAGTGTGTGAGCAAATGCTAGGTTGCCTTTATATATATGTAATAAATATAATAGTTAAGATATATAATCAACCAATTCCTGTTGTTCAATAAGTAACAAGCCATACTCTAGGCAAAAGTAAAAGTCAGATCAACCAGTTGTTTATAAAACTCTTCTAAGAAATGTATCAGAGAAAGACTAAACTGAGTTTCAATAAATAAAGTAAAACAGAAAGAATAGAGAAAGAAAAAATGTTGAATTTGAGTAATAAACCGAGTTGATTAGTATAGTAGATGAGAGTAATTATTACGCCGTAGAACCCTAAATCACACTTATAGGTCACGAGTTCGCGTGAAGGATCCTGGGACCCGATAAAGGTAAGAATAGTGGAAAATGTTTAAATTTTTGCTAATTATTATTTCTTTGAAAATAAATGTAGCTTCTCATCGTTTTGAGTTTCCTGCAGGTCTCCTATGTAATATCTTCAAATAAATATACTGTAAGTAGGTTTATTTTCACCTGGATAAACCTATTAATATATTAATAAACCTACTTGCAGTGTATTTATTTGAAGATATTATATAACCTATACTATATAATTTGTTATAAGAAATAAATTGAAACTAAAAGTATTAACAGTGTTACTTTACACTGTGACTTTATTAAACTATTACTGTTTAAAAGAAAATAAGAAACAAGAGAATTTATAGGCATATCTACCTTTGGGAATATCAATTTAAGTTTTCACTAGGAGTAAAACTAACATTGGTTAGACTTTAGACAAATCAGTTGCGAAACTCGGGGCAATGAAATAATTTAGAGTACACGTAATACCACAACAAATAATGTGATAAAAACATCAGAAACATATAATAAAAACATAACAGTAAGCCACAAGAGTGAATGAGAATAAACAAAATTTTACAAATAAAAATAATAAAAACAACTGTAATAAAATAAATAAAAATAAATAAATAAAAACTTATAAATAATAAGCAACAACAAAAGTAAATTAAATCCATTACATATCTGGATAATCTTCAGATTCATTCACTAATGTACACAGAATATACAAGTTATGAAATGTCACACCTATTTACATTACAATCTGCTTCACTTAACACATTATAAATAAAATTAAACAATTGAATTGTTTTAAAATACTGGGATTTCAGTTATTCAAACACTATTTTAAATTCGCATTCAAAAATATCAGCTGTTGCACTTTCCTTGATGATAATCGTGTTCGTGTTCTTCGTTCATATATTTAAGGAACGAAATCCTATTAAGTTAAAATCCCATTAATAAAAAGTATAATATAGCCTTTCAACATCAGCCACTCTATAGGTTATAACACAATATAATTAAATACAAACGACTCTGGAACACAAAGTTTTTTATGAGTAAAAACAAAGTTTTACCTTACAACCAGAACCGGTTTTAGTTACAAGTTGGTGACTAGTATAATATATAATTTATTAGCATATAATCTGTATTATATATCTGCATATCATACGAGAATAAATGTAACATCAGGATGAATTTTTTCCTTTATTAAAAACAGCTTTGTCTCTTTGCGCAGAATGAAGTATTCAGGACGAAAAAGTGGCTGCGTACTAGTTCCTACTCGAAATAATGCTTGATACTACCTGTTCCTAAAATACTACTGTTCTTCTGATACGCTTAGTATTTTGTGTATCGGTGATACCCCTAGTATTTGAAATACTCGTGTACTGGTTGTTCCTTGCGTACCAGCGATATTTTTGTATGCCTAGTATTTGGGGCGTATTCGTTTACTTGTTACTTGCGTACTTTGTGTGTGTGTGTGTGTGTGTGTGTGTTTGTGTGTATAGTACCGTAGGGGGCGTGCCTCGACTCGGAACAGCGTCGCCGCGAATAACAGGTATTTCAACTTTTCAGTCACTGTTACATCTGTTCCACAAAAATATCATTCCAAAATACCTGTTACAGGTATATCGGCCCACCTCTAGTACGTATGGAGTAAGGTTATGTTATTGTAATGATAAGGTAACAGAGAATACAACATAGTGTATGAAATATACTCAACTTTAATTATTGACAGTTGGTCATTATGAATTTTGATAAAGTAATTAAGATAATTTGATGATTAAAGTAATAAAATGTGTTTGATAAAATAGTTGAATTAATTTGAGATGAATTAATTAATTTAAAAGGTTGGATAGATGAATTTTGGTAATAAATTTAAAGGATTTTTCTGAGATTTAGATTTTATAATAAATAGTAAATGATTAAACATAAAATGTGTTTAGGTATTGAGTTATATTGTTATCATAATGTATCAGAAGGTACACGTGGTTATGTACGTTGTATTTGTTGGGATAAATGTTTATAGTTTTGAGTTTATGACAGTGATCATGTTTTTATTGGATTGAATGATTGACCATATGTCAGTATGAATTTTACAATGAAATTGATGTTTTGAGGAGGAAATTAAATGAGTTTGAAAAGTATACTGTAGATAATTCTGTATTTGGGTTTACATGTGTTAAGGGTACTTAGAGTAAGGTTATGTACACATATGCTGATAAGGTATCAGCTGATGCATGCTGTTATGTGTATCTTATATTTTGTATAACCAATTTATAGTTGTAATTGATTTTATGATAGTAATAAATTTTGTATTTGGATAATTGTCAGTATATAATTATGAATGTGTATAATGAAAATTGAATTCAGTTAAAAGATAGAAATTTGATAGTAAATTTAAAAGTTTTGATTTGAAGGTTATGAAAGAAATGATAAATGAATTATATTATGAAGTAAATAAATACAAGATGGAATTAAATGAATTAAAATCGTTTTGAAGTAACTTACAGTGTTTGATTATGAGGTAATTAAAATTTATGTGAGAGGATTTAATTAATGTAACAGGTTTTAAGTAATGCAATTGGAGTAATTAATTAAAAGAGATGGTCTAATTAATTTAAAATGTGAATTTTAGTAATGAACTTAAATTTATTTTGATTTGAAAAAAAAGGGTAACTAAGGAAAAGGCAATGATTGAAATTTTGAATGAATATAAAGTCAAAGTTAAAGTAATAATGCAAGATAAACAATTAAAATGTTTAATCAATGGAAATTGAAATTAAAAGTTAGGTAATGTTAGTGAATTTTATTCAGATTCAGAGATGATATGTTTTATGTTAACCTGAGGTTAGTAATGTATTTTGAATCTAGGTTTTTGTGAAATAGGAATGTTTATTTGATTAGGAATGTAATATGTTTATGTTAAGAAGGCACATATATACGCAACCAGTACTTTGCTAAAGGCAATCCAGTACGTCTAAGAGGGAAATAAATCAGTTGAGGATCTGGTTTGGTGTAAGGCCAATTATTGACAATTTGTTTGAAATGTTACAGTCAGGTGATACTGTGGTGATGTGCCTGTCTGACTTTTTGGTGTTGGGATCTCGAGAGGGAAGTCCAGTAAGGTCATTCAGGTGCAGCCATAGTCGCCGGACTAGGGGGGTAAGTTACTCATGATTTCAATAAGGATTTAAGGGGGTTTAGTGGCACCATATCCTAGCTGCTCCTCTTAGGTTTTTAGGCAATGAGAGTTTTTCTGTTTCGACAGAAAACCTCTCATTGGGGGGGGTATTGTAACGGGACAAACTAGGGGGATTTGTTTAAATTCCATACTAATTGTAATAATGTGGAGTCATCCACACTGAGCCCCGTATTGTTCACAAAAGCTTTTGTGAACACCCAGTTGTCAGTCTATTAACAATCCAGGGAAGTTGTGACATAATCTGGAGCATTGGAATGTGTACGAGCGCGTGTGTGCCGCTTTTAGCAGCGTGAAAAGCACGTACCAAATTTCCTTACCACCGTCTACGAGACTACGAGAATTAGCGAGACGCTTGCCGTCCAATCAGAAGGCAAGTTGCTGAGCTCAGAGACGCGCTAGCCATTTTGAGACGCTTCAGTCACCGTCTAAACTCTGAACCGCGCAGATGCGTTAGCGCGTGGTTCACACAAAACCATACTCAAAACAATGTAATAGTGTTCGCGAGCCAAGATCCAGTAAATTTGTAAAAATGTGTTAACAAATAGTAAAAAGGATAGTGGAGAGTGGAGAATGCAACAGCAACATCAGAAGTACAGTTTCTAAATTACAAAACAGTTAAAGTTATTTTTCGGACTTTTAAGTGAAAAACAGGGACGCAACAATGGAGCACACGTGCAGGATGTAACAGGACAGAATGGGGTGATAATAATTTTTAATAAATGTCAATCCAGATATGGTACAACCTTTGGGGAACCTCTGTTTAACCCAGAGACATGTAAGTTTATTATGAAACATCAGACTGTTTACGTCTAGACAGCCTGGCTAGACGAGTTACGCAATCATCTGCAACTCATGCTGCCTGTGAATTACAGTAAAATGTAATTACCACAAGCCAGTGTTTTCATCAGGAGGCCACAGTAGTTAGTAGTCATCACTAGACCGCTAAAGTCGACACAGCAGAGCCGCGCGGGGCAGTATAGGAGCGCGCGGTTCTAGTAACTATGAATCAGTGTGCGAACAGTATAGACAGTCGACAAAATGTTATAAAATGTAATCTAAAATAGTAGTGAACTACTGAGTAATGATCGTACAGCTACAGTGATAAACTTGTAAACGTTTAAACACAAAAGTTCGGAGTGACCAGTGAAATAGCGAATAACACGTGGCGGTGGTGAAACTGCTTGGAACGCCTTCGGATTGGTTAGTACCACTAATAAAATATCAACTAAATTTCATAAACATATCAAATAAATAGTTCAAGATTGAAAAAAACAGATTTAAAGAGCTCTATAAATGGGGGTTAAATATGAAAATGTAAAAGGGTGAGAGAGTGCGTGAGATAAAGTACTGGGTCATTAATCATAATAAGTATATTGTTATAGTCATGTAAGAATAGTAATCGTAAGAATTGTTTTATTATCATTTTGTATACCGATAACTTTATACGTTATTTTCATTCAACAAAAAACTTTTAATCGATGTATTAGTTTACAAGAAATGAGGAGAATCTGAGGCGTTGATATATAGGTGTAGAAAATAACATAATTTTATTCAATAAGAGAAAAATAATTTGTTTAGTCAGCATAAACTGTGTTAATATAATTATTTTACAACTCAACCCAGATAACCCCTCTGCAACTGTTCGTCTATACAACCCTGGATTGAAACCCTAAGATAAGAAAAACGAAGTTTTGATAAATTTAATAAAATTATTATTAACAATAGATCGTAAAGTTTTAAGGATGAGTACCAGTTAAACTTTCAACAATAAATTAATGTACAAACAACGAGACCCACTAAAATTTAAAGAGATCTCTTATTTAGGGGGGGGGTGACGAGTATGAGAGAGAGAGAGAGAGAGAGAGAGAGAGAGAGAGTGAGTGAGGTACTGGATTGCCTTATATATATTCTGTCTATAACTATTAAGTACTCAAATACTACTTTATGAGAGATGTATAAGAAGAAAATATAAGTTTAAAGTTTTAAAGCGACGCAACATCACGTTGCCTAATTATTTGTAAAGTAATCAAAATATAAAGTTAAAACAATATACGAAATATTAATGTGAGATAAATAAATAATGAGCTTGGTTTTTTATAAAAAGGTGTTAGTAATTATTATGCTGTAAAACCCAGCAACCACTTTTACAGGTCACGAGTTCGCGCATAGAACCCTGGATCCACGTGAAGGTAAGAACTAAATGTAAATGTGGGAAATTGAGTTTTGGATGGTTTCATGTTTTAAATAAATATTAAATACATTGAAGAGTAACGTACTCTATTGTATTCCCCATATACAAAGCGTGTCACAGTTGGTGCATGCACTTGTAAGGGCGCGAATTGGAAGGTTTTTATTTTTTATTAATTCTGGTTTTGATTTTGTTAAAAGTGTACAATTCACTTCATATATGTGAGCTACCCCAGTTTAATTTTATACTAATACAAATCACCCATGCAACCACTTTCAAATTGCCAGACTTCACCTGTAAGGAGCCTCCAGTACAGCAATGCACAGTGTTAGCCAAAACAATTGTACAGACGTATTGCGTAACCACCCAGCAGCAGCCTTGTGACACAGTCTACAGTCTGCAGTTTGCCAGCAGAGAGTGAACAGATAGCCAGCAGCAGCATAAAGTGCTGGAAACAGTAAAACTGTGGCCTCGGGAGTGCAAGATAGGCCGTAATAATTAGTCGGCCTATCTATTCAAGTCGGAAAGTAACATCCTAACCTGCTGGACGCGAATAGTAGTGCGTCCGCCGACTGGACACAAATTTCACCTAAATTACAGAGCAAAAATGTGAAGCAGCAGTGGTGTTGTGGTGAGGCGGCGGCGGCCATTTGAACAAAATTCTCAGCCCGGCCGGGTGCGTGAAAAACCGTGTGCACACAACAGTTCAGTTTCATCAGGTAAAGAGTGGTAACCAAGATATAAAATTACAAACAAGAGTTAGTGAAGTGAGTGGGCCAAAATCAAGTGAACAATACACTTTCGGGCAATTATTAATAAAGATTAATAAACATACGAGTCGCGTGGCAACGAAAGCAGTGAGCCGTCGGGTAACCAGTAACCGTATTTTCAACAAATTTTTATAAAGGGTTTTTTGTGCACTCATGTTAATTAAATAATAGGAGTTGGTTTTGTAAAGGTGTGAATGTGAGAGTAAATAGCAGATTGGGGCTGTCTAATTAAGGTAAGGTGTGTATTATAATTCTGTAAGTATAAGTGTAATACCATCATGTAACTATCAGTAAGGGTTTTATGCATTTTCCATGATTTGACCCAAGAGGCCAAATAAATAACCAATTTAATACTTGAAGGATATTTTAAAGTAAAAAATAAACTTTTAATTAATTTCTTTATAAAAATGCGTTGCGTAAGTTTTTGCGATAACCCATAATCATATTTGCATTTTTAACGTTCGTGTTGCGGACTCTGGCGGAAGGCGAATCAGGTAGGTGGAAAATAAAATAAAACTTGTGTATTTGTATGTGAATAGAACTTCACACACTGCGGCAAGAGTGTGTACGGTTTTTAGTATTACTCTGAGCTTTTCAATCGGCAAATGATTAATTACGATTATTTAGCTTCAAAACACTATTATTAGTTATTGTTTTATTCATAATTCTATAATTTAAAATACAATTAGGGAATTATTGGGGGTTATACAACTGTGCAACGTAAGCACAGGCTGCCACTGGACTAGTCATACCCTTTTTATGGTCGTATATTAACCAACATCTAATGCTCAATGCATCAAAAAGTAATGTTTACATGCTGGAAATGGTTTGGTCTTGTACATTATTTTTAAAATAAGAAAAAATGTCTTCCAAAAACCCTGGGGAATAGTTAAAATTGCCATATTTTTACGGGTGCTTCATAATACTACAGCCGGTTGACACCCCCCCCCCCCTACAAGGAGTGGAGGCAGTGCTGTATCAGTGGACCATTTTCCACCACTATGCACCATATGTTAGTGCTATCCAGTGGTTTATATACATTAATGGCTCTGGTGTGCCTAGACACATAGGCACTCAGCAATGCAGTACTATTTATTTCCTCAGTGTAGCACTTTATGCTTACCTTCCTTATGTGCTTCTTCTGTAGTTACACAAAGTTTCTGAACTTTAGTGACTCAGGCTTCCAGTGTTGGTTGTGGGACATGAAATCCTTTACCGGCTTTATAATAACCCATGTGACCAGCTATTATTTCCATCATGTGCTCTTCCTCCTATAACTGTTGTGTGGTCTTTCGAATATACTTAAGTTCTGGTATGACAAAATTATTTAAAAACTTGAAATACAGTAATAGTAATAAACATCAAATAGTAATAATAAATTACCATATAATGATATTTTATTTTGACTAAATATGACAAATAAAATTGAAATGTATATTCAAAATACACAGTCTGATTATAGTAATTATGTAAGTGTCAAAATTATTCCCCATTTAATTGTATGGCTTTTATTATCTAAGTATTGTATACAATAACAAAATTAAATTAAGAACATTGGGTGACACTAGTAATGATAAAAATGGTTGGATGGAACAGGGTACACTGAAAATATTTATTAGTTTGGTGGCAGTGAAACATTGAGATATTTGGCACCAGTGAAAATATTTAATTAAACATATGAAAATGTACAAAATAAAACAGTACAATTTTTTTATCATGCATTAAGAAACCAGCAATCCATTGTAGAAATCATAAAAAATTGCAGACAGAAAATCTAGAAACAATGAATTAAATAAAACTGTTAACTACACATCCAGCATACACAATGGACTCTCACAAACTGTTTCCTCTAACATTTGGCACCAAGTAGAACGTAATTTCTCGGTATCTGGTGTCAATAGCAGAACCTACTGAGCCTACAGAACTGATCACCCCATTTTGGAAGACTCTCCCATACTAGATTACACATAGAGGCTGGATGTTCTGGTCCCTGAGAAATTTGGCTTTTGGGATAGGAACTCATCAAAACATGAGTTAATGTGGCTTGTTGAGGACACAGACAGGCAACTACTGCCTTACCAGCACTAATGTGGTTTTGGCTAGCAGTCAGCTATGGCCATAAATTAAGAACCTTGACCATAGCTGGCTTGAAATTGGTTTATATTAGAAATTGATGGGGGGTGAAACTAGAGGAAATCCCGGAAACTATGGAACAGCGGCTGCCACTCTGTTCGAGTAGGAACAGCAAGGCCAGGTGGTAGACCCGTTTTAAGGGCGTATGAATTTATAACAGGGATATGATGATATCCAAATAATTTCCAATGTAACGCTGAAGCAAGGACACGGAGATGTTAAATTCCTCCACCAATGCCGTCCTTGTGGAAGCAAATGGGCGCAACAGTCCAACAGAAAAAAAACAATAGTGTGTGTGGCTGGATGGTTGCTCAGGGGAGCAACGAATTAAAATTTTGTAACCTAAAGATGAGAACTCGCTCTTGCACTAATTAAATAATTGTATTATGATTTGATAAATAGGTGTTCGTATGTTTATTATACTGTGTTTATTCTGTCTCATAAATGTATTATTTTATTGTGTTAGAGATAAGGATTGATGAAATGTGTAATTTATATAATTTTGAAATGTGGTTATAACAAGGTAAATACCTAGACCGACCGGCAGGTGGTTTACCTAATTGTAGCAGAGTCAGAAAAGGGGGAGACAATGAAGCGATGTAGATGTGTACTAATTATATGTAGTATGTTAGATATAAGGATTGTAAAAATATGTATTTCATATAATTGTAGAATGCATCTGTAGTAAGGTTATTCACCTTGCTAAGAAAATCAGCTGATCCGCTGTAGAATGTCACTTATAAATTGTTTGCTAATTTCCAATGTAACTAATGCAGGCCCGTGCGCAGGATTTTTGAAAGGGAGGGGTTCTGAAGTGGAAAATTTCTTTTCTATAAAGTAGTCTATAATGAAAATTTCAATAAACTGTTTATGAATTACAATATGGAGTAACACATAATAAGTAGACTTGAGAGGAAATGAACGAAAACAATATTAATAAAAATTGTATACGTTACACTAATTCCTTTTATTAACATAGTAACATTTTTCTGTTTGAATTGGCAAATTCATTAACGATCTCTTCACTAGAGACATTAATTTCTCTATGGATGTTCAATAATGCAAGGCCATTTAGTCTTTCTTCTGGCCTAATATATGTTTTCAGCCTGCGTAGGGTGGAGAATGATCTTTCTGCTGTCGCTGTGGTGACAGGCAACACAGTTAGAATTTTCAGAAGTTTCCTTACACTGAAGAAGGCTTCACTTGCTTCACAAATATCCAGTGCATGGAAGACGAGGTCTCCTTTCTTTCCACTACAATCTCCGATTCTTCTTCACCACATTTTAATTTCAGCTAGGAATTCATCTTCATTGATGCATTCGAGGACTGACTCATAAGTTCTGTATAGGGTCCGGCAGTTGTCTTCATTGAAATGCGCCTGCCTCTGAGGTAACAGACAGTCGAAACTGCTAAGAATTTCACCATGCTTGATGAATCTAGATTCAATGTGACTATTAAGTTCATCTAAAAATGGTATGAACATTGTCACACGGTAATATTCTTCTGGTGACTCGATTTTGACGTTGCTTTGGTGTTGCTGCTTCTTACTTAATCGTGGAACACTAAGAGCGATGTCGGAATCCTCCATAACAGACTTTGCTTTCTCAAGATATATTGCGGAACATTTCACTGGCAGACTTCCTCATGTTTTTAAGTTCCTCTAAAGAATGTTGTGCAAGGAGTACAGCTTCGGTCAGATGTAGGTCTTCTCGCTGAAGAGACACGCTCAGGGGTGTTAAAATGGCATGGCATGCTAGAAGGATTTGGCAGCAAATTTGGAATTGGCAATTTTTAATTGCACTCAGTAGTTGAAACTCCTGAGCTGCCACTGTTGCCTCTCGCAGCTGAGAAATTTTTCCTAAGGCCTCTATCACGCCTTCTTGAAGCTCACAATAAATTGATACGGATTGATGACGTTCAATCCATCTGGTTGGACAGTATTTTTTCAATTTGGAGTGATTCGCCTCTGGTAATACTTCAGCTATGGTTTCTTGCAGAATAGCCTGCCGTTTGGGGGAGTTGAAAAAGTTATATACGGATTCAATGGTTCCCAAACACTTTCTAATGGCTGAAATATTACTGGCCGAACTCACAGCAAGATTAAGGCTGTGAGAGGCACAATGGACATAGAGAGCCAGAGGGTGATCTGCTTGAATGTAGGCTTGAGTTCCATGCATTTTCCCACTCATGGCCGCCGCTCCATCATAGCCTTGACCATATAGATAACATGTATCAATTCCATTCTCTTGCAAAAAGTTGACTGCAGTTGTGGCTAGGTTTTTCCCCGTGCAGTCTGTTACAGGTACAAAGCCTATAAAATCTTCTTTGACCACACATTTCTCACCTTCGTTCGCTGTATAACGCACACATATGGAAAGTTGCTCTAAACCAAAAATGTCTGATGTTTCATCAGCAAGTAGTGAGAAAGCTTTGGTTTTATTAATATTGTCTACCAAATTTCTTAAGATTTTCTTGTGAAATATGGAGATGACTTCATTTTGAATTCTATTGCTTGTATATACCGCATGCTTTGACGAAGTCTCCAAATGTTTTTTTAGTAGGTCATCTGTTGTAGCACGAAAACGGAGAAGGGCCCGGAAGTTGCCATCATTTACAGCAGGCACTTCAGGTGTTATTTGGCCACCTTCCTTTGAGCCTCTCAAGGCTAAGCCTTGCTGTCCACAAAGTTTTACCGTTTCTACAATGGCCATGAGTTTCTTCTTGTTTTCCTCGATCACTTTTTTCTTCTCCGAACTTAATTGTACATCAATAGGCACCATTTTTCCTTCATCCATTTTTCTGATATTTTCTAATGCCAACATGCTGCTTTTGTGGTAAACAGTCGATTCGTGCTTCTTGAAGTAATCGAGTGCTTTCTTCCAGTTTCTGTACGGTTCATTTGCCAATCCTTTGAGAGGTTGAGAACCGACACCAGCAGTCTTATTACATTGCAACAAACATGCTTTACAGAAAGCTGCATCCTCCTTTCTCGAGTAGGCCAACCAATGGTAAGTCTTCAGCCAATGTCCTTGGAAACGAAGATTCCTTTCTCCAGAGCAAGGAAATTTATACTTTTCCGGAGGAGACCAGATGGATTTGTATGCGTTCGTGATACTCATTTCCAATTCCTTGCTTAAAAATAATGCCACATCCCAAGGATGGATTTGATGTAAGCTACCACTAATTGTTGGTTGGTTGGTATCTGTTTCTGTCAGCGATTCAGCATTGGACTGTGCTGGATTTGATACTTCATTGTCTTCATTTGTCGGACTTGATTGAGAGCTGTACCCTGATTTCGGCTGTAAGCAAATAAATAAATAAATTAAGACTATTATTATTTGATAGGCTACCTTATACTTTTTTATGCAACGCATGATTATGATGTATTGAATGAGATTTTTCTGTCAACTTTGAAATAAATTACTGTTTTGATTTGATAACATGAATTTTAACACGTTCGATGCGTTACGGGGTATATACGTCCCGTAATTGATTTTCGTGTGGTGCAGCGGTCATTTTCGGTCAATTTGTCTACTATGCGGATGTGAGTTTTCGCTATTTTTGTAAATAAACTGCTTAATTTTTTATAGTCTACGTACTCCGAGATTTTTATTTAATTATTTAGTACAAAAAATTGTTCGTACCATATATGGGCCGTAACTCACTACTCACTAAAATGTTCTTGCTGACTTTATTAGTTGACCTGCTGAATAGCTTACATTACAATAAAATGTGACAAGAGGCATAGCGTCATCGTTTTCCGGGAATCAGCATGGACGGTTTTATTGCCAAGGTCGTTGTCATTTAGACGTTTAAAAATAGATGAGAAAGCAATGTGTACTGAGGTTTATTTGTGTTTTATTAATACATGTGCGTAAAATAATAAAATGTTAATAAATAAACCTTTTTGTTTTACGCTTGTCACAAAACTTCGAAGAGAAGAATTATGAAAAATATTAATAATAACTTACCTCTTCTGTCCGTTGTTTTTTGCAAAAGTAATTTAACAAAGAATTCGTTCGTTTACTGGACATATTTTACTAATTGTTCAGCACAAAATCGCAAAACGAACTAGGAATAAACAGTCCGTAGTCTATTGGTGGTAGCGATAATTAATGATTAACGCACAAGTCAGTCAATACTGCGCGAACCACACGAAAAATAAAGAACTGGTGTGCCGAATGAACTACGTATATTACTAACGTGTGAGAAAGATGTGAGAGTGTGAGAAAGACGGAGCACTGCCGTGTTTGCTGCACAAGGCGGGAATTGTTCACGAGTTCAAATGATGTGAATACCTCCGGTATTTTATATCAGATTGAAACAATCACTATTTCACTTCCAAACTCGCTGATTTCTCTTCCCAAATGGGGAGGGTTAAACCCCCAAACCCCCCCCTTGTGCACGGCCTTGAACTAATGTTTGAATATAATGTTTTTAATGTGTTAAAAGATTTTGATTTAAATGATGAAAATAATTTGATATAGTTGAGAATTTTAAATGATTTGTGAAAGATAGTAAAAGGTAGATTTTGGGTGATTACTGTTTTGTTAGGACAGGTAGATCAGTCCAAGTTGAGTTTAAAGTGGTAATAGAGAGAATAATATTGTTATTAATAAATATAATGTAGAGTTTGAGATGTAATGGTGACACAGTAGCTATGGGGAAAATATGTAGAGTATTGATTGATATATTGATGTAATAAGTAAGTGGAGATATTTTGTTGTAGTTGAAGTGATGTAATGAGAATGGTAATTAGTTGATGGGAATTTTGTAAGAGGGGGTGGTGTGGTAGGAGTCCGCAACAAAAGGGTTGGGATGGAAAGGGACCATTTAGCGCCAGAAAGGAGCCTAGGTAGAATCGAGGGACCAAATAAGGGAATGAGCTTTGGGAGGGAAAAACACATCCTGAGTACAAAGGGTAAGAGAGTATATTTTTTTATATAAGGGTAGAATGAGGCGATATGAGTTGAGTAGTAAGTTGGGTTTAGAGAATGTTTGATAGATGTTTTTGATAGAGATGGGTGTCATATTAGTTAAAGCTGTTAGTGGTATTAGAGTCAGAGGGGTAAAGATTATAAATGTATACATGCCAAGTGGTAAATCAAGTCATTATGAATAATTAAATCACCCAAACTAATGGAGAGGGAGAATAGTATAGAAAGAGAGTCATAGTAAAATATAGAATTTTAATTGAAATGAGTGACAATTTTAATAGAATTTGAGAATAAAGTAAAGTTGGAAAATGTGTAATTTTGAGTAATTTAAAGGTAAATTTTATTGTTAATTGTAATAATACTATGGTAATTTTAAATGTCTTACTTTATTATGTTGTTGTGTTTGAAGATAGAAATTTTAAAAGATGTTTAATGTATTTTCAGATGTAGCCTATGTATAACCTGTGTAGGTCAAGGTTGTTGACTTGACCCAGTTTGATCAGCTGATGGGTGATGTTGTAAACTAGACCAGTTTTGGAAATGAAGTAATGCCAATTTTGGTTGTTTAATTAATTTAAATAATTTTAAATTTTCTTAATATTGAGAAAAGCATATTTTAATAAAGTTAAATTTTTTTGGAAAAAAAAAAATTTTTGATTTTTGTGCCTGCCATCTAATTGATGTTTTGAAATTTGATTGTATTATTGTTTATGTGTATTACTAGGGTTTTATTGAATTATATTGTTTAGTATGTATGTATAATCACATGTTAGGATAAATGAATTCATGTTTTAAGTGGATATTCAATTTGTTTGTTTTTCTGAGTATTAATAGTAATGAAGAAAATTGATAAATGTAGATAAAAGATTTTTTTGGTTTTGATGAAAATAATAATAATATAACAATCTGATTTTGAACTTAAAAGAATTGTGAATGTAAAGACAAATATTTTGTGACTTTTAAATGATGAGTTTGTTGATAAGATATTATGAGAGTATGTACGAGCCCAGTAACTGCTAAAGGCAGCCCAGTGTGCATGATAAGGGGGAACGTATCGGTTGATGATCTGGCATGGTATAAGGCCAGGGGTTTGGATTTTGGGGTGGCATGACAGAAGGTTAGGTGCGCTGTGGTACATGTCTGTTCGATTTTATGGTGTTGGGATCTTGAATAGAGAAGTCCAGTGATCTCGTTCAGATGTGGCCATAGTCGCCGAGCCAGGGGGGTAGTTTACCCATGATGTGTAAGAACTAATGGGGGTTTGTTGGCACCATATCCTCACCGATCCTCTTAGGGGTTTAACAATGAGATTTCTTCTGTTTCGACAGAAAATTAGTTTGGGTGATTTAATTATTCATAATGACTTGATTTACCACTTGGCATGTATACATTTATAATCTTTACCCCTCTGACTCTAATACCACTAACAGCTTTAACTAATATGACACCCATCTCTATCAAAAACATCTATCAAACATTCTCTAAACCCAACTTACTACTCAACTCATATCGCCTCATTCTACCCTTATATAAAAAAATATACTCTCTTACCCTTTGTACTCAGGATGTGTTTTTCCCTCCCAAAGCTCATTCCCTTATTTGGTCCCTCGATTCTACCTAGGCTCCTTTCTGGCGCTAAATGGTCCCTTTCCATCCCAACCCTTTTGTTGCGGACTCCTACCACACCACCCCCTCTTACAAAATTCCCATCAACTAATTACCATTCTCATTACATCACTTCAACTACAACAAAATATCTCCACTTACTTATTACATCAATATATCAATCAATACTCTACATATTTTCCCCATAGCTACTGTGTCACCATTACATCTCAAACTCTACATTATATTTATTAATAACAATATTATTCTCTCTATTACCACTTTAAACTCAACTTGGACTGATCTACCTGTCCTAACAAAACAGTAATCACCCAAAATCTACCTTTTACTATCTTTCACAAATCATTTAAAATTCTCAACTATATCAAATTATTTTCATCATTTAAATCAAAATCTTTTAACACATTAAAAACATTATATTCAAACATTAGTTCAAGGCCGTGCACAAGGGGGGGGTTTGGGGGTTTAACCCTCCCCATTTGGGAAGAGAAATCAGCGAGTTTGGAAGTGAAATAGTGATTGTTTCAATCTGATATAAAATACCGGAGGTATTCACATCATTTGAACTCGTGAACAATTCCCGCCTTGTGCAGCAAACACGGCAGTGCTCCGTCTTTCTCACACTCTCACATCTTTCTCACACGTTAGTAATATACGTAGTTCATTCGGCACACCAGTTCTTTATTTTTCGTGTGGTTCGCGCAGTATTGACTGACTTGTGCGTTAATCATTAATTATCGCTACCACCAATAGACTACGGACTGTTTATTCCTAGTTCGTTTTGCGATTTTGTGCTGAACAATTAGTAAAATATGTCCAGTAAACGAACGAATTCTTTGTTAAATTACTTTTGCAAAAAACAACGGACAGAAGAGGTAAGTTATTATTAATATTTTTCATAATTCTTCTCTTCGAAGTTTTGTGACAAGCGTAAAACAAAAAGGTTTATTTATTAACATTTTATTATTTTACGCACATGTATTAATAAAACACAAATAAACCTCAGTACACATTGCTTTCTCATCTATTTTTAAACGTCTAAATGACAACGACCTTGGCAATAAAACCGTCCATGCTGATTCCCGGAAAACGATGACGCTATGCCTCTTGTCACATTTTATTGTAATGTAAGCTATTCAGCAGGTCAACTAATAAAGTCAGCAAGAACATTTTAGTGAGTAGTGAGTTACGGCCCATATATGGTACGAACAATTTTTTGTACTAAATAATTAAATAAAAATCTCGGAGTACGTAGACTATAAAAAATTAAGCAGTTTATTTACAAAAATAGCGAAAACTCACATCCGCATAGTAGACAAATTTACCGAAAATGACCGCTGCACCACACGAAAATCAATTACGGGACGTATATACCCCGTAACGCATCGAACGTGTTAAAATTCATGTTATCAAATCAAAACAGTAATTTATTTCAAAGTTGACAGAAAAATCTCATTCAATACATCATAATCATGCGTTGCATAAAAAAGTATAAGGTAGCCTATCAAATAATAATAGTCTTAATTTATTTATTTATTTGCTTACAGCCGAAATCAGGGTACAGCTCTCAATCAAGTCCGACAAATGAAGACAATGAAGTATCAAATCCAGCACAGTCCAATGCTGAATCGCTGACAGAAACAGATACCAACCAACCAACAATTAGTGGTAGCTTACATCAAATCCATCCTTGGGATGTGGCATTATTTTTAAGCAAGGAATTGGAAATGAGTATCACGAACGCATACAAATCCATCTGGTCTCCTCCGGAAAAGTATAAATTTCCTTGCTCTGGAGAAAGGAATCTTCGTTTCCAAGGACATTGGCTGAAGACTTACCATTGGTTGGCCTACTCGAGAAAGGAGGATGCAGCTTTCTGTAAAGCATGTTTGTTGCAATGTAATAAGACTGCTGGTGTCGGTTCTCAACCTCTCAAAGGATTGGTAAATGAACCGTACAGAAACTGGAAGAAAGCACTCGATTACTTCAAGAAGCACGAATCGACTGTTTACCACAAAAGCAGCATGTTGGCATTAGAAAATATCAGAAAAATGGATGAAGGAAAAATGGTGCCTATTGATGTACAATTAAGTTCGGAGAAGAAAAAAGTGATCGAGGAAAACAAGAAGAAACTCATGGCCATTGTAGAAACGGTAAAACTTTGTGGACAGCAAGGCTTAGCCTTGAGAGGCTCAAAGGAAGGTGGCCAAATAACACCTGAAGTGCCTGCTGTAAATGATGGCAACTTCCGGGCCCTTCTCCGTTTTCGTGCTACAACAGATGACCTACTAAAAAAACATTTGGAGACTTCGTCAAAGCATGCGGTATATACAAGCAATAGAATTCAAAATGAAGTCATCTCCATATTTCACAAGAAAATCTTAAGAAATTTGGTAGACAATATTAATAAAACCAAAGCTTTCTCACTACTTGCTGATGAAACATCAGACATTTTTGGTTTAGAGCAACTTTCCATATGTGTGCGTTATACAGCGAACGAAGGTGAGAAATGTGTGGTCAAAGAAGATTTTATAGGCTTTGTACCTGTAACAGACTGCACGGGGAAAAACCTAGCCACAACTGCAGTCAACTTTTTGCAAGAGAATGGAATTGATACATGTTATCTATATGGTCAAGGCTATGATGGAGCGGCGGCCATGAGTGGGAAAATGCATGGAACTCAAGCCTACATTCAAGCAGATCACCCTCTGGCTCTCTATGTCCATTGTGCCTCTCACAGCCTTAATCTTGCTGTGAGTTCGGCCAGTAATATTTCAGCCATTAGAAAGTGTTTGGGAACCATTGAATCCGTATATAACTTTTTCAACTCCCCCAAACGGCAGGCTATTCTGCAAGAAACCATAGCTGAAGTATTACCAGAGGCGAATCACTCCAAATTGAAAAAATACTGTCCAACCAGATGGATTGAACGTCATCAATCCGTATCAATTTATTGTGAGCTTCAAGAAGGCGTGATAGCGGCCTTAGGAAAAATTTCTCAGCTGCGAGAGGCAACAGTGGCAGCTCAGGAGTTTCAACTACTGAGTGCAATTAAAAATTGCCAATTCCAAATTTGCTGCCAAATCCTTCTAGCATGCCATGCCATTTTAACACCCCTGAGCGTGTCTCTTCAGCGAGAAGACCTACATCTGACCGAAGCTGTACTCCTTGCACAACATTCTTTAGAGGAACTTAAAAACATGAGGAAGTCTGCCAGTGAAATGTTCCGCAATATATCTTGAGAAAGCAAAGTCTGTTATGGAGGATTCCGACATCGCTCTTAGTGTTCCACGATTAAGTAAGAAGCAGCAACACCAAAGCAACGTCAAAATCGAGTCACCAGAAGAATATTACCGTGTGACAATGTTCATACCATTTTTAGATGAACTTAATAGTCACATTGAATCTAGATTCATCAAGCATGGTGAAATTCTTAGCAGTTTCGACTGTCTGTTACCTCAGAGGCAGGCGCATTTCAATGAAGACAACTGCCGGACCCTATACAGAACTTATGAGTCAGTCCTCGAATGCATCAATGAAGATGAATTCCTAGCTGAAATTAAAATGTGGTGAAGAAGAATCGGAGATTGTAGTGGAAAGAAAGGAGACCTCGTCTTCCATGCACTGGATATTTGTGAAGCAAGTGAAGCCTTCTTCAGTGTAAGGAAACTTCTGAAAATTCTAACTGTGTTGCCTGTCACCACAGCGACAGCAGAAAGATCATTCTCCACCCTACGCAGGCTGAAAACATATATTAGGCCAGAAGAAAGACTAAATGGCCTTGCATTATTGAACATCCATAGAGAAATTAATGTCTCTAGTGAAGAGATCGTTAATGAATTTGCCAATTCAAACAGAAAAATGTTACTATGTTAATAAAAGGAATTAGTGTAACGTATACAATTTTTATTAATATTGTTTTCGTTCATTTCCTCTCAAGTCTACTTATTATGTGTTACTCCATATTGTAATTCATAAACAGTTTATTGAAATTTTCATTATAGACTACTTTATAGAAAAGAAATTTTCCACTTCAGAACCCCTCCCTTTCAAAAATCCTGCGCACGGGCCTGCATTAGTTACATTGGAAATTAGCAAACAATTTATAAGTGACATTCTACAGCGGATCAGCTGATTTTCTTAGCAAGGTGAATAACCTTACTACAGATGCATTCTACAATTATATGAAATACATATTTTTACAATCCTTATATCTAACATACTACATATAATTAGTACACATCTACATCGCTTCATTGTCTCCCCCTTTTCTGACTCTGCTACAATTAGGTAAACCACCTGCCGGTCGGTCTAGGTATTTACCTTGTTATAACCACATTTCAAAATTATATAAATTACACATTTCATCAATCCTTATCTCTAACACAATAAAATAATACATTTATGAGACAGAATAAACACAGTATAATAAACATACGAACACCTATTTATCAAATCATAATACAATTATTTAATTAGTGCAAGAGCGAGTTCTCATCTTTAGGTTACAAAATTTTAATTCGTTGCTCCCCTGAGCAACCACCCAGCCACACACACTATTGTTTTTTTTCTGTTGGACTGTTGCGCCCATTTGCTTCCACAAGGACGGCATTGGTGGAGGAATTTAACATCTCCGTGTCCTTGCTTCAGCGTTACATTGGAAATTATTTGGATATCATCATATCCCTGTTATAAATTCATACGCCCTTAAAACGGGTCTACCACCTGGCCTTGCTGTTCCTACTCGAACAGAGTGGCAGCCGCTGTTCCATAGTTTCCGGGATTTCCTCTAGTTTCACCCCCCATCAATTTCTAATATAAACCAATTTCAAGCCAGCTATGGTCAAGGTTCTTAATTTATGGCCATAGCTGACTGCTAGCCAAAACCACATTAGTGCTGGTAAGGCAGTAATCGCCCGAAAAGTCGGGGAAATCAACTCTACTTTCAGGCATGTTATCATCGTCATTTATCTGCACGGCACGGCAATTTATAAGGATACAATATAAAATTGTAACAAAGGGTGTGCCGTGCATTTTACGCCATTTTGGCCTCCGATGGAGGTAACACTCTCTGTTACCCCCAACACTTTCCGCTATCTACTGTGGCACATGCCACCACAGCGATAGCACACTAATAACTACACTAAATCTTTCTACAATAGCAGTCCCTACATTCCATTATTATATCACTTCTATAAACACCACTCTACCCCCCAAAATTACCCCCATGTCTTGCATGACAACAAGTTCTAATTTATTTTACACACTTCTTCATGTCCCAACTTTCACTGGTACTACAAATTTTACAATTATTTGGTCACTTATTTACTAAAATTGATATAAATTTAAAATTATAAACATTCCAAACTATATTTTGGTATCTATTTACACTGGAGGCTGACTTTATCCTTAACACTATCTGGGTTGGTAAGGCCGAGATCGCCTGAAAAGTCGGGGTTTTGCTGCAAGGGAAAATTGGAGGCAAAATAGATCCACTACGTGAATTCACGTCCCCCCTCTAAACCAAACTACTCCCCCTCTCCTACCATTTATTCAAACCCGCTGTCTATTTTCCCTCCGACCCCCTTGCTACAAAATTCGTCTTTTCAGACCACACTGAAACTATTGTCAATGGCTACATTTAGTTTTGCCATTAACACTAAAATTTTAATCTGTATGCACTGCCTTTATTAGATGTGCAGCCTCCATTATGTACAAACACTCAAAGGCAGTGCAGGTACGTGACAGGTACACCTGACCGCTGCACCATGAGTGTATATAAAAATAATTTGTCACGCACCTTTAGGGGTCCCCCTCCCCATTCAAATGTGGTGTAAATTTCAACTTTTGACCAATTTTGGTGGAGCCGGACCATCGTTGCGTTCACCACCCGAAGGAAGATCCTCCAACCATGGCCCGCCTCCAAGTTCTGAAAACCACGGCCAGGACTGGTAAGGTCATGACCGCCCGAAAATGGGGGAGGGTCCCTTCTGAAAACATAAGAATCAAATTAAATTTCATCCACACATTAATATTAATAATAAACATTGTTAAAATTCCTATGATGACCAATACAACTTCAAATTTGTAGCGTTGTGCGTCCCCACTATCTCCCTCGTCTCTCTGTTCTGTAACACATATGAATTCTTCATTTTAACTTCTATTACCTCGTACGACCCCTCGTAGAGTAAGAAAAACTTCTTGATCTCTTTATCCTGAGCACTCGATAAATCATGTCGCCGTACTAACACCAGCTGTCCAATCTCATACTGTGTCCACTTACCCTTCATATCATGCCTCCGTTTTCTCTTCTCCACCTTCGTTAATAAATTTTCATTCGCCAGCCTAAGTTTTACATCACGATCCATAATATTGGTTTCTGGTGGATACTCAAATAGTTGCTCCAAAATCCTCGGTGGACGCTTTCCTCATATTAACTCGTAAGGTGTGAATCCCGTCGACTCGTGGGTGGTGCAGTTTAGCCAGTCTTCAATCTTTTGAACATATAGCGGCCACTCGCTGTGTTTTGCGTCACAGTATGCTCTTAAAATCCGGCCTATTTCTCTCATGACTCTCTCTGACTGGTTGGATTGTGGATGATATACGGCAGTGTGCTTTGGGATGATTCCTTCCCATCCTAGAGTCTGGCGCCACTGTCCACTGATGAACTGCGGTCCATGGTCGGACAGGATTACCTTAGGCTTCTCAACATTGATCATGTAGTCTCGTGTTATCTTCTCACTCAACACCTTACTCGTCGCTCTCTTCACACTATACAATCTGACATATTTTGAAAAAGTATCAAGTACAACGAAAATGTACATAACACCACCCCTACCCTTTGGCAATGGGCCGTACAAATCCACTGCTACTAAATCAAATGGTTTCTCTACCTTAATGTAATTTAATTCCCCTTCTACTCTATAATTTACAACTTTGGATTTCTGACATAGTTCCCAAACTCTGTGACAGTACAAAAAGTATGATATAAAAATATGGTATGCAAGGTAGTAAACTATGGTATTTCAATGTTTTAAAAATCATTTATATGTGTGATACAATTTCCCTTGGGTTTCGCATACGACGACGCAGATCAGAGACAACAAAACAATTTCAAGGACAGTAGAATACGTGCCGATAAACAGACTTGTAATGGTTACTGTAACCAATACCGGCTCTACTTACTTCTATCTCATTGGCCAACAACGCCCAACGTCATTAAAACCACAATGACGCTATAAAAATACGTAATCAACAAGACTATTATGTAACGAAGAAACAAAGAACGATGACGTTTACACACACACACGTACGTAGAATTTGCGTAGTGTTGAGTCCCAGTCTATACAATACAGCAGCAGTAGTAACACCTGTCTCACAGGCAACCGGCATTTTACACCGGTTTAGTGTTTGAAATAACTCCAAATGTAATCAAAATGTGAAATGTAACCACCTCAGTAAACTTTAGACAGTGTGCAGAGATTGCTTTTCAAAATTAGAAGTAGAGTCAGTGAATTTGATATGATGTAACAACGCCAGCGGAGGGAACAACATGTGATGCACGTCTAGAACTTCCAGTCGACCAAATCAAAGAAGTGAAAACCCAAATTTATATTTAAAGAGCTCTTTAATCAATCATAGAGATGTGTACACAAAAAATAATTTTGAAATTATAAGTATGAATGCGCGAGAGAAAGTAGGGTGTGCCCGATAATGTCGACATCCCATCGGGGTGTTGGTTTGCGTTTTCTTTTAAAGAATTATCATTAAATTAATTAAATATGAAGCAGCTGCATAATCAATATAAAGATTCTGGTAAATTAATGTTTGATAAAATATAACTGATTTTAGTATGAAAGCGAGCCAATATATTTAATGGCCGCCATATTGGAATATTGTCCGGTGTACACAACTAAAAATGCAGAAATAAATTACGATTGATGTTCATGGTGTCAAAGAAACGTATTCTCATTTCAATTCCTCCTTGTGTCAGCATTCACGCTGAGTCGAATCCTGGACCGTTAGGTAGTAATAATAAGTATAATAACAAAACTGAAGCAAACGAATTCACAAATTATGGTGGATACCATAATTATGGTATGTGTGACAAACGTGTCTGATCGAAATAAAGTAAACAAAACAAAATATAGGTTACTGGTTGTTTCCACATACATATACAGATGTATTTTATTAAGAGTATAAAAACGAGTAAAGTAACAAATGCCGCCCAGAACTAGGGACATAATTGAGTAAAGTAACAACTCTAAGTATTTTTCTAACACGTTTTTCCATATTTCTAAAGAGACAAGATTCCCTTAATACACTCACACACTTCTTTGCCCCAAAATGTCCGTATCTATAGTGACAGTCCCACACTATTTTTTCTATCAATCCTTCAGGTATAACTAACCTCCAATCCCTTTCTCTCCCCTCTACTTTTTTAAACAAACTCCCCTTAAACACCTGAAAATACTGTTTGTACCCAAATTCATCTAATTCTGATTCTACACTAGTTATTATCTTATTTAATTTAGTATCGGCTCTCTGCATTAAATTTATATCTTTCAACTCTTCCCCAAAAAGTTTATCTTCCCTGGACAGTCTATAGATTTCTATTTCTTTAATATCTCTACCAGTTCTATTTATATCTGTGTCTACTCGTGACAGTGTGTCTGGCACCCTGTTCTCTACCCCCTTAATGTATTCCCAAGAAAAATTGTACTCATGGAGAGCTAACACCCACCTGGTTATCCGACTGTGTGTGAGCTTGCACGTGTTCAGGAACGACAGCGCCTTATGGTCCGTCCTGATGATGGTGTTACTGCCCAGCAGATATGTCCGGAACTTTTTTACTGCAAACACTATACTGAGGAGCTCCTTCTCTGTGGTTGTATAGTTGCGTTCTGATGCTAACAACGTCCGGCTGGCGAAAGCAATTGTATGGGTTCTCTCGCCTCGTCCTCTTGATACAGTTCGGCTCCTAGTGCTATATTACTAGTGTCTGTCTGTAAATAAAAATTATTATTGAAATTTGGGTGGTTCATTAAAATCATATCGGCGAACTTATTCTTAATTTCGCAAAACGCTTCTCTTTCATTTTCCCCCCATTTCCATTGTTTGTTCTTCTGCAGCACGGCGCGAAGACTTGCCGTCGTCTGAGCGTAGTTTCGCTGGAACTTCCTGTAAAAATTACACAGACCAAGAAAACTTTGTAATTGTTTTATGTTTTTTGGCTCCGGGAACGTCATGATGGATTCTACTTTGTCCGGATTAGCCCATATTCCTGTAGGTGTTATGATGAATCCTAGAAAGTGTATTTCAGTCTGTAAAGATTTTGATTTATCCCAATTCACAGTTAAACTTCCCTGGTATAATTTCTCCAACACACACTCTAAATGTTCTACATGCTCCTCAAATGTTCTGGAAGCTATCAGAATGTCATCCACATATATAGTCAAAAAATCTAAATTATGAGGCTGCAAAATTTCATCAAGACACTTAATAAAACTAGCTACACTGGTGTTCAATCCAAACGGCAAGCGAGTAAACTGATAATTTTTTCCGTTAAATAAAAATGCAGTGTACTTGCGACTATTTTGGGCTAGCGGTACCTGCCAGTAACCTGCCGTCAGGTCTAACGAAGTCATATATTTCACCCCACTAAACTTCTGAAAAATTTCCTCAATCGCCTCAGGGGACTCTCTATCAGGAATAATAATTTGGTTTATTTTTCTCGCATCAAGGCATAATCTAACTCTCCCGTCTTTCTTTATGACTACCACTAGCGGGTTGGAATAGGTAGATACCGACCTCTCTATAATACCGCCCTCTAACATTCTATCCAATTCTAACTGCACTGCCCCCCTTTTTGAATATGGTACCGGATAACTACGTTGTACATATGGCGCATGCTTCCTCACCTTTAGTTCACACTCATAACCTTTTGCCCTTCCTGGTTCCCCGGCAAACACTCCCCTATAATCCTCGACTACCCGCCACAACGCTTCACGTTGAGAACTCCCCATTGTGCCACCCTCACCACAAAATTTAACCGCTCTATCCGCCCATATTCTCTCCTCACTCACTCTCTCTCTACACATATTCATACTAAATTCCATATCCTATCTATGGCCTTATTTGGTATAACCCTTATACCCGAAATCTTTACTGTATCTAATACCCGTTCAAAATTAACTATTATTTGTTTACCCTCATTGTTCAATTCTAAAATTCTCTTTCTAAAATTGATGACCGCATTATTCCTGATCAGAAAATCATTACCCAATATTACTTCTAAGTTTAAGCCCCTTACAACTAAGAATGTATTCTCATAACTTTCCCCATTTATTAACATATTCAACTGGACTTGTGTTGTAACTCGTTTACTTCTAACACCCGTAATGCCTACAATGGTTACCCCTGCCACGGGCAAAGATGGAATATTTTTGTTAGTCTCTCTTAATTTATTTAGTACATGTTCAGCTATTACGGATACTTCACTACCTGTGTCTATAAGTGTCAAGACTGGCTTACCTTCTATTTCCAGTTTTACCTCCGTCAACCAAGCTTCTGGTCTCATCGTTCCCGCCTCCTCTTCTTCCATCAATTCAGTAGCCATGTCCGTGTGAATTGTGTGATTCTTGTATTTATTTCCATGGACCCCGCAGTTATCCATCGACAATGGCCGGGCCATCCATTGTCCTCATTAGTTTCCCGTCCTCTCAACTGCATTTCTGGGCGTGTACACTCTTCCTGTGTGCTGATTTCCCCCTTCGTTTCTTGTATTCTCTGCTCGTCCTTCACCATTTCTCTGCTGTGTGTTGTTGAATCTTTGCTGCATCCTTGGCTGATGACCGGGCCTCGCCTTCCTACATCTATAACAAAAATGATGGTCAGCATAATTTTCTACCAGACACCCATCACATTTCCATATCGGATATTGTCTGTTTGGCTCTCGACCATCATGTGTAGTTCCCCCGTTTTGTCCTCCTCTTGGTGCATAATTTCCTCCATTGTGCACATTAGGTTGTTGTGTACGTCTGCTCTCTTCCTGGTCCTTAATATTCTGAAAACATCCAATATTTTCTCTAACTCATTTATGTCACTTACCTCTCTCGTCATCAACGTGATCTGTACCTCCCTCGGTAAATGTTTGCTGATGTGGCATACAAACGACTGGAATGGTAATGGTGGTTCTAAGTATTTTGCTTCATTAAACAGTCTCATCGTATAGACTGTAATATTACGGTTGTTTCTCCCAAAGTTCCCTGTTCCCATTATTTGACTGCGCAGTATCTCCTGCTCCTCTTCCGACCAGTATTTATTACGAAAGGCTGTTTCAAATTTTTCATACCTCTCCCATTCATTCCTATGTATCTCCGCCCATATCTCAGAATTACCCTTAAAGCATTTCAAAATTTTTATAAGCTTAACTTCCCAACTACTACCATTAAATTTGTTAAATTCCCGTACTCGATTTAAAAATTGCATTGGATGCACTCTACGGTTCTCACTACAAAAGGTCTCAAGTTCAATTTCATTATTTACATCTCTTGTGATCAATATACGTTCAGTAACATTGCTCAATTTTTGGTTTATTACTAAACTTAATTCATCTTTCACATTACTAATGCTCTGTTCAATTGAATATAATTTTTTATCATTACTACATTCAGATTTCATGCTATTTTTTGTTATTACATTAATTGATTCATTTAAGGCTTGTATTTCTGTTTTACAGGTATTCTCAATTTCATTTATTTTCATGTCTGTATTATTTTTATGTTCATCGATATTCTGACTCATTTTTTCAATTGTCACTACTACACTATTAAGCTTACATTCAGTTTCGGTATTACATTTATTTATTTTAAAATCTATTTCATTATTATATTCATTCATTGAATTTATTAACGTCTCATTATTCTCATTTATTTGTTTATCAACTCTTTCTGATATCTGCCTATCTATCTCATTAATTTTAATGTCTAAGTTTGTTATTGAACTATCTACTTTAGTATTCAACTCATTTAGTTTACTGGCAAATTCTTCATTACTGTTTTCAAAACGCTTATTGATTTCACTAATATGGTTTTTTAACTCACTGAAATTGCTTTCGCATTTTACTTTTTGTTCATGTATTTCGCTTTTCAACTCATCAAATTTACTATTCTGTACATTGAATTTAGCGTCAGAATCACTCTTCTGTTCATTATTTTGTTCTTTTAATTCATTTAGATTACTACTTATATTTTCGGACATTGCTTTCATTAAATTGAATATACCGTCCATCGACAACTCTTTGGCTCTTGTTGTCGTTGGAGTAGATTGTGCTGCTACACTTTTGTCAGTGAAGCTGACTTCTTCATTATTAATTTTGCTTTCCCTACTTAATTTTGGGGTTATTTGAATCCCCGAATCATCTGTACTATCTGATTCATTCGTATTACTTTTACACAAAGTTTTGTCGTCTTGACCTACATTCGGCGTTGAATGTACTTCAAGGCTACTCATAACAGCTGACTCATTAAATTCAGCCATTTCTCTTACCGTACTTTCATTATTATCTGACATTTTTTGAATTATAAATTTATCACATTTATTTTATTATACTGTATTTTAACACTTCTTATTTTACATACCTTAGGTATTCATTAGGTCTTAGTTACATATAACCTAATTTTTCGTATTTTTTACGTATTCTTCACTCAACCCCAAATCACGCTTGCATCTATTGTAGGTGTGGAATTTTAATTATTGAATTAATAAAATTCGTCCCTGTATCGGACGTGCCAATTGTGATTATATAATTAATTACAAATACAAATACATAAATAAAATTATTGTTTTATTCCACTTACCTTTTAAACTGTTCTTCGTCAGGGTTACGTCACACGAACGTCTAGATGCAAACATGATTTAAGGTTGTTTCAATAAGTGACGCAACTCGCATTTTGTGAATTGAAACAAACTAAGATTTTATTTTTTCGTTAAAATTTTTTAAACTTCAAATCAGATTATTTCTTGCCCCTTATCTCAAACAATTATTTCTCCAAAATTTAAAAATAAAAAAATATATGCATAACATTTTTTTTCTGAGATTTACTACATAATTCAGTTACCTTTACAATTACAATATTATACTGAAACATCTTACCTTAATCCTAACAGACAGCCCAGTCTGCTCGCTCACAACATTCACACTATATTATAATTACCCTGTTGTTTAGAAAAACCCCATTTAATTGAAATTGATCATCTACCCCTGCCGGCAATTTAGCGTCTCCCCGTCTTCCTGGCCCATCACTCCCAAACTCCGCTACTTTGTTAGTTCATAAAATCAATTTATTAGTTCATTTTTTGCCGTGAAACTGTTCTCACTATCAAATTTTGACAAAACTGCAATTACTTTTACTGTATGTTGAATTTCACTGATGAGCCCCATTAGGCGTCTACCTGGCCAGGTATGCGTCGGTGAGAGAACTGGGAAGAGCCTTCACCAAAACTCTTACACTTTTAATTATTCGACAAGGCGGAAAGCAATGCCTCCTACTTTGTAGTCATAGCGGTGACACATTCAACACATGGGTTTTTCGTGTTTTAGACGTTGACGATATTGAGTGTTCACTGGTTGACGTCACAAATGTGGGTTGGACTTAAACTTATATCCGCCAGCTCGGACCACGTGTAAGACAAAATTCTCCTCCAAGCCATCTTGTGCGCCTTTCGCTTAGCGTGGGTTAGGCGCTCCGCCGACGTTAGTGCGTTGGGGCGCATTACATTGTTTTGCCGTTCTAAGAATTAAGCATTGGTGTGCGATACGCACATTCCGTTACCATTGTTTCATCACCGTTTCTTTGTTCGAACTAAGCTTTTATAACACGTGGCTGTCCCCACAGATGAAATGAATTGTGAAATTTAATAAAATGAAACCCAAAGTTAATAAAATAAAAAGGCCCCTTTTTTGCCCCATTACAGTCGCCACGATATTTTTGGTTATATATCGAAACCTTAACACTCTACCTTAATAAAATTGGGACAATTTTGCAATCTGACTACCTCCCCATAATAATTCAGAAGAGCCCGGAACGTTAGACGAATCCTTCAGCACAGAACACTAGGAAGTGGTATTGACGAAATAACTACACTAACACATGGTTATATACCAACGAACCTTTTAATTTATTCTACCCAAAACCTCATTTTTAATTATGAAAAACAAAATAAAACAGTAATAAAACAAAACCTTCACTTAATATTTTTCTTTACGTATTCTTAGTCTAACCCTTAATCTAAAAAAAGACGAACCCAGTTTGCCATCCACACACACATACATTTTTATATCCCCTTTTCATTTTGCTCGAGACTTAAAATACTGAATGATTGAAAATTGAATAATGATAGTTGGTTATGTAACGGTCGGCGTTTCTCTTCGCCGCGTGCTACACTAGATGCATCCGAATGTTTGTCAGTCACGTACACTTTTAATTTTCTTCCTTCTGCACTTCACTTATTACATTTCGGGATATTGTTCCACTTATTTATGCCGGTTTATAACTTTCCGTTGAAGCTTAAAGTTTCTTGGTGCCCACGAGTCTCCGCGGGCGGCTGGCCGACGCTGCGGCTAAAAGTCAACTGCCATTACATGAGGCCGGACATCACTGCCTTGCCTGCCAACAATTTCGTCACTGTACACAGCCTTCGTTCTCAAAGTCTTAGTAGCTGCACACATGACACATGGGATTTTCGTGTGTTAGACGTTGACGATATTTAGTGTTCACTGGTTGACGTCACAAATGTGGGCAGACTTAATTTCATTTCCGTCGTGTTGAGACCACGTGTTTAGCAAAATTCTTCTTCAAGCCATTTTGTTTTTCGCTTCTTGGCGTCGTTTAGGCGCTCTGCAGATGTTGGTGCTTGCGCGTTTGTGGGTATGTGTCACACAGTCTCAAAATTCTCAGAATGGTATGGCGTGATCGCACGTTGACGCATTCCATTGTGTTAACTTCGCATTATGCGTTCTTTGTTTGAACAAAACTTTTAACACGTGGCTGATCACACAGGTGGAAAATGAATTTAAAAATATTTTAATAAAAATAAAAATAACCCTCATTTTAGCCCCGTTACAAAGAGATTGAATCCGTATAAGATTTTTCACCAAATTGAGTCTGAATAAACCTTACATAAGATAATAAAAATGTTAAAAAGCAATTAGCAATTGGTAAATAAATGGTGAATGGTGAAAAAATATATCAATACAATCTGCCAAAAATGAAATGGAAACAACTAGAGAATGAAGAAAGGAAAGTCAGGTGCACTGACAGGAAACAACTTTTCATGTTGCAGTAGTAAATATGAGGTGAGATCAACAAGAATTGAGAGTGATTAAATTAAAAAATATATAGTGATTAATACATGGCATTAATCTCCTTCAAATTAGGTTCTTTCTGAATCCACACAGTGCTTCAATTCCTGCAAAACCTCTAGGACAGTGGTTCCCAAAGTGGTCCCCTGGGAGTCCGCAAAAATGTTTCAGGGGGTCCGCGGACACTTTTAAGAAAAAATAGAAAATAGCCTACCACAATTTTCTCACATTTTTTATGCTCTAAAATTTAAATTTTAGAATCTTAAAAACAATTAATAGAAGATTCCAGTACTTTGTTTTTGTTCAAACTAATTGTAACTGTAAAAGTAATTTCAAACTAAAGGCGTTAATAATGTCTTTAAATCGAGCCATGTAGCAGATCTGTTTGTCAGCCGAACTGACTAGAGTGCCACATTAACCCAGAACTGATCGCGGTGTTTTAGTCCACGTATAAGCATTGTATCTCACATATAAGCACTGTATCTAAGCAAAATATTTTTCCGTGTAGCTGGTTTTATGCCAAAGTAGCTGGATTTCGACGCGTGTGGCTGGAAAGTTAAGAAATAAACTTGATGTCGAGAGTGACTTAATATTGAAATTATCAGACATTAAACGTAATATTGCAGAGGTAATTGTTCAAAAGCTGCTTCATTGTTCACATTAAACTATGTTTGATATAATTAATATTGTAATTTTGCAAGTTAACAGAATTTTGATTTTAATACATTTTAATTAAAATATAAGAGTGTACCATGTTTACTGTTTATTTTATTTCATAACTCAGACGGGGTCCTGAAATTTTTAATTTGGGGGGGGTCCGCAGACTGAAAAGTTTGGGAACCACTGCTCTAGAAGTCTTGTTTTGTAATCAACTGTAGCTGCTGTGTTACAGTTATCTCTTCCAATCTTGAAAATGTTGACCCTCAAGCACAATTTTTATCTTTGGGAATAGGAAGAAGTTGCATGGAGTCTGATGAGTATGAAGGTTGTTAAATTATTGGGATGCCACAATTGGCAAAAAACTGTTGTGCAACATGGGCTAAGTGTGCTACAGCACTGTCATGATGCAGCTCCCAGCTGTGCGATGTTTGGAATTGATGACTTTTTCCGGGCACAGCATCTCGCAAATGGCGAAGAACTCCCACGTAATACATCTTTGTTACAGACTGTCCTGTTGGAGCATAATAATGATGAAAAGTGCCTTCATAATCAAAAAAACGTGATCAGCATTGCCTTTACCTGGCTGTAATCTCCTGGTGGTGTGAAAAATACTACTTACAGACCTACAGAAACATACAATAAACTGAAAAGCTAGGACAAAATTATCTGCTAATTTGTTTTATGGTCAAAACTTATTAAAAAAAGCGGTGTTTGTTATACGCAATGTAACAGTACAGAATGGGGTAATGTCAATTGCAGTAATTATTAAATATTGTGGCACAACCCAAATTATAAAATGAAATCAAATCTGAATTTCCAAGTGCCAATTGCAAACACGTGGTGGTGAGTCAACGGTTATTTTGAGATGTACATGTTGGGGCGTCAACCAGATCAAATCATCTGGGGAGTCATCGACAAATCAGCGAACGCGAAATTCGCCATGGCCATATATGGACACTAAAAGTCAACACAATATATGACGTCTAAACAAATTAATGACGTGCGGCAGTTATATTACAATGTTCATACGTCACCGAGACTTAAAATGCTTCTGAAACGTTCGCTATGATGCGAGCAATATGGAAGTGGTATGGCGTGACCAATGAAAAAAGGTGACGATCAACCACTGCCTGGTCCCAGTCTACAAGACGTCTTTAGTCCGGCTGGGCGTTATATTAACAAGTTCACAAAAATACTCAAATTTAGTGTTCAAATCAGTATAAAATGTAGCGAAATAACAGTAATACAAAATTTAAAAACAATGTAAGCAGTGAGTGGCCGATCAAATCAACATCACAATCCAGTTTTGGGACAGTTCGACGAACATCAGAAGAAAATGCGTAACAACCAAGGCATGACACAGGTCAAGACGAGAAACCGCTAAGTACAGTGAATACATCGGCCAGGTACCTGGTGAAGTGCACCACCTTAAAATTTGTTTCTTTAAATAAATAATGAGATCTCTAGTGTAAAATGGGGAGGGAAAGAATGAGTGAGAGAGAGAAAGCGAGAGCGTACGTACTGGTTATCTTTTAATTATATAAAGTTAAGTATTATTGTATAAGTCAAGCTCAAAATATAAAACCATTTGTTTACTTGCCAAAAATGGGAATAATTGTTCTCACAAAGTAAAAGTATAAACGTAATAAAAGAATGTCTTTTCAAAATGGCCACGTGCATCTTATTGCGTAGTAACCTTGGTCTGTGTATAGTCGTCAATACTCGTCTGACGGACATGGGAGATTCTGAGTTTGAAACAAGTCAGTAAAGCGTGTTGCGTTTAGATAATGGTTTGTATTTTTAACCAGAAAAAATACTGGCGACCCTCGGTAATGAACGAAGTAGAAGGTAAGTGGTAGTTTACGCAAAGTAAGTAATGTTTTTGGAGGGGCGAGTTTGGGTAGACAAAGTAAATGAATGTTACAGCAATTTTTTGTGTTTATTATATTCAATATCAGGGTGACCGAGCTTTGCTCGGTTTTCACATTTATTTATAAATATACAGACGTTCATCTTCTGGCTGTTCCTGTGGTCGCTGGTTAAAGTCAAAAGTTCGTTTTTTTGGAGGACGTCCCTTGGTAGGCATACCACTTACCTCAGAGAATGCAAAAAACACAACAGCGTATAGAGAACACTTAATAGTTTAGATTATGTATATCAGATAGATTGTACAAAAATCATTGCGCAGAAACCCACAATTGTATGTCTCAACTCTTAGTTTGTTTATTTACAGTCATAGCAACATCTGTTTATATTATTTATAAACATCGATACTGCGCTGTTTAGGCCGCAGGTTAAAGACCTATAAAGACCCTACGGTATCGTTAGATCCATTTCAAGGACATACATAGATTAGCTTGTATGTCTCAACTCTTAGTTTGTTTATTTACATTCATAACAACAGCTATTTATATTTATTTATAAACATCGATACTGGGATTGTATGTCTCAACTCTTAGTTTGTTTATTTACATTCATTGCAACAGCTATTTTATATTATTTATAAACATCAATAAGATCTATTCTTTATGAACAGAATTAAAATTAACGTTTTAATTTCAAATAAAAAATATTTTTTAAAAATATTTGTTGCTGGGTGACAGAGTTATAACAATAGCAATTGTTGTGTGAATATTTAAACCTACATGAATTAAAATGTATACTTAAAAGACCCTACGATTTAGGCCTTAGGCGATTTTTGCAGAAAATGAGACCTAGCCCAATCGATTTTTAGTGTCCAAATACGCTTGTATTTGTACCAAATACGCTCGAAAGTACCAAATTTCGAGAAAATCGTTAGAGCCGTTTCCGAGAAAATAAGGACATACATACAAAGATTGCTCGCTTAATAGTATAAGATAATATAAAAAAAGTAGTAATAATGATTGCCTACTTTACAATTACTATTTTACTAAACAAAATATTAGTCACAGTTTTTAAAATTTTTCTTTTACTTTTTTATATATTTTATGGTATAGTAAAACCACAATTAACTGGTAACAATGTATAGTTACTTCTTTGGGGTGTTTCTCAGCTAATGCTAGGAATCATACACTCAAAGAACTTTACTCCACAGCTTTTAAAAATCAATTTTATTAACCCTTTCACTGGACTTGTCCTTTGGGAGGGACATAAACAGCAATATGCAATGCTTTTAACCGCACACAGGACCTCATAAGAAACAATGCGTGCAACCTGCGCGCCCTAGCGTTGCATTTACTAACTACAGACGTAAACAAATGTCGATGTGTATTGAACAGTACAAGGTGTGCTTATGTTTGTTAATGTTTATAAATATTTACTGTGTTTAGATTTGTTATTTTGCCTTACACTGCTTTTGTTGGTAAGTACAAATGTTACTTTAGCATTGGCCTTTATTAAGTTACATCATGTTTTTATATACGTCTGAACAGATGTTTCAAAATTTATGTTCTGCTGCAGGAACAAATACACTTTAGTGCAAATGCATGTATGAAAAAGTAATTTGTATAGGGATATTTTCTGAAGCATTATGGGCACAGTAAATAATTATAAGTACTTTCTTTTGCTTCAGAAATTGTCAAGTCAGAGTCAAAGTTTCTTACTGACAAACAAATACTTCAGTTGATGGAAAAATGATGACATGTCATAACCTAACTTAACCATCTAACCTCCACAGAACCATCTAAAAGGCACAGACATGAGTCAGACCTGTGTTAGACTAAAGATATGATGGGTATCATCATTTTCCAGAATATGATGAAAACAAGACCAACTCAAGATGCAAATTAGAGGGGTGTAAAGAAAAAACACGTGTTTTGTAAAAGAGTTGTAATGGTACAATTATGGTACAATTTGTAATTACCCTAAATATGGTATATAAAACCATAAATATTGTATTCCTTAGTTTGGTCATAATTAAACAAACATTAAATAACCTGTATGAATATATCGTGAGTGGACTGTATAATATTTGCCAGGATTTGGATCGATTCGTAGCAAAAAACCGTGAAGCCTCACAAAAAACAGTATGTCATTTGTTGCGATAAAAGTGACGATCCTTAATGACGTGAGTGGTCAGGAATGTGTTTTTGTCAACAACATGATGCTGTCAACAGCTTAACAAAAGGCTTGTGACGTAGATTCACCCCACCTCGGAAATATGTAACAAAGACTCGGCGTCATTTCATCAGCAACAGTGATCGCAGCCGGCCGGCAGATCGTTCACGCCAAGTGAATTTTAACTTTTGAATCACTAGAAGTGGTTAATAAACTATATAAATAACTACAGTGTACTCCAAAATGTGACCGGGAAGTGTACACGGTAAACTCGCGGTACGCGAAGTTTTACCGCACGGAAACTGCAACCAACAACTACACGACTTTTTGGTGAGAACGTTCCATCAACACACATATACATATTTTATTTCCACATCAAACTTAATTTGAAATGACCAAAATAACAAATAACAGGAAGTAAATTCAAGTATTCAAAATTTCAATTTTCAAAATGAGCTCATAAAAATAATAAAGAATTCTACCAGGATGAGAGAGAGAGAGTGAGAGGGCGAGTGGGTAATTTCTAAGTGCTGGGTTGTGCGCAACAATATATAAAGATATGTATATCTATATTTACATAATATTACATAATAACACCTTTTATATTACATGTTATGATTTTGGAGGGTAAATTTATTTTAAAACGCCCATGGCGTAATATGTGGGTCTAATCGTTTTTTCAAGATGTATTAAAATACAAGTTCAATACTAATAAAAGTAATTTATATATGGTATTTTGTGTATGTTTTATTTCAGGTAATCTATTTCACAAAACTAGTTCATGTTGCACGAACTCTGGCCCGAAACGTAAATTTATGTAATGTTATTTTGTACAACATGGCGCCAGATGTTAAACGTGATATTTACTAGTACAGACAAAAAATACAATTTTAATGATAACGAATTAAACGATAAAAAGCCATAAGTTACAATTGGCGCGTGCCAAACATGGACTCGACATAAAATATAATTTTATGTAGAGTACACCTACCGGTATGTGAAATAATTACCTGAGATAATAGCGTTATAGTACGCAAAGCGTGCGCAAGGTAAGGTTAAAATTTTAGGTTATAAATAAATATGTTTTAGTAACAAAATAATACAATATGAGTAATAAGGATAATATTGCAATAGAAACCAGTACCGCTGAGGTAAATTTAACTAGTGAAATGGATGTTCAGCCAACTCCAATTAGTCAGACTGACGAAGCAGATACACCTGTATCTGTTGTATGTGTATCTGTGCTTCTGCAGAGAAGGTCTCTACATCCATTTCAACAATGTCAGAAAGTAAGTGAGACAGTACTGCTGCAATGATGCAGCTCTTATTAAACAAATTCGATGAACAGAGTGTAAAATTCGATAATATTGACAAGAAACTAGATGAGCAGAAAAGCGATTCTAATATTAAATTCACAAATTTGAATAACAAATTCGATAGTTTTGATATCAAGTTCAATGAACTAAAGAATGAAATCAAAATAAGTCATGATAATCTGGTTAAGAAGGTTGACAAGGTAATCACAAAACTAGATGAGAATTTAAGTCAATTAGTAAGTCAATTAGAAAGCCAGAAGGTAAATAGTAGTACCCAGAAAAATGCAGTACTGAATAATAACGTATTTAAAAATGATAACTCAAATAATGAATGTACAGATAGTAAGAATATTACAAGTAGTAAGAATGTGGTGTTAGAAAATGATAATGAAAGTATATGAGTGAAAATGAAATGTTTGAATTTATTGAGTCAGAAAGAGAGTTGAGAGAAAGTATTTTTGTACAAGGAGTGCAGGGGGTAGAATTTTCTTTTGATGTTGTGTTAGGGGGTGAAGACAAGTCTTCACGTAATTTTTATAAGGACAAGAGTTCTTTAAATTTATATTTGGGAGACGAAAGGTCTACAAATAAAGTTTCTTGGTGTTTTTGTGTACCTAATAAGCGGTGCAACAATTTTATGTTAGGGACCCCTGCATATTTGGAGAGAGAAAGTGTAATTTGGTGTTATGGAGAGAAATGTATTAACAAAGAAAGTATAGAGAGATATTGTGAGAAAAAGAAAGTAATCAAATTTTTTAAAGTAAATAGAAAATACAGAGAATTGATAGGGAGGTTAGGCATAGATAAGGTGGATGAAAATAATGAATACTTACCTTATAATAACAATGAAATTGAAATAAGAATAAATGATGATAATGGTATTAAGTACTTACCTGTGGTAGAAAATTATGAGGATAATTATAAAATAAATAACCAATTAATGACATATGATAGTACTGAGATAAACGGAACCCTACTCGATCGTGACTTGAAATATTTGTTTGATAACATTTGTATAAATGAACATGAATATAATGTTACTATTCATAAAATTTATTTATTAAATAATAAATTAAATAGACCTAAGATTCGTTTGTTATACAACGATGGTGGATAGACTGTTTCAATTGTGTAATGAACATTAAATATATATGTGTAAAGTGGTATTGAATTGGACTCCTATGGACTGAGTTTGATAAATAACAAAATAATGAGTTGGAGTGTATATTTTTCATTGTTTTATATGTATTTCTGTGTCAATGTATTTATGTATTTTATGTATTGTTACAGGTATATTTTTTATGTACACCAGTATGTATTATTATGTATTTTAACATGTTTAATAATATTTTTTAAATAATGGAATAACCATTAAAGAGTAATCATTCTTTATGACTAAAAAATTATGGTACAAAAGAAAGTTGTACTTTATAACAGAAGTAAGGTATTAAGTAATAGAAAGTTTCTATGAAGTAAATTATTAATTAATTGGTAATGAAGGTAATTCCTTATGAATAATAATGTAATAAGTAAGAATATATATATTTGAATTTTGAGAGGTATTGTTATGAGTAGGTGAGAGATGAATATTATAAGACAAATGTCAATGATTACAGTAAGGTAGAATGTTTAAACAGGGATAGAGCCTGGGGATAGATAAAATGCAGGTGAGTTTAATTGAAGTTAATGGGAGTTAGATAGTTAAGAATTTTGAAGTAATACAAAAAGAATTATTAGATATTTAGGGACACAGTAGTTAGTGATTTTTGTAGAGGTGAATAAAGTAAAGGTATAAACATATATTTGTTGTTAATAATATGTTGTAGTGGGGGTGAGGTGATAAGGAGTAGCCAACCAATAGTGTTGTGGCAGGTAATAGCGTAGTTTAAGGGAGTGTTTGCCGAATTATTTTGGAAGGGCAAAAAATTATGAATGTATATAGCCAGTTAGGGAACACCCAACCCATTGCAAAGACGAGCGGTGCCATAGGATTTAAATGAAATTAGTAATGGTGTTTATAATTGAGATATTGGTGTCATGATAGGTAAATTTGGTTGTCAGTTAGAAGAAAGGTGAGTAAGATTATAATAAAAAGTAGAGTGAATATAGGAGTCACCCAGACTAAACAATGATTAGAATGTGAAAGGTTAGGTAGTTAGGTAGGTAGGAAGTTCAGAATAGAAAGGTAATGAAAAATGAATAATGAAATAATAATATTATAAGAATGTAATAATAAATTTAAAATGAATTTTATAATTATAATAAATAATAATTGATGTCTAATTAATTAATTAATTGAAATTGTAAATTTTATATTTTAAATGCAATTTTAATGCAAATCTTAATCAAGCTTAAATATGTAATTACAAAACTATTTCAATGTATTACTGTATTAATATAATTAATGTATCAATGTGTATTATTATGTAAAATGTATTATGTATTTATGTTATAACATTTTTAACATGATGTATGGAAATAATGTGTACAAAGGAATATTACCTGTTAATAATAATAATAATAATAATTTTAATCTAACCATTCAATAAGATTTATAAATAAATAATACCATACAGATTTATTAATTCTTTTATATCAAGATAATTTGTTTTTCTCCATGTTTGGGAGATTTATAGTGGAATTTTCATATTTTTTATTATACTTTAATTCTTTTATATCAATATGTTTCTGTTATAATTTCTTTTATACTTTATAATTATAAAATGGAAAGAGATAAATATTATCGATAGAAATTGAAACAATTTATAAATTCAGGGTTGTCAATATTGCGAAAGGAAATTCTTTATAATTCTTGGGAGTTACGTTTTTAGTAGGATAATTTTTATAACTAGATTTTAATCATATATCAAGAAAACCCAGTGCTTAGGAGCACAAACCAGCACCTAGCTAAGGGGAACCAGATCATTTCAGGGTAGAGTGATTTACCAAGTCACTATTTTAATATTTATCATTTATTGTTTCAGTGTTTGGTGATATGACAGCGGTCCTGAGCTGGCCAGCGCGTCAGAGCAGGGGCGTTAAGAGCCTAAGTGGCCTTATGGTGTTGGGATCTCGAAGGAGAAGTCTAGTAAGGTCATGTAGGTACTGTCATCATCATCAGACCAAGGGTGAGTTGTTATTTTCTTTTATATAAAATTGTAAGGGGGTTGTGGCGACTTATCCTGGCTGATCCCTTTAGGATGTATGAAAGGGTCAATGAAAGTTTTTGTGCTTCGACACACAATCTTTCATTGAGGGGGTTTTGTAATGGTACAATTATGGTACAATTTGTAATTACCCTAAATATGGTATATAAAACCATAAATATTGTATTCCTTAGTTTGGTCATAATTAAACAAACATTAAATAACCTGTATGAATATATTGTGAGTGGACTGTATAATATTTTCCAGGATTTGGATCGATTCGTAGCAAAAAACCGTGAAGCCTCACAAAAAACAGTATGTCATTTGTTGCGATAAAAGTGACGATCCATAATGACGTGAGTGGTCAGGAATGTTTTTGTCAACAACATGATGCTGTCAACAGCTTAACAAAAGGCTTGTGACGTAGATTCACCCCACCTCGGAAATATGTAACAAAGACTCGGCATCATTTCATCAGCAACAGTGATCGCAGCCGGCCGGCAGATCGTTCACGCCAAGTGAATTTTAACTTTTGAATCACTAGAAGTGGTTAATAAACTATATAAATAACTACAGTGTACTCCAAAATGTGACCGGGAAGTGTACACGGTAAACTCGCGGTACGCGAAGTTTTACCGCACGGAAACTGCAACCAACAACTACACGACTTTTTGGTGAGAACGTTCCATCAACACACATATACATATTTTATTTCCACATCAAACTTAATTTGAAATGACCAAAATAACAAATAACAGGAAGTAAATTCAAGTATTCAAAATTTCAATTTTCAAAATGAGCTCATAAAAATAATAAAGAATTCTACCAGGATGAGAGAGAGAGAGTGAGAGGGCGAGTGGGTAATTTCTAAGTGCTGGGTTGTGCGCAACAATATATAAAGATATGTATATCTATATTTACATAATATTACATAATAACACCTTTTATATTACATGTTATGATTTTGGAGGGTAAATTTATTTTAAAACGCCCATGGCGTAATATGTGGGTCTAATCGTTTTTTCAAGATGTATTAAAATACAAGTTCAATACTAATAAAAGTAATTTATATATGGTATTTTGTGTATGTTTTATTTCAGGTAATCTATTTCACAAAACTAGTTCGTGTTGCACGAACTCTGGCCCGAAACGTAAATTTATGTAATGTTATTTTGTACAACATGCCGCCCGATGTTAAACGTGATATTTACTAGTACATACAAAAAATACAATTTTAATGATAACGAATTAAACGATAAAAAGCCATAAGTTACAGAGTAAAGTGTATCTATGCTTCCAAAAAGCCAGAAACTGTTTTAAAAAATTTCATTGCACCTAGCTTGTTCTTTTCTTAACAGTTACATGTCATATTGTGAGAAATAAATTTTTTTAAGGAAAAATTTTATCTTTTTGTCAAGTTCCTAAACTGGATTTGTCCCTCCATAAGGACATGTCAGAAAAAGGGGAGTGTGTTTTTGATTTTTTGTGCACTAAATTTCTTTAATTTTTCCATAATCAACTTTGTGTAACAGTACATAATGACCCAATACCATAATTATGGGATTTAAGGGTAAAATTTTATGTTTTATTGTTTAATCATTAAAATACAGAATGGTTAGGTCCATTGTCCCTATATACGGAGGAACAAAGCAGATTCAGCAAGAGTACCATACCAAGGTCACCGGTGGACGTGCGGGAGTCGGTAAAGGCCATGGCTGTGTTTGTGACGAATGACTGTAAATATGCATTGTGATTGGATAATAGCACTGTTCCGTCATAACCAAAAACAATGACGCACTGATTACAATACATGCAACGAGGCGTTGTCCAGTATGACAAAGCTTGGTGACGTAAAATACACACACACAAGCGCAAATTTACATTTGCCTCTTTCTCAATTCAGCGTAGTTCTTCAAAGGATCAACAGCGATGTATCGCTGTGTGATCAGTTTTATAACAAAAGTTTATTACAACTAGACTAAAAATTGCTAGTATAATGGTGGAGCAATAAAGGCTCGAATTTAGTAACAGTATGAACTATAACATGTAGAATCAGTGCTTATATTTACTTAATTAAAAACTCAGCAGAACTTGAGGCGAACACCGGCCATCAACATGGGCGTCAACCAACAACAGCGAAGGAGCAACACCGACCAACACTAAGAGAAGTCCAATTTATTATTTTAATGAGCTCATTAATCAAGAATAATTAATTAAACGAATGTACTTGTAATAGGGTGAATGTGTGTAAGAGTGAGTGAGTGAACACATGGCCATAAACATCTATGCCGAGGGCATTGGTTTGTGTGTGACTTGAATACTAATTAATAAATGATTAAAGCTGCAGCAATATAAAAGTTACAATGATCTTGATTTAGAAACCAAAAAGGGAGTATTAAGAACGATTTTGATAATTAAACTAACCACCATTTTGTTTTGGTAGTCTTGTACGACGCCATTTTGGCCACATGGTTGTGTATGCAATATATTTGGAGAATTAAAATTTTGGTAGTTACTCAATATAATACAGTGTTATCATTTGTGTCACCTTCTGTGTATCAAAAATCTCGCTGTTAATGAATCCTGGCCCCTTAGGTAAAAAGCATGTTAAAAAGAAGAATATGAGCCCGGCAGTGACTGAAATTGGTAAGTACACATATGTACCATATTATGGTACTATTTATACATATGAATATCAATATATGTGTGTAATAATTAATGTAAAAGTAGGTAGTTTGACAAATGGCGCCCTTACTGTGGACATTATATAAAATTATTTTATATAAAACAGGCCAGATTTGGAAACAGAGAAGGTGATACAAGACGGAACATAACCTAGTACACAAGGGGTTATGTTGACTAAGTAAAGTAACTAGTAATTGCATAGTTAAGTATAAATAAAAGTAAATAGTCATTTAAATAATTAAATTAACGATGGCAGAAAATAATAATAGTCTGGAAATGGACAATACAGACACGGAATCCATTTTAGTAGAAAAACATGTTAGCTCAACACCTAGAGTAGGTGGAAATAAAATCTCGTTAGAAGATCTATTCACGTTAATTAGTGATAAATTCGAACAACAGAATATCAAATTTAGTACATTTAATGTAAAATTAGATAGTTTTGAGAATGAGCTCAAGAAGCAAAATACCTTACAAAATGTAAAATTAGATCAAGTAGAGGAGAAATTAGACAAGAGACTTAATGAGATACAGTTAGAAAATAAGAGTAGAGAAATAGACAGATTAGATAGAAACAAAAACAAGGTAAGTGGGGTAGAAAATTATGATAATATAAATAAAAGTATGATATTGGAAAATGATTATGTAAACAGGGGTAGTAATAATGAGGTTTTATGGGGAATAGAATATAATAATGATGGAATGATAGTGTGTGTTAAAGGGTTAAAGACAGTGTGTAGAGAAAGCATAATTGTAAAAGAATTGCAGGATTTAGATTTGTCCCTTAATGGTGTATTTGGGGGTGATATACATGTTTTTAGGAAGGACAAGAGTGCCTTCGGTGTAGATTTTGGAGACAAAAGGTCTGCAAATAGTTGTCCCTGGATTTTTTGTGCACCTGATAGGTGGTGCGAGAATAAAGTTGTAGTGCCCTATGCAAATGGGGAGAGAGAGAATGTGATTTGGGGTTACGATAGGAGTTATTGTGAAAGAGAGTTGTGTGATAATTGGGAGATAGAGTTATATAGAGTATGTAGAGATTATGAAGAGTTGATAGAAAGGTTAGGTGGAGAGAGAAGTGATAAATATAATAAAAACTTACCTTGTATTGAAACTGAGGTAGTAGGAGATGATGTTGGTAACAATAATGACTTGATAAAATACCTGATTATGACTAATTACACTAAGGGTGACTGGACCATACCGAATGTTGACAAGTTTTATGATATAGTAATGTGGAGTAATCCTGCAGAGTATTACTATGGTATAATGGACAAAATAAATTTAAATAGTTATTATATTACAAAAGAAGATATAATGTACTTAATTAAAAATGAGTTATGTATACGTAAGATAAGACTATTATTTGACGATGGAGGGTAGACCTTTTATTGTGTTTATGAACATTTAATTATGTGAACAGTGTTTTTCAGGATGGACTGTTTAGGACTGATTATGGTAAATGATTAATTGGTAATGTGGATTGTATATTTTGTGTATATTAATGTCAGTGTATTTGTGTATTTTTGCTGTTGTGTATTTTATGTATTTTTTTGTGTAAACTATGTACTGTGAAATTTTAAATAATTGATAAGGAATTTAAATGATATTATGAGATTCAGATTCTAATGGTTAATAAATGAAGCAGGTAGGTAATATATTTGGATCTGGAGATGTATTGTTGTTAGTAGGTAAGTGATGAATTTTCTAGTGGTATATTAAGGTGAAATGTTGTAAAAGGAGTTTGGGTAATAGTGATAAATAAGGGCATTGGAGTTAGTTAAATAGAGTTAATGGGAGTTAGTGAAAATAAGAATGTTGGGATGCTGATAAAATATAAAGAGGTGTTAGATATTTTAGGGACACAGTGGTTAGTGATTATATGTAGAGTTGAGTAATGTGAATGGTAATTATATTTGCTGATGGTGATATTTTGTAATAAGGGTATTGGTGTAGGATTCCGCAATGAGAGGTGTTGGGACAGGAAAGGACCGTTGTGTGCCGGAAAGGGTTATCTGAAAGGGTCAGGAACCAATGATGGAATGAGCATAGTGAGGGAACACACATACTAGTACAAAAAATGAGCGGTGCCAGAGGATTTAAATGGGATTTGTGAAGGGGGTTATTATAGAGATATTGGTGTCATATTATGTCAATGGTTAGAAGCGGTTAGTGGAAAAAAGGGGTAGTAAGGTTAGGTTGACAAATGCCAAAATAAGATATAGAGAATAATGAATAATAGAGAGTCACCCAAACTAGTAAGGATAAAAGGGTTAGAAAAAGAAAATTCATGGTAGGAAGGTAATTGTAACTGAAAGGTGAATGATATATTTGAAATTGTTGTATAGAATCTGATAATGTTAAATAATTAAAAGTTAATAGAGAATTGTTGATAGTAATGATGTGATAAAGTTTTGATACAAGTTGTGTCAATGTAAATTGTTTAATGTAAGATAAATGTAACAATGTTAATATGTAATGTACAATGTTTTATGATGTTTTATTATGTTGATGGCAATAGTGTGTGTGGTTAGGAGGTCATTACAGGGGTAATGACGTTAACAAGTGTCAAAGAATAGTAGTTTTTAAAAGTTGAAAGTCTAAAGGTACAAATGAAGTTATGCAAAAATATAGTAGGATGCCATTTACAAAATAGGTAAATGATTATAAGTTGAGTAATAAAATTTGAATAATAAACGTGTCTGCCATAGTAGTTGTAGGTTGAATTTGTAGAAATAAGTAGGTGAAGGTATTTTGGGGGAATATTAGAGAATTGTTGATATATGGTGTTATTTGTAGTTATATATATAGTTTGTTTTCTTACAAGGAAGAAATTGAGTTTGGTGGTGGTAAAAGAATATACATTTTAGAGTCTTGTTGTTGTTATGTTAACTTTTGAATTAGAACAAACCAATGCCCCAAACATAAACCAATGCGTCTAAAAGGGAACATATCACTTGTAGATATGGAAGTGTACTAGACCACTATTTTAAATTTTTGTATGCAATGTTTCAGAGTTTTGTGGTGTTGTGACCGCGGCGTAGAACAGGAGCGTAGAGTGCCTCATGGCCTTATGGTGTAGGGATCTCTCAGGAGAAGTCCAGTAAGGTCAGAGGGTGCGATCAGCATCATTGGACCAAGGGTAAGTGATGAAAAATTTTTATATAGTAACATTACAGGGGGTTGTGGTGACATATCTAGGCTGATCCTTTTTTGGAAAGTGTGAATGAGTCAATGAAAGTTTTTGTGTCTCGACACAAAATCTTTCATTGAGGGGGTTTGTAACAGTACATAATGACCCAATACCATAATTATGGGATTTAAGGGTAAAATTTTATGTTTTATTGTTTAATCATTAAAATACAGAATGGTTAGGTCCATTGTCCCTATATACGGAGGAACAAAGCAGATTCAGCAAGAGTACCATACCAAGGTCACCGGTGGACGTGCGGGAGTCGGTAAAGGCCATGGCTGTGTTTGTGACGAATGACTGTAAATATGCATTGTGATTGGATAATAGCACTGTTCCGTCATAACCAAAAACAATGACGCACTGATTACAATACATGCAACGAGGCGTTGTCCAGTATGACAAAGCTTGGTGACGTAAAATACACACACACAAGCGCAAATTTACATTTGCCTCTTTCTCAATTCAGCGTAGTTCTTCAAAGGATCAACAGCGATGTATCGCTGTGTGATCAGTTTTATAACAAAAGTTTATTACAACTAGACTAAAAATTGCTAGTATAATGGTGGAGCAATAAAGGCTCGAATTTAGTAACAGTATGAACTATAACATGTAGAATCAGTGCTTATATTTACTTAATTAAAAACTCAGCAGAACTTGAGGCGAACACCGGCCATCAACATGGGCGTCAACCAACAACAGCGAAGGAGCAACACCGACCAACACTAAGAGAAGTCCAATTTATTATTTTAATGAGCTCATTAATCAAGAATAATTAATTAAACGAATGTACTTGTAACAGGGTGAATGTGTGTAAGAGTGAGTGAGTGAACACATGGCCATAAACATCTATGCCGAGGGCATTGGTTTGTGTGTGACTTGAATACTAATTAATAAATGATTAAAGCTGCAGCAATATAAAAGTTACAATGATCTTGATTTAGAAACCAAAAAGGGAGTATTAAGAACGATTTTGATAATTAAACTAACCACCATTTTGTTTTGGTAGTCTTGTACGACGCCATTTTGGCCACATGGTTGTGTATGCAATATATTTGGAGAATTAAAATTTTGGTAGTTACTCAATATAATACAGTGTTATCATTTGTGTCACCTTCTGTGTATCAAAAATCTCACTGTTAATGAGTCCTGGCCCCTTAGGTAAAAAGCATGTTAAAAAGAAGAATATGAGCCCGGCAGTGACTGAAATTGGTAAGTACACATATGTACCATATTATGGTACTATTTATACATATGAATATCAATATATGTGTGTAATAATTAATGTAAAAGTAGGTAGTTTGACATTTGTACATCTATTAATTTTTTTTTAAATTTTTTGGTCAAGTGCCAGTGAAAGGGTTAATTTAATTTTACCTAGTAATAACTGAATTTCATTCAGAACTGTTGACAAGTTCTGCAGCTCAAGGAGATTACCAGTATTAAGTTCAAAGAAGCAAAAGAAAGATCAGAGACAGTGAAGTCAACTCTTAATCCTGTGCTAAAAATTATTTAATAAAACTGCAATAACATCAATATTTTTTCCTTTCACTAATTTTATTTTCAGATTAACTTGCCTTTCATATACCTGATCACAGGCCTGCTCTTATAAAGGCTGGTTAGAAGACATCCTACTAATTGTTTTTCTGGAGAGTTTTGTAACCAAAGGACACGCAACTAATTTATGATACAATGATACACTTTAAATTAAAAAGTATTCATTTATTATTAATTTATTCACTTAATGATCAATTATCAAATCATTATATACATATTATACTACAAATGTGGATTATATAATTATGATATTTTTACATATTACTTTTTACAATATTCAGTGTTTGAATGTATTAAAATTATGTTTTAGTTACTAATATAACTAAAACATTCACACAAATTTTTTCAAGCAACATTCATCACAGTAAAAGGTAGAATACAATACATACAACTTTTAAAATGCATTTTTACATTATTCATTCTGTTATTAAATACTGACAATTTTACAAAATAAAAGACATCCTAAATAGAATGCTGAGTTAATTAAAATACATAAATATTGCGTACAGTACATACATACATACATATGTATCAAATGATAGGTAGTATTGTCATTGAAATTATTTTCTTTATTACCACAGGTTGTCGTTTACACCTATGACATGAGTGGAACACATATAATTACTTAACCCATGTATGGGTATTTCCAGTCTGTTAACTGAACAAATGTTTCTTTTATTGACTGTGGAGATGTCCAGCGTAGAACATAATGTGGGCCTCCAGCTTTGTCATTGGTACCTGTAACATAGATATAGATTACCATTAATTCAAACACTTTTTGCTACAAAATTGTCCTGAGGTTTTAACGGCTGGTGTCAGTTGTATAAGAAGAGTTTTCCGGGCTGTTTGGCTGTGGTCTACGGTTTAATGACAAACCAAACGTTTCAACAGCATCACTGGCTGCCATCATCAGTGGAAATCAAAGAAATCTAAGGCCTCCTGAACGTAGGTTGTTATCATCAGGCCCACAGTACTGTGGTAAAGGCTGAAGATGTCCGCAATACTACCTGTACTTATAAATTCAACAAGTCCCACGTACAGGTAAAAATTACCTTCAGCCTTTACCACAGTACTGTAGGCCTGACGATAACAACCTATGTTCAGGAGGCCTTAGATTTTTTGATTTCCACCGATGATGGCAGCCAGTGGTGCTGTTGAAACGTTTTGTTTGTCATTAAACCGCAGACCACGGCCAAACAGCCCAGTAAACTCTTCTTATACAACTTTTTGCTACAGTCTATTTCTTGATGCATACATAATTTATTTAATATTTATAATTTCTTTACCTCCAAAATGTTTTTCCCTTATTCGGAACATGTTTCGGGACACTTATTGTTCCCATCCTCAGCCATCATAGTTTTGGATCTAGTTACACATTTGTGTTCTGGTTGGTTGTTGCTATGGTTTCCTGTTGGTTTTTGGTATTATTGTGTGTGGGTGTGGTGTATATATTTATTTTTTAGATATGTTTTCAATGTTGAGTATTTTGAATATTGTGTCAGGTTTTGTGTTTACTTGTATTTGTTCAGGTATTAGTTTGTTTTGTGTTTGTACATTTGTAAATTTCCCCGTATGTTCATTATTGTGCCTTTTTGTGGTACGTGTTTCATGAGTGTCATGTTGGTTATGTCTGGGAATTCATGTCCTGTGTTTATTGCATGTGTGGCCAAATTGGATTTATATATTTTGTAACGGTACAAAATGAATAGGGTTTTTATTTTACTTTTTTATGGTAATAAGTTGTCTGGTTCAGACAAAGAGCTATTCTGTGTAGCACTTTTGGGAACGCCCTGTGGCTGAGTCTGTGGCATGCGGTGACGGGTGCGACAGCAAATATAACAATGGAATGCGTAAGAACACGCGTGTGTGCCGTCTTTTGCGATGTAAAGTTCGACATGTGCTCAGAGGACGAGGAAGGTTATGAGAAAAAATATATAGACTCCAACCCAAAGTGCACCACGCGGTAAAGGGAAGACCTTTTCCGCTAATAGAATGAACCAATCAGAGCTCGAGTTTGTGGCCGAGTGGCCGGCTACACAGAAGGAAGGGCGTCATCTCCGCAGCTTGGCTGCCAGCAGTAGACAAAAGATCTCGCAACAGCGTGGGTGTGTTAATGCACAGTTGTGTAAAAATAGTGCTCGTGAGCAAGTATAATGTCGGCTGACTAAAATGTTACTTATTTAATGTGAAACAGTATCGAAACATGTAATCAGCAGCAGTCTATAGCAATGTTAAATTTCAAAACAGTTTAAAAACGATTTTCAGAACGTAAAGTGAAAAAAGTGAATCTACAGTAGTGACGCAACAAAGGGGATATTCCGAGAAAAGGATAAGTACCTAGCTAATCAAGTGGCAGTACAAAAAAATCAAAACCTTTGTTAATTCAATTATCTAAAAAAGCTCAAAATTTTGGGGGTTTCCTAAAAATTCAGTATGAGAGCATGTGCGAAAATATAAATAAGTACTGGTTTGATAAATAATATTTTTAAGCATTTACATTGCACATTATTCATTTTACATTTTATGCTTGATCAAGTTTTTATATATTGTAAACGAAGTATAGAAGGGAGTTAAACATTTCGTATATAGAACGAAATAAGAGATCTGAGTTTGTATTTTACGTTTGTTCCTTTTTGAGATTGTATAAAGAGAAGGAAAGAGAAGAGCTTATCTAGTATCGAATAAAATGAGATGTTTGATTGATTTAAACATGAGTGAGAGTTAGTCATTACGCCTCCCATAACCTAATTCTGCTATCTAGAGTTCATCTAATCGATCCCTGGCGTGACGAATATAGGTCACGAGGTAATATTCAAGGTAAGTAACAAAACGCAGTATTTGTGTGGTTGTAAGTTAATCGGTTGGTAACAATTGCAAATGGCGTCCAAGGTAGGACGTAACAGCTGTTTTTACATAATAAAGAATGGCCATTCAACGATCACGAGTTGTTAAATACAGATTTATTAAAAGAGAAAGATTTTAATAGTTATAAGTGGTGCCCGAACAGCAGGGACGTTTGTATAAATTCATTTTTATATAAACTAGATCTACTTTGGAGTGCAGAATGGATTATGTCAGGTAACGACGGTGTTTATATAAGATGTGCATAGGCGCACGAGTATAGGTTATATTGACAAAAACTGTTAAACTGTATGTAGTTTATATAATTTGACTAAAAAGAAAATTGAATTAAATTTAATACGATGGAAAATAGTGAAAATAAGGTCAGTTTGACTGACGTAACTTTCACGGGGGAGGCAGAAGTTCATTCACCTCCAGTGAACCAGTTCAAAGAAATTAATTTACCCGGGTCAGCTGATAGGAGTGATTCGGGTATGGAGACTGTGGACTTACCTTTTTTTCACATTTATTAATTTATATGTCTGGACATAAACACTTGTAACCATTTGCTCCATTCGGACGCCATCTTATTTTGTTGTCCACCACAAATGAAAAATGTTACTCACCAGGGTTCGGATCAGCGAACCGGAAGAACAGAATTGGTTATTCAAGAAAATACAACTGTATTACCATCATACCATAATTATACTTTTATTTAATTAAATTTCTTATACAACAAAGGAAAACATAAAAAAAAACCATTTCGATATTCCCGTAAACCAAATATTCCCCTCCCTTTCTTCTTTCTACTACTACTTTTTATACAGACAATAATAACAGTTGTTGTACATGATTTTTTCCTTTCTTAGAATAGAGATAAATACATTCAAGACATAAAATTAATTTTATAGAACACAAACCAGCGCTTCATGATTTAATATATACTTAAGCAAAACCCCCACACACTCTCACATACAACATATTTTAGATTTTCCCCTTGAGCTCATATTTTAATTTTGAATGGTTGTAATTCTTTGTTTTTAAATTTCTTCTTTTATTCTCTTTTCATAATTTATGAATATAATTGAATATAATATAATTTATTCTCTTATCTGCAATTGCGTCCCTAAAAATCAGTCCAGTCTCCGTACGTGTTTTTTTTTCTTTCATCACTCCGCACATTTTGTACTTTTGTCGTAATTCTCGCCGGATAACTCGAAACTGTCACTTCATTTTATTTCATGTCATTTCATGACTGTTAATTATTAATTTGAATTAAAATCACATTTTATTTATACGGGCCTGCATTTTCGTTCCGGAACTTTTATTCACAGCCGGCCAGTTAAAAGGTGTAATCTCAACTGGGGCGAATTGTACTGCGTTGAGTTCTTTGTTTCCATCACATGTTCGGCTCTGGAATGTTTTGTACATGTCTTTTACGCTGGGAACGTCATCCCACACGTGCGCGCGTACGCATGAATATGCACCCTTGCTGATAGTCTGCATTCCTGTACCATTCCGTACCTCACACGGAGCTATAGTCAGTGAACCAAAAATATACTCTGGTTAAATAAAAGCTTTAAATTGTATACTCTCATCGGTTTGTACCGTTACAAGACAACTCCAATCGAAACAAATGAAAGTAATTTAACTGAGTCAATAATAATGAGTCATGCGAAAGCAGAATCTACTCCTGTAATAACTGAAGTAAAAGAATTGTCAGTGGATGATATATTTAATTTTTTGAGAACAATGTCTGATAATATGAATAGTAATTTCAACGAAATAAAGGGGGAAATAAAACAACACAGAGAACAGAATGCGAAATTTGAGAATAGTATAAATGTAAAGTTCAATGAATTAAATAATTTACTTTGTAAACGTATTGATGAACGAATCAACGAAATACATAATGATACGAAATACATAATGATACTAAAAGACAAACAGATGAGTTAAATTATAATGGTGACATAATTACGAACAATAACAAGGTTATAGTTGACAAGGTAAGTGACAATGAAAATAATGATAGTGAAATAATGGTGAATAATAATAACAGCGAAGCAGTTGAAGGTGGGGTTATTATAAGTGACAACTATAATAACGAAATGGTGATATAATTAAAAGTGGGGTGTTAGAGAGTAAAAGCGTGAATAATGATAGTGATGATGAAGTTTTAGTGGAAGTAGAAATTAGTGATGAGATAGTGGTTGATGAGATTGAGAGAGAGTGTGACGAGAGGTTAGGTTGGCAAAGGGCATACTTTCCCTATTGTTTAAGTGGAGTAAAGACTCCACAAGTGGTTTACGAGGACAGAGATTCCTCCAGAGGTTATGTGGGAGACGAGGTGTCTCCAAGTGGTCCCTTGATTTTTTGTGGTAAACCTGGTAAGGCCAGGAAGTGTTATAGTAATTTTGTAGTGCCCTTTGCATGGAGTGAGGTAGTTCAGGGGGGTTGGGAAAGTGATTATTTTACGAGAGAGAGAGAGAGAGAGAGAGAGAAGAGAGAGAGAGAGAGAGAGAGAGAGAGAGAGAGAGAGAGAGAGAGAGAGAGAGAGAGAGAGAGAGAGAGAGAGAGAGAGAGAGAGAGAGAGAGTTTTTTAAAATAAATAGAGGTTATGAGAAGCTAATACAAAGTTTAAATATTGAGAGAGTTAATAGAGTTAAAAACTTACCTTGTGAGGAGAATTATATTGATGAAATGGAGAATAAGCACTTACCTGGTGAGAGAATTAGTGTATTAATAGCAGATGATGGCTATGATGATGAAATTATAAACTATTTAACGGTGACAAAAAATATTAAGGGAGACTGGATCAAAAATACTAAAGTAGACATGCATATGATAAAATAATAATGTTTAATTAAGAAAGTTGTGTTAGTGGTTGAAATCACAAGCAGAATGATCACTGTTGCACACCACTATATAAAATTATCCCGATTAATGCTTTCAAGCTTCACAGCTCATTGTCAGATCGGAACTGAACCAAAAACCTGAAAAAACCCTTCACCCACATCTCACCCCACCCTACTCACACACAACAAGCTATAATTGAATGTCCCTTCCCCACCATCAGCCCTGTCCCACCATCTGGACAGTTACATATTTTTCTAGCAAATTCCTTGTGTTTCAGTGTTGTGTGTGTGCATTCCTTTTAAACCTAGTCTTTCTCATCCACACATGTGTGCCAGTCACACACCCTTATTTTAAAAACACCTAATTAGTCCTAAGCATTTTAATTCTTAATCTTATCTATCTGTCCTCTATCATTTACTTCTTAATTATGTTATAAAATATTTCTTCATTATCAAATTTAAATTTAGTATTAATTAAATTGTCTAATCCTTTTTCTCTTTCTTTCAATATTTCTAACTCCTCCCTAAGCTTCCTTTCAACTGTGTAATTTACTATTTTTACAATTTTGTAGTCTTCCAAAGGATTAACAAACTTATGGTTGTCTTCTATGAAATGTCTTGCATATAACGAATTCGTTGTTCTATTACCTTCTCCACGTTTGTGGTCAGACAACCTGCATACGAATTTTCGTCCTGTCTCACCTAGGTACACTTTGTTGCAGTCTCTACATTTTAATTTATAAATTCCGCTTTTCTGTAATACTGGGATTTTTTCTATATTTTTATTCCGTATCTTATCAAATACCGTTTCACATTTTTTGATAGCTATATCTACTCCGTATTTATTAAAACATTTTATAATTTTTCTAGTATGTGAACCTATGTATGTCAACGACCCTGCATAATTCTTTTGTTCTGGTTCTATTTTAGCTTTTTGTATGTTAACCCTTTTCATAACTTTATCCACTATGTTGGTGTTATAATTATTACTCCTTACAATTCCCTTTATCGCTTTTAACTCCCTATCTTTTAACAAAATGAATTGATTGCTGCCATTTTATATCTATAAGGGTGGTAAGACTCTCTTGGTATAATTATATCAGAATACGATTCTTTCCTAAATATCCCAAACTGTAGTTTCTCATTATCTTTAATTTGTATGTTTAAATCTAAGTAATTTATTTTCTTACCTCCTATCTCTTCTTTAAATTGTAAGTTTTTTATCCTTATTATTTACCTAATTTATAAACTCATGCACTTCTTCTATACTTCCTTCCCAAATTACTAATACATCGTCAACGTATCTAGTCCATAATTTTATATTGTCTTTATACTTAGTGGAACTTATTAATTGCTTTTCAAAATCATTCATGTATATTTCTGCAAGAATAGGGGATAATGAAGATCCCATAGGTAAACCTTTTTTCTGTATATAAAACTTGTTATTAAATCTAAAATAGTTCCGATTTACACATTCTTTAATTACTTTAATCAACTGCTTTTTATACCTGTATTCTCCCATATTATTATCGTTTATTAACTTAATAACTTTATTTACTGTGATATTGGTAAACATGTCCTTAACATCCAGTGATATCAATTTTGTATTTACATTAATTCTAATATTTTCTAATTTTTCTATCAATTTTACATTATTCTCTATGCTGTATGTTGTCCCAAATTCATATTTCTCTTTCAGTACTCTGCTAACTTCCTTTGATAATTTATAAATAGGTGCATTAATAAAAGAAACAATGGGTATAATTGGTTTTCCTTATTTATGTATCTTAACCTGACTTTTAAAAGTTGGTGCTGTTGGATTACTTTCTAATAAATACTTTTTCTTATTTTCTTCTATAAATGTTATCTGTTTCATCATTTGTTTTATCCTTGACTGGTACTTACTTGTATAATCGTACTTTATTTCCTCATATGGTCCTTCACTAATAAATTCTTCCGTTTTCTTTATGTATTCGTCCTTTCTCAGTAGTACCATTGTATTTCCTTTGTCCACCTTTGTAACTATAATATCACTCTTTTTTATTTTATTCTTTAGTTTAGTTACAGTTGATTTGATTTTTTGTATTATACAAATTTTTCTTAAATATTTTATCTACTACATTCCCTACTTCCCACCTCATTCTTTTTTTATCATTTTCATTTCCTAGTTTTTGTATTATGCTTTCGCATTCAATAATCGTTTTTTCTTGATTTAATTCTGGTGGTGGCGCGTATTTTATGCCTTTTGCTAACATTTCTTTTTCTTCTGTATTGAAAATTACCTCTGTAAGGTTTATTACTCTTTTTTCATAGTTATTCTTAGAGAGGTGTTGCTTTTTTACTTCGTTTTTCCTTATTAATTTATTTAACTTATCTACCTTTTTTTTTTTATTTTCCAATTTCTTTTCTACGTACCCCAAACCAAAATTATACAATATGTCTTCCAACTCTACATACGAGTACATTCTTAACAATTCCATATGTCTGTCATATAATTCCCTATTATATCTATTGATTAAGCCGTAAAGGTACCTTATTTCCAATTTTATCCAGAACTTCTCGCTTTGTTCTTTTACCTTTTTAGCTACACTGTTCTTATTTTTAATTTTAACTTGCGCGTATTTTGTGATGACATTATTATCCAGACATTGTTTATTAAACCATATTTTACTTAAAACCCTCTTCAATTTAACTTTTAACTTAAGATATTTAAAAACTTTACTTATCTTATTGTTGTCGTTTATTACCTCATTGTTGTTGTCCATTACCTGTCATCAATTACACATCTTAACAGAAGTTTAATGAAGAAAGTTGTGTTAGTGGTTGAAATCACAAGCAGAATGATCACTGTTGCACACCACTATTTAAAATTATCCCGATTAGCGCTTTCAAGCTTCACAGCTCATTTTCGGATAATTCCGTCAGATCGGAATTGAACCAATGAATGATTTTGAAAAGCAATTAATAAGTTCCACTAAGTATAAAGACAATATAAAATTATGGATTAGATACGGTGACGATGTATTAGTAATTTGGGAAGGAAGTATAGAAGAAGTCCATGAGTTTATAAATGAGGTAAATAATAAGGATAAAATCTTACAATTTAAAGAAGAGACAGGAGGTAAGAAAATAAATTACTTAGATTTAAACATAGAAATTAAAGTTAATGAGAAACTACAGTTTGGGATATTTAGGAAAGAATCGTATTCTGATATAATTATACCAAGAGAGTCTTACCACCCTTATAGATATAAAATGGCGGCAATCAATTAATTTTGTTATAGAGCTCAGAAGTGTTTAAAAGAGACCGAATCAAAAGATAGGGAGTTAAAAGCGATAAAGGGAATTGTAAGGAATAATAATTATAACACCAACATAGTGGATAAAGTTATGAAAAGGGTTAACATACAAAAAGCTAAAATAGAACCAGAACAAAAGAATTATGCAGGGTCATTGACATACATAGGTTCACATACTAGAAAAATTATAAAATGTTTTAATAAATACGGAGTAGATATAGCTATCAAAAAATGTGAAACGGTATTTGATAAGATAAGGAATAAAAATATAGAAAAAATTGTAACGGTACAAACCTATGGGGATTTGTAAATTAAATCTTTTCAATTTTATTCAACCAAATAAATGTTGTGAACCAACTATATCTTTGAGACTGGTGTGACTTGGCACTGGAATGCAGACTTTCAACAGGGGTGCGAATTCCCCCACACGAGCGCGCACCTCGCCAACGTTCTCAGGCCTAAATAGGGCGTAAAATACACTGTACAACCTTATATAATATTATGTTATATGTTAACTGCTATCGTACAGTGTATAGAAATGATGACATAAAAACATGCTTAGTAATGAAAGATGATTTCCCCGCCTTTTCGGGCGATTACTGTTTCACCAGCACTAATCGTGGTTTTGGACGACAGCCAGCTGTGGGCAGAAATTGTAAAACTGACCATGGTTGGTTGCCTTGAAAATTGGTGTGAATTTGAAATTAACTGGGGGGGGGGTGACTTAGGGGAAATCCCCGGAACTATGGAACAGCTGCTATCACCTTGTTTGTGTAGGAACAGTAAAAAAGGTGATAGACCCGTCTTAAGGTTGTAATTATAAAATCAGATATTATTATATCTGGAATTTAAAATGTAAGGCCGAAGCAAGGACAGGAGATGACAAAATTTCTCCCTAACTTCAGTCTTTGTGGAAGCAACTGGGCGCTACAGTCCAGGGGAGGGCATAGTGTGTGTGGAAGGAGGTTACTAAGGGTAGTAACGCATTCAAGTCTTAAATTGAAGTATGTTAACAAACTAATGAGATAACCAAATGATTGAATTTTGAGTTAAGAAATATATGACAATTGAAGATGATTAACGTTTTCACGTGGATAATTTGTTCATAGGTAGTTGATTTAAATGTGTTTTGCTCTGTATGATAATTTTATAAATGACTCTACTGGTTAGAAAGATTAATTCTAGAAATTCTAGGAAGGAAGGGGTCTATATGTTTTATTATGTTGTACTATGTTAGAGTGTAGGAAATATGAACATGTGTTATGTATTTTACATTGTATAATTTTCTGTCCTGTGTCTAGGGTAAGGTCATTCACCTGACCATAAGGTATCAGCTGATGACTGGTGTTAGAGTTGTATGTTTCTTATGATTAATTCATAGATTCTTTTCTTAATCAATTTAATTAAATGATTGAATAATTCTTTTTATTAATTGGAAAAATAGCTTTTTTGGAAATTAATTTTTTTTTTTTGAAAAAAAATTTTTGTTCTTTGCAGTAAAGAATTTTATTTTAAATTTGAATGTTCACTATAGGTAGAGAAGGTATCAGCTGATAAATGATGTTTATGTTATCTGTTATAACCATGTGTAATAAAATTGTATTTGAATAGATGATAACAAGTAGTTAAGGAGATTTAAATTCAAGTAAAGTATTTTGAAGTTTGAAATTGAAATGAGTAATTAAAAGGTAATGAAGTCAGTTAAATTAAAATAGTAACTTTGGTAAGATTTATTTCACTAGTTGAGTAAAATTTAAATACTGTAATTTGATTGGAAATAATAACGTAAAGTGAACGATTAAAAGTTGAGAAATGGAATCGAATTTTGTTTAAGAAGCAAATATAAAATATTTATGTGAATTTTAGATCAAGAATTAATGTGGAGATAGTGTGGTTAATGTAGTGATGTATAAGTGTACGCACCCAGTACTTGCTAAAGGCAACCCAGTATGTATGTAAGGGGAGACATATCGGTTGATGATCTGGTATGGTATAAGGCCAGTTATGGAATTTTATTGGGAATGTTATAAGGTAAGGTGGTACTATGGTGAGTACCTGTCCAACTTTGCGGTGTTGGGATCTCGAACAGAGAAGTCCAGTAATATAGTGCAGGTACAGCCATAGTCGCCGAGCTAGGGGGGTAGTTTACCTATGATGTGTTAAGAAATTAAAGGGGGGTTGTTGGCGCCATATCCTCACTGATCCTCTTAGGGTTTAGCAATGAGAGTTCTTCTGTTTAGGCAGAAAACCTCTCATTGGGGAGGTATTGTAACGGTACAAACCTATGGGGATTTGTAAATTAAATCTTTTCAATTTTGTTCACCCAAATAAATGTCGTGAACCAACTATATCTTCGAGTCTGGTGTGACTTGGCACTGGAATGCAGACTTTCAACAGGGGTGCGAGTTCCCCCACACGAGCGCGCACCTCGGCCAACGTTCTCACACATTTTGTCACGTTCGAATAAATTCCTTAGCGCTGTGTGCGCAGAGAACAAAGGCAGTCGACTAACAGCTTCAGACCGCGCGGTCGTATAAAAATATTGCTCGAGCAAATTAGGGTCGGCCGACCAGTAAATTATGTGATTAAAATACGTCAAAAATGTAAAACACTTTTAAGAATCAACAGTAAGACGTTAGACAGCAATCAGTGACTAAAATTTACTTAGTTGTGTACGAAATCGGGACAGTGTGAACAAAATTGGAACGACCAAAGAAACAATGCATGGACTAGCTTAACCACATGGCGGAGACAATATCAGTAAAGAAAGCCAACAATCTAAATTTAAACCAAACAAAATAAAATAAAAAGATTAAATTTTTTATAATGAATAAAGAAATATCTCAAGTGGAGAATGCGTGAGAGTATGAATGCGCAATTGCTGGGTTGCTTTTAAAGAAATATTTATATTAGAATAGGATAAGTTAATTTCAATGTTTGTTTTGTAGTGTTAATATGTAATGAAAAAGAAAGACAAAAAATAGTTTTGAGAAAAGAAAAAATGGAATGCAAGTAAATTCAAAAGCGTATAAAGAAAGTTAAATAAACAATTTGGGTTTATTAACAAATACAATGAGAGTTGAGTTTATTAATAACACTTAACCCTAAATCACTTATAGGTCGAGTTCACGTGAAGACCCCAAGACCCGATGCAGGTAAGGGATTTTGTGTATGTTTATTGAATATTATTTTCTTATAATCTGTAAATTCTCAAAATCCCAGTATTACAGAAAAGTGGAATTTATAAATTAAAATGTAGACACTGCAACAAAGTGTACCTAGGTGAGACAGGATGAAAATTCGTATGCAGGTTGTCTGACCACAAACGTAGAGAAGGTAACAGAACAACGAATTCGTTATATGCAAGACATTTCATAGAAGACAACCATAAGTTTGTTAATCCTTTGGAAGACTACGAAATTGTAAAAATAGTAAATAACAGTTGAAAGGAAGCTTAGGGAGGAGTTAGAAATATTGAAAGAAAGAGAAAAAGGGTTAGACAATTTAATTAATACTAAAATTAAATTTGGTAATGAAGAAATATTTTATAACATAATTAAGAAGTAAATGATAGAGGACAGATAGATAAGATTAAGAATTAAACTGCTTAGGACTAATTAGGTGTTTTTAAAATAAGGGTGTGTGACTGGCACACATGTGTGGATGAGAAAGACTAGGTTTAAAAGGAATGCGCGTGCGCGCACACACACACACACACAACACTGAAACACAAGGAATTTGCTAGAAAAATATGTAACTGTCCAGATGGTGGACAGGGCTGAGGGTGGGGAAGGGACATTCAATTATAGCTTGTTGTGTGTGAGTAGGGTGGGGTGAGATGTGGGTGAAGGGTTTTTTCAGGTTTTTGGTTCATTTCCAATCTGACGATGAGCTGTGAAGCTTGAAAGGGCTAATCGGGATAATTTTATATAGTGGTGTGCAACAGTGATCATTCTGCTTAAAATAATAATGGGGAATAATCCTGTGAATTATTATTATGGGATAATGGATAGAAGGAATTTAAATGGTTATTATATTAATGGTGATAATATACTAAATGTAAATAAAAATGAATTAGGTTATGTTAAAATAAGATTAATTTTTTATGATGGTGGGTAGACAATTATTATTAATGAACATTTAATTGTTTGAGTTAATTGTTTTAAATACTGGACTGAATAAGGTAATGATTTTATTAAACAATGGCATTTAATGAAACAGGTTGTATATAAAGTTGTATTGTGTTTACATGTGTTAAATGTACAGGGTCCGGCACAGAAACCTGATGGTTTTCTAAGTGAAATTATGACCAGAATAAATAGTTTATAAACAAAATTTTATTTTACAATTAAAGTACATCTCAAAGCATTTTACTTACATTAATTACTTTTTGAAAATCACATTCTTTAGATGGTGTCCCTCATTTTCAACACGTTCTTCGAGCCGTAACGGTAAACCGTGCATTACGCGCCGCAGAACTTCCGGAGAGATTGCCGCCACTTCTGTCCGAATATTCCGCTTCAAATCCACGATTGTCCTTGGTCGGTTCTGGTACACCCTATTCTTGAGATACCCCCACAGAAAGTAATCGCAAGCGTTGAGGTCGGGCGATCTTGGAGGCCACTGAACATCCCCTCGGTGTGAAATCACTCGGGCTCCAAACATCTCTCTCAATTTATTCAGGGAAGCCCTTGCAGTGTGAGCAGTTGCCCCATCCTGCTGGAATCATGTGGTTTCCAATGCAATACCATGTTGCCATAACTCAGGTGCGAGAAATGTTGTAAGCATGTGAACGTAACATTGTGAATTTACAGTCGGAATTACTTCGTCTTCAAAGAAGTAGGGGCCAATTATCCCGGAAGACGTTAACCCACACCACACAACAACCTTCTCACTGTGTAACGGTCGTTCAAACAGTTCTTGAGGATTCTGCGATGCCCAGTACCGGCAGTTCTGCATATTGACATAACCACACAGATGGAAATTGGCCTCATCGGTCATGAGCAGATTGTTTAACACTTGGTCATTCACAATATTCACAAGTCCATGGCAACAATGCATGCGAATTCTCTTATCCTGGGCACTCAGTGTTTGCACTACAACAAGTTTGTAGGGATGAAAGTCGAGTTCCAGATGCAAAATTCTGCGTACGGAGCGGTCAGAAATCTGTAGGGCACTTGCGTGTTTTAATGCTGATCGCCGAGGACTCCTACAAATAGCATGACGCACGCGTTCAACATTCTCCGGGGTTCGAACAGTATGCTGTTTCCCTGGTGGTATCTTCTTTAAAGCAGAGGCCGTTTCCCGAAAATTCGCCACCCACAACAGTATGGTATTGCGGCTTGGAACACTGTCATTTCGATAAATACTGAAATGGCGGCGAAAAGCGCGCTGTGTAACAATAACTGACTCATTGTTTTTAAAAAACGTTTCCACTACGAACGCACGATGTTGTCCTGACCAACGCTCCATGGCGACTGAAACGCTTTGAGCTGTCGAACACATGAGCGCAAGCTCGATTGCAGCGCTCCATGCTACACTCCACAGAACTACTTCAAAAATCGTCAGGTTTCTCTGCCGGACCCTGTACTTATGCAGTAAGGTTATGTTGTTATGATAAGGTATCAGCTGATACATTGATACATGATGTTAGGTGTACATTGTATTTTGTGTAACCAACTGATAGTTGTAATTGATTTTATGACAGTAATATTTTTGTTTTTTTTACTAATTGTCAATATGTAATATGAAATTTTCTAATGAAAAATTAAATTAATGTAAATGTTTATAAGATAGAAATCTTGGTAATCAATTTGAAAGTTTTTGATTTGAAGGTTATAAAAATGATAAATGAATTTTATTATGAAATTAAATAAATGCAAGATGAAATTAAATGAATTGAAATTGTTTTGAATAATGTAATTAAAGTAACTTACAGTGTTTTGAAAAATGATGGAATTAAATTAATTTGAGATGGGTTAATTAATTTAAAAGATGTGAAATTTTGGTAATAACGGTGAGAAATTTATTGTGAATTGAATTGTATAATAAATGATAAATAATTAAACGTAAAATGTGTTTATGTATTGAGTTATAGTGTTATGATAAGATATCAGAAGGTACATGTGGTTATGTACATTGTATTGGGTGTGATCAAAGTTTATAGTTTTGAGTTTGTGACAGTAATCATGTTTTATTTGAGGGAACAGTTGACAGTATGTAATATTATTAATTTTTATAATGTAATTTGAAATGAGTGAATTAGTTTAAAATGTTGTAAAAGTTGGATTTTGGGTAACGTTTTTGTATAAAGCAGTAATTGATTTCCATAAACGGGTATTAGACATGGTAAGAATTTCGGGCATAAAAGTGATACGAACACGGGTAAATAATAGGGACACAGTAGTGAGAGTGAGTGTATGTAGAGGAAAAGGGAGGGATGAAAGGAAAGAGCGAATATGGGATATAATATAACAAATATGGGCACAAGTTTTCTAGTGAGGGTAGAGTTGTAGGGAGTCCCCAACGTAAGGCGTTGTGGTGGGTCGTGAAAAGTTTTCAAAGGGGGTTGGCAGAGTTACCTGGAAGGGTCAGGAACTAATAAAGGCGTGAGTATAGGGTAAGGGAACACACATCCTACGTACAAAGAGGTTATACGGTGCCCTATTTGAAAAGAAGAGGTTCAAGTAGAGTTAGAGAAAATGTTGGAGGGAAATATAATTGAGAGAACGGTGTCACCCTATTTCAAATCCCTAGTTGTTGATGTAAAGAAGGAGGTGAGAATGAGGTTATGTATGGATGCCCGTAAAGTAAACCAGGTTATTATTTCTGACAGGTAATCACCCGTTTATTAGTAAATAAAAATATGAAATAGAAATTCATAGTTGAAATTATAATGTAACAATTGGAAGATTTAGTTGAAAATTGAAATTAAAGTTGTAATGTTAGTAATTTTGATGCAAATTTAAAGGTGAAATGTTTGCCTTAATGTAATATTGGTAATGTTCATTTTGGGGGTTTATTATGTGGTATTATGTTTATTATATGGGAAACATAAATTGTTTAATTGAAGGTTATATAATTGTATATTGTAATGCAACAAACCAAGGGGACCCACAAAATAGGAACCTTTAGTACATAAAAGCCAAAATAAATATAATTAAATTACAATCTAAAACCCCCGAAGTACAATACAGAAACCACACTAAAAAACCATTGTAAAATAGTTTTAAGTAAACATTGTTAATAATATTAAGTTGTAAAAGTGATGTTATGACGGAAGGGTAATTGTCAATAGTCAGACAAGAACAACTAGATGGTCTAGTTAAATTCTTCTCATGACAACAAACATAGTGTAAAAATCAGTGAAAGTAACATGTGAAGATGAACTAGAAAGTGTAGTGTATTTAAACGAATGTAATTGATAATAAGCAATTACATTAAAATGGAATAATAGTGAGATTAATTATAAAAGTGAAATGGTGAGTAAACAAACCAAAATATAATCAATCATAATCAGGTTAACAATACCAATGGTAAGTGTGAACATGCATAAACATGGACAAAACACAGGATAACACAAATGTATTCAAAACCTACTATCACAAATTAAGTGGTAATGAAAGTATAATAGAGAGAACAACTTTAACATTGATAATTAATTTTTCCCCACACCCCTGAACACATTAGAATATTACTATGAAAGTGAAGAACAATTGTCATTTCATGGTAATCATAAAAGTGAATAAAAACATTCATAAAGGAATGATAAATGAACCTAGTTAGAAATAACTAAACAATAGAAAGGTAGAAGGAGTTTGTTTTTGTTATTATGTTAATTAATTATATAGAGTTACCAATGTTGTGGGTTAACTAATGCAAAGTTAGTTTAAAATTTGAATTTTATGTTAGGTATTAAGTAGCATATAAGTCATGGAAACATGATTCCAAGTTAAAATGTTTATAATTTGTCTTAGGGTAGTCCTAATAAGAGGATAAGAAAAGATATAATTCAAATGTAATAAAACAGTTAAGCATTAGTAGTATGTAACAAGGGTCCTAACAAAAAAAGAGATTAATGAACTAAAATGTAACATAGTAATTAATGTGAAACCATGACATAGGCCACTGCTAAATTCAACCAACTATTGTTAAAATTAATAATAGAAAAACCAAATAATGTAAATTAGTATCAAACAACAGATTTAACAAATAAGCTATCTTTCAGGACTGTAACCACATTTTTTGGAATATCAGAAGGTGCTAAATAATGTTTCAGAAAATGACAAACTGAACAAAAAGGACAACCTAAGCAGAAAAGTTGAATATTAAAAATAGTAGTAAAGTCAATTGACAAAAGACAAATCAATGTTAATTAACAAAAACAAGTCATGATTATTAAGTGGACGTTCTTTTTTAGGAATGATACAATGTAACAAGAAACTTAAAGAAGTTTGACATGATTTTGTGAAAATCAGATACCTAAAGGGTCTATAAACCGAGTTTTTGTAAATGTAATAGCTTACCTATTAGGTAACATAAAAATAGCAAAAGGGATATCAAATTGTTTGTAATTAAGTAAGGAATACAACTATGTAAATTAAATTAAGCGAAATTAGTTAATAATTAGGGCGTAACTTGTACTGGAAGGTAATCAGTATTTGAAATAATACAAAATCCCATAACCCCAAGTTCAGCAGAATCAACCAATCAGAAATTAGAAAAATTTGTAAAAAATTTGTTGAAGGGAGAAGAGGAACGAATTACTCAATTGTTACATCTGAAAGTGAAAACATTAACCTCCGTATAACCGAGAGAAAAAGTATATTTGGAATCAATTCTGAGTTGACCAAAAAGTAAACCTAATATTTTTTAACAAGAAAAATTTTAAAACCAAGAGGAAATAAATACAAGTTAACGGATAATATCATATCAAGAACAGAAAATACACGTAAGAGGGACGCCATACACTAATAAACGCAAGTATAGCGAAAAATCTCTGTTTGTAGTTGGTGAGTTCTAACCAAACTACACACATAATTTACGAATTCACAAACACCAAGGAAACTGTACGAACACTTGAACACAACAACACGGTGAAGGAAAACACAGAATCCAACATAATTTCAGTGAACACTATAAATAAACTTAAATATTTTAAAGGAAAGCTGGGACAACTGATTTCATATATTTGAGGTGGTGAACAGGCGCCCATTTTTTTTTCTCATCACTAGCTCAATCTGAAAGCGACGCCATGTTAGTGAAGCCTTCGGCCTTCAAATAAAATAATTACAGTTTATATTCAAACAGTTTGACATTATTTGTAATAGTACGATTTTTAATATTTGTGAGGTATTGTACTTCTTAAACATTTCTGACTTTTTAATAGCAGTATAAAAGGACCCTTGAAAAATTAACATAAATTATCAAACTGAAATCTGTAACTGACGAACTAAGAAAAAGAGCCGAATGCAGACAACCGAATCAGTCAATCTGTGGGTCGTAATACGATTTTTAAAGAATAAAAAATTAATAAAAAATAATTAATTGAATTAAACCAGAGCTTTATTTATAAAAAATTACTTAGTTAAGGAATTTCAGGTGGAGAAAGGTGTAACGGTACAGGTATGACCATCCCGAGACATTGGGAATTTTAATAAATTGTATGTGAAAATGTTATGGAGGAACAAAGTCTGAATTAGTGTCAAGGTCAGTGAAACAAATGGCTGGAGACAGTTATTTTTAACTCCACGAACTTTGAACTATGCACTCAGAGGTCACGCCAAATGATGTCAAGAGCCAAAACTAGCAATAAGTCACTTTGGAATGTCGATCTAAATTAACGACACCATCAAATCTGGCTTCATAACACAAGTAGAACAATAAAATGAAATCACATGACTTCCCGCCACCTCAGAAATCAAGGCAGTAAAATTCGCCCCAGTCTACAATATACTTTTGTGCTGAACAGCCGTTAAAAAGTTCCGGAACAAAATTGCGGGCGCCCGTACATAAAAATGTGATTTTACATGAAAATAGTACTTTGCGTCACGATGTAACTACATAGTGTTAACAAACACACTTTCTTTTCTTTATATTTATTTGTAAAAAAGATTAACATGCAAACATATACTTTTGTGTGTTCACATTTATTAACTTCATACACGTGTGTCCACCACACCATAATTATGGTACTTACCATACATCTGTAAAGCCTGTTACTTCGATCTTATTATTGGTTAAGGGTCCAGGGTTTCGACTCAGCGTGAATACTGACTGAAATAGGCATTGAAATAAAGATACTACCATTTTAAAACATCAACTATCAATATCGGTTTATTTTTCTTTTCATTTTTTACACCGGACTTTTTATTTACTGACAATGGCAATTTGCCCAACCAAAAAATCAAAATGGCTGCCGTTACTTACATTCTATTTCTCTTATTACAAAACTAGGTTATATATTCTTATTCATCATATTACCAAATTTTCTGTTAACTGTGCAGCTGCTTTCCTATCAAAATGACTTTAATTATATTCGCTTAGGCGAAACGCAAACCAACAATGGCTTGGCTTGGCTGTCGACAATTACCATTCACTCCCCACTTTCTCACTCTCACTCATTCTGAATACATTAATTCATTTTGGTTATGCATATATCTGACATTTGGGTAAAAGAGCTCTTTAAAATTGAATTTAGGTTTTGCACTTTCCTGTTTTGTAAACTAGAAGTTCTGGATGACATGTTGCTTTCACAGAAGTGGCGTGGTTACATTTTTACTATTGTTTCACTGACTCTAGGTTTTAATTTTGAAAACAAACTATTGTGCACTGTCTTACTTTCTCTTCCACTGATTTGTAACTACATATAGAGATTACATTTTGAATTTTCAGATCACTGAGCCGGTATAATAAGCCGGCTGCCTTTTGTAAGGTGTTACCGCTGATGCGGAGTTGTGCAGACTGGGGTCAAGCACTACGCACTTTTTACGTATGTATGTGTGTGCGTACGTCATTATTTTTTGTCTTTCATCCAATAAACGCCTAGTTTATTACGTACTTTATGCACGTCATTCTTTTGTTAATGACGTTTGGCGTTGTTGGCCAATGAAACAGACGTATCTAGAGCCTGTATTTGTTTGTGTAACCATTTTAAGTGTTCTTATTCGCACGTACACTGTTGACCTTGGAATGATTCTGTTGTGTCGAAACTGCGTCGTTGCAGGCAAAACCAGGGAAATTGTACTACTCATACAAATGAATGCAAAATACATCGAAATACAATAATTTGATACCTTGTATACCATAAATTTGATATCAGGTTTTTCGTACTGTTACAATAATTATAAATTTAAATTGAAATGACAGTTTTCGGCAATATAAAAACCGTGAAAGAAGCAATGTGAAAAGTGATAGAAAATCCGCGCAGAGACTGGATGATTATGGGTCACCGAAAAGAACAGCTAAGTAAACAACGGAGAGACTAAACCCAGAGTTTGGTTTTTCCTCTTTTCAGAATTAAAAAATGAAAGCATTCAAAATTAAAATCAATATGAGCTCAAAAGGAAAATTTATAATACGTAGGGCCTACCGGGTGAGAGAGAGAGAGAGAGAGAGAGAGAGAGAGAGAGAGAGAGAGAGAGAGAGAGAGAGAGAGAGAGAGAGAGAGTGTGTGTGTGTGTGTGTCATAATAAAATATAAGAGGCGCTGGTTTGCGTATAATAAATAAGTTGATATATAGAATTTTGATGGATTTTAGTTATAATTTACAGTTATAAAAATATAGTATTTTTCGTAAAAATGGGGAATTAAATGCCTTAAAATGATTTGTAATAGAATAACTAAAGTAACTGACAGCGTTGAGAAAAATATCATGAAAAAGAGAATGAAATACATTAATTTGATTCAATTTAATAAAAATGATTTTGTTGAGAAATAATTCAAGTTATTTACAAAAACAAAAAAAATCAACCATTTCTGTCCTCCAAAATACGCTCAAACGAACTCTGGGCCTAGTAAGTATTTGATTACGAAGTTTGGCAACAATTAAAGATGCCGTCCGAAAGCAGACATTGCCACAGCAGTTTTGTTAGTAAACAAACGAAAATAAATAAGTAATAAATAGTGGAGTTATTGCTGAATATCGTCGGAAGGAACCAAAAGAGGTGATAGCCTATATGAGCCGAGTCGACAACAACATCGAACTGTGTCTTCACAAAACATTATTTTGAATTAATTTGTACCAAATCGATGAAGGCTGAATAAGAACAAATAATGATAAATACTAAGTAAGTAATAATAATTAACCAGAAATATAAAGAATTAAATAACGAATTAATACTATTTAATAAAACTGAATATAAAATAATATAAAAATAATTTAATTGAGAAAAAAACATTTTTTTATTAAATAAATTAAAAGAATAAATAGTATATAAGAGGTACAACATAATTATTATTATTTTCTTTAAATTATATTACAATATCGAGGTAAACAATGAAGATGTGTATTAACAATTAATTAGAAAAACCAGTACTTTGTTAAAGGCAAACCAGTACAACTAAGAGGAAACCAAATCGGTTGAGGATATGGTATTATGAAAAGCCAGTTATTGATGTTTTTATTGAATGTTACAGAGTCTGGTGGTACTGTGGGGGCGTATCTGTGCAGGCCTGTGCGTCAGAGCAGGGGCGTCGTGTGCCTGTGTGGTTTTATGGTGTTGGGATCCTGAGCAGGAAGTCCAATAAAGTCATGCAGGTGCAGCCGCAGTCACCGGACTAGGGGGGTAAGTGACCCATGATTTTAATAAGGAATTAACGGAGGTCGTGGCACCATATCCTAGCTGGTCCTCTTGGTTTAGGCAATGAGAGTTTTTATGCTTCGGCATAAAACCTCTCATTGGGGGGGGGGTATTGTAACGGTACAAAATGAATAGGGTTTTTATTTTACTTTTTTATGGTAATAAGTTGTCTGGTTCAGACAAAGAGCTATTCTGTGTAGCACTTTTGGGAACGCCCTGTGGCTGAGTCTGTGGCATGCGGTGACAGGTGTGACAGCAAATATAACAATGGAATGCGTAAGAGCGCGCGTGTGTGCCACCTTTTACGACGTAAAGTTTGACATGTGCTCAGAGGACGAGGAAGGTTATGGGAAAAATATATAGACTCCAACCCAAAATGCACCACGCAGTAAAGGCGAGACCTTTTCTGCTAATAGAATGAACCAATCAGATCTCGAGTTTGTGGCCGTGTGGCCGGCTACACAGAAGGAAGAGCGTCATCTCCGCAGTTTGGCTGCCGGCAGCCGACAAAAGATCTCGGAACCGCGTGGGTGTGTTAACGAGCGGTTGTATAAAAATAGTGCTCGTGAGCAAGTATAATGTTGGCCGACTAAAATGTTACTTATTTAATGTGAAACAGTATTGAAACATGTAATCAGCAGCAGTCTATAGCAATGTTAAATTTCAAAACAGTTTAAAAACGATTTTCGGAACGTAAAGTGAAAAAGTAAATCTACAGTAGTGATGCAACAAAGAGGATATTCCGACAAAAGGATAAGTACCTAGCTAATCGAGTGGCAGTATAAAAAATCAAAACCTTTGTTAATTCAATTATCTAAAAGAGCTCAAAATTATGGGGGTTTCCTAAAAATTCAGTATGAGAGCGTGTGCAAAAATATAAATAAGTATTGGTTTGATAAATAATACTTTTAAGCATTTACATTTTATACTTGTGCAAGTTTTTATATACTGTAAACGAAGTATAGAAGGGAGTTAAACATTTCGTATATAGAACAAAATAAGAGATCTCAGTTTGTATTTTATGTTTCTACTAGTAATTTTATACAAACCACTATGTTGGTTGTAGCATGACAGATAATCCACACAAATACATTACTCAATGATCATTAATAAAGCTCTAAGATATGGAATATCCAGATGAGAATTAATTAAAATGCACTGTTTAATAATATATTCACAAGAAAGGTTGAATAAAGAAAATTTCTGCAAATAATATAATATAATACAAATTTAAAAACCCAGAAGACAAAAAATAATAATAACAAAATTACCCAGGTAAGATAGAAGCAGGCAATTAATATACCCCGTCAAAGAAACCAGACCAGAAAAAACAAAGATACAGAAGACAGAAGAAAGAAGAATAATTAAAACTACTATTACTAAAGAAAGAAGAACAATCAAAGATACAGAAGACAGAAGAAAGAAGAATAATTAAAACTACTATTACTGAAGAAAGAAGAACCATCAAAGATACAGAAGACAGAAGAAGGAAGAATAATTAAAATTACTACTACTGAAGACAGAAGAAAGAAGAATAATTAGAACTAAAGAAGAAAGAAGAATAATTAAAACTACTATTACTGAAGAAAGAAGAACTAATTAAAACTACTACTACTGAAGAAGGAAGAAAGAAGAACAATCAAAGCTACTGAAGAATGAAGAAAGAAGAACAATCAAAGATACAGAAGACAGAAGAAGGAAGAATAGTCAAAACTACCACTACTGAAGACAGAAGAAAGAAGAATAATTAAAACTAAAGAAGAAAGAAGACTAATTATAACTACTACTACAGAAGAAGGAAGAAAGAAAAACAATCAAAGATACAGAAGACAGAAGAAAGAAGAATAATTAAAACTACTATTACTGAAGAAAGAAGAACCATCAAAGATACAGAAGACAGAAGAAGGAAGAATAATTAAAATTACTACTACTGAAGACAGAAGAAAGAAGAATAATTAGAACTAAAGAAGAAAGAAGACTAATTAAAACTACTATTACTGAAGAAAGAAGAACAATCAAAGATACAGAAGACAGAAGAAAGAAGAATAATTAAAACTACTATTACTGAAGAAAGAAGAACTAATTAAAACTACTACTACTGAAGAAGGAAGAAAGAAGAACAATCAAAGCTACTGAAGAATGAAGAAGGAAGAACAATCAAAGCTAAAGAAGAAGGAAGAACAATTAAAATTCAAGGAAGAAAGAAGAAGAATCAAAAACTAAATCTACAGAAGAAGGAAGAATAAAGAAGAACCAAACTCAAGAAGAAAGAAGAATAATTAAAACTACTATTACTGAAGAAAGAAGAACTAATTAAAACTACTATTACTGAAGAAAGAAGAACAATCAAAGATACAGAAGACAGAAGAAAGAAGAACAATCAAAGATACAGAAGACAGAAGAAGGAAGAATAATTAAAACTACTACTACTGAAGACAGAAGAAAGAAGAATAATTAGAACTAAAGAAGAAAGAAGACTAATTAAAACTACTACTACTGAAGAATGAAGAAAGAAGAACAATCAAAGCTACTGAAGACAGAAGAAAGAAGAACAATTAAAACTCAAAGAAGAAAGAAGAATAATAAAAATAAGAACTACAGAAGAAAGAAGAAGGAAGGATAATCCAAAAATACAGAAGAAGGAAGAATAACCAAACTCAAAGAAGAAAGAAGAATAATTAAGACGACCCATATAAAACAAAAACCCCATAGGGAAAGAACCCCCAAAAAACCCCAAAATCAATGAATGCCCAAAAAAGAAAGTATAACACATTAAAAAACCATATCACTGTAAAACTGACAAAAAACTAAAAGTGTTAGCTGTAGTAAATATTAGTGCATTCAAAAAGTTATTGTGTAATGTGCATAAACAAATCTTCACAGTTCCCCCATGGTTGAATATTTCATATTAAAAGCTAGAAAAAGACTAGTAAATATAGTAATAATTCACCATGGAAAAGTGTAAGTGATCAAATTATAACTAATAAACTTTAAGAAAGGTGCATGAGTAGCAGTACAAAGTAACAAACTTTAAGTTTTGTGAACAGTGCCTACTTTGATAATGAAGTAGTAATTTTACTAATAAAAAGCTACTAAAACTGTATGAACATTCCATAGAATGGAATATAACTTAGATAGCCAGGGTTATACTTTAAGAGGGGGCATAAATCTTATAAAATGGGGAATTACAGAACTAACTGTTTATGATGAAGTCGTAGAAGGTATTAACAATTATATATGGATCCAAATGTGGGGTTCTAATTAAATATAGCATTTAGATAAGTAAGGGTTAGTCATAAGAGATATTAGTATTATAATTGTTATTTTATTGTTCATGTTAATTTAGGAATGCATTATCTAAAATTAGATATCATTCCAATGTTGTAGAAATACTTTTTTATTATGTTATTAGGTGATATACCAAAACAATGTTATTAAGAACACCAGTTTTATATATCTGGGTGTTATATTTTAATTGTATAATCTATAATTACTGTTATGCCAGATCAGAGAACTAATTTTTAATCAAATATATCAGAGTCAGAAGTCAGAGAAGGAAATAAAATAATTACATTAGTAAAACATTCTGCAAATAGCCACAATTCAAATCTAGGCAATATAATAAAGTTAAAATGCAGAATAATTAATAAACCTAATCTTATAAACCAGTCAAACTGACAATATTTAGGCAAGATACACCCAACATATTAAATACTATGTAAATAAGGCTTTCTAAAGATATGGTCATTCTATGAGTAAAATTATTTATTTGTATAATGAAATACCATTTGAAACTGAAATAGGTTCACTAACTTTATCAGAAGGGGAGTCATATACAACTGAATTATATTAAAAAACCATCATTAGTATACTAAATTGCCATAAAATAAGTGAGAATTGACAATTATAACAATTTCAGATTTTATAGAATAATAATTATATTAGGTAAAATGGCTATTATTTACATAGAAGACAGGGAAGTATAAGTTTAGGCCTACCTCCCAAAAAATTATAAGAAATAATTTTCAGATAAAACTTTGTAATACTAACTTAATTACTATCAAAATAAGTAGAATAGAATAGTGAAAACGAATATGTATTTTATATTTCAAACAGTTAACTAATAACGAATTTAATTTATGAACATAGTGTACTATTTTAAAACGTGTCGGAAGTTATGGCAATTTTTAACAATGTCTGAACTATATTATATAGGCTAAGATTTTCATGAGATGAAGGAAATACAGACAGTTCATTATTATACCTCGAAGAGAGCACTTCTCGTGAATATTTGTTTGAACCAACCTTTAATGGACGTTATGCTACAACGGAGTTCTGAATCATTTTATGTAAATTAAATTTTTAACTATTTTAATGAAAGTGAAGTGGTGAAGTTGACCCACGAACTACATAACACCTATAAACGAAATCACATATAACCAATTACATTGAAATAACACTGAAATCGCATCAAACACCAAGTGAAAATTCGAGGTTAACTGACACATAAACACCAGTTGATATACTTATTTAACAACATTTTTACACCAAGTGAATGTTTCCATCTAACAACAGTGACAATAAACTATACCCCAGAAGATCATATACCGTAGTGAAGAACATTTAACCAAAGAAGGGACATATTATCTCAACAAGTACGTTGTTTACATTAGAAGCTTTCAACGCGCATGCGTCAGGCGGCCATTCTGATCCCATTCCGTCACCTCAATTAGAGACGACTAGGCTGCTTTCTGGTTTGAACAAAATTATATATAAACTTTTATTATTAATAATTACCAGTATATTGTTTAAATTTAAGACCTTTTTTTTGAATTGTAAGTGTTATACTTTCATGTCCCTGACCTTCTCTGGCTTTTTATATAAATAACCGTTCAAAGAACCTGTTTAAATAATACAATTGTAAAACTTCTAATATCGACCGACCCAGAGCAAGAACTCGATATGGCTTGTAACTTCGATTAATTAATCGACCAACCTTATTATTGTATTTAATAAACGTATTTGTCTGTTTTTTGGTAAATTGGAGTTGATTTCTCTTATAAAAGGACATAATCATTAATTAACCAAGAAAAATAGATAATCTTTAAAGGCAGTATATGCGAAACTACAACATTTCAAGAGTAAGAAGAAGAGAGCCGTTTTCGCCTAACTTGAAGTTAATTGGATTATCTTTTTAACAAATTTACCGAACAGAAATTTATTACCAAATTAAACACCTTACTATTATAATTATAATTACGATCCACAACCTCAATTTATTCCTATTATTAAGCACATAAATACCTCGAAAATATTTGTTCCGAAATTATTTTTTTTTTATAATATAAATTTTAAATTTATATTTTATTTCAATTTGCTACACAGCAAAATACACTTTATTTAATTGATGGTAATAACATCCCAATTACCAATAACAAAGACCAGGAACTTTACCAAATCGACGATTCCCAGAGCGGAACGTCACTACTGAACATACACACCATAAAAATTATCCTGGATAATATTATACCAGAACACTATACAATTACAATTATAGTAGGGTTGTATTACAAAAGCGAAGGTCAACAGTGGGAGCTTAGAAGACAAGAAGATATTAGCTACGTACTACACATATTATAAATTAAGCTATATTTTGCAATATCGTTTTATTACAAAATCAGCTAGCACAACCAGTGGGACTTACAGGAGAGCACAATCTACATACATCAACCTTTTATTTATTTTTATATTTAATATTTATTTTATTATACCCACTCAATCACCGTTATGTTACAAATTTGGCGAACCCAACTTGTGGGGCTCGATTACCGCAGAATACCAGAACAAGCAACACTTTATAAATTTAATTATAATTTGTAATATCACAAAAATATTACATGGTAAATGACCTGAAGATGGCTCGACTGCCGAAATCGCTCGTCAATACCAAAGACAACATAGTGGTTTGTATAAAATTACTAGTAGAAATATCTGTTGGTAAATGACCTGAAGATGGCTTGACTGCCGAAAGCGCTCGTCAATACCAAAGACAACATAGTGGTTTGTATAAAATTACTAGTAGAAATATTTGAGACCATTAACACTCCAATACAACAATAAATATTTTATGTTTGTTCCTTTTGAGATTGTATAAAGAGAAGGAAAGAGAAGAGCTAAAATTTTCTAGTATCGAATAAAATGAGATGTTTGATTGATTTAAACATGAGTGAGAGTTAGTCATTACGCCTCCCATAACCTAATTCTGCTATCTAGAGTTCATCTAATCGATCCCTGGTGTGATGAATGTAGGTCACGAGGTAATATTCAAGGTAAGTAAAAAAAACGCAGTATTTGTGTGGTTGTAAGTTAATTGGTTGGTAACAATTGCAAATGGCGTCCGAGGTAGGACATAACAGCTGTTTTCACGTAATAAACAATGGTCATTCAACGATCACGAGTTGTTAAATACAGATTTATTAAAAGAGAAAGATTTTAATAGTTACAATTTCTGGTATTTTGTATGCACTTAAATGTTCAAAGTAACATTTTTTCACTTGTTTTTTTTTGTTTGTCCTATGTAACATCTATTGCAATCTTAGCATTCAATTTTGTATATACCATTGGTTGTTGTATTAACTTTGTAGTGTGGGTTATTTAGTTTTTGTAAATTATTTTTATTAGTTTTGTATGCTATTGTTATGAGTGAATACTACAGCACACGGCCAGGATCTTAAACATCTATAATTTGAAATAAATAAATGACGTATCCAGTAACCACACTTGTCTCAGTTAACTTTTTTTAATTATGGTTAACACTGTTCACTTGGTTCAAAGCCAACGGACTTGTTATAATGCATACGAGAAGCTTCAAGTATGTTGAGGTATCACGACAAATGTGATACAGCGGCTGAACACTATAGAAGAGCACATCAAACAATAAAGTTCTAGAATGACAGGACTACTGAAGAAATGTTTGGCATTACTGAAGCACAAGTTCTTTTACTTTTTGTTGTTTACAGGTAGTTTACAACAAAATTTAGCAATCGTCACCTCATAAGGTTTATTTGATACATGGCACATATTCACTTCACATTTAACAAGGTGTTTAACAAGTAAGTTTTTTTGACTAAATTTTTAAAATAAAGATTTATCTATAATGATTTTTTATTATATACAAATGGTATTACTAATAAAATAGTAAAATTATATTAATTAATTTGTAAAACATAAACCAAACAGTTCTACTATTAGCTGGGCACAATGGTTTAATTGAATGATTACACAAACCAGTATTATTTTAATTTTCTGCTATGACGAATAACCTGGAAAGACATTTATTGAAAACACAATACATGCAACCTGAATAGCAAAGATGAAGGTTGTCATTAAGAACTTTTTTGTTTGTTTCAAATCATTTAACATCTGTCAGTCATTCGAACTCAGTGACTGCTTCTTGGAAGCACTCTTCCAATGATCATGGTTTTCTCATTTTCAGACCATAAAATCATTTAGTTTCATCAGGCATTTATTCATTATTGTACAACAGAAAAACAAAGAATACTTTCACTGAACTATTTTCTTCACTAAAGTACAGCACAGACAAAAAATATTTCATCTTTTTTTACAATGTCACTGTGATAAACGTATCAGTTGGCTACACCATTTCAAAAAAGTATACAAATATTAAAAGACCATTCAGTTGGTCAGAAGAATTACCACTGCTATTGTATAGAAAACGGTGAAATTGTAGAATTTCATATTCACATCATTAAACCGTTATTTTATCATTTCTCATATCTGATGAAACGATGGTTATTTTTCTTAAATAAAAACACTGTACTTCTAACGTTGTAATATGTTGTAGTCTGACTACTATTGCCTTGCATCAGAGGGGGGCTTTCAGTGTTTCCACAAAAACAGAGTATAAATGGTGGAAATGCTGGAAGGCCAGTATATCAGGTAACAACGTACAACAATGTTGGTATTACAGAGACTGTTAACAAAGTTATCTGACCAAGTACAATGTTGTACTTTAACAATAAGCAACACTACTAAATTAATTCAGTTACAGAACATTTACATAACATCACATGGTCTAGTGAAATGTGCATACCTGACATACGTGACCCTCCAAATGGCTGCTGTCCAACAACGGAGCCAGTAGATTTATCGTTAATGTAGAAATTACCAGCTGCATTCTTTAGTTTTTCTAGTGCTTCTTCCAGGAATTTTCTGAACAAAAATAATATAATCATTTTATACACATCAAATGTGTTTAAGAATATTAAAAAATATACAGAAGTATCAATATCATTTTAGTTATAACTGGTTAGCACAAGTTTATAACATAAGACTCCCTCACTAGGAAACACTGACAAAATTTTTATCAAAAGTGAAACTCAATTGAACTCAATTCAATTCAAACTCAATTCCAGCCAGTCAGCCAATCCTGTGATTGCTAAAGAGAAATTAGTTGGACTTCGACACATGGGTGCTAGCAAAGAATTACTTGTATGGGGTTACCCGAAGAGTATGCACTGAAAAACACTTTTTTCCTAATTTATAACCATGTTTTGATAATACTGACTACACTATTAATTGAATTCTAATAAAGGTTCATAAACCCTTAAACAAATTTCAATATTATCATACTGAAATAATTAGATTTTAACAAGACATTTTATTGGATAACTCCAGAATTATTATTTTGCACAATTCTTCATATTATTATTATTATTCCACAAAGTAATGTAACATTATACAACATGGCATTTGATTCCATGAGCTCTGGAACAAACCAGTATGTCTTATCTAATGAGTGCATGTTATAATCATGACAACACAGTGAACACAGAATTTATAGAGTGGCTACTGAAGCCAGGCTGACTGACCATGATAGTGGCTGCCTGAGCATCAATCATTTAATGTCAAGCGTCTTGGCCTTGCATCAGTCATGACTATTACTTCTGTGTTATCACAAGTCACAGAACCTTCCTTGTGCTGTTGTTGCATTTATAACCATGCCCAGTTGTGCCACAGTTGGCTGTTATAATAGGAAACATGCAGACGCTTACTTTTAAAAGGCGAGATGAATAAATATAAGTAAAAAGTCTATGACAAAAAATCTGTGTTTGCAGATTTCTAAAATTAGAATCATCTCACGGAAAAAGTTATTATTACAACAAATTAATCCAACTAACTCCTCTTAAGAGGAGTTAAAACGTGTTCTAAACTTGATCATATAAAGACGAAATCATAAGAGAAGGATTACAAGTTTTCAACTTGAATGAAAAATTAAAAGATTATAAACAACGGTAGAAAGAACACTTAGGATGTCAGATTCAAGGCCGCCAACACAAGTCTGTAAATATAAATGTATAGGACACTGGTATATGGTTACGTCCATCGAAAGATGGCTGAAGAATCTTTGAAAGTAGAATCTTGCCTATGCCTATGATGTGAAGATGGTGATGGTGATACACCACATTAGAGCAGATTCTTTTCTGTATTTTGTGAAGAAGTTACAATGTGTGTGTGTGTGTGTGTGTGTTACAACAGATTATGTATAAAACTAATCGTAATTAAACCCATTTTTAGGCTGCTTGTTGGTACATGCAAAGTCAACTTCCTATAATTTCTATTAGACAGTATGTAAAAAATGTAATTAAAATGCAATTAATATATTCACAATTACAATACATTTAAAAACTGAGCTGTCTGTATTTTTTATGTTTTAAAAATTAAATTCAGGTGGCCAGTTTCAAAACAGCAGTCGTTTCAAAAACTGTTATTACTTTAGCTCTCACTGAAGGTAGGAAATAATTTTTTCACTATTCACTATCTTAATTTAAAATAATGCAATGGAAACCGGGTTGTCAATGAAAAGGAATTTTGAATTAAAATGTTGAGTAATATCATTTATGTGAACAGATAGTCACTGGCAAAGTAAACTAGATTACACTACAAATTATCTGATTTTTATATGTTCCATCCTTAAGTTCCTCATTTCAATTCCTTTAAATACTATGATGACATGGAATTAAAATGAAATTATATACTGCGATATGGTGTGTTTTTTTACTATAACAACATAGTTGCAGTTATTTAGGAGTATCCTTTGAGTCATCTACAGACTAATAAATAAATACAAACAGTAGTGCAGTTTTAAAACATTTCATACTCTCAGAAAGTTTTTGATAAGTTATTCACTTTCTATCATACAAACCATCTAATCTCTTGTTTTTATAATTAGTTATATTCATCTCGCATCATCACAATTAGGGTATTCAGATGTTTTGAAACTATCAGCAGTTTTATATTTCGAGTTTTACACCTGTTTTATATTAATGCTTACACCTGTTTTATGCATAATCTGTTGTGACCCATGCAGATCTACTTCAAATATATTATAGCTCTTCATAAAATACAGAAAAGTACAACCTTTTAAATATTTGTAAATCTTTCTAAAATTGCCCTCTTAGTAATAATTTTACTAATATATGACCTCTTGAGGGGATCAGGATTTTCACAGTTAGGCCTAACTATTATAACATTGCAGAAATCTGATCATATAAAGTATCCATAAGTATTATAGAAATGCAAAAAAAAAGTAATATAATTAATAATTAAATAATGAAGAAAAAATATAAAATGTTAAGAAAGAAGAAGGAAGAATTGTAAACAAAAGTAATCATTAAAAGAATAGACTAGACTGACAAACAAATGACTTTGACCCAACCCCAGAGATTGCCCAAATAAAGACCGAAAGAGATGAGAATAGATTCACAGAGATTAAGAAGACGAATCCATGAAAAGAGACACAAATAAGTAAAGAAAATGTGTAATTAATAATGAATAAAACGGTAGTAAATAAAGTACACTAACCATAAAAATTAAATAAGACAATTATTATTAAATAAAGTATATTGTTAATGACCTTATAATAATAAGAAAATAAGGCACATAATGTTAAAGAATAGTTGTAAATGTACATCTAAAATAACCTTGAAACCAAGAGTGACAGATAGGTAGGGAGTGATAAAGATAAACAGTGAAGTGATAAGTGTATTAAAATAAACAACTTATAATATTAAGAAAAAGGAATAGTAAACAAGTGTGACAAACCCAAAACATAATCACATAATGAATGAGCAATTTAGTTAAGTGTATTAGACTGTAAGACACAGAATAATTGTGAGTGTAAAGAATAGAAAAAAATATGATATCAGTATAAGAATCACCAGGGTGATTATTTTTATAGAAGAGATGGTGTAGGTATAACACTCACCAAAATTGTTAATTTTTAATTTAAAGAAAGTTAAGTTATTGGCTTAGTGTTTGAGGGAGTATATACAAGAAGAAATAATTTTACAGTAATATGTTAGTATGTTTTATATAAGTAAGGAAGTTATAAAGAGAGTAGTAGCAGTACCTTTATAAGTAATAACAGGCAATATAATAATTATAATTTTCAATGAAAAGAAACATGGCTGAACCATATACAGACCATTGAGTTAGTTATATGTTATGTTTTATTAATAGATTTAAGTGCTAAAGAGGTGTGTGAGAAATGGGAAGAGGTATAAAAAATAGTAATGACATAAATTTAACAAAGCAACAAAATAATAACTATAATGTAAATTGAAGGCAAAGTATCAGATAAGAAATAATTTTATAAAAGTATAATAATATCGACAGATTGTAAAACAGTTCCAAAATAATTCAAAAGACAAGAAACATGAAAAGAAGTTAAGCAGACAAGATATGCTCAATAAATAATGTTTAAATAGAACAAAATAAGAAATTATAAGATGTAACAGTTTAGGCCTATAAATGACATAGCTGTATACAGAAAACCAACTGTAAACAACTGAAAACTATATTTAAATAACAAAACAAGGTAAATTATGTAATTACCATCAACTAACAAAAATAACATGTCAGAATTATATTAAACCATAGAAATAAGTAAATTATGTATTAACATAGTATTATAAATTTTGTACAAAAGTATTAATACATGGATTAGACCAGTCTTGTGAAATATCAAACTAATCTTTGAAAGAAAATAGGAACATCTATGTTAATATTTCAACCATTGAAATTATCCCCAAGTAAATATAGACATTATAAAATATTTATTCATTTTGAACAAAAAACCAGGATTGATAACAATAGTTTCAAATGTACTTAGCCAATCAGAGTTAAGTCAGTTACCATGACTACAGCACGTTGTTATAATTTTGACCGTTATGAAAGAAGAGTTCCATTATTAACTATCCAGAGGAACAGACGCTATTGTGATGCTGACCATTTGAAAGAAAAATAACGAAGAAAATCAAACTATAATGAAACCCAATTGATTAACTGATGTCTACCATAGTTCCAGTAACACATGAAGGGACAATAATCGAATATTAAAACTACCATTAAATAAAAACTGGATGAATTAAGAAACAGAGGCCAGAAGTAGACGGCATCCATATCTTTGGAATTAAACGAAGGAAATAATTCAGTGGTGAAGACACTTGACGATCCATAACACGAACAACGTGATTTTGTTAAGTATTAAATAAATTATACTTAATTACAAACCAAATTGATTAACCATTCTTTGAATAAATAACTCTCACTCTAAAATTTAAACACTAATTTCTTTCAAGGATTTATGATTCATATTTAATAACACTGTATGTAAAAGAAATATAACCTATGTCAAACTGATAAAACCGACACACACCTTTAACACAATAAAGTTGAGTTTTCATATAAACCTTATTAGTATTTAAGTACCACAATTGTAAAGTGGTGTACTTTATTTAAACATCTTTTTATAAACCTTTTTCGTACTCAAAAGAATTCACTGGCAGAATAAATTGTATAAATAAGAAACGATAAACATTATAGCTTCATATGCCTGAAGCGCTGCCACCTTTTGCTATCCACTGAGTGAACTAATTTGCGGCCGAGGCATAAACTTTGTTATAATGACATTTGTTGTACGCTTATTATCTAAAAAATTAATGAATTATTGAACAAATTAAATCAGTACGAACCTTTACTAACTGTCTTGTATTTATTTGAATAGTATTATGTATGTTATGTGCTTTAGCGGAGAGTAGATTTCTGTACGAAAATTTTATGTTGGCAACACGTCCCAACAACGAGCGAAGGTCGAATTCCCGCCAGTCAGCGAGGTAATTCGAATTATTCTTTACAGTATCCAGGAGACAATCTAGCTGCGAAAGTTTTAATTGTTTTATAAAAAACAATTTGGTGCCTTTCGGAAGATAAAAAATACAATATAGAACAGGTAAGGACTTCGATACTGGTTATTCGTACGTTCGCGAAGGACGCAGTCTGCGTGAGTTATGTTCCAGAGCGACGACGACTTGGTCAGATACGAGAGTACACATTACACATTGCACTCTTACACGTTTCCATTTTTGTGAAGAAGACGACGGAAGTATAAAGGTTGTATTAAACTATATACAAATGGGCCAAAACCTATATGAATCGTTTAAATCAAATACTCTGTATGACACCATATTGAAGATAAACGGCAAACTTTGTAATCAGTTCAGTTGAAATTTGACAGTCGAGGAGTGTGCACTGTTTTCGATACTTGTGTAGTTATAACGGCTTTAATTATGTTATCTGTAACAGTTGTGTGTGTGTGTGTGTGTGTGATATTTTTGCCAATGATTCCTATATAATAAGAGGATAAAAAATTCTTCACCTGAAGATGGGAATTTATTCCCGAAACACGTAGTGTACAAAATAACTACAAGATCACAAGACGGATTATAAACGTATATTATAATTTTAAACTAAAATTAAATCTTAATGTGATCTGGAGACTGTATATAATGAACCTATATGAATGATAATTCTATTGGTGTCTTTATGTCATAGGGTTATCTGGTGGCCACATACGTTCCATGCTGTTCATTGGCTATGTGAGAAGTGTTGGCTATTTCATACATTTAATGACACTACTATTAAAAAATTTCAGATTTACCTGGTAATCCTATTTTATGAGTAATTTATTTATATTTTACATAGATTTTCAAAATTAAATTAAAATTTTTTTACTCTTATGTTTTACAAATTTGCCATGTCTTGGTTATGTTGACAGTTCATCAATAAATAAGTGATGTGTTACTATACTGATCACAAAAAAAAACATCAATTTTCATTAAGTTGAAAATAAAAGGAGTGTCAATATTAAACTAGATTACTGGAAGAAGAGGAAGTCCTCATCAAAGAAGTCAAGTGTTCCACTCAAGACTATATGATTCATCTACATGTTATATTGAAAACAACTAGTTATAAACGCATACCTATCCTGTGCAAAAACAGCTCCAGTCAATGCATATGGTGTTGTTGTGTCTACTAATTCTAGAGTAGAATTGACCTCATTATCTGGGTACACGTAAACTGCTAAGACAGGTCCAAATATTTCTTCTTTCATGATTCTGTCTTGTGGATCAGTGGTTAAAATTATTGTTGGCTGAATAAAGTACCCATTGCTGAAATTTATAAATACAAATTTTTTTAAATGTATTACGTACACTACATTTATGAATTAAATGTATTTATGAAACAATAGCTAAGTTTATTTTGTAAGATTAACTATAGATCTTAATTTTTAATTGTTTTATATTTACATCCAAAATAGAGTACGCTAAAAATGCAGTGAAATAATACATATTTTATTTTACATGAATGAGACATTTTGGAAAAGTACAGTAGTCGTAGCAAACATAAAAAATTGTAGTGAAATACAATAGTACAGTGAAAAATTTATACAGTACTCTATGTAGGAAATAAAAACGTACGCACATGAATAATAAAACATGAAATTTGCAACAAACATGAAAGAATTATGGTGGAATACAGTACAGTAAAACAAAATTTAATGTAACGAAAATGTGTGGCATAGAATGAATAAAAATATGAAATTTCTAAAAACACAAAAACATTCCTGCACGATGGAATGCAAAATTAAATCGAGGAAGTAAAAAAATGTGATATTTTCTTTTGCTTCATATGAGAAGAACGTTTCTTTGCAGCTCGATCTCTAAGGCGTTTAATGAGAAGCAGCTCAGCAGGAGATGTTTCCTCTTGTTGTTCAAGGTACACCATGAGGTCTTCAAACATCCTAGTTGCTTCTGAATGGTTTGGCCCTTTCTTTTCTTGAAGGGATGGACCATCATCATCATCGGAGCTGAGCTCACCTGCCTGGTGACTGTAACGTGTCAATTTTGGGTCATTTTATTTTTTACCGTATGGGGTATTTACATTTCATTTATTTCATTTTGTGCGGGCTTTTCTAAAAATTATTGTGAAAGCTTTATAGTACGACAAATTTTATTCCGTTACAACAGAACACATGGTAAACGATATAGCGTTGGAACAAAGCAGAGACGCAGTTACTGTATTGTGTAAGTCATCAGGAATTCGCCACCCTAAAAATTCGCAGAACTCTGTATATGTGTGGCGACGCCCGTACGTAACATCGCCGGGCGGAGCGCTGAAGTGACGCCGTAAAAACTCCACCGTCGAGGCAAAACATGGCGATGGAACGAACAGTTGTAGCAGCAACAAGACGAACTACAGGAAATGTCGTTAAGTCACGCCTACTACTAGTGACATCAGTGTGGCAGATGCAAATATCGTCACCTGTTACCACACATATACCAGCTATATTCCATGCATAAAAGGAATATGCAACAACCAATTAAGTATGAACGGCGACTAAAACCTGGTGGCCGTGAATGCGCATTTCCTCCCGTTCAGAGAAGCATGCTGCAGTTACGCCATAGTTGCCGGCCGGCACGGAGCTGCGTAAGCTTTCTCCAAAGTTTTTTCAGTTTTCCAGTAAAAAAGGTGTAACAACAATAAGTTTTAATGTGACCGCGGTCGAATTGTAAAAGCCGAAGAGATAAGTTGATACATTCGGACAGTAACCAACCAGTAAATTACACAAACGAGGAGTGCGCGCGCGAACACGTGGCCGGCGGTTTAAGCAAAAAAGTTTTGGGGGATTTTATTATAAAAATGTAAAGGGGTAAATAAATTTTGTGTGTGTTTGTGTGAGTAAAGAATTGCAGGCTGGGCAGTCTTGTGTATATGTGTGTGTGTAAAACATTAAGGTAAGCTGTAGAGTACGATAGAGTAAGGATGACCTTCATATAACCAGGCAATATATATACGTTCACAAAATCATTTCTGATGTAAAGTTTGTAAACAAATTTTTAAATGAGCCAAAATTAAAGTAAAAGATAATTCTCTTCATAAAAAAAAAAAAATGAGTCAAGGTACTTATTTCAGTAACCTGTAGATCACGCTAACATTTTATGTTCGTACAAGAATCCTGGCCCGGATAGAAATTGTACAGGTAGGTCAATTTAATTTATGTATTTTTATGTATTTAACGAGTGAAATTAACATCTCAATGGCGCCCGAACAGGGACAGTTTTTATGAATAAATAAAATATTAAGTAAAAACCGTACCTACAAATAGAATGTTGGCGTGATGTGGAGGTTAAGTGGAGATGAGAACCAATGATATGTAAATGATGTTAAGAGGTAGTTAAGCAATAGTTAAATTATATTATACTGAATAATACAGAAATATTTAAAATTGAAATTTGATATGGAACAAAAATCTCATAAATAAGAAAAATGGAATACGGAGATAAAGTTAGTGTGAGTGATGTATCTATCACGGGGGAGGGAGAAATTAATTCAGACCCTAAGGTGGTCAAAGAAAGCGTTTCCAATGAATCAAATAATATAAATGATTCAGGATTGGAGACAACTCCAAACCTGATAAATGAGAATAATCTGACACAATCGGTAATAATGAGTGGAGCACAAGCAGAATCTACTCCCGTAACAAGTAGGGCAAAAGAGTTGTCATTGGACGATCTATTTAATTTCATGAGAGAAAAATTTGAGATACAGAATGACAAGTTTGATACAACTGACAAAAAATTTGAGAGCCGTTTTAACTCTAGTGACGAAAAATTTGATAAAATAGACCGTCGTTTTGACGTTCAGAATAGCAATTTTAATATAAAACTCGAACAACAGAATATTCAGCTTCAGCAGAATATAAATGTAAGATTTGACGAGTTAATAAATAATATACAAGAAAAGAATAAATGTCTTGAAAATGCCAATGAAATGACAAGAAATAATTTGAATAAAGTAGAACAGAGTAAGAGTAATACAAACGAAAGCTGTAATGGCAATGTTGTATTAGATAAAGAATTAATAAATAATAATGATGTTGTTGAAAATAATGAGAATAATAATGTCATTGAAAATGTAATATCCGAGAGTAATGAGGAGTTTGTAGGATGTGATTATGAGATGTTAATGTGTGTTAATGAGTTAGAGAGAGAGAGTGGAAAGAGAGTTATATTATAGGTATGAAACAGAGGGTAAATTGTTTACGAGGTAGAATAGGGGGGGGAAGGAAGACCTTCACGTATATATTGTGTAGACAAGTGTGCTACAAATAATTGTTTTTTGAAGTTTTTTGTTTTTCCTGGAGAAGTCAGGAAAGGTTTAAGTGAATTTGTACCCTCTGTCTGTAATACTTTTGAGAGTGTGATTTGGGGTTATGATGAGAGAGAGTTAAACAGAGAAGTGTATGTGGAGAAAGTAACAGAATTATATAATTAAATAGAAAGTATGATGAATGGAAGGAAGGTTTAATAGTATATTTGAGTAACAATGATTATAATGATTTGACTAAAGTAATTAACCCGATCATGAATGTATTTACCAATGGAGATGTAACAAAAATACCTAATGTAGACTGGTTGAATGAGTATTTTGGTAAGCTGATTGAATTTAGTTCTTGTGGTTACAACACACAAAACAGTCATTTGTGTGGTAGTGAAATTAAACAATGTTATATAAAAACAAGACTTATTTGGGACGATGGAGGTTAAACTATTAAAACAATAAAAGACAGTTTGTAAAAGTTATATTTTATGGTTTTTGACATGGCAAAAAATGGACAATGAAGTGTGGAAAAACGGAACAGTTATTAACTAAAGTTTGTAAATAATAATGTAGTAAATTTATTTGGGTACATGGTGGAATGTTAAGTAAATAAGTGTGTGTGACTGTGGTAACAAAAATAATAATATTTACAATTTAAATAAATAAATAGAATGAATTGTGAAAACAGTAATTGATTAATTGGAATTGTTTCGATAACTATATAATTTATTTTTGGTAATTAATTTAATTAAAACAATTTGATACATGTTAAATAATTTGATTTATTATTTGAATGTTAATTAATTAAATTTTTTTTTTGATGAATATAAATTATTCTACGAGGTTTGGAAATTTGATAATAGATGGCTAAATTGTTTAATTTAAACTAATATTTTTGTGTTAAATGTTTCAGAGGTGAGGTGAAAGTATTGTGGTATGGGAATTATGTTTTGTATATATCATGTTAAATGGATTGTAAGTATAGAACTTTTACAATATGAATCATGTATATAACAAAAAATGTTTACAGGTAACTAAGATTTTAAGTCAATAGTGAGATTATTTGAAATAGTTGTGTTCAATAAAAAATGATAATTAAAATTTTAATAATAAATGAAAAAGGATATATACTAATTATTAATAATAAATTTTGAAAATTTTAAGAAAGTCAAATGGTAAAAGGTTATGAATGAGTTAAATGATTATTGATGAAAATATTATATGATAATGTATATGAAATTTTCTAATTAGTTAGTTATTAAGTTGCTATTGCGGGGGTGGCCTGTGCTCCCGTAGATAGCGGAATGGGTTGGGGGTAACAGAGAGTGTTACCTCCATCGGAGGCGAAAATGTGCGGCACACCTTTTTTTTTTCGTGTAAAATAAAATTTACACACTGATAGACGACCGTGTCACACATACTAGTGATGAATGTAACAGGCAGTGAAATGCAAGTTAGATTTCCCCGACTTTTCGAGCGGTTACTGCCTTACCAGCACTAATCGTGGATTTGGCTAGCGGCCAGCTATGGTCATATCAAGTCCCTTGACCATAGCTGACTTGAAATTGGTATATAGTAGAAATTCAATGGGGGGAGACAATTAGGGGAAATCTCCCGGAACTATGGAACAGCGGCTGCCACTCTGCCCGCGTGGGGGCAGCAAAGCCAGGTGGTAGACCCGCATTAAGGGTATGTAATTATAGACCAGAACATGTTGATGTTCATAACCTTTAAAATGTAATAGCGGAAGCAAAGACACGGAGAGGTAAAACCTGCTCCAAAATATGCCGTCTTTGTGAAAGCGAAAAGGGCGATACAGTCCTCCATAACTTGAAATAGTGTGTGTGGCTGGGAGGTGACTCAGAGGAGCCACGAATATAAAATTTTATAACATAAAAAATTTTTGTTCTAATTCAAATTTTGATAAAAAAAAAAAAAATGCTTGCGCTCTGTTCAAATAACTAGATGCTCATATTTTCAATACAAGTTGTCCATGCTATAATTTTAAGTGGATTATTTTATTGTTGTAAGTTAGATATAGGTGTTGATAGAATATGTGTTTTCATTATATATGTATACTTTAAACTAGGCCAATAATTAAACGTCTGGCAGGCGGGTAACACAAAATGATCAGAATCAGAAAAAGGGGAAACAATGAGGTGAGAAGTGAGTATAAATATATATATATTTCATATAATTTGTTCAATTTTGAGATGTGTTTTCATTGTGATAGTTAGGGAGATCAGCTGATCAGCAATAAAACATCACTGGTAAAATGGTTTAAGTAATTAATGTTCAATGTAATGTTTTTAAGGTATTACAGATATTTTAAAGTAATGATAAAAAAAAAATAATTTGATAAAGTGAGAAGTAAAGTAAGAATTTATGCAAGTTAACGAGAGATAGTTTTTGGGTGATGAATATTTTGTGGGACATATAGATCTGTCCAAGTTCAAGTAGTAAAAATCGAAATATTGTTTTGAAGTAAGGTAATGTTGTTTTGAGCTAATGTAATGTTACAGAGTTTGAGAGGTATTGATGTTGACACAGTAGTTGTGGAGAATTTATGTGGAGTTTTGAGTGATATATTGTTGTTTATAATTGATGTTATTTTGTTGTATTTGAAGTAAGGTAATGAGATTGAGATTTTGGGGATGGAAATTTTGTAGTAGGGGGTAGTGTAATGTGGGAGTTCACAACATAATGATAAGTTGGGACGGGATTAGAATCGATTTTAGTGAGGAGGGGCCGCCTTAGGTAGAATCCAGGGGCCAAATAAGGGAAATTGAGTTTTTGGGGGGGGAAACACGTATCCTATGTACAAAGGGTTAGAGAGTATTTTATATATAGAGAGAGAGAAGGTGGCGATTTGAGTTAAATGATAAGTTGGGATTAGAGAGTATTGGGATAGATATTTTGATAGAGATGGGTGTCAGGGTAGTTGAAGTTGTTAGTTGTTAAGAGTCCGAGGGAGAAAGTTGATATATGTATGAAATGAGAATAAATAATTTACATCACCCACAGTAGTGTAGAATCATATTGTTAAATAAAGAGAGAGATTTATGATAAAGAATATAAAATTTTCATTTTTTAAACCAGTGACAGAAGTATTAATAATGTAAAATTAAGAATTGTTTATTATTAATAATTTAGATGTCAATTTGCTTATTATTCATATTAATATTCTGTTAATTTTAAATATTTTATTTTATTATGTTTTGTGTTTGCAGTTAGGATATTACTGATGTTGAATGTATGTTCAGAAAGTATACATAACATAGGTAGGTCAAGGGTCTTGGACTGGACCTAGTTTCGATCAGCTGATGAGGTCATATACATACTAAGCTTGTATAGTATGTGATGTTCTCTAAATGATAAAATTTATTATCACAAAATACAAATTAAATTTTACCTACCGTTACGATCGCTTCTACAAAGTCACAGGATCCGTTCACATGTACGCTGGATACAAACATGGTTTACAGGTTAAGCAAAACACAGACACAACTCATTTCTGGAAGAGAATTACTATTTAATAATTTAGTTTTGAATCATTTAACTTGTTTACACAGTTTACTACATATGAAATATTTTCATAAGAATGGATGCTTTGCCTGAGTTACATGATTATCACTCCTATTCTATCTTATACTACGGCTTACCTTATTTTCTATACATACACTCAAAACTGCCCAGCCTGCAATTTGGCACACACTCAGACACACATATAAATTTATTTATTGATTAACATATGTAATAAAGTCCCCCCAGCCCTTACACCGAAACCGACGGCACGTGTTTTGCGCGCGCACTCATTGATAGTTAATTCATTGTTTTATTTTTTAACCAAACTCTTCGATACTGTTCTGCTCGTTAAACTGACCGCGGTCACATACTATTTACTGTTGCTACAACTTTTTTTTTCTTTGTTAAATTAAAACTTTGGTGACGAGCCTACTTGGAACCAGCACAGTACCGTGAACTGCTGCTTGTAGACTGCTGCAAACTTTTGTTTGTACACTGTTAATACTTTTAATGACTGTTTTCACACTTTCTAAGATAGGCCAAATTTGTTTTAACGGCCTATCTTGTAAACCCGAGGCCCCTGTTTTAAATTCACAATTCTATTGTCTGGTGCTGCTTACTCTCTGATACCAAACTGCACACTGGAGACTGTGTCACAAGGCTGCTGCTATGTGATTGCGCAATGCGTCTGGCAATTGTTTTGACTGACTGTGTGTATGTTGCATTGCTGTACTGGAGGCTCCTTATAGGTGAAGTCTGGCAATTTAAAAGTGATTGAATGGGTGATCTATGTTAATATAAAATTAAACTGTGGTAGCTCCCATATATGAAGTGAATTGTACACATTTAACAAAATCAAAACCAAGATTAATAAAAAATAAAAACCTTCTAATTTGACCCATTACAATACCCCCTCGATGAGAATTCTGCTGTTCACAACAGAAGAAATCTCATCGATAACCCCGAAGAGGACCGGTGAGGAACTGGTGCCAACAACCCCCTGGTTCTTAATCTGCATGGGTACCCGACCCCCCTGGCTCAGCAACCATGGACTCATCTGAACGAGATCACTGGACTTCTCCGTAAGAGATCCCAACACCGAGAAATCGAGCAGACTCGTACCACGGCGCACCTCGCCTTTTAACATACCACCCCCAAAAATCCTCAATCCCTGGCTAAAATTATTCCAGCTCCTCCGCCGATGTGGTTCCCCTTTTTGCAAGCTGGGCTGCCTTTAGCAAATACTGGGCTCACACATACTAACATTACATGTTTCCATAACACATAAAAAAAAATTTCTTTTAGAATTTATTAAAAATTTAAAAAATTCAAAAAAATATTTTATCCAAAAATTCTCTTCCTCTTTTTTCTTTTTTTTTTTTCTTTCAAAATGACTTAACTTAAGCGTTTCTTCTACTTGAACAAATCCTTAACCTAACATGTCTTAGTCTAACAATACAGTGCAGTACAATAAATCAGTAAACTAAACATGGTAAATACACACAGAAATAAAACAATCCCTACCTAAAATATGCGTTCGCTGGCAGGCGAAAAATCGTTTTTTTTTTTCTTCTCCAAAAAAAATTAAAATTTTCAAAATTTTAAAATTCAAAAAAAATTTATACTTATTAAAATGTTTCCTTCATATTTAAAATTATTTAAATATTGGTTTAAAGCGATTAAACAAACAGATTAAAATTTACTTCCTACTATACAATCTTAGTAGGTGTATGACCTCATCAGCTGATCGAAACTAGGTCAAGTCCAAAACCCCTTGACCTACATATGTTATGTATGATTTCTATCTGAAATACATTTGACATCTGTAAAATCCTAACTTGAAATACCAAACATAATAACATAAAATATTTAAAATGAACAAAATATTATTACAAATAATAATCAAATTGGCATTTAAATTATTTAAAATAAACAATTCTTAATTTTACATTATTTTCAAATTTTATCAAAATTCTGTCACTGGTTTAAAATAAAAAGTTTATATTCTTTATCATAACTCTCTCTCTTTATTCAACAATCTTACGTTAATCTACTGTGGGTGATATGAATTATTTATTCTCATTGACTGTATTAGATCTGTATACATATATAATCTTTCTCCCTTTGACTCTAACTATTAATCAACTTCAATTATCATGACACCTATCTCTACCAAAATATCTACCCAAAACACACTAAACCCAGCTTATCATTAAACACAAAACGCCACCTTCTCTACATATATAAAAAAAATACTCTCTAACCCTTTGTACATAGGATACGTGTTTCCATCCCCAAAGCTCATTCCCTTATGTTGGTTCCTGGACCCTCCCTAGGTAACCCTTTCCGGCGCCAATCGGTCCTAATCCCGTCCCAACCCTTGTTGCGGACTCCCCAAATACACTACCCCCAATACAAAATTGCCATCCCCAAAAATCTCAATCTCATTACCTTACTACAAATGCCACAAAATAACCTCATTAATTATACACATCAATATATCACTCAAAACTCCACATAAATTCTCCACAACTACTGTGTCAACATCTACATTTCACAAAATTCTGTTACATTACATTAACTCAAAAACAACATTACATCATATTCATCTCTACTATTTCAAATTCAACTTTGAATTTAACTTGGACAGATCTACGTGTCCCACAACATATTTATCACCCACGAATTATCTTTTATTAATTTGCATCAATTATTGCTTTATTTCTTATTATCATTAGTGTTATCATTACTCCAAAACATCGGTAATACATCGAAAACATTACATTGAACTGTAATTACTTGTAACATTTACAAACCAACATACCAGTGACGTTATTGCTGATCAGCTGATCCTACTAACACAATGAAAATACATCTTACAATTGAATAAATTATATGAAATATATATTTATCAATACTCCCTTCTACCCTCATTGTTTCCCCTTTTTCTGATTCTGGTCATTTATGTTAACCTGCCAGACGATTTAATTATTGGCTTAGAACAAAAATACACACACATAATGAGAATATATATTCTTATCAATACTTATCTAACAGACAACAATAAAATAATACACTTAAAATTGTAGCATGCACACCTTATATTACGAGTCTGATCATATAATTATGTTGACAGAGCACAAGCATTTTTGATTGGATTAAACTTTGAATAAAAATGTTATGTTATAAAATTTACATTCGTGACTCCTTTGCGTCACCTCCCAGCCACACACTCTATTACCTCATTATTATTTTAACAAAAAATTTTCTTTAATTATTTTGTGTCACAATAGGATTTTGTTATGGTCACCAAGTATGTCTGTAGGCATTAGTCACAACATACCACTTCAACACACCTGTTTACTGTTTATATAAACACAGTTGTGTGCCAGACTTGTTTTCATAAACAACAGTTATAAACATTCTCAGTTTCAGCATTCATAATCTAAACATTCTGGTTGCATCATATATTGCCATATCTGCTTACTACACTCTTCAAGTTTTATAAATCTTTTATATAACATATTTGTCTATTAACATTTTTTATTCCAATTTGGATCAGATATATTTTTGATTCATTAACAAAATTGACCCTTTTTAAATTATTTGTTTATGTGTTTACTCTAAGGGGAGGGTTAAGGAAATCGGGAGGATAAAAGGGATAAGGATTATTAAAAGGTCAAGAACTAGGACTAAAGGTAGGGACAAAGCTTCCTCCGAAAATAAAGGTACTGGAGAAAACCAAGGCTCGCGTGGGCAGGGGCGCGTCCCTGAAATAGACGAACCCCACTGGGACAAGTGGGGAACCTCTATCCGCTACCACTTACTGTTTTATATTATTCATAGTTATTTATAATTATTTAACTATAGGTTTATTATAGTGGTTTAGTTGTATTTAATTACAGGATTCAATGTATTATTTTATTTTAAGATGCAAAATATTACTATTATTTTTGTTTCACAACAAGTTTTGCTACATACATACATTATTTATCTAACGTTTTATAACACACAAATAAATTTACTAAACATGTATTTACAATCCTTCATCAATAATTATTCAGTTATATCACACTTCAATATCTAAAATCAGCTAGGTCATTACCATATATTAACATATTTAAAATTGTTCATTTATGAATTTCAACCTCCATCGTCAAAAATTAATCGGGGTTTCACATAACATCGTTCAGTTTTATTACCACACAAATGACTGTTTTGTGTGTTGTAACCATACAAACTAAACTCATTTATTTTATCCACATAATCATTAAACAAGTCAACATTAAGTACATTGGTTAAGTCTCCATCAGTAATATTCGTTATCAAGTCAGTTATTTTTTCTTCATAAAGTAAATTATTATTATTTAAACATGTATTATCAAAATAATCTTCGCTCTCTATTTTAACGGGTAAGTATTTCAGATCAACTAACATCTCTTTCAACTCATTGTAATCTCTCATTAGTTTATATAATTCTATTTCTTTATCTATCAACAACTCTCTCTCAAAACATCCATCATCATAACACCATATCACACTTTTATCATTCCACGCAGAGGGTACAAAATTATTCAGCAAAATTAAACAATTCAAATCTTTCACTAATAAGGGTCTCTTGCCCAAAAATAACACTTTTGAACACTCTGGTTCATCACAAATAAAGGGAAATTTTACCCTCTGCTCTACACATTCGCTTAAACTCTCCTTACACACACTCTCCATCTCATCAACAACTATTACCTCCTCATTAACCTCTAATCCCATTAAACTCTCATTATCACTACTCTCTACACTTTCATTAATACTCTCATTATTTGTTTTTTCCGTATCAGTCTCTGATACTAACTCTTCAAACACATTAATATTCTCGGTATTACGTACATTATTTTCGACATTATTGTTATTATTTGTTAACTCTTTATCTGGCATTACATTTTTGTACTTGTCATTACAATTTTCATTTGTTTTATTTTTCTCGGTACTCATCACATGTACTCCCATTCGCTCAACACTCTGTTCTAACTTATTCAGACTAGTTCTTATCGTTTCATGGGTATTTTTACAACGTTTATTAATTTCTTGAATGTCATATTTCAACTTATCGAATTTGTCATTCTGGATATTAAATTTAACGTCAGAATCACTCTTTATTTCGTTAATTTGGTTCTTTAATTCATCCAAACTATTCTTTTGAATATCGAATTTACTGTTTTGAATATCAAATCTGTCATTGAAATTATTATTCTGTACCTCGAATTTATTGTTGAAATTACTGTTCATTTTCTCTAACTGCTTTAATATAGCACTCATCATATCATTTTCTACTTGTTTACATTTTGTTGAGATTGGAGTCGATATATTACTCGAGTCGTCTATTGCTGATTCAGTTAAGCTGAATTCTTTTACTCGATCTACTGGGGTTGAATGAACCCCTGATTCTTCCACACTAGCCGACTCGTTCATTTCAACTGCAACCTCGTTATTATCTTCCATTTTTTATAATTGGTTAAATTAAATTAAATAGATTGATTAAATAGATTAATTACGTAAATAACGTAATTAATTAGATTTTATAATGTAGCGTTATGCTATGCTAACCCAAAACATGTTTGTATCTTTGTAGATGTGGAATTTTAATTAAATATAATTATAATTCATGCCTGTTTCGTGGCGCCAAATGTGATGTTCTCTAAATGATAAAATTTATTATCACAAAATACAAATTAAATTTTACCTACCGTTACGATCGCTTCTACAAAGTCACAGGATCCGTTCACATGTACGCTGGATACAAACATGGTTTACAGGTTAAGCAAAACACAGACACAACTCATTTCTGGAAGAGAATTACTATTTAATAATTTAGTTTTGAATCATTTAACTTGTTTACACAGTTTACTACATATGAAATATTTTCATAAGAATGGATGCTTTGCCTGAGTTACATGATTATCACTCCTATTCTATCTTATACTACGGCTTACCTTATTTTCTATACATACACTCAAAACTGCCCAGCCTGCAATTTGGCACACACTCAGACACACATATAAATTTATTTATTGATTAACATATGTAATAAAGTCCCCCCAGCCCTTACACCGAAACCGACGGCACGTGTTTTGCGTGCGCACTCATTGATAGTTAATTCATTGTTTTATATTTTAACCAAACTCTTCGATACTGTTCTGCTCGTTAAACTGACCGCGGTCACATACTATTTACTGTTGCTACAACTTTTTTTTTCTTTGTTAAATTAAAACTTTGGTGACGAGCCTACTTGGAACCAGCACGGTACCGTGAACTGCTGCTTGTAGACTGCTGCAAACTTTTGTTTGTACACTGTTAATACTTTTAATGACTGTTTTCACACTTTCTAAGATAGGCCAAATTTGTTTTAACGGCCTATCTTGTAAACCCGAGGCCCCTGTTTTAAATTCACAATTCTATTGTCTGGTGCTGCTTACTCTCTGATACCAAACTGCACACTGGAGACTGTGTCACAAGGCTGCTGCTATGTGATTGCGCAATGCGTCTGGCAATTGTTTTGACTGACTGTGTGTATGTTGCATTGCTGTACTGGAGGCTCCTTATAGGTGAAGTCTGGCAATTTAAAAGTGATTGAATGGGTGATCTATGTTAATATAAAATTAAACTGTGGTAGCTCCCATATATGAAGTGAATTGTACACTTTTAACAAAATCAAAACCAAGATTAATAAAAAATAAAAACCTTCTAATTTGACCCATTACAAGTAGGAAGTCAATTTAATTTGTTTGTTTAATCAATTTAAACCAATTTTTAATTAATGTCTAAATATAAAGGAAACATTTTAATAAATTTAAAATTTTTTTGGAATTTAAAAATTTTTAGGAAACAATTTTTTTGAAAAAAAAAAAAAATCTTGATTTTTCGCCTGCCAGCGAATGAATATTTTAAGTATTGATTATTTTATTATTTGTGTGTTAACCATGTTTATTTTATTGATTTATTTTGTATTGCAGTGTATTGTTAGACTCTAAGTATTCACATGTTAGAGTAAGGATATGTTTTGATTAGGAGAAAGGTCTAAATTAAGTCATTTTAAATAAAACAGAAAAACAAGGAAGAGAATTTTTTTGGTAAAATATATTATTTTGAATTTTTAATTTTTTTTTTAATTTTTGTAAATCGTAAAGAATTTGTCAAGGTGTAATATGTAATGTGAGTGTGTGTGAGCCCAGCATCTGCTAAAGGCAGCCCAGCTTGCATACAAGGGGAAACATATCGGTGGAGGATCTGGCATAATTTAAGCCAGGGATTGAGGATATTTGGGGATAGCATGCTAAAAGGCGAGGTGTGCTGTGGTACTTGTCGGTTCGATTTCTCGGTGTTGGGATCTCTTACGGAGAAGTCCAGTGATCTCGTTCAGATGAGTCCATAGTCGCTGAGCCAGGGGGGTCGTGTACCCATGTAGATTAAGAACAAGGGGGTTGTTGGCACCAGTTCCTCACCGGTCCTCTTCGGGGTTTATCAATGAGATTTCTTCTGTTATGGACAGCAGAATTCTCATTGAGGGGGTATTGTAACGTGTCAATTTTGGGTCATTTTATTTTTTACCGTATGGGGTATTTACATTTCATTTATTTCATTTTGTGCGGGCTTTTCTAAAAATTATTGTGAAAGCTTTATAGTACGACAAATTTTATTCCGTTACAACAGAACACATGGTAAACGATATAGCGTTGGAACAAAGCAGAGACGCAGTTACTGTATTGTGTAAGTCGTCAGGAATTCGCCACCCTAAAAATTCGCAGAACTCTGTATATGTGTGGCGACGCCCGTACGTAACATCGCCGGGCAGAGCGCTGAAGTGACGCCGTAAAAACTCCACCGTCGAGGCAAAACATGGCGATGGAATGAACAGTTGTAACAGCAACAAGACGAACTACAGGAAATGTCGTTAAGCCACGCCTACTACTAGTGACATCAGTGTGGCAGATGCAAATATCGTCACCTGTTACCACACATATACCAGCTATATTCCATGCATAAAAGGAATATGCAACAACCAATTAAGTATGAACGGCGACTAAAACCTGGTGGCCGTGAATGCGCATTTCCTCCCGTTCAGAGAAGCACGCTGCAGTTACGCCATAGTTGCCGGCCGGCACGGAGCTGCGTAAGCTTTCTCCAAAGTTTTTTCAGTTTTCCAGTAAAAAAGGTGTAACAACAATAAGTTTTAATGTGACCGCGGTCGAATTGTAAAAGCCAAAGAGATAAGTTGATACATTCGGACAATAACCAACCAGTAAATTACACAAACGAGGAGTGCGCGCGCGAACACGTGGCCGGCGGTTTAAGCAAAAGTTTTGGGGGATTTTATTATAAAAATGTAAAGGGGTAAATAAATTTTGTGTGTGTTTGTGTGAGTAAAGAATTGCAGGCTGGACAGTCTTGTATATATGTGTGTGTGTAAAACATTAAGGTAAGCTGTAGAGTACGATAGAGTAAGGATGACCTTCATATAACCAGGCAATATATATACGTTCACAAAATCATTTCTGATGTAAAGTTTGTAAACAAATTTTTAAATGAGCCAAAATTAAAGTAAAAGATAATTCTCTTCATAAAAAAAAAAAATGAGTCAAGGTACTTATTTCAGTAACCTGTAGATCACGCTAACATTTTATGTTCGTATGAGAATCCTGGCCCGGATAGAAATTGTACAGGTAGGTCAATTTAATTTATGTATTTTTATGACTTGAACATGCAGCAACAATGTCATCTTCACTAAGAATTGGATGTAGTTCTTCATCACCTTGTATCCATTCCGCTATATCGTTTATTTGAATCTCCGATCCGCCTACCAGACTGTTTAGCTGTGATACGAAGTTCTCGTCACTACACTCCACGGGGACATCAGGTTCATTTTCATTCTGCGACACTGTTGTAGGCATGTTGGGCCAGAGTTTCCTCCAAGTTTTGTTTAGAGCAACTGCCATTTCCTCCTCCCATGCTGCAGCTGTCATGTAGATCACGTCCTTGATCGTTATTTGTTTCAACGTGGATATGATGTCATTAGGCTCTTCATCTTCATCATTATCAATGATTTTACTGAGCAGTTTCCTCCTGTATAGTCTCTTCAAAGTTTCGATCGCACCTTGATCCATCGGCTGTATAAGAGCTGTGACATTTGCAGGTAAAAACTGCACTCGTATGTCACCATATTTCAACTCATCTGCTCCCGGGTGGGTGGGAGCGTTGTCTATGAGGAGAATGGCTTTTAGAGGCAACCCTTCCTTTGTCAAAAATATTTTTACTGCCGGAACAAAGTGGTGAAAAAACCAGTCCTTAAAGATATTTGATGACATCCAGGCGGATTTTTCAGACGCATAATGTAGAGGCAATGCACTACGCTTGACATTCTTTAAAGCCCTTGGGTTGGTTGACTTCCCTATCAAAACAAGTGGCAGTTTATGGGTGCCTGAAGCGTTGCTACAAACCAGTAACGTAACTCTTTCTTTATTTTTCTTATGACCACGAGCTGCCTCGTCTAGTTTTGATGCCAATGTTTTTGTAGGCAACATTTTGTAGTTCAGCCCAGTTTCATCGGCATTGTATATCTGAGCAGGACTTAATTTTTCATCCTTAACAATTTTTCAAACTTCTTCTTAAACTCTTCAGCATCAAGAACAGCGCCTGAAAGACTTTCCCCAGTTACCGTCAGCTGCCTCACCCCGTGTCGATCTTTCCACCTACTGAGCCATCCAATACTGGCAGTGAAGCTTGGATCTCCACCCAATTTTTGGTTTAAACTCAATGCCTTTTCCTTAAGTATCGGTCTGGATATAGGTACGCCGCGCTCACGTTGTTGTTCAAACCACATTAAAAGTGCCTCGTCTAAGGATTCATTTTTAGGTTTCTTTATAGTGGACCGATTCCCTAAAGAGTCTTGACTAAACATTTTAGAGCAAAAATCTTCAATTTGACTTCTATTTTTTTTCCAGTCACAAACTGTTGCTGCCCCAACTCCATATTCAATAGAAATGTTTTTTACTGACTCACCCTTCTCCAGACGATTAATAGCCTCCAGTTTTTTTTGCATTGTCACAACAACTCGTTTTCTCTTTTCTGCCATAATCACTGCAGATCACTAAACAATATTGACACACTAAACACAACGTGACAAACAATACACTACTAATGTACAAAAATTATCATGAGCCAGCCACATCAGACAGAATTCAAAACATAACTGACAGGTGTCCTTGGACAGCGACAATAGTGTTAGTAGGTGTGCTAAAAATAGACACTGGGGGGGGGGCTGAGTCAGTGGACAGTCAACGCTATGAGTTCTCGCGCGGCGCTGGCCGAATGTTTGTGTACAGTCCCTGTATGAAAGCAGTATAAAATATGGTAATACAAAAGTATTTTCGGTGATTCGGTTGACCCGGAAATTCGGTTAAACGGGACTGTACTGTATACGAAGGTAAGAAATTATAATGAAGAATCGTAGCAGAATACGTGGATGAATAGAGGAGTTGATAGGAGGAAACTAAAAGAAGCTAAAGCTATCAGTTAAAGAAGGTTAACTGAACAAGCAATGAAGGATACAAAACAATGTAAGAAAACTTACAGATGGAAAAACTGCCTGGGCACCTCACATAGATAATACTTCATGTGACTACAATTGAAGACTGATAAAGAGAATTTAAAAACTCAATGATGAAATGTTAGCTGAAATAAAGAATAACATTTTTGTTTTTTACGGTCTAATGTGATACTAATACACACATAAAGTAAGCTACCACAAATAGTAAAAATAATAAAATGGTAGCACCAACAATAATGAAGAAAGTTACCATAATGAAGGAAGCAGATAATATAGAAAAGAGACCAAAGGGTCAATTCTTAATGTAATAACCACTTCCAATGTAAACACTAGACAAAATGGGTTTCTATGGGTTCATACAAATGCTCAAGCTGTTCTCAAGTAGTAAGATAGCAGCAAGTACAAAGTATAAAGACTATGTTTGTTCAAAGTATGTACAAAGTCTCTTATATGGCTTAAGAGATGGTGGCATCATCTTTATTTCTAATAAGATTTTATGATACAGTATGTATAACTGAAACCAATCCAGATCAAAATAAACATCTAACTACAGTTTATGACTTGAATATGCTGAAAGTCATGGTTTTCTTACCATCTGGATATTTTGGTGTATTAATTTATACTAATGATAAAATAATTACAAAGAGAATTTTACCTTTTATCGTATTCTCCACCAGCAACTAATTCTAAATAAGTACTTTTCTTTGCATATTCAATAAAACCTGTGATTCGTTCGAATGCTCTTTCGTCAATTACAGCTGACATGAATGAGTCAAACTCCGTAACATCGCCAACTTTAAGTTTATCTCTGACTTCTTCTAGACCATCTTTAATCTGAAAAAGGCACAAATACAAACATAAAGGCAAATTCTTATGCAGACTCATGTTAATATTTAAAAATAATGGAAACAAAGTGGAAACATTTTTTTTTATTTCCACTGTTATCATGTTAGCTAAGTAGAAGTGACACAGGCTGTCATAGGACACGTGTAAAGAGCTCCAGCATAAAATTTATTCAAAGGTAAATGAGAAGAGAAACAGAATATCAGAATATGTTCTGGTATGAGGGACAGAATATGTCTTGTTTAAATAAATACTACAACAGAGGAAAAGAGGATAATTTCTTAGGAAGGGAGCAAGAGTACCTAGGATGATAACAATACAAACCTATGGGATGAGCTAGTCAAGGAAGATGGATACATTTCCATAAAATACAGAAGCATGGTGGATAGAAAATGGCAAGGAAGAAAAGATTTTTAACATTTTAAGATATTTGGATTTTCAAGAACACATGTAAAAGTTATATTTACAGTGACCTGCAACTAGTTTGTGCTACTGTATATCACTAGTTGGCACTAGTACTAGTAACACTGGCACTAACACATACGACGTTCATCTCAAAAGTAAGTTTCCCTATTTTTTATTTCAAAGGGAAATGGGGCAAGCAAGCTGATGAAGGTTGGAGAACTTTTATTTATGTGTAGTGGGAGTAGTGGCAAAACTTCATCCATTCCGTAGCAACGTAACAACAACATGAAATTTAAAATCATGGACGTTCCATTTATCAGTGTGACTGATTGTAAAGTATGTAGTGTGATTTGGTTTTTTGCTACAAAAAATGAATCAGCGTGTGAAATCCATCATCACTTAGTTTCTGTTTATGGACCTGAGTGCATGAGCAATCAAAGAGTCTGCTGGTGCTATACATCATTCTTGACAGGGAAAGTTTTTTGAGCAACAAAGTTGGCTTCTTATGCTCCATGACAATGCACATCCTCATTCCTCGCAAGTCACGCAGTATTTGTTGGAGTCCTTTCGCAAGGAGATTGTCGACCATTCCTCATATTGTAACGTTACATAACCCATGCCCAAATATGATAACACAATCACCCCACTCTAAAGGTCAGAAATGGGTATTATGTACCTAGCTATAGAATACTTTATACTACAGAACACTATAAACAATAACAAAGTGACATATAGTGTACAAAGTGAGATATAGTGTACATAGTGAGAGGGTAAATTGTTAAAAAGGAGCATCTCACAGATTTATACTAGACTGAAAAACAATCAATTGTAGCAGTGGACTATATTGCTGCTGACAAATTTTGTATTTTGTATAATTTGTATTGTGTAGGCCACAAAGGTCTTGTACCTAGGTATAATTTTTGTGTTTAATATAATAATTGTGTTTAAATATAATATAACCCAGGGTTAGGTATAAAATAATAATAATATAAAATAATACTATGTGAGCAAGATGGCATAGGAAAAAATTTAGAGTAAGGATACTTTAAGCAAATAATAAATAATAAATAAATACAATTGAAGGAAATTAAAATATTAAAGACCTATGTATAAGCTTAAGAGAAAATAGAAAGAAAAACCTTATATAAATTAAATTGGATTATAAACAAAATTTAAAAAGGTTTATTTTTCTATAAAGAAGAAATAAATTGATAATAATAAATAATAGCCTATATATTCAAAAGTATATAGATTCACCTATAAAAAACCAAAAAAAAATCTTGGTTACTACGAGTAACCAACTAACAAGATTTAAAATGGACTAATAGGAAAAATAATATTTTGATGGTAACAAACAGAAGAATAAATAAATAAATGAAAACAATTGATGGTAATGTGCTCAAATAAGAAGAATAACGAATAATTTAATGACTACAATGAAGCTGAAGGAGGATAATAATTAATACAACAATAATTTAGAATTTCTCGGAATTGAAGATGATATAAGAAGAAATGATACGGAGAAAATATGTCACAAGAAGGAAAGTTAACAGGATTTTAAAATAATGCCTATCAATAATGTTATATGCTATTAGTTAATGAAAAAGAAGAAGGAATCAAGAAGAAAAGAAATATATAATTAAATGCAAACAGCTACAGTATGAAGAATCCCAAAAGTGTTTAGTATTAGTCGCTAATCGACTACTTATAAGTTTCTTATTATAATGAATTGACCGTAGAAATGTTCCGGCAATAATTTTCCTGACCAGGGATGATGTTCCCCTGGTCTCAGAAGGTGTAAGGATGGACAGCGGAGTAATGGACCCAAAGTGGCCACCCGAACTGAACCACTGCACAGGATAGGGAAAAATATTAGGGAAATTGAATATTTAAGGGATAATGATAAAACAGCTGAAAAGAGTGATATTAGATTCCAGAAGTATGAATGAAGAAAACAGAAGGAAGATAGCAGACAGAAGCTTAATTGAGAAAGCAAATTTATAGAAGCAAATAGAAATATGAGTGGTAAAACAAGTTTTTATGATTAGTGTGACCAGCCCTTATCAAGTAATATGTGGAAGACCACTACCCAGAGAAATAAATCATTGATGAATTTGCCTCCAAGAGGGAGAGAGAGTTGAGTGTGAAATTAAGTCTATTACCATTAACCGAATAACAGGTGTATAACCAATCAGAAAGGAAGGAATATTGTGAAGATTAATGGAAGAATCCGAAGATTGAAGAGTTCAACAATTTATTTTAAAAAACAAGTAGATAAAAATAAATCTGTTCAAGTGGGGGGGGGAGCGTTATGTAACGTTACATAACCCATGCCCAAATATGATAACACAATCACCCCACTCTAAAGGTCAGAAATGGGTATTATGTACCTAGCTATAGAATACTTTATACTACAGAACACTATAAACAATAACAAAGTGACATATAGTGTACAAAGTGAGATATAGTGTACATAGTGAGAGGGTAAATTGTTAAAAAGTAGCATCTCACAGATTTATACCAGATTGAAAAACAATCAATTGTAGCAGTGGACTATATTGCTGCTGACAAATTTTGTATTTTGTATAATTTGTATTGTGTAGGCCACAAAGCTCTTGTACCTAGGTATAATTTTTGTGTTTAATATAATAATTGTGTTTAAATATAATATAACCCAGGGTTAGGTATAAAATAATAATAATATAAAATAATACTATGTGAGCAAGATGGCATAGGAAAATAGTTTAGAGTAAGGATACTTTAAGCAAATAATAAATAATAAATAAATACAATTGAAGGAAATTAAAATATTAAAGACCTATGTATAAGCTTAAGAGAAAATAGAAAGAAAAACCTTATATAAATTAAATTGGATTATAAACAAAATTTAAAAAGGATTATTTTTCTATAAAGAGGAAATAAATTGATAATAATAAATAATAGCCTATATACTCAAAAGTATATAGATTCACCAATAAAAAACCAAAAAAAAATCTTGGTTACTACGAGTAACCAACTAACAAGATTTGAATTTAATTGTTAAAACGATTGGGAAGTGAACGTTTGAAAAAAAGTGTAATGCCTATTTAAAATTTGAAAATTTATGAATACTTTTGGAATAAACAGTGCGAAATTTAATAAAAATTGACAAGAGATGAACACCTTCTATTAGAACTTCTTCAAGTAGCACCATCCACGCCTTTTATTTGACGAAATTTTGAGAAAACTTAACGACTGGTTCCAGGCCACTTCGAGATTTTGGTGAGACCGTATCCTAGTAAAAATTAACTAAATTACAACTCAACTATAACTTCTAACACTAGAAACAGCACCATATAAGTAAACACTTCAGGAAAAGAGGTGAAACAAACTTTATTATTTTTTGTTAACCAAAAAATCTGCATAACGGATCTCTGTGAATTTTCAGCAGCCATTAAATAATTCCGTGTTTGTAGCGAAGAACATAACCTGTACTCTGGCGGATAAACCCGGAACTACATACTAAAGAAAAAACAAATACAATCTATTTTTTTTATGTAAAGCTTGGTATTAAATTATTCATTTCTGACCGTCTCATAGCACAAAGAACTTACAAATAACCCTGGGAAATTAATAAATTAATTCTTTATTGTTTTATATTTTATAAAGGATAAAAACATTTTGTTATACTTTCTATGTTTACCAAATACGATCGAACTAATGTTGTGTTGACAGGGAGAATCGATTATAACCTTTTGTATTGGGAGAAGATAAAAAAACAGTGTATTTAATAAATAAATACCATGAATACTTTGTTATAAATAATAAAATGTGTATTATTTTCAGTAGAGGGTAGTTGTTTACAGAGTGTCAGGAGACAAAGAAGAGTACGAACAATTAGAAAATATTACAGACAATTGGTGTTAATTTAACCTCCAATTTGTTTGTATACGTCAAAATCAGCTGGTCTCATGAGCGGAGAAATTTAAATTAAGTAATTGTATGCCAAGAGGATAATACCTTTTGCACTCTCTGTCCTAACTACGGTCAAACAACTTCATTGAATTATCCCAAATCACACACCCTCGATTTCATTTTTTTTTTTGGAACTGTAAACATAAAATATAACATTCATGTTTCGTATGGTATCCAAAGTCACTATTATGTATTAATAAGTGATTACCTGTATGCGGTCCGCCGTGTGACTTCTCAAACTTATTACGTTACGCGTTTCAAGGCGTATGCCTCATCATCAGACGTTTAAAACCAAAAAACACATATATCACACAAAACTGCGTTTGTCAAAAAATAAAATTGCAGAAACAAGCATATTATGTGCATGTGATGTAGGGTGCGCACCCGTTCAAGTGTTGTCTGCTACTGATTGGAATCCGTTGACAGTCTCAAAGCAGTATCATACAGGCGGTTGGATACAAAGTTCAATTGTTCATTTATAACACAATCACGACTGCTATCATTATTATATGCATTATAAATTTCCAGCTCCTCCAAGGCATTCATAAAACGGCCCTTGTTGCATATATGCAAATGCATTAGATTGGACTTAAAATCTGTATAATTGTGATTGTGTTGGGTCAGATGACGAGTGTAACTAGATTTTATATCATTGTAATTGTAATTGTGTGTCTTTTTTGGTAAGTGTTCACGGAAGCGTTTGTAAAAACCTCTTCCAGTCTGACCTATATAGAAGCTGTTACAATCATTGCAAACCAGTTTATAAATGCCTGTTTTTTCTTCAATAGGTAAGGGCAGTTTAGGTCTAAGTATATTAATTAGTTTATTATTGGTTCTAAAAGACATAGTATAACCAATATTGTTCATCACTGAGGATAAAATTTTTGGCATGATGTATGTGTATTTCGCAGATATAAATTTTTTCGGTGTTTTATTAAGTGGACGGGGCTTAAGTTGAATGTTATTATGCTTCTTTAGCAATTTGTCAATGATGTGACTACTGTAACCATTGGAAACTGCAATAAATCTTATTGTATTTAGCTCAGTCTGGAAATCATTATTGTCAAGGGGGACTGTCAACAATCTATGGATTAAACTATTATATGCTGCCATTTTTTGAGAGTATGGATGGTGGGAATCTGCATGTATTGTATGGTTAGTTGAATATGGTTATTGAATTTCAATATCAATATTTATAGGAAGCCTGCTGCCACTAACCATACAATACATGCAGATTCCCACCATCCATACTCTCAAAAAATGGCAGCATATAATAGTTTAATCCATAGATTGTTGACAGTCCCCCTTGACAATAATGATTTCCAGACTGAGCTAAATACAATAAGATTTATTGCAGTTTCCAATGGTTACAGTAGTCACATCATTGACAAATTGCTAAAGAAGCATAATAACATTCAACTTAAGCCCCATCCACTTAATAAAACACCGAAAAAATTTATATCTGCGAAATACACATACATCATGCCAAAAATTTTATCCTCAGTGATGAACAATATTGGTATACTATGTCTTTTAGAACCAATAATAAACTAATTAATATACTTAGACCTAAACTGCCCTTACCTATTGAAGAAAAAACAGGCATTTATAAACTGGTTTGCAATGATTGTAACAGCTTCTATGTAGGTCAGACTGGAAGAGGTTTTTACAAACGCTTCCGTGAACACTTACCAAAAAAGACACACAATTACAATTACAATGATATAAAATCTAGTTACACTCGTCATCTGACCCAACACAATCACAATTATACAGATTTTAAGTCCAATCTAATGCCTTTGCATATATGCAACAAGGGCAGTTTTATGAATGCCTTGGAGGAGCTGGAAATTTATAATGCAAATAATAATGATAGCAGACGTGATTGTGTTCTAAATGAACAATTGAACTTTGTATCCAACCGCCTGTATGATACTGCTTTGAGACTGCTCAACGGATTCCAATCAGTAGCAGACAACACTTGAACGGGTGCGCACCCTACATCACGTGCACATAATATGCTTGTTTCTGCAATTTTATTTTTTGACAAACGCAGTTTTGTGTGATATATGTGTTTTTTGGTTTTAAACGTCTGATGATGAGGCATACGCCTTGAAACGCGTAACGTAATAAGTTTGAGAAGTCACACGGCGGACCGCATACAGGTAATCACTTATTAATAAAATATAACGAATTCTGTGACGATCGCAAGAATGACGATAAGATCTAACGATACTACCTGATTTATCCCGCGAGACGTTACAAGAGGGCTAACCCAACATTGGGGCTTTTGAACATTCCCAAATATAATCAATAAGTAACAGTAAAGATATTACATTACAAGATGACGCTAACAACGTGAGGCTAATAAAATATCGATTTAATTAAGTAAAGCATTGTTTAGACTCTCAGACCATTACCCGCGATACGTTACAATATTCACCTGGTTTGGCTCCGAGTGATTTCCATATTTTCAAAGAATACCTGGGAGGACAACGTTTCAAAATGGATACAGAAGTGAAACAGGCGGTTGATGCCTGGCTCCGAAACCTGGGCATGCAGTGGTTGAAAGAAGGAAGCGAAAAACTGTTTTTACGCTACAGAAAGTGTATTGACAAGGCTGGAGATTATACAGAAAAATAAGTACATGTGTTTGAATAAAAGTACAGTTTTCTTTTTAATTTTTACATATTTTATTTTTCCTAAATCAGGGAAACTTACTTTTGAGATAACCCTCGTATTTATGCCTGTATTCTTATTATCACATGCAGCTTCAGTTTTTATTCATTATTAAATACTTTTATGTATCAATACTTTTGTAGTTTATATAGCAGGGTTGCCTTTTTTCCAGGGAAAACAACTTTCAAAGGAAGCTGCTCACTAAACAAGTTTGTGTGACTGAATCTGTACGTATCTTGCTGTTTGAGAAGTGGTAGAGGGAATTATTCTCCATTAGTGTACACATCATTATAAAATATATTTATTACAAACTGATCTCGACAAAATAAGGTACTACACACTCTAAATTATATTTAAATTGTATTATATTATATTTACTATATTTTTACATTGAAAGTGAAAAATTTAAACTAATTGTTTAATTTAAGTACCTTAAATAATAAAAATAAGAAAACGATTGAGCAAGGTCGGCTGAAAAATATAAAGAATTGAAAAAAATTATAATGGGAAGCATAAAACCCAAAGGAAATTTCAATATTAACACTTTGAGGGACAACATCCGATATATGTTGCATGTACCGGCTTTGCCGTAAAGGTCCGACATCTGATATATCGGACGTCATTTAAAATTGCCACTGTTTTAACAGGAATCAATTATAAGGGCTGCCAATGTGTCAGATGTGAAACAAATCTCTTTAGTTTACAATTCAACCATCAGATATTGGTATTTTCTTTTTTTTTTAGCACTGACATGGGATTGAAATGGTAATGTTCCATGTTGATGTTTTACTATCACTGTTCAGGTTGGTTATGTTTATGTTGTTTTTATCTTTTTTTTTATTTTATAAGTGCTGTAGAGTTACTCATACCGTGACTTATTATTTATTTTTTACCAAGTACATAATCATCGTACTTACCACATAATTATGGTATACTGCTCCGGTACTCATGGTTCACTTGCTCTTATTACTTTATTTATTGGGTCCAGGTTCGTTATAGGCGAGATTGCGGAAACAGTGGAGTGCGAAATAAAAACTCTATTAGCGTTTTTAGACATGAACATTACTTTTACTCAAGCCAATTTTGCATATTTTTAATACAGATTACAATGACGTCATTTCCTACAAAACAAGATGGCGTCTACAAATTACTCTTACAACGATATTTAATATTCAGTGTTTCATTCTTATTTACTTATTCATTTTGGCTTAATATCTTTTTGTCAGTCATTATTGCAAATTTACTGATGGTAATAAAAGTACGTTCCACAAACCAATGTCTACCTTCTAGACCGGCCTTTCACTCTACCATGCGTTCACGCACACACACACATTATATATTATTTCATTTCTATTTCTGAGCTCGTATATATTAAAAGGTTGGATAAATTTTGGATTTTAACTTTCCTGCTTGTAGGTTCGAAGTTCTTGTAGTCCGGTTTACTTCTGGTGTTAATAATTTTGGGCCGAGGTCTCACGGTTCAACTGTTCTGTTCTCCTTTTAAGCACTGAATTTAGAATTTACATTTTCCACTTGTACATTAACTGATTTGAAAGTACTGTATTGTTGACTAATATTGAATTATTCACATTTTAGCTGATTTTTACACTTTTAATGGCCATGACGGCCAGCGGAATTGTACAACTTGTTGCCGCTTGGGCTGATGTCTTCAGAGTGGGCAGACATTGTGTCGTATTATCGACAGGTGGAGGGGATCAATTGTGATCCACGATTCGTCCGCATCAGCTGACGGCATTGTTCTTCGTCATTGTTGTGACGTGTGCCAATATTTGTCATATAATTTTGTTTGTGTCGATCAGAATCGCCATTGTATACGTTTTCCTTCACACGTACGCCTTCAGCCTTGAATTAAATCGTATTGATGAAACTGGGTTGTTTGTGCAGACATAGGGAAAATGGACCTAACCATTCTTTATATATATGAATACAATAAAAATATTATGTAACATCCTCAAACCCCATAATGACAACAGGCCCGTTTGTCCCGTTACAAAACCCCCTCAATTTAAAGTTTTTATGTCGAAACATAAAAACTTTCATTGACTCATTCACACATTTCTAAAAGGATCAGCCCAGATATGTTGCCACAACCCCCTGTAGTGTTTATATATAAAAAAAATTTAATCACTTACCCTTGGTCCAATGATGCTGATCGTACCTGTCTGACCTTACTGGACTTCTCAGGAGAGATCCCAACACCATAAGGCCATGAGGCACTTAACGCTCCTGTTCTGACGCTCCGGCCAGTTCAGGATCGCGGTCACAACATCACCAAACTCTTAAAAAAATCGAATACAAAATTTTTAAAATAGTGGTCTAACATACTTCCATATCTACAACTGATATGTTTCCCTTTAGATGCATTGGTTTGTTCAATTAATTTCTCCAAAACAACAACAACAAGAATTCAAAATAGACTGATCTTTAATCAACACTAAACTCAATCTCTTCATTATAAGAGAAAAATATATATTCCTATCAAGGCCGTAGCCAGCGGGGGGGGGGGGGGGGGGTAGAACCCCCCCCGAAATGTTGAGGTAAAGATAGAAATTTTTTAGGATAAAAACAAACGTAAATAAAAATATAATGAAAATGCTCTTATAAAAAAAGAACTGCAATAATTCAGTTATTCTGTGTTTCTGGTACTGCATCTACAAAAAGCAAACTGTGCGTTTTTTCCTTCCGTGAGTACATAGCTGCCTTTGTAGGAAGGAAACCACTAGTTTCTTGGAAAACCACGTGGCTAACACTTGACAGCCCTCATCATTGTTGGCCGCCGACCTTCAAACAATGGAAAGTGAAGGTGCCGAACTTACTCTGTGAATATCTTGACCACTTGGGTTACAGTTTGTGTGTTGCCATTTGGTAATGACGTGCTTTTCATCTTCAATAAATTAGTGAATTATTGTGCTTGCTTTAGTTGTAGAGGGACGTACAAGAAAGAGACATAAAGTAAGAAGTAAGTAAAATGTTTGCATTTTTACGAGTCTTTCCATTATATGTCTAGTCTACATGTCATACAGTTGTGCTAGAGATATCAATGTATAGGCCTAGTATTATATTTTTTGTATTATATTTAATTAGAGCTGGGGTTATGACTATTAATTTTACGAATTTCCTCCGTAGGTTATAAAGATTTGTAATTATATAAAAAACGTTAATGATGACAATTTTAGGGCTTTATTAAGGATGAGAATACTATGTGGTGACCGAAAATTGATCAATCACACAGAGAGTATGTCTTTAAATGCCTCTTACATGAGTCCAGCAGTCCAGAACGATCTTATTCAGATATGTGGAGAAATTATTCAGAAGCAAATTGTCAATGATATAACTGAAGCCAATATGTTCTCCATTTTAGTAGATGAAACTGCAGACATTGCTGGACATGAACAGCTATCTCTCTGTGTACGATATACAAAAAAAGAAGATAATTATTATGTGTCAAAAGAGGACTTCTTAGGCTTTGTTCGTCTTCATCATACTACCGGACAAGATATAGCTAGGAATATAACTTCATATTTGGAAGATCTTGGTTTGGATTGCAAAATGATAGTTGGGCAAGGCTATGATGGTGCTTCTGTGATGAAAGGATCATTCAAAAGCGTGCAAACACTAATCAGAAAAGATTATCCAGAAGCTCTGTATGTCCATTGCTGTTCCCACTCGTTAAATCTAGCTTTATGCCACTCGTGCAATTTACAAAGTGTAAGAAACTGTGTTGGTACAGTTAAGACTACGATCACTTTTTTGAAGAGCTCTCCTAAAAGAATGAGTGTATTGCAATCAAATAAATCTGACTCCCAGTGGAAAACTTTAACATCCATGTGCGAGACCAGATGGGTTGAAAATCATAGCAGTCTTTTGAAATTCAAGGACCTTTTCAAACCCATTCTCACCACGTTAGAAGATTTAAGCGATGATCCAGACATGGATACCTCATCCAAAGCCTCATCTTTAGTAACAGCTCTGCTTAATGGAGAGTTTGTTCTTAGTCTCTGTTTCTTAGCCAAAGTGTTTTCTTATACCTTGACTTTGTGTAAGGTATTGCAGTCACCTCTCTGTGATTTGAAATCAGCAACTGATCACGTTCAAAATATTGTTGACCTCTTTCAGAATATTCGCATGAATATTGAGTGTGAATTCTCCATTATATACAAGTCTGCAAAATCCTTACTAGCTAATGTTGGCGGGGAAATCACGCTTCCCCATTTAACTCCATCACAACGTAACCGTTGTAACATACAAACGGAAGACCCAGAAAAGTATTTTCGCATCTCTATGGCCATTCGACTTCTCGATGATTTTAACAATCAGCTAAAAATAAGATTTCTTGATCACAAAGAAGTATTTGCAAATTTAAACTCTCTTTTACCATCCGTTTGCTGTAAGCCCACTACTTTTTTAGACACTGAAAGCTTGAAGTTATACCAAAACAAAGTTAATTTGGATCTGTTACAATCAGAGTTTGACCTATGGAGAATTTTTTGGGAGAAGAGGGATGAGACTGACCGCCCATCCTGTGCTATCAAAGCTTTAGGAGAACGTAACGAGGAGTTTTACCCGAATATCTTCATTCTGTTACAAATATTTTCCACTTTGCCAGTTACCACTTGTACACCGGAACGTACCTTTTTCACATTAAGAAGACTGAAGACCTACTTGAGAAACTCTTGTGGACAGAGTCGCCTCAGTGGATTAGCGTTGATGTCCATGCACAGAAACAGGGACATTTCAACAGATGAAGTCATAAATAAATTTGCATCGAAAAAAGATAGAAGATTGGACTTTGTTTTATAAGTTTGTCTCTTTGAAGATTTTGAGACTGTTGCAATGTATTAATGCCACTGCTGTAACAAATTTAATATAAACCTTTTAACAGTAACCTATACTCTGCAAATAAAATTAATGTTTTTGCTAAAAACACGAAAAGACGTACAGCAAACTCGATTATCCGTGTGCTGATTATCCGGTTTGTTGGTTATCTGTGCATCCCCGAGGTTTATTGTATTATTTTATTTCCTTTATTTTCGTCACGGCATTTTGAATAATGTGAACTGCGCGCTTGGAATTCGAGCGGTCTCTCGTCTGCAAGTGACCTGGCGGCATGCTTTGTTCAAGAATTAAACACCAAACAATGTAGGCCGACTGTATAGCAGTTCTTTGTTGCTGTTCTGTGATAACAGTCATGGCTAATTGACGTCTTGTATAGTTTTTGTACCTCAAGTGTTTTACCAACAATAGACGTAAAGAATTTTTATTTCGGCTTACCTTATTGATAACAGTGATAATTGAATGTGTTAAATGTTTGACATTATTGCATTTTCAAACAGTATTGTATGTTCCCTATTATTAAAAGTTTCGTTGTGCATTAAAAAGCACAAACTCGCATTATCCGTGTTTTTAGCTATCCGTGCGCATTTGTCCAGTGATTAGCCTAGATAATCGAGAGTTTTCTGTATTTTTTTAATAATATACCTATTTCCAGTGGAAACTCCTGGGCATCTGGGAGGTCTTACTCCTACTCCTAGAAGAATATCCATACTCCCCAAACCTATCGGTAACCAAACAACCCCCCCACCGAAAATTTTTTCTAGCTACGGCGTTGATTCCTATAGATAACATAACACGTAAACAACTACTTCAAAATTCCCAAAACACCATCACCTATTTACCTCTATAAAATTCAACCTATAACTACTATGGCAAACAAGTTCATTATTCAAATTTTATTACTCAACTCTATAATCATCTTATATTTTGCAACAGCATCAGACTATATTTTGTTCAAAACCATTTCTAACTTTATCCTTTTAACATTTACGATCTACTATCTTTTAACATTTGCTAACGTTGTTACCCCTGTAGCGACCTCCTAACCACACACACTATTGTACCATCAACATAATAAAAACAGAATAAAACATTGTACATTACACATTAACATTGTTACATTTACATTAAACAATTTACATTTAATTAACTGGTATCAAAACTTTATAACATTTTTATTATCAACTTTCTCTTCAATTTTTATTATTTAACATTTGTTATATCCTTAGATTCTATAAAACAATTTCAAATTTAGCATTCACCTTTCAGTTACCTCACCTTCCTACCATGAATTTTCTTTTTCTAACCCTTCCTCAATCCTTGTCTAGTTTGGGTGACTCTCTACTAATCACTATTATCTGTATCTTATTTTGGCATTTGTCTATCTAACCTTACTACCCCTCTTTTTTCTACTAACAACCGCTTCTAACCATTAACATATTATGACACCAATATCTCAATAATAACCCCCTTCACTAATCCCATTTAAATCCTCTGGCACCGCTCGTTTTTGTACTAGGATGTGTGTTCCCTACCTGGCCATATCCATTCCTAACCATTTGCCCTCCACCAAATATCGGCAAACACTCTAACCCAAATTGCTCCGCCTGCCACAACGCTGCATGCTGGTCACTCCTTACATCGGATCCTTACTACAAAATATCATCATCAACAAATATATATACCATTCACATTACTCACCTCTCTACATATAATCACTAACTACTGTGTCCCTAAAATATCTAACACCTCTCTATATATTATCTGTATCCCAACATTCTTATTTTCACTAACTCCCATTAACTCTATTTAACTAACTCCAATGCCCTTATTTATCATTATTCCCCAAACTCTTTTACAACATTTCACCTTAATATACCACTAGAAAATTCATCACTTACCTTACAATCCTAAAACAACTCAATATCCAAATATATCATATGTGTACTCATTTATTATCCATTAGGATCTAAATCTCATAATTATTCAAAATCATCCTCCTAATTACTTATTCTTGAATATTTACAATTCTACAGTACATGGTTTACATAAAAAATACATAAAATACATAACATCAAAAATACACAAATACATTGACATTGATACACAAAAAAAATATACAATCCACATTATCATTTAACCATTTACCAAAAATCAGTCAGAAAGCAGTCCATCTTGAAAAACACTGTCCACATAATTAAATGTTCATAAACACAATAAAATATCTACCCTCCATCATCAAACAATAATCTTATCTTATATCTATATACATTGCTTAATATTGACTCTCTTATACTAACATCATAAATACATATACCATTCAAATTTTCCTCATTTTCCGCAAACTCATATAATCTGTCATGATTGGTCATTTTCCTGTCAACTTCTGTATTATTAGTCATAATTAGGTAATTTATAAAATCATTATTTCCCTTATCTCCTACTACTTCCGTTTCATTACAAGGTAAGTATTTACTATATTTATTATATATCATCTCTACTCCTAACCTTTCCATAAATTCTTCATAAGTTCTACTCATCTTAAAAATCTCTATTTCTCTTTTTCTCTCACAATACCTCTCACTTTCGAAACATCTCTCTCTTTCTACATTTGCAGGGAACACTAATTCACAACTATTGCACCACCTGTGAAGTGCACTAAAAAAACCAAGGACAACTTATTTGTAGACCATATGTCTCCCAAATATACATCGAAGGCACTCTCGTCCTTCCTCAAAATATGTGAAGTTTTTACTTCACCTCCTACTCCATCATTAAGGGAAAAATCTACCCCCTGCAACTCTTACAATTATACTCTCTTTGCACACTCTCTTTAACCCTTCAACACGCATCATTCCATCATTATCATACTCTATTCCCCATAAAATCTCATTATCACTACCCCTGTTTACATAATCATTTTCTAATATCATACTTTTATTTTTATTATCATAATTTTCTCCCCCACTTACCTTGTCTTTGTTTATATCTAACTTGTCTACTCCCCTCTTATTTTCTAACTCTATCTTGTCTAACCGTGTATGTATCTCATTTAATCTTTTGTCAAAATTACAATTTCGTCTGTGCATTTCATTTTTTTATTTCTTCAAATTTCTCATCGAATTGGTTTAATTTTACATTTTGCAAATTACTCTGTTTCTTTAGTTCATTTAATTTGGCATCAAAACTGTCAAACTTTACATTAAATTTAACATTCTGCTGGTTAAATTTTTCATCAATCTGTTCTCTTAATTGATTATTTTGTGTTTTCATTAATTGAAATTGTCAAGTCTTCCAATGACACTTTATTGCTAATTGCCATAGGTGTCGAATTGGCACTTATTTTGTTCAATATCATAGATTCTGTTTCGGTGTCGTTCATTTCTATACTCTCGTTATTTTCTGCCATTCTAGTGGAAATTTGATCTAATACTAAAATAACGATTGAATTGTAATTGTTGCTTATACGTCTTTACTTTGTCAACATAACCTACTCATCTCTATAACCTCTCACGTGTTATGTTACAAATCGTTTCACCACTCCCGCTGTTTCCGAATCTGGCCTATTTTATATAAAATAATTTTATATAATGTCACAGTTCGGGGGCCATTTGTAGAGTTACTCCTACCGTGACTTATTATTTATTTTTTACCAAGTACATAATCATCATACTTACCACATAATTATGGTATACTGCTCCGGTACTCATGGTTCACTTGCTCTTATTACTTTATTTATTGGGTCCAGGTTCGTTATAGGCGAGATTGCGGAAACAGTGGAGTGCGAAATAAAAACTCTATTAGCGTTTTTAGACATGAACATTACTTTTACTCAAGCCAATTTTGCATATTTTTAATACAGATTACAATGACGTCATTTCCTACAAAACAAGATGACGTCTACAAATTACTCTCACAACGATATTTAATATTCAGTGTTTCATTCTTATTTACTTATTCATTTTGGCTTAATATCTTTTTGTCAGTCATTATTGCAAATTTACTGATGGTAATAAAAGTACGTTCCACAAACCAATGTCTACCTTCTAGGCCGGCCTTTCATTCTACCATCCGTTCACGCACACACACACATTACATATTATTTCATTTCTATTTCTGAGCTCGTATATATTAAAAGGTTGGATAAATTTTGGATTTTAACTTTCCTGCTTGTAGGTTCGAAGTTCTTGTAGTCCGGTTTACTTCTGCTTTTAATAATTTTGGGCCGAGGTCTCACGGTTCAACTGTTCTGTTCTCCTTTTAAGCACTGAATTTAGAATTTACATTTGCCACTTGTAATTAACTGATTTGAAAGTACTGTATTGTTGACTAATATTGATTTATTCACATTTTAGCTGATTTTTACACTTTTAATGGCCATGACGGCCAGCGGAATTGTACAACTTGTTGCCGCTTGGGCTGATGTCTTCAGAGTGGGCAGACATTGTCGTATTATCGACAGGTGGAGGGGATCAATTGTGATCCACGATTCGTCCGCATCAGCTGACGGCATTGTTCTTCGTCATTGTTGTGACGTGTGTCAATATTTGTCATATAATTTTGTTTGTGTCGATCAGAATTGCCATTGTATACGTTTTCCTTCACACGTATGCCTTCGGCCTTGAATTAAATCGTATTGATGAAACTGCGTTGTTTGTGCAGACATAGGGAAAATGGACCTAACCATTCTTTATATATATGAATACAATAAAAATATTATGTAACATCCTCAAACCCCATAATTATGACAACAGGCCCGTTTGCCCCGTTACAGTGCTATTAGTCAATAATAAATATATTTCTATGTTCATCTGCTGTAGTTTTAGATGTTTCTAAGGTAAAATAATTATGTTCATAATTCTGAAAATTGCGTTAAAAACTGGTGTTGTGCGAGTGTTTATGTTTTGTGCTACAGACTCAATCACTATTTTAGGTTAAATTTTGGAATTTTTAAAGTATCATAACAATAATAATTAGTAATAAAGTAACAAATTGTAATTATATTAGTGTCTTTTAATGGATCTTAGAGAAAACATTTAGTTTGAAATTTGGTGAAGTGATGTTATGTAAAAGTGTTTAAATGGATGATTCAAGTATATTGTTACAACAATTACATAACGCTCTCGAAATGTTGAGAGCGTCATTCTACATGTTTCTCGACTAGCCCAGTATGCGGTGTCAGTGTCAAGGCCGTCCACTCATATAGCACTCCAGACTGTTCAAGTACTTGTAACTGTGCAAATTATGCTGGCACACCACCAAAAGATTGGAAAATTGTTCTAAAACCTTTGTGGGATCTATATAAGCAACAGCGGGTGGCTTAGTCAGTTAGTTACACATGCCGAGATTGTAGGATTGTAGAATGTGATCAAGTTATTGTTGGAGATTAGTGGAAAGTGATTATTGTGTTATAATTAGTGTGGAACTCTAATAGTTGACAATTATTATTGCGTGTGGACAAATTTAACTTGTATTATTGTATGAGAGTACCTTGTTGATTTCAAATTGTTATTTGTGAGTAATTAAAGCTGGTAATTAGTGACTTCATTGGTGTCTCTATTTTGTTTCCACTGTACAATACAATGATCCCTGAGACTGTCGTAACAGTGGGTTAGAAGTGTGACCGAACTTCTAACAGTGGAAACAGAGGACACTTTGTAGAAGAGTAGTGTACATTGTAATTAATCTGTAAACCAGTCAGATGAGGGAAGCTTTCCAAGCACTGCTACAGCAAACACAGGAACAAGAAAAAGCATAATGATGACAAGAGGCAGATGAGACAGAGGAATGATGAGGACAAGATGCAGAAGAACAGCAGAAAGTACTAATGCTAGAAACAGAAGAAAGACAGAAAACACTAATTTTGGAATCTGAAGGGCGACAAAAAGAAGAATGTACGCAGGAAGCAGAGGAACGTAAGTGTGAAACCGGTGACATCAAAGCGTTGATACAGGGGCAAAAAGAGATGCAAGAGTACACTGCTGCTGAGTTGGGTCTCCTACGTGGTGATTTAAGTGAATTATACAGTGATTTGAATGACCCAGAGGTAAGACTGTCTGCAATAGGAAACTTAATTGCAAACATCAAAGAGCAAATTAAAAGTGAAGTCGAGCAGTTAATGAAAATACAGCCATACATTTCAAAACAACGGCTGACGAGACAGTGCCAATTGTAAAGGCAGAAAAAAATCATAGAAAATAAGACAATTGAGAGTCAGTTTGCCTGTGGTTGGGACAGTTCATGTCAAGGCCCCCACGTTTGATGGAATCACTCACTGGATGATGTATCTTTGTCAATTTGAAGCCGCTGCTTGCGCAAATAGTTGAACAGAGAAAGACAAGGCAGTTTCACTTGTTCTCGCTTTAAAAGGACCTGTGGCAGAGCTATTACATAAAGTGCCACCTGACAGCCATAACACCTATGCCGAATTGATAAAAGCTCTAGAATTACGGTATGGTGATAAACATTTGTGGATGTGTACTATGCTCAGTTGAGAACAAGACGACACCATTCCGGGGAGAGTCTTCAAGAGTTTGACACAAGCATCTAGAGGATTTTCAAATGAGGTTTGTGGTGCAGACATTTATTGATGGTGTCGGAGACTGTGAACTTCAGCAAGTATTATGAGTGGCAAGACACCAAAATAGCTCAGAAGCTCTTGTTCATGGCCTCGAGTCTGACACTGCCACCAAGTCAGCGTCTCGCTACAATAATGGGTTTATGTCATCACAATATAGCCAGAAGATCTCAGTATCACATCACCATTGTGATGAAGGCAGAAAAACAATGTTGCAGGACAAAAAATTCAAGGTTCAAGAGCACCACAATAATTCGAACGATGGGAATGAGACAGAAGACCAAAGTATTACAACTGTGGGAAATGTGGTCATCCACAGGCAGATTGTAGGGGGAATAAAATACAGAGAGTGTAAAAAATAAAGCACCAGGACAGCACACAGTTTCCACATTACATACGACTTGTTGAAACCTGATCGTTAATGGATTTGCAGAAGGTAAACTAAAATCATTTACAGTTGACATGGGTGCAGCAGTGTCCATTGTGCGCCCTGAATTAGTCAGCCATAGCCAGCCTCAATTTAGCTCTTGCACCATACAGACTGTGATTGGAAGCCCCGTCAAACTGTTAGGACAAGTAGACGTAAATGTATGCCTGTGTCTTCATGACTTTAGCCACCAAATGCTCGTTGCAGACATTGTCGATGAAGTGATTCTTGGCATGGACATTATGAATGCCTACGGATTCATTGCGGACTTAAGAGAGAATGTCCTGAGGGTTGCCAAGAGGATATAAAGCTTTGCATGGCTAAAAAGAGGATCAGCCAACCATTTGATCAAGTAAGTGACATTAGCCGAAGAAGAAGTCAACAGGTGTGGTCAAGAGGAACCCTTCCTATTGAATGCAGAAATGGAACAAGAACTAGCTGAGAAAGTATCGATTTGTACAACGATACAAGAAGTGATTGGAAAGCCAACTGTGGGTGTCGAGGAAAGGTTCTTGCTGGTTCCTGAGTTAAGGAAGTGCCTGGAGGAGACGTTTCTGAAGATGAAGATCTGCAAAAGATTGTTGATGAGAACCAAACAGACTTCGACCAGCTAATGGCATATAGATCATCAATAGGTCATGATTCCAGCAAAACTAGTGTTGAGAGGGAGATTTGTATTCCTGAAAACGTGATGTTCAGATCTTGTGAGACTGAATTCGAAGAGCCGCAGAATTATTCTTCACAAGTAAACCAATTGTGTAGATCACCTAGATTGCCTAGCCAGAGACGGTTCACCAGTTTGGGACAAATAGGCTTAAGGAGGGGGCAGTATTATGTAACCCTCTCGAAAAGTTGAGAGTGTCGTTCTACACTCATCTCGACTAGCCTAGTGTGCAGGATCTGTGTCAAGGACGTCCACTCATGTAACACTCCAGTGTTCAAGTACACAAATTCTGCTGGCACGCTGCCAAAAGAATGGAGAAATTGTTCTGGAGCCTTTACAGGATCTATGTAAGCAACTGCAGCTGAGTTAGCAGTTAGTAACACCTGCTGAGATTGTAGAATGCGGATCAAGTGATTGTTGTGAATTAGTAGAAAGTGATTATTGTGTTAAAATTAGTGTGGAACTCTGATAATTATTACTGTGTGTGGACAAATTTAACCTGAATTATTGTATGACAGTACCTTGTTGATTTCAAATTGTTATTTGTGACTAATTAAAGCTGGTAATTAGTGACTTCAATGGTGTGTGTATTTTGTTTCCACTGTACAATACGACGATCTGTGAGACCGCAATATGGAATAATTTGTGAGTTTATCAATTTTTTTGAAATTACATAAAATTATTTATACAACTTATAACTTACAAAAATAACTTAAAATATACTTTACACAAGCCTATTAAAAATAAGTGGTTACATCAGTTGAGTTTCTAGCTTTGATGAAGTGTCTGGTTAAATAAAAGCTAATTAATTATATAAATATTTTTGTGACCTGATACAATCAACTGTTTCACATACTGTTCAGAAATTTAAATACTTTAGTAACGTTTATATTAAGGTAGGAGATGTCACAAGAAAATTCACAATATATTTATTAAACTGACATTCATGCAAACTAAGAGACAAAAAGTGAATTATTTACCTGCTCCCACAGAGAGTCAGGTACGTACATCCTTGAACATGCTGAACATTTCTGACCACAGTATTCGAAAGCAGACCTAATTGTGGCATTTACAACAGTTGTTACATCAGCCGTTGGGTGTACAAAATGAAAATTCTTTCCTCCACATTCACCAATCAATCGGGGAAAATTTAAATACTTGCTTATGTTGTGGCCCACCTGTGTCCATAAACGATTAAATGTTCTGAAACAAAAATTTGAAAGATAAATAATAAAATTAATTTATTTCAACATTCTCATAAGTAACTATTACCACCTACCAAACACTATATGTTTTTCTGAGTATACCATTAAAACGTATATAACTCGACACATTCCTGTTTGCAGACAACAAAAGAAACTTTATTCTTTGCAGACATGTTTTCATTTGGATATGAAGACGCTACAGAATTTTAAGCGGAGCTAATATACAGGAATTGAGGTGAATATAAAACAACAATAACAACACACACACACACACACACACACACACACACAATGTAACGGTCGTTATGTAACACATCCTATTTTTAGCCAGTGAATCACACGAAAAGCATTTTGTTGACAAAAACAAAGTAAATCAGGGTTTGGGAGCGGCCGACAGCGAGGCACCGTGATGATCAACTGGAAAACAACTGACATCAGTCCACTGCAGAGACAGGTGGAGGTAACCGGAAAAAACTGGTTTCGATTGCGTAGTTGAGCTGGATTGTGACGTAGAAACAAAAGCGAAGCAGCTCAGTCTCATGTCCACCACCAAACAGTATTTTACACATGTATTTTATTAGTGCACGCGGGCCGCTGAGGTAGGCCTACCGAATTTTTGTTAAACGTTTTGGTGAAAGAGTAATGTAAACAGCTAAATTAATCAGAGAAGAAAATGTAAACATAAACTGGACTTTTGGGACATTCTTTTTGTGTTTTTTTTTTGTCGCAAAAGCGACTGTCATCGGATGTCGTAACCAACATGAGACTCCCCCGACGAGATAAGTAAATAAAAGGACACAACAAATCTGGTGAAATTGTACAAAATTAACTTTCTAAAATGATATCATAAAAAACAATAATATGAAATAAAATAATGAGATCTCAACAGATGGTGTGAGCGAGAGAGATTGTGAGAACAAAGGGTGGGGTAAGCGCTAAAAATACCCAAGTACTGATTTGCGACTAAAAATTTTTCTTTTGTCTTATTTTTGTATCAATTTTATATACACAAAAAAAACAAAAAATAAGTTACAATGGTTTTTATTAGAATAAAATCAAATTTCTCATTATAATGTGTTAGTTTAGTTAATTGCGCAATCTACCCGTAACCTGATCTCTGTGTCTGAAAGTTCGCTTAGACAGCCCTGGAATTTTTTCTGTGAGGGGGAGTTTTGTTTAATTGCTAAATTGTTTTCATGGGGAAAGTGAAACGGTTTCCACATTTCCTCCAAAAAATGTGGTGGTGACCCTGGGACTTTGGGAATCTTCTGGCTGTTTAAAGGTAAGTAGAAATGAGTAGTAATCAGGATGTCATTTCTTCTTTTTACTTTTATTGAACAGTTACAAACGGCGACCCTGCCAGGATGCTTGTTAAATTTATTTAATAAGTTAGGGCTACTTAGAGGCAGAGATAGGTTAGGGTAGATGGCAGAATGTGTGTATAGCAATTTCATTGGGTAATTTGATGTACTAATTGTGAGTTTTTTGTGTAATAAATTATGTAATATTGGATATAATTTTTTTATGCAATTGATGTAATTAAAAAAAAAAGAATAATGGCAGACAACGAAAATGAACTTAATCTAACTGACTCTCCCATAATGAGCGATTCCGGGATACACTCTACTCCGCTGTCTACCGGTAGTAGTAAGTCGAATGAAGAAGTAATGAACTTTTGTGTAACATGCTGAGTAATATCAATGAAAATTTGAGTGATTCACAAAAACGTTTTGATGCTAATGATGAAAAGTGGGATAAACATTTTAATGAATTAAGGGGGTGATATTAAAGAACAAAATGCTAGTTTAAGGGGTGAGATGAAAGAACAGTTGGATAAGCGTTTTAATGAATTAAATAAGTCATTGTGTGAGCGCACTGATGCTATTGGTAAAAAAGTTGAGGGGTTAACTAGAAAGATTAAAGGACAAACTGAAGAGTGGAAACGAGATGCAGATAAATTTAATGAGAACCAAGACGACCAGGTTGTGAACACTAAGGTAGGTGAAGTTAGTATAAGTGATAACTATAATAATGATATGACGAATAATAATGGTGACATAATTAAAAATGTAATATCAGAGAGCTGTATATCGAATGGTAGTGATGATGAGATTTTAGTGGGAGTAGAAGTTAGTGGTGAGGTAGTAGTTGATGAGTTGGAGAGAGAGTGTGAAGTGAGGTTAGGTGAGTATGAGATGCGAGGGCAAATTTACCCTGTGGTTTAAGTGGAGTAAGGACTCCACATGTGGTTTTTGAGGACAAAGGTTCCTCCAGAGGTTATGTGGGAGACATGGTGTCTCAAAGTGGTCCCCTAGTTTTTTGTAGTTTACCTGGTAGAGCCAGGAGGTGTTTTAGTGATTTTGTGGTTCCCTTTGCAAGGAGTGAGGTAGTTCAGGGGGGTTGGAGTAGTTTCTATGGTGAGTTGCGGTTGAGTGTTGAGGTTGAGATATACAATAGAAGTAGAGATTATGAAAATTTAATGAGTGTTCTAGGTGTGGAGCGGGCAGTTCATATTATGACTGTAGAAGACCTGGTCAATGATGAAGCAGTTGATAGTGATGAAGTAAGTGGTGACAACAATGATATAATAGGTGATATGATTGGAAGTAGTGATACCTACCTGCTGATAAGTAATCCCGATGATGACAGGAATGTTACTGATTGGTACAAAACACATGATGCTGACTCTTATTGGTTGGAGAATGGTAACCTGAATTATGATTATTATAATCTAGCGGACAACACCAATTTAAATGATTGTTGTAGTGAGAAAGGTAATATAACTGGAGTAGACAATAATGAAAGGTGTACATACAATATAAGACTAATCTATGATGATGGGGGTTAGACACATGTTGATGTGGGCATTTGATTATTTGGTCTTAATGGTTTTGGTACTTGGCTTGCTGATATAATGATTTTGGGAAATAATGATGGATTATGTTGTAGTATATTATATATAAATTTGTAATGGGGTCAAATTTATTGTGTATTAGGTTATGTTATTGTTATCGTACGGTATCTGAGGATACATTTTGTTGTGTGCGTATATTGCATTTTGTGTAGTAATGTTTATAATTTTTATTGAATAAGGATTGGCATCCTGAGTTCAGGTATGTAATTAAATTGATTTAAAATGGTTTAAGATGTGAATGTTGTAATAAATCAGAAAAATTTAGATTTGAATTTTATAATAAACTATAAATGATCAAAATGTGATAATTGAAATGTGAAATTCAAATTTGTTATGTTTATTTTAATGTGATGTATTTATGAGATATAAGACATATGTTATATTCTACGGTTTGTAATGGGGTATTGAGATTTTGTATTGAGGGGGTATCTACGACACTCTAGCTACGTACGAAATGTTTATCCTTGTAATAACAATATTGTTTGTTATAATTTGATGTGAGTAAAGTTAATTATAACTAGTGGGTATATTGTAAAGTTGTAATTTTAAAGACCAATGCAGCAAATCTAAACCTGTGAGAAGTTATAAAATATTGTGACAGATTATGTAAATGGAATTTGAACTTGAATGTTAATGAATGGTGGACAATTCATTGCACCAGTTAAGGTGAAAGTAAACATAAAATATAATCGTTAGAAAGTTGAGACATCGAATTTTTTTTTTAGACATGATTTACACTTATATTTTGAGGTAGGGTTATCTATGTTATGTTATTTTAGCATAAGGGTATCTACTTATGAATTGTATTATGTTATTTGGAGTTGTGCATAGAAAAAAAAATGTTGTTAAGATACCACAAATCACTACTTTGGTCAACGCAAATCAGTACTTCTAGAAGGAACCCAAATCACTGCAAGGATATGGATTAATGAAAGACCATTTGATAATGTTTTTGCTTTTGTTGTCACAGAATCTGTGTGGAACTGTGGAGGCGAACCTGTGCTGGCCAGCTCGTCAGGGCAGGGTCGCCCAGTGCCTGCCTGGCTTTACGGTGTTGGGATCCTGAAGAAGGAAGTCCAGTAAAGTCATACGGGTACGACCACAGCCACAGGATTAGGGGGGTAAGTACCCAACCTTTAATCAGGAAGTAAGGGGGCTCGTGGCGCCATATCCTCACTGATCCGCCTAGGTTTAGGCAATGAGAGTTTTTATGTTTTTAGACATTAAACCTCTCATTGGGGGGGGGGTCTTGTAATGGTACGTTATGTAACACATCCTATTTTTAGCCAGTGGATCACAAAAAAAGCATTTTGTTGACAAAAACAAAGTAAATCAGGGTTTGGGAGCGGCCGACAGCGAGGCACCGTGATGATCAACTGGAAAACAACTGACATCAGTCCACTGCATAGACAGGTGGAGGTAACCGGAAAAAACTGGTTTCGAATGCGTAGTTGAGCTGGATTGTGACGTAGAAACAAAAGCAAAGCGGGTCTGTCTTATGTCCGCCACCGAACATACACATGTATTTTATTAGTGCCCGCGGGCCACCGAGGTAGGCCTACTGAGTTTTTGTTAAAAGTTTTGGTGAAAGAGTAATGTAAACAGCTAAATTAATCAGAAATGAACATGTGAACATAAAGTGGACTTTTGGGACATTCTTTTTGTGTTTTTTTTGTCGAACTAATAATACGAACTTTTATTGGTCCATAAAGCCATATCGTCATAAATGAACAATGACGGCATGCCATCAAATACGTATTAACCAGGGCGGTGGCTATAAAACAATAGACAATGACGTCAGATGCATGACCACTTACATAACAATTGCGTCTAACTCGCCCCCAGTCGTCAGTAACAACTTAAAGAGCACACACGCTCAAACAGTGCAGTGGGCAGTTTTTGCCGTAAAAATGCAATAATTGTTTAAAAATGTAATCATCAACAATAATGTAGCATCAGTGGACAACCAATGTAAAAGTTTAGTAAATTCAGTGCACTAAAAAAACAGAGAGAGGTTCGGCCGAACATCTGCCAGCCAACATGGGAGTCTTCTGAGGAGTCTACGCCGCATCAATTTCAGGAAAGCCCTTTCAAAATTCCTTTCTAAATTTAAAACATGAGCTCTAAATATAAAAAGTAAAATGTATTCAGTATCAGAAAATGAATGTTGTGTGTGATAGTGTGAACGCAAGAGTTGGCCAACCTTAAGTAAACATATCTGAGGCGTTGGTTTGTGATCAAGTATAGAGTAACTATTATCATCAAAGAAAATTAATAACATTTCTCTTGAAGTTTTAACTGCAGTAAATGAATTTGATAAAAGCATTAATTTCAACGAAAACTAGGCTAGGTAGTCATGAAAGCATGGCTAGAAGGCGGAAATCATGAAGCCGCCATTTTGAATTTTATCAATTGTTAATTGACTCCAATTGTTTGAACCTTTAAACAGTAATAACTAAATAAAATCTAATTTGTTATCCTCATGTTGTGTGAATGGTTATTTCAATACCCCGAATACCTCTCACTTTTCACTTAACGCAACCTTGGATCCGAAAAGCCTAATGCATGTAAACAAACCGAGCACATGTTTCCATCGGATGTGTGGTGTGCATTTGTTTAAGTACGATAAAATTTATCAAAATATATTACCAAATATTATTAAAAAGGTGTGTAGCTTCACAGATGGCGCCCGAACAGGGACTTTATTATTTGTATTTGTTTATAGCTTCACAGATGGCCCCAGAACTGTGGACTTTATATAAAATCACATTATATAAATAAGCCAAAAGCAGAGGTAGACGGGTAGCGAAACATACATAACAACAGAGGTTACCTGTATAGGTTAAGTATGGTGTGAGTAAAATTATACAACAACTAAGACAGAATTTATTACTATCAGTATAATAAAAAATGGCAAATAACAACGAAAGTATGAGTATAGAGAACGAACCACAGGCTAATCCAATGCCTATTATAAGTAATAAGGTATCGCTAGAAGATTTGTTTCAGCTAATGAAAATACAGAATGGTGAATTAAATAATAAATTAAACCAATTTGATGTAAAATTTAGTGATATTAAAAAAGAAATTAAGAAACAAAGCTGTCATTATGATAAAAGATTAAGTGAAATAAAGACACGGTTAGACGAAATAGAATCAGAAAATAAGAAAGTAATAGACAAATTAGAATTGAACAAAGATGACAAGGTAAGTAGTAGTGGAAATGATGATAAAATAAATAAAAATATAGTAATAGGAGATAATAGTGTGGATGTTGGTAGTAATAATGAGGTTTTATGGGGAATAGAATACAATAATAATGGAATGATAGTGTGTGTTGAAGGGTTAAAGAAAGGGTGTAAAGAGAGATATATTGAGAGAGAGAATGTGATTTGGGGTTATGATAGGAGATATTGTGTAAGAGAGTTGTGTGATAATTGGGAGATGGAGTAAATAGAAATTATGAAGAGTTTATGGAAAGGTTAGGAGGAGAGATGATATATGATAAAAATAGCAAGTACTTACCTTGTATTGAAACTGAGGTAGTAGGAGATGATGTTGATAACAATGATAATATAACATACCTAATTATGACTGATTATACAGGAGGTGACAAGACAATGACCAATCATGACAGGTTAAATGAGTTTGAGGATAATGATGAACATTTGAATTGTATATGTATTTATGATGTTAGTATAAGATATCTAATATTAAACAATGTATATAGTTTTAAGATTCGACTATTATTTGACGATGGAGGGTAAACATTTTATTGTGTTTATAAACATTTAATTATGTGGACAGTGTTTTAAAATGGACTGCTTATAAACTGATTTTTGGTAAATGATAAGATGATAATGTGAATTGTATATTTTTGTGTATATTAATGTCAATGTATTTGTGTAATTTTGGCTGTTGTGTATTTTATGTATTTTTTGTGTAAACATGTACTGTAGAATTTTAAATAATTGAAGAAATGTTTGATGAGGAATTTTAATAATTATGATATTTAGATTCTAATGGTTAGTAAATGATTATGCATATAATATATTTGGATATTGAGTTGTTTTAGGATTGTAATAAGTGATGAATTTTATAGTGGTATATTAAGGTGAAATGTTGTAAAGAGGTTTGGGAATAGTGATAAAATAAGGGCATTAGAGTTAGTTAAATAGAGTTAATGGGAGTTAGTGAAAATAAGAATGTTGAGATACAGATAATATATAAAGAGGGTGTTAGATATTTAGGGACACAGTAGTTAGTGATTATATGTAGAGGTGAGTAATGTGAATGGTATATAATTATAGTTGTTATTGATGATATTTTGTAGCAAGGATCCGGTGTAAGGAGTGATCAGTGTGCGACGTGGCAAGAGACCAGCGTGCAGCGTTGTGGCAGGCGGAGCAATTTTGGGTTAGAGTGTTTGCCGATATTTGGTGGAGGGCAAATGGTTAGGAATGGATATGGCCAGGTAGGGAACATACATCCTTGTACAAAAAAATGAGCGGTGCCAGAGGTTTTAAATGGGATTAGTGAAGGGGGTTATTATAGAGATATTGGTGTCATAATATGTTAATGGTTAGAAGCGGTTGTTAGTGGAAAAAAGAGGTGAGTAAGGTTAGATTGACAAATGCCAAAATAAGATATAGAGAATAGTGAATAATAGAGAGTCACCCAAACTAATAAGGATTAAAGGGTTAGAAAAGGAGAATTCATAGTAGAAAGGTGATGTAACTGGAAAGGTAATGATAAATTGGAAATTGTTGTATAGAATCTAATGATAAGGAATGTTAAATAATAAAAGTTAATCGAAAGTTGATAATAAAAATGTTATAAAGTTCTGCTACAAGTTATGTAAATATAAATTGTTTAATGTGAATTGTTCAATGTTAGTGTTTAATGTTTTACGATGTACAATGTTTTATTGTGTTTTATTATGTTGATGGTACAGTAGGCCAGGCTGTTACTACAAGGGTAGTGACAGTAATAATGTTAATTTTTATGGTGGTTATCAAATCTATAGTAATGATTCTGTTATAAAAAGAAAATTAAACGTAAAGAAAATTGAGTAAAGAAAATTAAATAGTTTTGAAGAGTTTGCCATAATAGTTATATATGCTGATGTTATCTGAAATAAATTAGTAGTGATAGTAGTTGTTGTTTGAGAGTAGAATTTGTTTTATGTTTAGTATAAGGGTATATTTTCTTATGATGAGAGAAGTAAGTTGATGTTGACTGGAGTCAGAGAATTTGATAAAAAATATATAGGAGTGTTGAAAGGTGGAAGGATTATCTATCTAAAATCTTGTTATTTTTGTGTGTGTTATTTGGAAATTTATGAGTAAAGAAAACCAACGCCTCAAAACACAAACCAATGCATCTAAGGGGAGACATATCAGTTGCGGATATGTGGATAAATAAGGCCACTATTTTAAAATTTTATATTACATGTTTCAGAGTTTTGTGGTGTTGTGACCCTGAGCTGGCCGGAGCGTCAGAACAGGAGCGTTCAGTGCCTCATGGCCTTATGGTGTAGGGATCTCTCCGGAGAAGTCCAGTAAGGTCAGAGGGTACGAGCAGCATCATTGGACCAAGGGTAAGTGATTGAAATTCTTTTATATTAATACTACAGGGGGTTGTGACAACATATCTGGACTGATCCTTTTAGAAAAGTGTGAATGAGTCAATGAAAGTTTTTGTGTCTCGACACCAAACCTTTAATTGAGGGGGTTTTGTGACAGTACAGAAATACCTATTACCATAATAATGGGATTCAGGAATCTTATATTGTATTTTATTTCTAATCATGAATATTAACCAGGGCTAGGTTAGTTTTGCCCAAGTCCCAATAAATACGCAGATTCAACAAGAGGGGAGCCAAGTCAAGGTCACCATTGTACGAGCAGAGTTTAACATGTGTAATGGCGGCATAAGTGAAACGAACTAATAATACGAACTTTTATTGGTCCACAAAGCCATATCGTCATAAATGAACAATGACGGCATGCCATCAAATACGTATTAACCAGGGCGGTGGCTATAAAACAATAGACAATGACGTCAGATGCACGACCACTGTAACAAATCTTGTTTAAATGTGTACTGGGGTTTAATCAAGCTCCACGTTGGTATGCGCCAATTTGTAACAAATCAAATTACGATGTTAATAGAAGATGATGATGCCCCACTGTTGTGAGCGTCAATTTGTAATAAAACAAACTATGATGTTACGGATGTTACGATTATATTCGAGGATGTTTGAAAGCCCCACTGTTGGGTTCGCCAATTTGCTACCATCTACTGATGTTGTTACTTTTAAATTGTAAAGAACTCTGTTTATAAGGAAATGTTTATTATGTAGTCTTATAGGTGACCTCCTGTAACTCAAATTTAATAGACAAATATATTTACTATTGTGTTATTATAACTTTTATGTATACTATAACACGGGTTTACCTAATTACTCAATGTTTACACAATATCAATGATATACTTCATGTATTTAATTAATGAATTAAGAATTCTCTCCGACCCTAGTCAGTCCGTATTGTGTAATTCAATTCAAAAATTGTGCAGGAAACATGCTAGTTCGGTAATCTCACGTTCTACCAGCTGTTGACTATGAGCGCTGTTATTCGTAATTGGCTTGTTTCCAGGTTAACTGGTTCGCCAGATTTTAATCACCCTTTTACCTGTAAATTACTCCACCCACAACATATAATACCTATTCTACAATAACATAAAACATCATCATATGCAAGAAGGATTCTTTATTTATTTTGTACTTTAATTCAAACTAACAGTGCTCTTCATGACTACAATAGTGATATCGATTATACAATGATGGATCGATTGTTTAGTTGACCAGGTTCCTTTTATTTTATACAAATTAAATATAATATTAAATATCTCTTATCCCAGGGTACGTGTGATTCTTTTAACGATTAGTAAGGCCAGGTAATGCAAAATTAAGGTTACTTAGTATTACAAAAGGTTATTAGTTCTTACTATATTAAAATTAAAAATAAGCTCGTGTTACCGGGTTGATGACTCTCAAGGCAGCATTGTACGTCTGCAAACAGTTGAAGATTACAATTTAGGTTACTTCCATCCAGAAAAAGTGTTCCGATTCTTAATAAAATTGATGGTGTGATGTATTGGAAAGCCCCGGGAACTCTTCTGACCTTCGTTCTTCCCTTACGATCCTTGTGGTTGTCGGTCTCGGTGAAATTGGAGTCGTATTATAACTTCCTTCTTGAAAGTGAGGTTTATTTCTTCAGAAACAGGTCCTTGTATATTTTTTCTACAATTCCATTAATTTAGGCTTTTTTCTTCCATCAATTAGTCTCCTGGTTAGATGGGAAATCGGGTTTAATACTAAATCCAACAGAATTATCTTGATGAGTGAAATAAGAATTTCTCGACCTTTTGGAGGTATTTGGTTATATTTTTGAAATCTTATTTATTTTATTATTCATCAGTTTGTTTTATAGGATTAGGTTTCGACTTTAATTTATTAATTTTGATTCATTTTTGTTAATTTGTATCATCCTTTTTAAAAGTGTCTCCTCATCTGAACTCAACAGCATATAACAATCGAATAATTATTAGTTTTTTATAAATTCTTTTCCGTATTTATTTAACTTCACCCATCAGCATATAGCAATTGAATTATATTGGTTTTTTATAAATTCTTTTATGGATTCGTCTTATTTCAAGTTAACCCATGAGCATATAACAATCGAATAATTGAAAATCAACAAGATTTTTTACATTTTAGTTACCCTAACAACCACTACTTTCTGTCATTGGATGACATTTGATATCCTAGAGCCAGAATTATAAAACATTACTACTCTTTTTAATAAAATACTCCATGCTTGGAATTATACCAAATTACCTAAAACTCTCACCCAATCTACCTTATTAAACCGTATATATTTTACTATAGTTTCATTTGACTGGACTTATTAAAAAGGTATTAATTTCCTTTTACAAATATTAAATTTAGGCCTATAAGTTTTCTTACAATTGTTATAATAATTTTGTTTTTAACTTAATTTTCTTTACCTGACCTACTGTACAAATAGTCACTGGTTTATGGCTACTTACATTAATTTATATTTCCTGGTTTTAATTCATTATATTAATTAATTCATTCTGGAACCTTTCATTATTTTATAACATAATTATAAGAACTACTTGTCAACTTTTAAACACTTATTGCCATCCTGGCCAAGTTTACAAACATTAATTCAAAACAACTTCATTAATCAATGTCAGTCAATTCATTTAACATAATATAATATCTAACACATGTATTTATACTTAATTGTCTAAAGACAATTTTTACATAAATGAAAGGAGTACCACTAAGTACTTCTATAAAACAACAGTTCCCTCTTACTATCCACAAAACATAAAATAAATATCCTGTAAACACTACCATGCTACAGCATAACAACAAGTACAATTTGCAACACATTAAATATTAATTTGAATAGTATTTTATACTTCATTACTACCTATTAAACTCCTCCCATTTGATACAATGTTTATATTTTACACCCCAGATTATTTATTACATCTTTTAAATTTATGTACACCTCAGATGTATTAATTACTTAGTAACCTTAATATTTGGGTATTGTTCTAAACCATAGTTACTTCGTTTTTTTATGTAACGTTGGGGACCTCAAATCTGTTACGTTACACCACTTACATAACAATTGCGTCTAACTCGCCCCCAGTCGTCAGTAACAACTCAAAGAGCACACATGCTCAAACAGTGCAGTGGGCAGTTTTTGCCGTAAAAATGCAATAATTGTTTAAAAATGTAATCATCAACAATAATGTAGCAGTATTCAGTATCAGAAAATGAATGTTGTGTGTGATAGTGTGAACGCGAGAGTTGGCCAACCTTAAGTAAACATATCTGAGGCGTTGGTTTGTGATCAAGTATAGAGTAACTATTATCATCAAAGAAAATTAATAACATTTCTCTTGAAGTTTTAACTGCAGTAAATGAATTTGATAAAAGCATTAATTTCAACGAAAACTAGGCTAGGTAGTCATGAAAGCATGGCTAGAAGGCGGAAATCATGAAGCCGCCATTTTGAATTTTATCAATTGTTAATTGACTCCAATTGTTTGAACCTTTAAACAGTAATAACTAAATAAAATCTAATTTGTTATCCTCATGTTGTGTGAATGGTTATTTCAATACCCCGAATACCTCTGACTTTTCACTTAAAGCAACCTTGGACCCGAAAAGCCTAATGCATGTAAACAAACCGAGCACATGTTTCCACCGGATGTGTGGTGTGCATTTGTTTAAGTACGATAAAATTTATCAAAATATATTACCAAATATTATTAAAAAGGTGTGTAGCTTCACAACATGAGACTCCCCAACGAAAGAGATAAGTAAATAAAAGGACACAACAAATCTGGTGAAATTGTACAAAATTAACTTTCTAAAATGATATCATAAAAAACAATAATATGAAATAAAATAATGAGATCTCAACAGATGGTGTGAGCGAGAGAGATTGTGAGAACAAAGGGTGGGGTAAGCGCTAAAAATACCCAAGTACTGATTTGCGACTAAAAATTTTTCTTTTGTCTTATTTTTGTATCAATTTTATATACACAAAAAACAAAAAAAAAGTTACAATGGTTTTTTATTAGAATAAAATCAGATTTCTTATTATAATGTGTTAGTTTAGTTAATTACGCACTCTACCCGTAACCTGATCTCTGTGTCTGAAAGTTCGCTTGGACGGCCCTGGAAATTTTTTTTATGTGAGGGGGGTTTTGTTTAATTGCTAATTGTTTTTATGGGGAAAGTGAAACGGTTTCCACATTTCCTCCAAAAAATGTGGTGGTGACCCTGGGACTTTGGGAATCTTCTGGCTGTTTAAAGGTAAGACGAAAAGAGTAGTAACTGGGGCTTCATTACTTCTTTTTACTTTTATTGAACAGTTACAACAAAGATAAACAAAAATTGACTCTAGAGGAAGAGTAATGACAAGAAAATTATAACATGTACTACAATGCTGAATTATGGATGAATAAATCAAAGGTATTATTTTATACCTCCTTGCTCCTACAAACTATCTTGATAAGACATATCAAAGACCAATGAGTAGATTCAATAAGCATAGGAATGTAGAAAGTATACACATACAGTAATACGCATATGTAGTAACCATACAGTAACAAAGTATGAAAATGTGATTACAAAACTTCAGGGTGAGATGGAAATCTATAAACATGCTGCACAGAAATCAAGGCCAGAAAGGATCATGAGAGTTAAAGACTATGTGGATGTTAGCAGGTCCAAGCAACTGAAGTGATGTGGACAGTATCAAAAAATGTATAAAGAATGCTGCCATATACATTTTGAACTGGGCATTAATACAAAATTAAAAGTAATATAACAAAGAAAACAGTAAGAGAAGGAACTGATAAATAGGTTTTTATACGGCATTTGACTGAATTATGGAAAGATAGGAGCAAAGAGCAGTAGCGATAACTAGGAAACAAAACATGTCACGGAAGGTTGTGATTTATTTAACAAACATATGGCCTAACATTACTCTGGCAAATGGTGTAGACAAAACATACATAGGCTCCACAGGGGCATATTTATGGGGAGGGGACGAATGGGACCATACCCTCCCCAGTGTTGAAAAAAGTTGATGAATGTTGTTAGAATTTTTGTGTTTCTTACTTTTAGACTATTTTATTATTTTTCAGCTGTGTACACTAACACAGTAGTAACTCTTTTTTAAATATACAAACAGGTTTATTACACAGCATTTGCATATATGTGTGAAATATGAAATATAGGAAAATCATTTCAGTCAATAAGTACCTTCTAAACAATATTTCAATAATGCGTATTTTTATTGTGTTATTAGCGTTTATTTTAAAGGTATTGATTTAAGAATATTATCACATGTTTTTCAACCACCTGAAAGATAATAATGTTGATTAGTCTTCACTTATTTTTTTCTTTTGTATGAAGCTGTGTCCCGACCAGACCCCCCCCCTCCTAGACCAAACCCCTTCTTGATACACCACTGAGGCTCTGTAGATCATAGTAATGATTTGGCTATAAAAATGTTAACATATTAGTTACTTTATTTCAATGAAATACTTACTGATATTATCAAACAGATGTAACATTCCATTTAAGGACAAAGTTTCACAAATAGATAATGTTTATGTTTACAGTGCACCTAAAACTGACAAAAATTTGAAGATGCCACCACAACTTAAATCATAATCTTAATCAAGTTATAATTATTTTAAAAGAGAAATGCACAATAGAAATAAATTGTAAATATCTCTTAACACTGGCCTGGCTAATAACAGTCTTGGTTCCTTTGTTTCATTGATTTTTATCATGATATAACAAACTGTGTACAGGGTCTTACATAACAGAGTTTTACAAACATAACTGCTCTTAATGCTAATAGGGCTACTTAGGTGGTCCAAGCATGCATTTAGCATATCAGTTATTTAGCTCCTTTACAAGATTTGTACCAAATTCAAAATACAAAGTACCTGAAGGTGCTGTAATTGCTAGGTTGCTACACTTTCCTAGCTACTAAACTACTTTTCCAACTTGAAATTAAACTGTGTGCTACTGCAGCTAAATTAACACTATGTTCAAGAAAATATGAATATGCAAAAAATTATATTAGAAGAACATGTTTTAATTTTATATATTTTCAACTTATATGAGTATACAAAAAGTTTATTATTTATAAGTTTAAATGTACGGTATCATATTAAAAAACAAGATTTTTAAAAATATTTTACTTTTATTTTACTAAAGGTTTTACTCATTCTACAAAAAGCTGTTCTCAGTAGCTTAACTGAGACTAGGAATTCAGCCTGTGCTTATCACAGATTGGGCAACATCATCTGACATCTGATCATTATAAAAATTAATACATATTTTTATATTAATGTTTATAATAAAAGTCATTAAAGTTTATACACCGAAAAAATATTATATGTATTTTTTTTAATACTTCAATGTTCCTGAAGTAATATCAAGAAAAATACCGGTAGTACTGAAAAATATCAGTTCATTGAAAAGGAATGCTACAAAACTCATCCTGTACACAGCCAATAACTATCTCTTTGAAGTACCGGTTTGGCCCGAATATAAGACGGCCTCACAAATAAGACGACACTGAATTTTTTGAGGTGTTGTATGAGAAAGACAATTAAATGGTCTAAATATCATCAATACGTTGAAGTCACATTAAGTAAATATGGCTATTTTACATTAAAGTTAAAATTATAAGTGTTAAAGTACCTTACAATGGATTCGCTTTTGATTTTTCCCCAGGCTGTGATAATTATTCACTGGGCCAGTAACCGTTTCTTCAACTTGCCTGTCAAAGTCAATGTACGGTTTCCATTAATTAACCAGTCACTATAGTTCTTCCGTAAGTAGTCCTTAAATGGTTTATTAACAACCACATCTAAAACTTGAAGCTGAGAAGTTGTTAAAATATAAACTAGTCCCTATTCTGGCGCAATAAAACATACGATATACAATATACGATATAAGCAATGTTTTCAAATGTCGGGCGCCATCTTGATATAAGTATATAGACGTAACTAACTTTGTAATTTTACTTACCTTTCAAAGTCACTATAGGGCAGGAATTCGTTAAGCAAACTTTTGATTAGCGGAAATTGTTATGTGAAATAATAAAATACCTGGTTAAAATTGTTACCAATGATATACCCTATTTATTTTACTGTAAGTACATCTTACACAATGGTGAGTTCAGCGAACTTTAAACCCTCCAAAATATCTACGAGTAAACATGAAACATTGGATATGTAATTATGAAATATTATATAATAGATATATACCTCGCACAACCCAGCACTTAGAAAATATAAGGCACTCTCTCCCTCACACTCTCTCTCTCTCTCTCTCACGCTCTGGTACAATTTTATTAGTTTACTGGCTCATTTTAAAACTTTAAATAAGATTTGGTTTCATTTTAACAGTGACTGAATTTTGAGTTGGTCATTATGTTGAATTATGTTGTTTTACGTGAAACTAAAAAAAATGATGTTGGAACGTTCTCACCCAATTTTTTGGACAGGACTCACCGCACTACTAGGGTCGTCTGGTCGTGCAATCTGTTCCTTCTTTACATCATGTTAATGGCCCATACCGTCGTGTCTGCCCACGAAAACGCTTTGGGCAGATCCTACATGCACAACGCTGATGGACGATCCATCGGCCAATGACACCTGTTCAAGTTCGCTATTGCCCCAACATTTCCAATATTTTTATAGTTAATTAACCACTTTTAGTGGTGTAAAAGTTAAAATTCACACTCGGTGAACTGTTTGCCGGCCGGCTGCGTTCACGCTCTAGAAGAAAATGACCAAGATTCTTTGTTTCATATTGCGTAGGTGGGGCGAAAACTACGTCATCAAGCTATTGTTCATCTGTTTACAGCTTCAACTTGTTTACGGAAATACATTCCTCACTGCTGACGTCATCAGGGCTCGTCGCTTTATCTCGGTATGCGACATAAGTTTTTTGCTGTGTTTTGTCGTTCAGCAATGAAAAACAGTCAGAATCCTGTCAATTCACTTTTGCGTTTATAAAATAGTTGTATAGTCCACTCACCGAAACTTTACAGGGATTATTAAATGTTTAATTAATTATGACCAAATTGTTAAAAATGAATGAATACAATACTTATGGTCTTTTATACCATGTTTTTTGTTAATTTATGATTGCACCAGAATTGTACCATCACAAAACCCCCTCAATGAAAGATTTGTGCCGAAGCATAAAAACTTTCATTGACCCATTCATACTTCCTAAAGGGATCAGCCAGGATAGGTCGCCACAACCCCCTTACAATTTATATAAAAGAAAATCAATAACTCACCCGTGGTCTGATGACGATGACAGTACCTGCATGACCTTACTGGACTTCTCCTTCGAGATCCCAACACCATAAGGCCAATTAGGCGCGTAACGCCCCTGCTCTGACGCGCTGGCCAGCTCAGGACCGCCGTCATAACATCACCAAACACTGAAACAATAAATTAAAATATCAAAATAGTGGCTTGGTAAATTACTCTATCCTTAACTGATCTGGTTCCCCTTAGCTATGTGCTGGTTTGTGCTAATAAGCACTGGGTTTGCTTGAACTACTAAAAATATAAATACAAAAAATGTAACCCACAAGAATTACATAGAATTGCCATTCTCTTTATGTACTACCCTGAATTATAAAATTGTTTCGATTCCCATCGATAATAATTAACTCTTTCTGTTTTATAATTATTATAATTATAAAAGAAACAAATATTGATATAAAAAAGAATTTAATTTAATTATAAATGAAAACATGGAAATCCCCATATAACTTCCCAATATTACTCAAACATGGAGAAAAACAAATTATAGAAAAAACAAAAATAATTAATAAAATCTTATTGAAATTAAAATTATTATTATTATTATTAACAGGTAATAATTGGCGCTGTTAACAACATTTACCCCTCATTCTCCTCCACACACACACTATTTCTATAAATCATGTTAAAATTTCATAACATAATATACATGATACATAATAATACACATTATCATTATATTAATACCGTAATACCTCGAAATGGTTAATTCATATTTAATCTTGTTAAGATTTGCATTAAAATTTGCATATTCTATTTAAAGTTGCATTTAAATTATTTAAGTTACAATTTCAATTAATTAATTCATTAATTCTAAACTTTCATTAAATTAGTCATCAATTATTTATTACAATTATTAATTTATTATTAATATTCATATTATTATAATAATATTATTATTATTTTATCATTCCCTTTCTATTCTGAATTTTCTACCTACCTAACTACCTAACCTTTCACATTCTTATCATGATTAGTCTGGGTGACTCCTGTATTCACTATACTTTTACTTATTATTATCTTACTCACCTTCTTCTAACTGACCACCAAATTTACCTATCATGACACCAATATCTCAATTATAAACACCTTTCACTAATTTCATTCCGACGATAAATCCTATAGCACCGCGCGTCTTTGTACAGAGATGGGTGTTCCCTAACTGGCTATATACATTCATAATATTTTGCCCTTCCAAAAAATTCGGCAAACACTCCCTTAAACTATGCTATTACCTGCCACAACGCTATACGTTGGCTACTCCTTATCACCTCACCCCCACTACAAAATATCATCAACAACAAATATATGTTTAACCTTGACTTTACTCACCTCTACAAATAATCACTAACTACTGTGTCCCTAAATATCTAATACTTTCTTTGTATTATTTACTTCAAAATTCTTAACTATATAACTCCCTTTACATTAATTAAACTCACCTGCATTTTATCTTAATACCCAGGCTCTATCCCTGTTTAAACATTCTACCTTACTGTAATCATTGACCATTGTCTTATAAAATTCATCTCTCACCTACTCATAACAATACCTCTCAAAATTCAAATATATATTCTTACTTAATCATTTATTATTCCATTAGGAATTGCCTTCATTACAATTTATTAATAATTTAACTTCATTAGAAACTTTCTATTACAATTAATAATTTACTTCTGTTACAAATTAGTACAACTTTCTTTTGTACTATTTTAATTCAGTAATTGACCTTTAAATATTATTCATTTGTTTAAACTTGTTTAATTAAACAAAACATGTTAATTATTAAAATACATAATAACTGGTGTACACAAAATATACCTGTAATACAACATCAAAATACATAAATACATTGATATAAATACATATAAAACAATGAAAAATATACAATCCGACTTCATTATTGTGTCATTAATCAAAATCAGTCCATAGCAGTCCAATTCAATACCACTTTTCACATATATTTAATGTTCATTACACAATTGAAACACTCTATCCTCCATCGTTGAATAACATTCTTATCTTAGGTCTATTTAATTTGTTTTTTAATGAATAAATTTTATGATTAGAAGCATTATATTCATATATCAAACAATTATCAAACAAATATATCAAGTCACGATCGAGTAGGGTTCTGTCTATATCAGTAAGATCATATGTTATAATCTTGTTATTCATCTTGTAATTATCATCATAATTTTCTACCACAGGTAAGTACTTAATACCATTATTCTCATCATTTATTGTTATTTCAATATCATTGTTACTATAAGGTAAGTATTCATTATTTTCATCCACCGTCTCTATGCCTAACCTCTCTACCAATTCTCTGTACTTTCTATTAACTTTAAAAAATTTTATTACTTTCTTACTCTCACCATATCTCTCTACACTTTCTCTCTTAATACATTTCTCTCCATAACACCAAGTTACACTCTCTCTCTCCAAATATGCAGGGGTCCCTAACTCAAAATTACTGTACCACTTATGAGGTACACAAAAATACCAAGAAACTTTATTTGTAGACCTATCGTCTCCCAAATATAAATTGAAGGAACTCTTGTCCTTGTAAAAAATACGTGAAGACTTTTCTTCACCCCCTAACACAACATCAAAAGAAAATTCTAACCCCTGCAACCCTTGTACAAAAATACTTTCCCCAAGCTCAATACACTCAAACACTCTCTCTGACTCAATACACTCAAACACTCTCTCTGACTCAATACACTCAAACACTTCATTATCACTCATAATACTTTCATTATCATTTTCTAATATCATATTCTTACTACCTGTAAATTCATTATTCAACTTATCACTGTTATTTATTTTAGTAATCAGTACTTCGTTTTCCGTACTATGTTCACTACCACTCACCTTCTGTTTTTCTATTTGAATCAAACTCTCATCCAATTTTTTAATCACTTTATCGCACTGCTTAATAAGATTATCATTACGAATTTTAACTTCGTTCTTTAATTCGTCAAACTTGATATCGAGACTATTTATGATTTCATTTCTCTGCTCGTTAAATTGTCTATCAAATTTGTCATTTAAATTGGTATATTTAATATTAGAATCGCTTTTTTGCTCATCTAATTTGTCATTTAAATTAGTAAATTTTTCATCAAATTTTACACTCTGTTCATCAAATTTATTTAATAAGAGCTGCATCAAAGCAGCTGTAGTACTCATTTTTTCTTTTTTATAATACTCGCATGCATACAATCTTGTAGCATAACCTCGTAAAATGTGGGTTATGTTTACGTATTCAAAATTGGCGTTTATTACCTCAGATAACTTTTCCGCTCTCTTTGTAGGCTTACATTATATACAATGTATATAATTGTCCAGCTGTAAGGGCGCCATTTGTTAAAATATAAACTAGTCCCTATTCTGGCGCAATAAAACATACGATATACAACATACGATCTAAGCAATGTTTTCAAAAGTTGGGCGCCATCTTGATATAAGTATATAGACGTAACTAACTTTGTAATTTTACTTACCTTTCAAAGTCACTATAGGGCAGGAATTCGTTAAGCGAACTTTTGATTAGCGGAAATTGTTATGTGAAATAATAAAATACCTGGTTAAAATTGTTACCAATGATATACCCTATTTATTTTACTGTAAGCACATCTTACACAATGGTGAGTTCAGCGAACTTTAAACCCTCCAAAATATCTACGAGTAAACATGAAACATTGGATATGTAATTATGAAATATTATATAATAGATATATACCTCGCACAACCCAGCACTTAGAAAATATAAGGCACTCTCTCCCTCACACTCTCTCTCTCTCTCACGCTCTGGTACAATTTTATTAGTTTACTGAGCTCATTTTAAAACTTTAAATAAGATTTGGTTTCATTTTAACAGTGATTGAATTTTGAGTTGGTCATTATGTTGAATTGTTGTTTTACGTGAAACTAAAAAAAATGATGTTGGAACGTTCTCACCCAATTTTTTGGACAGGACTCACCGCACTACTAGGGTCGTCCGGTCGTGCAATCTGTTCCTTCTTTACATCGTGTTAATGGCCCACACCATCGTGTCTGCCCACGAAAATGCTTTGGGCAGATCCTACACGCACAACGCTGATGGACGATCCATCGGCCAATGACACCTTCAAGTTCAAGTTCGTTATTGCCCCAACATTTCCGATATTTTTATAGTTAATAAATATTAACTATAATATTTTTATAGTTACTTTTAGTGGTGTAAAAGTTAAAATTCACACTCGGTGAACTGTTTCCCGGCCGGCTGCGTTCACGCTCTAGAAGAAAATGACCAAGATTCTTTGTTTCATATTGCGTAGGTGGGGCGAAAACTACGTCATCAAGCTATTGTTCATCTGTTTACAGCTTCAACTTGTTTACGGAAATACATTCCTCACTGCTGACGTCATCAGGGCTCGTCGCTTTATCTCGGTATGCGACATAAGTTTTTTGCTGTGTTTTGTCGTTCAGCAATGAAAAACAGTCAGAATCCTGTCAATTCACTTTTGCGTTTATAAAATAGTTGTATAGTCCACTCACCGAAACTTTACAGGGATTATTAAATGTTTAATTAATTATGACCAAATTGTTAAAAATGAATGAATACAATACTTATGGTCTTTTATACCATGTTTTTTGTTAATTTAAAATTGCACCAGAATTGTACTATCACAAAGTCATTCCCCCAGAGATTATAACAAGATCAGTGTTGATTTCTGCAACGAGCTTCTTTATTTTCTCGTTTGTGGGACCATGAAGGAACTACCTCTCGTCCCTAGTAAAGCAATTGGCCAACGTCTCCAATCCAAACCACCTTAAGCCAATCTGCCATAAGTTCTTCAGTCATCCACCCTTTTCCTGTGCTCTAAAACAATCCCAGCTGGTAATTGTTCCTGCGGAAGCATTTTCCCCTTCAAAATAACATACGGCGGAAGTTTTCTTCTATTGGCAGTTACTCCTAGCATCACAGTAATGCGTGACTTTTCGTTGCCTGTGGATTTAATTTTAACTGATTTTGCACCATTTCTGTCCACAGTAACATTTGACAGCATATCGAAAAACACTGGTGTTTGGTCAGCATTTGCCATTTGGCCAAGCAGGTAATTGTGGGCTCAGTTTTATAATTTACTGCTGATAAGCGATCAATTTGTCAGTATAATCTGCAGGTAGGTGTTGCGACGTCATAAACACACACCCAAACTCCGCATCATGTGTTTACACCAGCCCAAGTTTGCTAAACAAATGGACCATTTTATGCACTGTCGTACGATAAATTTATCGTTCTGTATTCAAAAATATACCACGGTATCCTAGGAAACTCATCCAATAAAATATTGGACGAGTTGTTTAGATACGTGGGCCGTAATTGATTCGTTTATGCACTCGCATGCGAGTTTTTATCGTTTTACTTTCAGACATCAGTGCTGCCAACCTTCCTGCCTAGCATCGGCGAGGCCAGTTATGCCACGTAACCAGTAGTATTCACGTCGTGGTGTGATTTTATTAATTTGTTTTGTAAATATGGAAGACGTTACCTACAGAAAGGCTCACTGACGAATTTCAGAACAGGAGAGCACTATGCGATTCGCTTCCGAAGCTTATAAAAACGAACTGATATGCGGCATACAACACGCACGGATTCATTTTCCATACTGATGATGGGAACACTGAAAGAGTTTGTTCATGCCCACTTACGATATTTTTTATGCCTGATAAAAATCTGAGTCAACTCGGATGCAAAACTTATCGTACAATATTTTATTGTACGATTTGAATCGGATGCATAAAAGGGGTCTTAAAGTGAACAACTTTTAACGTCTGTGACACAATACAGTAGCCTACTTCAGCGCAGTGGTGAAAGTGTGCTTGAGATTTTCACCTTGAGGGCGGGTGTTGATTCACGCTACGGCAAGCCTGTGCAGCTGACGTGTGTTACAAAATACACTTGGCACTTAACACGAAATTTTTAAATGTTAGGTTGCGCATATAAGACGAGTATGGTTTTTGGAAGGGCATTTTAAGAAAAAAATCATCGACTTATATTCGGGTCAATACGGTAATAGGTTTTTGTACTGACATTCACTGATGATCAATTTGAAAAACCAGTTCCCCAAACAATTGAATTGTAGAATGTGTGCCTTCATTTTGCTCATGATTTCATTCCAGGTTTCAAAATACTGTGCAATGATGACTATCTGTGGATAATATAGTGCCGCAAAATGAATTGAGGAAAACTTCATATGCATTACAGCATAATGGTATAAACTCTTTACCACACCTCAAGTTGGAACCACACAAACATGAGTGAAACATCTAATTTCATGTTCAACTCATCATTTTATAATGTAAGAATTTCCTTAGTAAAGATAAAGGTTATTATTGTAGTACAAGTCTGTAGGATGCTCTGTAAAACAAATAATTTTGACTTCTTTTTTTACCTTGAAATCACCTACAATTAATCCAAGCATTATCAATATTTGTGGATTTGTCAAGCTGAAATGCAAAAAGCCTGACGCAGAAAGACACAGGTACTTTCTGGGAGACATTATTTCATATTGTTACAACTGTTGCATGGGTTGTTGTCTTCGAACAGTGGAAATAAAGCAACTGAACACCAGGGAATTAGCTTCTTACAACTTTAATACAATTTTCAATAAATATGTTGTAAATACACTCGTACACAACAAGCTTTCAAATTTATGATTATCCAGCATACTAATGTAACAAACAGAAACCATCACCTAATTAACACTCTTGCAATAAGAAATACAAGGTCACCAGTTACGGTATTAATTGATGACTCGTTGGGCACTTGGTGAAACATATTAATACAAAGGTTTTTAAAATATATAAACTCTTGGTACGTTTCACAGATTTTATTTAACTCTGACAGCTGTTTCAACTTCTTAAGCCATTGTCAAAGAGATGAGTGTACACTAAACTCGGGATGTAGGGTGGACATCTGTTTAGGGCGTGTATTGGAACATGTGTGAGGTGTGAAGATGGAGAGGGGGTTGCAGGAGCTAAGGGAAGGTCAAGTGTCTGCAAAAACTAAATACAATCTGAATGCAAAATATAAAATTAACTAAACTAAATATAATATGAATGCAAAATATAACATTAACTAAACTAAATAACAGGTTTTAATAAAGGGGATACACAGAATTCAGTTTGTTCATTTGTTAAATTTTTGTTATTTTTTATAGTTTTTTTAATTTCTAGAATTTCTAACAAATCCATTTTTTTACCTTTTTGTATGTTGTGGAGTAGTGTTATGTTTTTTGTATCTATGAAGTGACTGTGGTGCAATGATCTCCAAAACCTGTATTGGTTAAAATCGCCTTCTTGTGTTCAGAAATGCGATGTTTCAGAGCATTTATATCAGCCACATTGTCCGATATAAATAGCGTCGCATTCTGCACAGTGTATTTCATAAACTCCATTTTTATCCAGTGTGTTTGATTTTTCTTTATCGTTGACTAGTAATGAAAAAAGATTACATTTGTTTACTGATACCATGTTAAGACCATGCTTTTTTAACCTATTATTAATCCTATCTGTTATAAAGGGAATGTAATTTGTTAAATGAAATTTTTTGTTACCCTGATGGAATAGAATACTCTATGGAATAAAATTCTTTTAAAATAATTTTCTTTTTTTTTTTTAAATTAAAGAGTCTATTATTCTTTCATCGTAACCGTTATTTTCTGCTATGGCTTTTATAATATCTACTTCTTTATTGAAATTTTCTTTGGATAAAGGAAGTAGATGAAAAATTAACCATTGCATGAAAACTGCTTAGTTTTTTGTGCTATGACATTAGTGATTGTTTATAAATAACGGTATCTGTAAAGGTAGGTCTTCTATACATCTGAAAACTAAGTTACACACGTCTTCACACAATAAATTCCACTTCTCTGTTTATACTAAACACAACTGTCCAAAAATGCATATGTTTCATGAGTTACCAATAACTAACTTGAATAACAAGTCTTAGTGCTTCTCTTCACAATACACAAATCACTGGGTCTGTGATAGGGTGCTGTATTTATAGTCGCCAGGAACTGGTAGATTATTAAGAAAAGTTCCACTATGTTATAGAATAACTGGGGAGAATGAATGGGACAAGACAGTTCTAAAAGCCACGAGCATGTTCCACACTACATTCCAGGCCACTTACATAATATGTCTTATCGTCACACAACCACTACACCACCTGTCTATCTCATTGGCATAAAAATATATATTAAATGATAATGGAATTACGAGGGGTGTTTGATAATTGCGTGGAAAAATGAAAAAAGACACAATTTTGAAAGAAAAATCTATTTTATTTTTCCACATGATCTCCTTTCAAGCTTATACACTTAGTCCAACAATGCTCAAGCTTTTCAATCCCATCCTTATAGTATGATGTACACAGTCTTCAAAATACACAGATGTTTTGGCAATAACTTCATCAATTTCACATAAATCTCTTTCCAGCAAGCCACTTCTTCAAATTTGGAAACAGATGATAATCTGAAGGTGCTAAGTCTGGCGAGTACGGGGGAGGAGGGTGCAGAAAAATTTCGAAGCGAAATTCAAACAGTTTCGCTGTTACAATTGCAGAAGTGACCTGGTGTATTGTCTTGGTAGTAAAGAAACTTCTTTCTTGTCAAATGTGTCTTTTTTATTCATTTCCTCATTTAGACATTCCAGCTTTTGTTGATCACTTGTGAGCAAACGCCGCACCCATATTGCGGACAGTTTTCACATATGTAAAATATGATGGACCCGTTCATTTGAGATGCCTATTGTCTTACCAATTTCAAGAACGTTCAATCTTCTGTCCTCTATAACCATATCATGGATTTTTTCAATATTTTCTGCAGTTGTAACCTCAACAGGCCATCTGGAACGTTCAGTGTCGATTGTGCTCATGTGACCATATAAAAATAACCAAACCATTTGTAAACTGTTGGTGGAGCTGTGGAGCTGACTCACTATAATATTTATCCAGCTTGGATTTAGTTTCCTGTGCGGTTTTGCCTTTCAAAAAGTAATGTTTCACCACCACACAAAATTCTCTTTCATCCATTTTTTACAAGTCACAATACTTGATCAATTCAAATAATTGACAACAATAGAATTATGAATGTACGTGACTGAAACATGGTGTATTCTCCTAGCGGAGATGCGGGAAGCTAAAAATGATGTCACTAAGTACTACAAGCGCCATCTCTTGACTTTGCATAGATTTATCAAACACTCCTTGTAATAAATTCTATTTTTGGCCAGTGAATCACACAAAAAGCATTTTGTTGACAAATACGAAGTAAGGCAGAGTTGAGGTGCAGTCGACAGCCAGGTGTCGTGATGATCAAGTGAAAAACAAATGACGTCAATCCAAAGGAGGGACGGGGAGAGGTAACCAGAATGCACTGGTTTCAAATACGTATTTGAACTGAATTGTGGCGCAGAAATGCAAGCGAAGTGCCTCAGTCTCCAGTCAGCAACCGAACAGTACACATGTTTTATTAGTGCCCGCGGGCAGTTACGGTAGGCCTACCGAGTTTTTTGTACAAAAGTTGTGAAAGTGGTAATAACCCTGTGAAGTGAATCGAAACAAGAACATGTAAACATAAATTTGGACTTTTAGACCATTTTTTATGATTTTTGTCGGGAAAGTGAATTACGACTTATTGTGCAACAAGCAGGAGACTCCCCAACGAAAGAGATAAGTAACCATAAAGGCGTAGTGCATTTGGTGAAAGTATACAAAATTGACCATAAAAACAGTAAAATATATCAAACAGAATATGAGATCTCAATAGTATGTGTGAGCGAGTGAAAGAACAAAGGGTGCAGTAAGCGCTTAAAAAAGTACTGATTTGCCATTGAAGATTTTCTTTTGATTTAGTTTGTTTTTAATTATATTTTTGTTTTAAACATTAACAAAAAAAAAAGGGATACAATGTGTTTTAGTAGAATAAAGTTAGATTTCTCACTATAATGTGTTAGCTTAGTTAATTACGCACTCTACCCATAACCTATTCTCTGTGTCAGTAAGTTTGTCTAAACGGGCCTGGAATTTTTTCTGGAAGGGAGTTTTTGTTAATTTATCAAAATTGTTTTCTTCGGGAAAGTGAAATGGTTTCCACATTTCCTCCAAAAAATGTGGTGGCGACCTTGGGACTTTGGGGATTTTCTGGCTGTTTGAAGGTAAGTCGAAAAGAAAAGAGTATAATCGGGGCTTAGTCATTTCTTCTGTACTTTTATTTTATTTGAACAGTTATCGGGATTTCGTTTCTTCTTTTTATTTTTTTCGAACAGTTACAAGCGGCGACCCTGCCAGGATACTTGTTAAATTTATTTAATATTTAATAAGTTAGGCCTACTTAAACGGAGAGATAGGTTAGGGTAGATGGTGAAAAGGTTTCGGAATTATAGTTTATGTTTCGTATATTTGTGGTTATGTTTCGTAGTGTAACGCATTTGTGGGACTATTATTTGTTTGTGTTAGTATATTGGTAACGATTTTATGTATAGAGTGATTTTAATTTAATGTGTACAGTTATTTTTAATTTGTATTAGAAGGGTTGTATTGGTTTAAATGTTGTAACGTACCAAATTTGGTAGTTACATAGAGTAACCAATTATAACGTCAAGTGACGGGAGATCATGAAAATATTTCAGAGTACATAAAATAATGTAAACAAAAAGTGTGTATCTACAGAGATATATTATTGTAAAATTCCAACAAGGAAGAAGGAAGAGTAATATAGCATCATCGAGTACAAAGGAGAAAGAAAATGACAACGAGCCAATATAAAATGTTAGAAACCAGGCCCAATAGTTTCCAAACAGTGAGGGGAAACAACAAAGATAATAACTATGTAAAATGAAGAGAAGACAACAGAATCCAAACAGTGAGGGGAAACAACAAAAATCACAACCATTAAAATGAAGAAAAGACAAATCAAGAGCAACCACAATGATGGCAAAACAACCAATTTATTTATAAATATAAATACTATGGAACAACGACTACCACAAATGGAAATATTGAAGAAGATGACGAGAATGAGTGAACATTGATTATCACAAGTAAAATACAACCCAGGAGAACACCGATAGTGAACAACAATTAAACAGGAGAAGAAAGGAAGAAGAAGAGCAAAGGAAACATAACATGAAGAATGAAGATAATATATGGGTAATACAAGAAATCACCATTCACCAAGTATACAAGGAACTATACTAGTGACCGGAAGAAGTATAACGATTATCAACTATGAAGAAACCAGTGTTTAGCATAATTAAGCAATCACAAACAGTAATAGTGAAAACTTAATGTAAGTGTGAGAACCTGTAACAAGTTAACCATTTTTAACCCAAATAAACCCCACAGACAATACAAGTGAGAAGGTTTATAACAGAGGAAAATGCGTTACCATTATAGTGGAAGAATCAAAGATTAAATAGTTAAAATGCACAGACAATTAGTGTGACCAGTTTAATCAAGATTGTAACCCAAAATAGATAATCATAAGACCACCAAGAGAAATGTGAGATAGAACAGTAAAATCATTGTTCATAGAAACTGATAATAAAAGCTTTGTAAACTTTAAAATGAAATATAACTAAATGCCACAGCAGGACAGGACATGATATAAATAAAGTCCAGAATAAATAATAACAAATAAGCTAGTTTGTTAAGTATCAAACAACCAATGTACCAAAAATTAGGTACAACACAGCAGGAAATGTAATACTATTAGATTAAGAATACTTGTGTTATTGTTTAGAAAAATAGTGTAAACATGTGTATTAATCAACAATTAAACCATTGTAATAGAATACCATAATGAAATCATAATAGTAGAATCAAATACTGCATAAGAATATGTTGCACAATTGTGACCAAATAACATGATACATAACCTCATAGGAAGTGCACCTATAACATAAAGTCATATATATAAATTAAACCAAGCAACTATCAACAATTGTTTCAATCAAAGACTAATTATAAATAGTAATGCAAACTAATAAATAATATTTATACTGAAATACACAGCCAATAAAGCAGATTAAATATGATAGCATAAAGATAGTAGAACAGAAACCCAATGTGACCAGTTAGTTAAGCAAAATACATTATTAAAACTTATTAAAGGATTACTGAAAATGTTACCAGTAGTTAGAAAAATATCTAATACTACTATGAGAACAGATCACAATTGTAATAATAGTAGTTTTATAGTCAAATTTGTAACAATAAAAAATAGGCCGAAATATATAAAATATAAATATAACCACTACCAGGACTTACCTGCACGCAATTACAACACTTACCTGTTATTGAAATTTTACCAGAAGACCAAGGTCGCCACGATTATTTTTTATATAGGATAAAATATCGAAAACCTTTACACTTTACCTTAATAAAACGGACAATTTAGCAATCTGACCCACCCAGTTAATAATTCAGAAGATTCCGGAACGTCTAGACGAATTTTTTCAACACAGAAATAAGACAGTGGTAATGACGAAATAACTTAGACTAACACATGGTTATTAAATGAATACTTTACTTACTCTCATAAAGACGTAAATTCCTTATACACAACACAAAAGAATACGGGAACACATTAATTACTGGTTACATCGACCTTACCTTACATACTATGTATTACAAAAGAAAGTAGCCCAGCTTTGCACACACACACTATCACACCAATTAAACCCCTTTTAAATATTATAGTCAATATAGAAAATAGTTAGCCTTTATACATTCCTGTTTCGTTACATTCACTAACTGTCCTGATGCCGACCGAACACGTGTTTAATGTCCGATTTCACTCTTGGCGTTTCGCACTTTCGCTACACTAGTTTATTACTTCGTTGATTTCACGAGTCCCGGTCGGTATTAACGATATTGTTGTTTCACATCACATCGTATAAAACAACACCGACCGGGACGCCGACAGAGTTGTAAGCGTCTCTAACTGGGTGCGGCTCTAGCTGACTATATGGCGTCTCTGCTTAAAGTCGACTGCTCCGTCTCAGTGAAAAGTAACAGGTACCTGTACCTGTTCCTGGAGGTAAGCTGGTTCTCTACTGCCATGATGTTTTCGTCGCTCCGGCTTCATTTGTTGGGAAGTAACCACTTTATATATGGATTAAAGCTGGTATGCGTGTGTGTCCAGAGGCCGATATTGGACTTGGTTCCGCTGATGTCACCAACAGTAGGCGGAGTTTAATGCGACTTCCGTGAGGTCTTAGAGAAGACGACGAATATTTTTTACGCTCTGGCCAGCTTGAGTTTTTTGCTAGAGCGTCCTTTGAGCGCGTGCGGGTGTAGTTGCGCTTGAGCGTTGACACACATGTACATAGTTCTTAGAATTTTGGTGGAGGTGCAAATGCTCTGCCGCATTCCTCAACAACAACTGCGCCTTATTGCTTTGTTTCACTGTTCTGTTACACTGACTATTATACGTTGCACAATAATGCAGTTATTTCGTCATCTTTTATAAGGCTCCCGACCAAAAATGAAATGAATAAAAATATAATTATCCCAAACTGTTGAAAATAAAAACACCCAAAATTTGACCCGCTACAAATTATTGAAAACTAACTGACTATGACTGTAGAACCAAATGTAAACAAACACAATGTGACAAGTTAATTAAGCAAAATGCACTATTAAAACTTGTTAAAGGATTACTGAAAATGTTACCAGTAGTGAGAAAAATATCTAATACTACTATGAGAACAGATCACAATTATAATAATAGTAGTTTTATAATCAAATTATTGAAAACTAACTGACTATGATTGTAGAACCAAATGTAAACAATATGTAACAAGATAGTTAAGCAAAATGCACTATCCAAACTTGTTCAAAGATGAATAAAAATGTTATCAGTAGTTAGAAAGACATCTGATACCACTATGGGAACACATGTCAAATATAATAATAGCAATTTAGTAGTTGATTTATTAGAAACTAACTGACTGTCATTGCAAAACCTGATGTAAACAAACCCAATACTAAGAATTGGAAAGCTTTCAGATAACAAAAGACTGATAAATACATTAAATAAACAAGGTACTATAGTTGTACACTATTTTAATTTGTAACATTATATACCTTATGTGGTAAAATAATTGAAAAGGTGACAATTTAAAGAAAAGAGAACAGAAGGTATTTTGATAAGACTATTAGTATATGAAAAACAACATTTTTCATAAAATAAAGTGTAAACCAATGTAAATAAATGTATATAGTATTGTTAGAATGCCAAACAAGTGTAATTAAGTAAGAAATAATAGCGTTATAAGCGATTATAAACAATCGAATATGGTCGTTTGAGGACGCCATTACCAAATATTGTTGGAATAGTAATTACAACTATTTTCTGTATTAAACAAATGAGAAATGGACTCAAAACGTTTAATAATGAGTGTTATAGTGTAATTGGAGCAAAATATGGTGAAATAAACTTATTAATATTAAGATTTACCATATGGGTTTTGTGAAATGTTGTAGTGAGTTAATAATGGACGGATTTTATCCTTGTTTAGACTTTAATTAAAGCCGCAAGTGTCCGCAATCTATTGCCACTAACCATTCAACGATACGATGATTAATAAAAAAGTTATAGCAATTATAAACTTTTTAATCATTTTGTGTATCAACGCTTACGTCACTATAATCTCTAACCCATACAAAAATTGGTAAAAAATTAAAAGTTTTAATTTAACTAAAGTGTTTTGGGGTAGAGAGTTCGACAATTTAAACCAATCAAATGACTTAAAATAACCAGACAAGCAGGAGACGCTTAGATGAAGCGTTCAGTCATCATTCAGTCGTCAAAGAGTCTACCAGCACCATTCAATGAGCAAGGTTGATGAAGAAATGCATCAAGATTTTATTTAAATTGTGCGCGACACATTCATAAGTTACGCTATACACACATAACCTGTACACAACAGAGTAATAACGAGTGTCCAGTGCTAAGTGAATTAAAATAATAAACCGGCCAGTGTATAATAAAGGTCGTGTTTTGTGTTTTATAAAAAACAGGGAGTACTCTATTTTTATTATTTAACGAATTGAATGGAAATAATAATTTTCGCTAGTGAACGAAGAATTATTGTTTGGGTACTGCTCTAGTCAGAAGTACCGAAGCGCATTACTCATGATGAAAATTATCAGAATTAAATAAAAGAATTATCTCGCATTTATTAATTTAAAAAATAAATGTGTTACAATTTTATCGTAATTAAAGAAATCAATATTAATTTAAATATCGAAAATATGAGTGTAATGAATAGTCGCTCATTTGACTCATTTCGTTTGAATTGACGAATAAATAATTTATTGCAAAAAATATTCTAATCAACTGATAATTATCCATCAGATGCAACATGAATAAATTATATGTGTTTATATTATTGAGAATTTAATGAATAATTTAATTATTCAAAATAACTACTTACTTTTGTTAACTAACCTAGAAATAGCAACGACAACTTTGTCACCTTTTCATGATTCTGTTCTCAAATAATTTCAATCCAATGAAAGCTATCACAAGAGTTTTTTTATTATAGATATTTTTCTCTTGCCAATAAATGATTTTTATAACCAACTAATAAATAATAATAGTAATTTTTAACAGTGCAGCATAAAGCACGTGTTGTCAAAGTAACTGCTGTATCCAGTATACTCAACGTACGATAGTACGATATATATCGGTTTTATGGTACCGACTTTTATAATTTTAATATTTGTTTGTTTTTTTTTTGTAGTAATTCTTTATTAAATATTGTTAGAAAAGATAACATCTTGTATCTGGTATCATGCAACTTCCAAGAACACACGAATTTGGTAATGTAACTGTGTAAAGAGGACATAACCTCGGGAAAATTATTGTACCAGACCCCAGTGCTACCAGCCTTGAGGTTAAAAGAGCTCAAGAATTGTTTATAATAATTATTATTTTGTAAAGACATTAGTGATTGATTGTTTTAAAAGAGTTAATGGCATTTCAGAACTGTTAATAAATCTCAATTTACTTACCAGTGGAAAGAGTTTTGATTTTTTTTTTTTTAAATAATTTAATTTTCATAACTAGTTCTATCAGAAGGTGGCAGTAGAATTTGAATGTTCATTATAATTCAAATTACAATTAAGCCATTATTTTACTTTATTGTGCATGTGTATTACTTAGGATATTCAAATAGAATATCCGTATATGTGTATAAAGTGTATGTTGCAGCAGAAGAAGTCACCAAACAGAACATTGATAACATCCACATAGGGTAAGTGGGGAGGTGAACAGTGAAGTGCTAAATACTTTTTTAAACTGAAAGAATTAAACGCAAACACCCACAACAACGCTACTAATAATCACACACTAATAATCAAATTTAATATTTTAAACCTTATTATATCGTTTCAAACAGTAGATCTTCAAATATTGAAGATTGATTGAGGACATCACCTTCAATAATAACACCTACATTTATCTGTTCAGTAACAATGTTAAGGGTACTATAAAAATTTTTATAGACATGGCTGATGTACAGGAAACCAAAGTAGGTAGGTACATCAAACGATGAGGTGATACATTTCCTGACACTGATAGTAGAACAACAAAAGGTATTATTTTATGAAATGAAAGAGCATTGTGATGATATTATTCAAAAAATGAAAGACCGAACTGAAAGTGGAAACGAGAGACAGATAAATTTGATGAGAACAAAGACGACCAGGTTGTGAACACTAAGGTAGGTGATGTTAGTGAAAGTAACAATTGTAATAAAATGATAAATAACAATGATAACATAGTTGAAAAGTTAGTATTAGAGAGTATAATAATGAATAATGGTAGTGATGATGAAGTTTTAGTGGGAGTAGAAGTTAGTGGTGAGGTTAACGAGTTTGAGAGTGTGAAGTGAGGTTAGGTGAGCATGAGGGTCAAAGGGCGAATTTTCCCTGTGGTTTAAGTGGAGTAAGGAACCCACGTGTGGACAAAGGTTCCTCCAGAGGTTATGCGAGAGACATAGTGTCTCATAATGGTCCCCTAGTTTTTTGTGGTATACCTGGTAAAGACAGGAGTTGTTTTAGTGATTTTGTGGTGCCCTTTGGGAGGAGTTAGGTAGTTCAGAGGGGTTGTGATAGGTATTATGATGAGAGGTGGAGAAAGAGAGAAATAGACATTTTTGATGTTAACAGAGGTAATGAAATGTTAGTGCAGATTTTACATATTGAGAGAGAGGAGAAAACTGATGACTTACCTTATAATGAGGCTGGGGTAACGGGTGCAGCAGACGATGATGATGATATTGTGACTTACCTGATTGGATTGTGACAAATAATTCCAAGGGCGACTTGACTGTACACGATGTTAACAAGGTACATGATATAATACTATGGAATAATCCTGCTTTTGATTATTATGATATGGTGGCGTATACAAATTTAAATGGTTATTATATTTAAAGAGGTAAGATTAGATTAGACAATACTGAAATGTGCATGTACAGTATTAGGTTGATCTATGATGACGGGGGTTAGACACATGTTGATGAGGGACATTTGATTATTTGGTTTTAATGGTTTTGGTACTTGGCTTGCTGATATAATGATTTTGGGGAATAATGATGGATTATGTGGTATTATATGCTATAGAAATTTGTATCGGGGTTAAATGTATTATGTATTAGGTTATGTTATTGTTATTGTAAGGTATCAGAGGATACATTTTGTTGTGTGTGTATATTGTATTTTGTGTAGTAATGTTTATAATTTTGATTGAATAATAATTGACATTACTAAATTTTATTATGTAATTAAATTGATTTGAAATGGTTTAAGATTTGAATTTTGTAATAAATTATAAATGATCAAAATTTGATAATATAAATGTGAAATGTGAAATTCAAATTTGAAATGTTTATTTTAATGTGATGTATTTATGAGATATAAAACGTGTTATATGGTTTATAATGGGTTTTGAGATATTGTATTGAGGGGGTAGCTACAACTCTAGCTACGTATAAAAAATGTTTATCCTTGTAATAACAATATTGTTTGTTATAATTTGATGTGAGTAAAGTTAATTATAACTATTGGTTATGTTGTAAAATTGTAACATTGTAATTTTAAAGAACAAAACTTTTGAGAAGTTATAAAATATGTAACAGGTGTAACGGTACAAACTGACGAGGGTATATAATTTAAAGCTTTCAATTTTTTATTTAACAAGAGTATATTTTTGGTAACCGACTGTAGCTCCGTGTAAGGCACAGCATGTTACAGGAATGCAAATTATCAGAAAGGGTGCGTATTCATGCATACGCACGCACGTGTGGGCAGACTTTCCCAGCATGAAAGACACGTACATACATTCCAGAGCCGAACATGTGATGGGAAAACAAAGGATCACAGAGGGCGAGCGGACGGCAACGCCTAACACCTGGCGGGTAGGCAACCAAACGCTGTAACATTACATTTGGCATAGCTTGATATCGTACCAGATTTAATGAAGATCATGGATAAGAAACTTAACAAGAAGAAAGATATCTTTTAAAAATGATAGTGAAGATGAACAAATAACTTTAGACTGACTTAGACTATAACTGACCGTACCCAAATTAATGATTAGGTAAAGTGATGGAAAATACCCAGATGATGAGATAAAATTCGACTAATTACAATAATAATACCTACGAAGCCAGACAGCATTATGGACCATTACTATCAGTAAAACAAATTGTTTTGTTAAATGTATCATACAATATAGAAATAATCAAAATACAAATCGAGGGATAATAGGCCCAAATACACAATAGAATGAAAAAAAAAAAATGTTAACTAACCAATATAATTGAATAATACAAGAACACAATCATTATAGATACATGGAAACATACAAGTAAAATAGTGTGATTAATGGTGGACCTAATGTTATAAAATAAATACTGTACAATCAAAGAAGAGATTATTGTGTAATAAAAACAAATAATAAAATATGGACAAAAATACAGAAATGCCAATCCATGTGTAAACAAGGCTTAAGAAATAATAATTATCAAATGTATATGACAAGATGAAAAAACCAGTAAAAGTACCTAGTACAGCAATGGCTGAACTGTCTAAGACAAATAGAAAGATATAAAATCATTATTAAATGATTAAACTTTTTCTTTTAATGTTTGAAAGTAAGAATAAAGTTGTGTTTATGTTATTTATAGTTTTGTTAGGTAATGAGTGGATGATATGTCTTATGCAGGATTTATGTAACCAGGCCATATACAGATTGTTTGATCACAAAATGTGAATTATGTTTTTTTATAATGTTCCAGTAATAATTATTGTTGTAATTTTAAATAATAATACTAATAGAGTTATAGGGAGTAGTTTTGATGGTAGTCGCATAGTTAATAGGTGTTACAATAACAGAAAATAGAAATTTAACATGTCAAGAATTAGGCCTATAAAAACTTTGGAATTTTGTAAATTTTAGGAAATACATTTAGTGTACGGTAGCACGATGATTTCGTTTTCTAGGTTGGCTAATCTGCTTTATACCTCACCTCAATATTTGCGTGTTTGTACTTTGCACAGTGTGTATCAAACGCTCGCGGCGGTCGTACCGAGCCGAGCCCATCTTTCGCTGTCATTTATTGTCGACATTCAATGTAGGCTTTAGGCCTTACATTCGTACTTATGGCCAACTAGCGCCATAACTTCATTTCAATTCAAAATTTATAATACTTAGCAAAACACAGTATTAGCCAACTTCATTTCAAATTAATACAGCTGTAATGTAACTAAGTCAGACATTAAAATTTATTCAAATACAGTCCACTTCTTATCATTTTCTTCCTGCAGAATCAATGCATTTATTACATATCATTTTCAACTAATATGGAAGACCAGCCGACAGAATTCTTAACTCAAGAAGCATACATTTAGCCCACTTGGGCCCACTTCCTTAACTTTCTTGTCCACACATGCTGGATCATTACTCTCATTTAACATTTTGGTCCACGCGGACCGGACACTAACCATTTTTTGGTCACTCCGGACCTGGATTTTCCATTTAACATTTTCTACTAATATTTCTGGCCATCACGGGCGAATTAGCACGTTAGCTAATACGACCGTGGCGTGATTTGTATCGTCATTTTGCTCGTCATCTTCAGACAACATATTAGCAAGTGCCTGCCAGCTACAGTGCTTACTCAAAGTGGTCATCTCTGCCAGCTGTTTACCATCTTCACCAAGGAGCCGACGCTGCAGGACATCAACAGCAAGGTATCGCCAGCAACAGTAAAAAGGTGCGTAAAATGTCTGAAGAAGGCCTCAAAGTGCTGACCAGAAAGAGGGGCGGATTAAAATCCGCGATAGTGCGGATACAATCCGCGGTAAATTCATTTGACATAAATCAAAGTACAAAACATTTTCTAACTGTAGGACTGGAAAGTCTCAAAAGCTTGGCCTCGAAGTACGACGAGGTACAGTCTGAGATAGAGCTTATCAGTAAAGACACGAGCGTTGCTCAGGCAGACCGAGTTGAGGTTGAAGAAATGATATACTCAACTGAGGCAAACATTTTACAACTACTTGACACTTTTAATACTCAGACTGTGCCTCCCGTATTATCGACGCCCATGCAATTAAAACCGATAAGTTTGCCCTGCTTCTCAGGCAACATACTTGAGTGGCAACATTTTTATTCCATTTTCATTGATTTAGTGCATTCAAGATCTGATTTAACACCAGTGCAAAAACTGCATTATTTGCATTCCTCTGTGAAGTGTGAACCATTGGATTTAATTAAATCATTACCTATTTGTCAAGAAAATTATGCAATAGCGTTGAACTTGCTGTCCGAAAGGTATAACAACCCATTTATATTAGCTAAGTACTATGTACAAAACCTACTTCAGGTTAAGTCCACAATAAAGGACTCGGTCCAAAGTTTGGCGGAGTTTACGAATACAATAACGTCTTCCGTTAATTCACTGGCAGCAATGAAGCTGTCAGTGAATTCATTTGAATTTATCACCATCCAGTTGCTCTCCACCAAACTTGACCCTATTACTTTAAAACTTTGGAAGGAGTCAATAGACCCTGACAACTTGCCTAGCTTTCAAGACTTTACGCATTTTTTAAACTTACGCAGACAGCTGTTAGAAAATACAATGCCTATTGAACCCGGACAGCAATTCAACAAACTTGATGTAAAACCTAACAATAAATTTGAGAAGTGTAGCTCAAGAAATACTGCTGGCAGCAATACCTTTAAGAGCTATCACGCAGCGGCAAATCATTATTCCTGCGTGTGTTGTAAATCTGACCACCCGCTTTACATGTGTAATAATTTTCGTATATTAAGCACCGCTGAGCGGGGGCAATTGGTTGCAAATCATAAATGTTGTATCAACTGCCTTAGAGCAGGTCATCTGATAGCTAACTGTAAGAGTAAACGGGTCTGTAAAATTTGTTCAAAAAGACACCACACATTGCTGCACGCAAATTACGTGCCGAAATCAACAGCTGCCAGCAGCAATTATTGCTCATTTAAATTACAGTGTACAAACAATGTTCTTTTATCTACAGCGGTTGTATCTGTCGTTGATCAGGCTGGGAACAGGCATAGAGCTAGAGTGCTCCTAGACGCCGGGTCACAGATCAATTTCTGCACAAAATCATTTGCAAAAAGGTTACACCTTAAATTAACCAAATCTAATATTCCAATCACAGGAATAAACAACACAGCGTGTTGCGCAACTGATATTGCTTCTATACGTATTATTTCTCGCTATCAGAGACATAGTTTCGAGGTGAAATGTGCCGTCTTATCTACTTTAACTCACAATCTGCCTTCAACCTCGTTTGATATCAACCAGTTCCACATTCCAAACAAAATTTTTCTGGCTGATCCAGATTTTAATATATCTTCACAGATCAACATACTATTAGGGGCACAATTTTATCTGGATTTGATATTAGCCAATAAATACACACGCGGACCCAATTTCCCTATCATTCAGGAAACAAAACTGGGTTACATTTTGGCTGGCAATCTGCCTAAGCACTGCTACTCCGAGGGTCCTGCTGTTTCGTTCCTGGCAAGGAACAATGACAGTCAGATTCTGCAATCTCTCGAGAGATTTTGGGAAGCAGAAACAATCCCTGACGATACCCCTGATAGCGAGTCGGCTTGCGAAGAGCATTTTGTGCGCTCTACTCAGCGCAATGACGAGGGTAGATTTATAGTGTCGCTCCCATTCAAGTCTGATAATCCCCACTTGGGGGAATCTTACACAAGTGCCGAATCAAGATTTTTAAGCTTAGAGCGTCGATTTAGGCGCGATGCCAAGCTCGCTCGCGACTACGCGGACTTTATCAAGGAATACATGGATCTTGGGCACATGACACTCATCGATCATGGCGCTGTCAATTTAGTAGCGTCAAACACTTACTACATATACTTATGTGTATACTTATGCATACTCGTATACTTACTCTGTCTTTGTAAGCTTGGTTGGGATGAACCGATTTCCGGTCAGTCACTTTCGGATTGGCATTCTTTGTGTAACAAATTGGTTCTGATTGGTAAAATAGTAGTCCCGCGATCTATTTGTTGCAAGCGCGAGGCGGCTACAGTTCAGTTGCATGGTTTTTCGGATGCCTCAGAGAGAGGGTTTGGCTGTTGTATATATATCAGAGTCATTTATCAAGATTCTACTGCCTCCTGTCGCCTCTTGTGTTCCAAATCTCGCGTGGCTCCCCTACGCCAGGTGTCCTTACCTCGCATCGAGCTCTGCGCTTGCTTGTTATTGTCGCGACTCGTATCTAAGGTTATTCCTGCTCTTTATTCATTTATTGATAATGTACATTTATATTCTGATTCTATGGTGGCTCTTTACTGGATTCATGCGCAGTCTACGCGTTGGAAAACATACGTCGCTAATCGGGTTGCTGAAATTCAGCGTCGTACGCAAACTTATACCTGGCATCACATTGATTCGCGACGCAATCCTGCTGACATATCTCGGGGGTGTTTCCCTGACGTTTTGCGCGATTGCTCGCTTTGGTGGCACGGTCCTGGCTGTCTGTCTAAATCGTCAGAGTCTAATCCCTTCCCATCCTTCGTACCGGCCACTCCGTCGTCTTTTGAAGTCACCGCGGAAGAGAAAACTACACATAACCTGTCGCTAATGTCTACCCTGGCTGTTGACTTATCGTTGGACTTTTCCTCATTGCGCCGGCTGACGCGTGTATACGCTTACTGTTTTCATTTCATCAGAAATATTAGGCGCTCATCTGCGGACAAGCTTTCGGGCGATCTGACCCCTGTAGAAATTCATCAGTCTCTCAACTTCTTCATAAAACAATCTCAGTCGATCCACTTCCCAACCGAAATTAGTTGTCTTCGGAACGGATCTTCTGTTTCCATCAGGAGCAAGTTGGCTTCTCTCGACCCGTTTCTTGACGACTCTGGAGTGATATGCGTGGGCGGACGATTGCAGCATTCCCAATTACCCTACGATTCGAAACATCCTATTGTATTACCCCCATCGGTGCATATTACACGCCTTATCATCGAACGCGAACACATTCGTTTACTTCACGCTGGTGCTCAACTCGTGCATCATTCACTGCGTCAGCGTTGGTGGATTGTTAATGCCCGGCTAGTCATCCGTTCCATTATTCGCAAGTGTCTCAAGTGTATCAGGTTTAGTGCCACACAGCAGGTTCAGAGACTTGGTATTTTGCCATTCCCTAGAGTCACTCCTTCAAGACCGTTTCTATTTTGCGCGGTTGATTATGGTGGTCCCTTCATGATTCGTCATGCCGGGCAGAAGTCTAGAACTCTTACTAAGGCATACGTATCTTTGTTTGTTTGCTTAGCGACTAGGGCTATTCACTTGGAATTGGTGTCCGACCTTACGGCCAGCACATTTATAGCCGCTTTACGTCGTTTCATGGCACGTCGGGGTATACCCAGTCAACTGTACTCCGACAATGGCACAAACTTCAGGAAGGCCCGCACCATCTTACATGATATTTACAACTTTTGGCACAATAAGGATGCCATCTCCTCGATTAAGTCATTCACATCCTCTCAGGGGATATCATGGTCATTTATTCCGCCCTCCTCACCTCATTTCGGTGGTCTTTGGGAGAGCGGCATAAAGAGTTTGAAATTTCATCTGCGCCGCGTAGTAGGCAAATCTATACTAAACTTCGAAGAGTTCACGACCGTTTTGTCTCAGATAGAGGCATGTCTGAACTCTCGACCTTTATTTGCCATCTCTTCGGATGTTAACGACCCGGTGCCACTTACACCTGGCCATTTTTTAATTTGCGCGCCCTTAACTGAGATTCCGGACCCAGACCTTTCTCACGTTCCTGTTTCTCGTCTTGGGCGTTGGCAACTCCTCCAGAGGTTTGTTCAGGGCATCTGGAAGGCGTGGTCTCGCGATTATTTGCACCAGCTGCAACAGCGTCACAAGTGGAAGTTTGCCAAAGATAATGTTTCCATTGGTGACTTAGTTTTGCTTATTGAGGATAATTTGCCTCCATTAGCCTGGAAATTTGGCGTAATCATCGCCACATTTCCCGGCCCAGATAACTTGGTTCGTGTCGTAGACATTCGCACGCCTACGGGTGTTTTGCGGAGACCAATACATAAATTATGTCTGTTGCCAGCGCGAGACGAGATTTGACATTATGATTACTTAGCACAATGCTACGTTATTCAGCCATTGGCTCATTACTTATTACGACCATTTGGTCGACATAATCGTGATGAATTATCACAATATTTTCTTGTCAATTTTGCGTCATTGTACGCTTCTAATTATCACAGTTTTGGTGGTATCTTAATGTTTGCATTGTATGTTAATTTGTGTGGAATACTATGTCTTACACATTTTCATTGATGTTATGGGGTATATTGCATGTTTTTTGGTGGTCTTATTTATAAAATGTTATTACATAATATTCGCATGTCTTGCCGTTAAGCAATCATGCATTCATTTCTTTATATTGTTGCTGATAAATATGTACTATTCTGTGAATATCTTTAAATTGTTAAATTGTTTCTGTAATTTCACTATTGTATTGTTATGTGACATTGCAATTATTTATCTTGTAATTATTCAAATTATTGTTATTGTATTCACACAGATTGTGTCTATGTAAAAACTATTGTTAGCGTCTGCCGTATGTAACTGCCACGTCTAGGTTTATTTCATATTGTATTTTATATTTTATTCATTTTGCAAGTAAGCATGCACAATTCTTTTACTTAAAATTATGACATACATGTCATATCTGGGCTTGCATTCAGCATCTAGCTTGTTCATACATTATTATATTGTAAGTTCCTGAAACTTCAGGAATAGCATGACTAGGTCAATACATGCCGCCCTGCTGAATATACAATAGAACATGTAACTGCAACATGTTCAACAACAATTTTGTTCATGTAATGAACTCTCTGTACAGGTCCACGGGCCTCAATTAATTTTAGTAGCCATCTATGACATGCATAGGGTTACCAGCGATGGGTCCATCATGTGATGAGCTTCCGATCATGCATTAAACATTGTAATTATGTATTTTTCTTTCATGTTTTATAATGTTACATACTGCACACACTTGTGTCCGTAATACTGGTCAACCAGACTTATTCGTATATGAAACAGCTGTTCGCCAACCTTGGCCTACAACCGCCTATCTATAGGCTTATCTTATACATGCTTATCTCTAAACTAGTGACGGATTGCCGTTATCTAATCTCATAACTCAAGGTTCAACTCAGCCTTGAAGCTAACTATCGTTAGTAAGTACTGTACTCTTTTAAATTAAATTGTAAATGTATCATAATTTATTAAAAAAAATGTTAAAAAATCAGTTTGATTTTGACGGGCAGCTTATGTACGGTAGCGCGATGATTTTGTTTTCTAGGTTGGCTAATCTGCTTTATACCTCGCCTCAATATTTGCGTGTTTGTACTTTGCACAGTGCATATCAAACGCTCGCGGCGGTCGTACCGAGCCGAGCCCATCTTTCGCTGTCATTTATTGTCGACATTCAATGTAGGCTTTAGGCCTTACATTCGTACTTATGGCCAACTAGCGCCATAACTGCATTTCAATTCAAAATTTATAATACTTAGCAAAACGCAGTATTAGCCAACTTCATTTCAAATTAATACAGCTGTAATGTAACTAAGTCAGACATTAAAATTTATTCAAATACAGTCCACTTCTTATCATTTTCTTCCTGCAGAATCAATGCATTTATTACATATCATTTTCAACTAATATGGAAGACCAGCCGACAGAATTCTTAACTCAAGAAGCATACATTTAGCCCACTTGGGCCCACTTCCTTAACTTTCTTGTCCACACATGCTGGATCATTACTCTCATTTAACATTTTGGTCCACGCGGACCGGACACTAACCATTTAGAATTTTATAAAAATGTTGTAATATGGATTGGTTTATAATTACTAGTATACACAGTAAATATGGAATCGAAATAATCAGTTTTAAATTATTTAAGAAAATTCAAATAGCAAAAATGTAACATCAAAATTTCTTAAGCAAAAATAGGCATGTTTGGTGTTTACAGTGTATGTGTCACAAATGTTAAGACCAAAATAATGATGCTATTAGTTTTCAATTCCCAATTAGTATAACAAAGTTATACTAATTTAAAAGTTTTGGCCAAGTTCATGCAATAAAATAATGAATTTGTATGACAATGTATATCTGAATCAACCAACCAGATTTCAAGTTTTACCTTAGCAACCGAAAATTCAGATAAATAAAAATAGGAACTTCTTTAACAACCATCATTGAAAACAGACGCGTTTTTATAACGTCTTAGCTAATTATATTTTAATAAGAGGAAACCTATACCAAACATAGTAAAACGAATCAGGACAGTTATTGAAGAACTCCTTGATTTTACTTGCGCGAGTAACATCGCGACGGTGTACACCGGCTATAACGCGAAGTGAACTCATGTTGTGACAGTGCGTGCTCCTCTGTGCATTTAGTGTATTTTAATATTTTGACGAGTTAATGTTTTAACCATTGATTTTAATTTTAATTTATCATATTTTAATCTTAATGTCTGACGTTCTGTGAAGAGGAATTATTCTGAAGATGGGGCATATGCCCTGAAACGCGTCAAGCGAAATTACAAGTAAGTCACTCAACGGATTAGATAAGTAATTATTTATTTAATACAGTGACTTGGATACTTTAAAAATGAACATGACTACTAGTTTGCACTATAAAACCATCAAAACCTTTTTATATCCTTATCTTGTAAAGTTTGTATTTTGATTTTAAGAGTTGTATTAATTGTTTAACCATAACATTCGAACCGAATACGCCCTGAGATTATTTTATTTAATAGAATAAAAACAACGAGCATCATTATCGAGGTTGATCCCAGCATAGTTATTAGTAACTACCAACTTATGAACGAAGACGACATAATTTTGTCACAATTTGTATTAAAATAAAAAAAAAGTAATTAATCAATTCGTTTGAACAAAGATTGATTAAAGGAGTACATCTGTTTGGTTTTTTTTGCATTATTATTACTGATAAAATTAAAAGATACGATAGCACAGCAAAGCGGACGGAGCGACAGTTGGCAGCTCCGAATTATGTCACTGGTTTTGAGCGCTGAGGGGGGAGCGAACGGCGGAAATAGTGGAATACAACAGTAAATGAATTTACTTACATCTTATTATTCGACACTATAGAGAGTAGGTGGGTTATAACGCACACACACAGTCAGTCATCGCAGAGCAGTGCAGTTCGCTACAACCAATTACAAGGTACAGTCGCAAATAACGCAGCCTCGGAATTTCGGTAGACCGACGTGAATTGAGTAGCCGAGGTCTACTGAAACTGGAACAATTCATAAAGAAACAAACCCGGAAAGAAAGTGGCAGTAAAGTCGACATAATACGGAAACGTGCAGTAAACGAACAGTGTTTAGTGATGGAGTGAAAGTGCGGTAAGAAAGATGGTGGGAGTTAGTGGATAACTCGGACAGGTACAATATAGAAAACAATCAGTTTGATCTGAAATAAAATAGATATTAAAGGGCTCATAAATAAAACGGGGGGGGGGGGGGTAAAGCAATGTAAAAAAACAGGGGAAAATCAAACAAAAGTACTGGTTTAATAGTAGGGATTAGTATAGTAAATATTAGGGAATATAAGTTAAAAGAAAGAAGTGCTTAAATTTGATTAAATAAATAAGATTTGTTTCACCAGAATAAATAGTGTTAGAGTAATTATTACGCCTTAGAACCCAGCAACCACTTTTACAGGTCATGAGTTAGTGCAAAAAACCCTGGACCCGAACAAGGTAAGAATTAAAACACAGAAAGCGGAAAGTTAAATTTTTTTGGTGTTTTAAACGTTTTCAAATAATAATTAATTAATTGTAACTTCACACAGGACAAAATTGGTGTACCCAAATATATGTAATAATTCTATAAAAACCTACTGTTATAGATGTGTTTGAAGTTATAACAAAGCGTAGGTGAATCATACGGTACAGCACAATGTAGACAGACCATATAAGGCAAGGAATGCTAGACATCGAGTTTACGTCACCGGTTAGTCATTTGCAGGCGATGAACAACAATGAAAAGTTTCCATGCTCCAGGGCAAGACGAGGTGTGGAATTCCGCCTCAAACCAGTTTTCAAAGGCACAAATACGACGAAAGTTTGGCGTGGTGACGCTAAGCTAGCCCCAGTTTCGTACTCGCCATCAGACCAAACAGATGTAATATAATAGTGGCCTCAGGCATGGGCGGTAGGCCGGAAAGACAGGCCTGGTAAGCTTACTGAAAAGTATGTTTAAAACTGTAATGAACTTTTAAAAACTTTTTAAATTCACAAGTCAGTGGAGGTGACTATGATCTAAGTGTTTGGAACCTAGATATTTCGGCATGTTATCGAAAAAGTGAGTGTCAAGTGGTGGTGCAACTCCCGGAGACGACTACAGAATGGATAAGTAATAGTAAAGAATAAATTGGCCAAAATATATAACATTTCAATTTCAACTTTTAAAACTAAATTTATTAATACAACATTTGTAATGTATTAAACAAAAAATAATGACATCTCAATAGCGTGAGAGAGAAAGAGAGTGCAATAAGAGAAAAGGGCAGGGGTAGGTAAGCATAAAGAGAGGGCAGGTAAGAGAAAAGGGGGGCGAAAGAAAGAGAAAGAGCAAAATACTGGTTTGCAAATTAAAACATTTTTTAGTTGTGTCATAAATTTTGTCTATTAAATTTTGTTTTATTTACAATAATCAAAATACAAGGAAGTTAATATGCTGAATAAAAGCGAATATGATATTGCTATAACCATGTGTTAGTATAATTATTACGCCAAAACCCATAACCTATTCTGTACCAAGAGCTCGTCTAAATTACCCTGGAGATTTTTGTATAAGGGATTTACCTAAATTATTTCTTTTGGGAAGAGTGTAATTGGTTTCGACATTTGCTCCTTAAAATGTCGTGGCGACCTTGAGGGCTGTTGGGAATTTTCTAATAAGGTAAGTCATAAAAAAGATTGCAGTAAACGAAGTACAGTAGACTCTCGGCTATCCGACTCCCGCCTATTCGACCTCTGGCCTATCCGACCCGCCCGACCCGCTACTAAAAAAAAAAAAAAAAGTATTTTGAGTACGGTACATATGCAGTATTTCCAATCCGATTACTAGCGCCTTCAAACGTCATGTGAGCAATCCCGCCACGCGGGTGAAGGCGCTTACGCGTGAATCACCAGTTACCAATACAGTACGCCAATTGATTCATGTTGTGACAGGAAAGTTTCGTGTTCCTACTTGAGTGTGTAACAGGTGCACCAGTCAGTCTGTATCCAGAAGTCAGTCCGTGCGGTTCAGTCGTTCGTGGATTGTTAATTTGTTATAAAGTGTGTATACAGTATTGTTGGTGGCTTTTATTTTTAAGTGAAATATGGGTGACAAACGAAAGAAAGTGGTAGTAACTTTGGAAGAAAAACTGCAAGCAATAAAAAGAATGGATTCTGGTGAGTCGGTAAACAAAATTGCACTGGAGTTAGGAGTTGGAAAAACTACTGTGGGTGATTGGCGAAGAAATCACGCAGAGATTGAAAAATGGTGTTCTAAGCAAGCAAGTGGCAGTGGCGTGAAAGTTAGAAAAACTATGCAAAAAGGAAAACATGTGGAAGTTGAAGAGGCTTTATATCTGTGGTATGAAAATGTGAGGGGGAAAGGATTGACGGTTTCAGGCCCCTTGCTCCAAGAAAAAGCGATTCAGTTTAAAAAACAGATCGAAGGAGACGATGGTGAGTTTACTGCCAGTGACGGGTGGCTTGATCGCTAGAAGAAACGTTTTGGTATTTGTCAGATGACGATTAGTGGTGAAGCATTGTCTGCTAATAAGGACGCTGTCCCTGACTTTAAAAAACACTTTTTTGGCCTGCTTGATAAGAAAGGTATTTCCGGAGAACAAGTGTACAACTGTGATGAGACGGGTTTGAATTACCGTATGTTGCCGTCTAAGACACTAGCGTCTAAACAGGAAAAGGCCACACCAGGGTTCAAGAAGAGCAAGGACCGCGTTACAGTTTTAGCTTGTAGTAACGCAACCGGAAACCACAAGTTGAGACTGACCTTGATTGGAAAATCTCGCAAGCCTAGGGCTTTTAAAAATCTTAAAGATTTAAGTTCTTTGCCTCTGCATTATACCCATAAAAAAAAGGCGTGGATGAATAGAGAAATTTTCAAAAATATTTTTGAACAGGAATTTGTGCTACAAGTTGAAAAACATTTAGCTAAAAACAATTTAACAAGGAAAGCAATAATCCTAGTTTTGGATAACGCTCCTTCACATCCAGCAAATGACCAAAAAAGACATAAAAAAGATGGAGACATAAAAGCTTTGTTCTTGCCTGCAAATGTTACATCTATGTGTCAGCCAATGGATCAGGGAGTGCTCCAAGCTTTGAAAAAGAAATATCGACGTAGGCTACTAAGCTATATCATCGCAACAATTGATAATACAGAAGTTGCGACGGCACTACAGTCAGTAGACATGCTTGACGTCATCAGATGGGTGTCCGAGGCATGGGATGAAATTCGATCTTTAACACTTGTGTGATCGTGGAAAATTTTGCTGGATCACAGAGCCAGTGATAAGTGGGAAGAGGTAGAACAGCAATGTGATGTGGAAAATGCAACTGATAACACTGCGCTTGTATCGCTGTTAGAAAAAGTTCCCGGATGTGAGGAAGCTTCCTTGGAAGACATCACAGAATGGTTGGCAAAGGACGAAATCGAAGAAATTGCAGACGAAGATATTGTAGCGATGGTATTAAATGAACAGCCGACTGAAGAGGAACAAGGTGATGAACCCTCCGATCATATAACCCACTCCGAAGGCCTGAAGGCGATCGAGACGGCAGTGGAATACATTGGCCAGCAAGAAAAAGCAACACCAGCAGACATCATATTGTTACGACGGTCTACTCGATCGTCATAGGTACAGTGGAAACAAAATAAGTACAAGATACCAATTAAGTCACTAATTACACCTTTAATTGTTACAGTAAAACAGTTCGTAATTAACAACACAGTCTACAGTAAATCAAATGAAAATTGTACACACGCAATAAAATGTCCACAAATATTAAAACTCAATTTTATTACAATTATACCATCTGATTATAAAACGCAACACTTCAATAATAACTACTTGAACGTACACAGTAATAACTCGAGCTGCTCTGGAAATATATCGCACTAATACTCTCGAACCACACTATTAAATATCTCGCATTGAACTGAAAAACTAAGGCTGCTACCCGATGTATTTATAGTCACGCTCACACACCAGAAGCTTCCAAACTGCGTCTTATCTCTCGTGAACTACGTAATTACTACGCCCTTGACACAGTCCGAGCGCCCGAGCGAAGCCCGGCACAGTCGAGAAAATTCTCGCAAAATGCGTCTAGTAGCACGTACACCACACGCTTACATCGAGATCCTTCTGGCATATTCGATAAACGCGTACAGTGTTCTGTGCTGTCGTAGCAATATGTTTACGTAAGTGGAAGGATATAGAGGCGAGGAAATTAATGCGAGGAAAGAAGCAGGTCTCAATTACAGACTTTTTCAAACCTTAGACAATGTAAGTTTCACTTGTTCTTTCATTATACAGTACGTAGTTTCAGGTTATTATAATTTGATTTATATTAACAACTAATTTGGTTGAAATCTTTCGTATAAATTAAAACTCATAGTAAAACTCATTCAACTTATTGCTAACTACACATTTTGTTTCTTCCTTCAAATAAAGGTTTTGTGAAAGATACTGTAGTTGCGAATTCTTATTTCATTTCTTTCTAATTCATTTATTACTGTACGTCATTTATAAGGACAAACTGATATGACGTACGCATCCAAATAGCAACAAGTACATTCAACGCAATAGGGTGGCGGTCATTGACCTTACAGAGGCTGGTATGCCTACGGCTCCGGTGTATCCGACTTTTTTGCTATCCGACCCGGCCGACCGCCACATTAGGTCGGATAGTTGAGAGTCTACTGTATCTTCTTGTGTGCTGTCACTTTATTTGTAAAGTTACAAATATTGTGATAGATTATGTTAATGGAATTTGAACTGGAATGTTAATGAATTGTGGACAATTGATTGCACCAGTTAAGGTGAAAGTGAACGTAAAATGGAATCGTTAGACAGTTGAATTTGTGATTGAATTTGAGTATTTTTTATTTTTTTGGTACGATTTACAAATGTATTTTGATATATGGTCATATACTTATGTACGTTGATATGTTACTTGGGTTAAATAATGTGTGTTATGTTAGCATAAGGGTATCTACTTTTGAATTGTAATATGTTATTTGTGTGTTAAGATACTACAGATACCACGAATCAGTACTTTGGTCAATGCAAATCAGTACTTCTAGGAGGAACCCAAATCAGCGAAAGGATATGGATTAATGAAAGACCATTTGATAATGTTTTTGCTTTTGTTGTCACAGAATCTGTGTGGAACTGTGGAGGCGAACCTGTGCTGGCCAGCTCGTCAGGGCAGGGTCGCCAAGCGCCTGCCTGGCTTTACGGTGTTGGGATCCTGAAGAAGGAAGTCCAGTAAAGTCATGCAGGTGCAACCACAGCCACTGGATTAGGGGGGTAAGTACCCAACTTTTAGTCAGGAAGTAAGGGGGGTCGTGGCACCATATCCTCACTGATCCGCCTAGGTTTAGGCAATGAGTGTTTTTATGTTTTTAGACATAAAACCTCTCATGGGGGGGGGGGGTCTTGTAATGGTACGTTATGTAACGAATTAATTTTTTCACATTTTTAGGTACTGGAAAATTCTGTATTATCTCTACCTTCTTAGGGTCTGTACTGATACCCTTGGCTGAAATTATGTGGCCTAAAAAATTAACCTGTTCTTTTAAAAATTCTGACTTCTTAAACTTGACAGTTATGCCATACTCATGCAATTTACTTAATACTCTATCTAACCTTTCACAATGTGTATTAGTATCTGGTGAAGTTATTACTATGTCGTCCACATAAACAGTTGTAAACTCTAAAATCTCTCCCCCTAGCATGTAGTCTAAACATTTAATAAAAATTGAAACACTTATGTTTAGTCCAAAAGCCAATCTACAAAATTGATAGTTCCTTCCATTATATAGGAATGCCACATACTGGCGAGACCCATCCACCAGTTCTATTTGCCAATATCCAGCCGTTTAATCCAATGTCATAATATATTTTGTCCCATTGAAACGTAGAATTTCGCTCACCGGTTCTGGCGACTCTCTGTCTGGAATAATTATTTTGTTTACCTGTCTCGCGTCTAAACATAGTCTTATCGATAAGTCTTTCTTTGTAACCACTACTAAAGGGTTGGAATATGGTGAGGTGGATTTTTCTATTATCCCTTCTGCTAACATCTTGTTTATTTCCTCTTGTACTAACCCCCTTTTAGAGTATGGTACCGGATATGCTTTAGGCACAAAAGGTGTTTTTTCTTTAACAATTAATCTACCCTTAAACCCTTTTACTAGACCTGGTTCATCTGAAAAAACTAATTTATTTTTGTCTATTACTTGTACTATTTTCTCCCTATCTTGATAACTAAATTCCCCAGTTTTATATAGTATTTTATTCATTTTTTCACCCCAACTATCTTCAGTTTCAAATAATTCATGACTATTTACCCTTAAATTACAATAATTAATCATCAAGGGCCTGCATTCATTTATGTCGTTATCAGAAATTAAAATTCCCTTACTAATTATTTTTAATGCTTTCATTTCTACAATTCTTTTTCGTATAAATGGTATTTCAATTATATTATTTTCATTGTTTAATTTGTTACAACACAAAAAGCCGCCCCAATACCAGAGAAAAAACTATAATGAATTAACTATATTAAACTAATGAAAATAAAATGACTATGACGAGACAAATGACTATGACCCAACCCAAGTGATTGATCCAATAAAGAAAATAAAATGAGAAGGTATAAACTCAAATAATGATGAAAAAGACACAAACAAATAATAAATCTAAATAAAATGAGAAGGTATAAACTCAAATAATGATGAAAAAGGCACAAACAAATAATAAATGTCTAATAACAAGTATTAAAATAAAATAAAATAATCTCAGTTAAAGTACACTAACCAGAGTAATCTCTATATATATAAGCGGCTTTGTCCTGACTGAGAGAGAATCAACGTAGAGCAAAAACTACTGAAGATAATGATCTCAAAATTTGAAGGTATATTCTTATGGGGTCGTAGATGCTCACTAAGAAAAGGATTTAAAAACTTTCACTCCTAAGGGGCAAACCCCCCCCCATTGTATGTATGTTCCACATCTCCTCCTAAACCACTGGACCGATTTCAACCAAACTTGGCACAAATATTTTACGCGACGGGAGAACCAACATAGGATAGGTGTTTTTTTCGAGGGGGTCCTTTGGGGGGTTCTTTGGGGGTCTTCCACATCTCCTCCTAAACCACTGGACCGATTTCAACCAAACTTGGCACAAATATTTTACACGACGGGAGAACCAACATACGATAGGTGTTTTTTTTCGATGGGGTCCTTTGGGGTCTTCCACATCTCCTCCTAAACCACTGGACCGATTTCAACCAAACTTGGCACAAATATTTTACGCAACGGGAGAACCAACATAGGATAGGTGTTTTTTCAATGGGGTCCTTTGGGGTCTTCCACATCTCCTCCTAAACCACTGGACTGATTTCAACCAAACTTGGCACAAATATTTTAAGCAACGGGAGAACCAACATAGGATAGGTGTTTTTTCAATGGGGTCCTTCGGGGTATTCCACATCTCCTCCTAAACCACTGGACCGATTTCAACCAAACTTGCACAAATATTTTACGCAACAGGAGAACCAACATAGGATACGTGTTTTTCCGATGGGGTCCTTTGGGGGTTCTTTGGGGTCTTCCACATCTCCTCCTAAACCACTGGACCGATTTCAACCAAACTTGGCACAAATATTTTACGCGACGGGAGAACCAACAGGATAGGTGTTTTTTTCGATGGTGTCCTTCGGGGGGGTTCTTTGGGGTCTTCCACATCTCCTCCTAAACCACTGGACCAATTTCAACCAAACTTGGCACAAATATTTTACGCAATGGGAGAACCAACATAGGATAGGTGTTTTTTCGATACGATCCTTCGGGGGGTCCTTTGGGGTCTTCCACATCTCCTCCTAAACCACTGGACTGATTTCAACCAAACTTGGCACAAATATTTTACGCAACGGGAGAACCAACATAGGACAAGAGTTTTTTCGATACGATCCTATGGGGGGGGGGTCCTTTGGGTCTTAAAAACTATTAGATCTGGTTACTATGGCAACCCAATACAATGGATTCTGGTTACCATAGCATCGGTGGAAGTCTCCAGCGTAAAAATAGCGCGGGAGTCGTCCGACGGGCCTTCCCCAGAGTTCATCCACGGAACCCTGATAGTCTTAGGTCGAATCCCGCGAAATACGGCGGGGCAGAGTCCACAGGTCTTATAAATAAAAGATATAGGTTATGATATCAAAGGTGGTATATACATCTTAAGAATCTTAATAGTGTGTGAATTCAGAGTTGTTTCAGTTTGAATTTAAAAGTGGATAAGTTAACATCGAAGTAAGTTATAAGCGAGTATAAAAAACAAAGTTTTGATAGCGAATGTATTCAGATCATAGTGTTCAGACAATATAAATGCACTTGCTTCAGTTTGAATTTAAAAATTGATAAGCTGAAATCTATAGAGGTATTGTATTGTTAGAATAAGTTTAGGAGACACTAATTTAACAAATGCCTTATTTCAACATTAACGCAATGAATTATAAAACGACAGTTAAATACGCAGCGCGTGCAAGTACTGTAGACATTTTATTGAAAACTAATTTAGCTGTTCGCCCTCTCCCAGAGTTAGAAATCGAGCAGGAGCATCACACGCAACAGAATTCTTCTCCAGATATAAGAATACAGTTTATGACATGTTCTTAAACAGGTGCGCTACAGAGTATTCCTCCAGTGAGAATGCGAACGTAACAATATAAGGAAGATTATACAATATACAAGTATATAACGTTAGAACAAGAATAGGTGCCTATGAGCCTATAAATAAATTATGAACCCGAGCAATGCTGGGTAAATCGGCTAGATATAGATATCTATATAAGCCAAATACCACTGACTGACTCACTGATCACGATATCTCTGAAACTATATCAATGAAACTTTGAACATAGCTTTATCATAGGTCTTAGATGGTCACTAAGAAACGGTTTTAAAAACTTTCACTCCTAAGGGGCAAAAAACCAAATACTAAAATTTATCGCGGGAATTGCATACTTTGTAAATGAAGTGGTTGACATCTCAGTTTACTGGAAACCCCGAATACATTTAGTCCTGAGTTTTTAATCATTGTTTTAAATTAAAAAAAACTTCGTTGTTTGCAGGTTCTTATAGTCGAGAAAATTTCGAAGTTCAATTAATTAATAAATGTATGTCCTTTTTTTTCTCGGAAACGGCTCTAACGATTTTCTCGAAATAAATAATAAATAGCTGTTGCTATGAATGTAAATAAACAAACTAAGAGTTGAGAATTTGTAATACTATTAAGCGAGCAATAATTGTACAGTTACGTACAACGTGAAACTCCGTAGCGAAGCACGGTTATTTTGCTATCTCTATATATGTAAGCGGAGAAGTCCTGACTGACTGACATAGAATCAACGTAGAGCAAAAACTACTAAAGATAATGATATCAAAATTTGAAAGTATATTCTTATGGGGTCGTAGATGCTCACTAAGAAAGGATTTTGCAAAATTTTAATTTTAAGGGGTAAACCCCCCCCCATTGTATGTATGTATCAATGTATGTATGTTCCACATCTCCTCCTAAACCACTAAACCGATTTCAACCAAACTTGGCACAAATATTTTACGCGACGGGAGAACCAACATAGGATAGGTGTTTTTTTCGATGGGGTCCTTTGGGGGGTTCTCTGGGGTCTTCCACATCTCCTCCGAAACCACTGGACCGATTTCAACGAAACTTGGCACAAATATTTTACGCAACGGGAGAACCAACATAGGATAGGTGTTTTCTTCGATGGGGTCCTTCGGGGTCTTCCACATCTCCTCCTAAACCACTGGACCGATTTCAACCAAACTTGCACAAATATTTTACGCAACGGGAGAACCAACATAGGATAGGTGTTTTTTCGATACGATCCTTCAGGGGGTCCTTTGGGGTCTTCCACATCTCCTCCTAAACCACTGGACCGATTTCAACCATACTTGGCACAAATATTTTACGCAACGGGAGAACCAACATAGGATAGGTGTTTTTTTCGATGGGGTCCTTTGGGGGGTTCTCTGGGGTCTTCCACATCTCCTCCGAAACCACTGGACCGATTTCAACGAAACTTGGCACAAATATTTTACGCAACGGGAGAACCAACATAGGATAGGTGTTTTCTTCGATGGGGTCCTTCGGGGTCTTCCACATCTCCTCCTAAACCACTGGACCGATTTCAACCAAACTTGCACAAATATTTTACGCAACGGGAGAACCAACATAGGATAGGTGTTTTTTCGATACGATCCTTCAGGGGCTCCTTTGGGGTCTTCCACATCTCCTCCTAAACCACTGGACCGATTTCAACCAAACTTGGCACAAATATTTTACGCAACGGGAGAACCAACATAGGACAAGTGTTTTTTCGATATTATCCTTTGGGGGGTCCTTTGGGTCTTAAAAAACTATTAGATCTGGTTACTATGGCAACCCAATACAATGGATTCTGGTTACCATAGCATCGGTGGAAGTCTCCCGTGTAGGAAATAGCGCGGGAGTCGTCCGATGGGCCTTCCCCGGAGTTCATCCACGGAACCCGGGGAGTCATAGGTCGGATCCCGCAAAAGACGGCGGGGCCAGAGTCCACGGTTCTTATAAATAAAGATATAGGTTCTGATATCAAAGGTGGTGTATGCATCTTAAGAAACTTCTTAATAGTGTGTGAATTCAGAGTTGTTTCAGTTTGAATTTAAGAGTGGATAAGTTAAGATCGAAGTAAGTTATAAGTGAGTATAAAAAACAAAATTTGATAGCGAATGTATTCAGATCATAGTGTTCAGAAAATATAAATGCACTTGCTTCAGTTTGAATTTAAAAATTGATAAGCTGAAATCTATAGAGGTATTATATTGTTAGAATAAGTTTAGGAGACACTAATTTAACAAATGCCTTATTTCAACATTAACACAATGAATTATAAAACGACAGTTAAATATGCAGCGCGTGCAAGAACTGTAGACATTTTATTGAAAACGAATTTAGCTGTTCGCCCTCTCCCAGAGTTAGAAATCGAGCAGGAGCATCACGCGCAACAGAATTCTTCTCCAGATATAAGAATACCGATTATGACATATCGGACAAACCGGCAGAGTGTTCAAAAAATGCTTCCAAGAACATTTACCAAAAAACGACACCCACATTCTCAAATCCAACTTTGCACGTCACCTCGTAAATAATAATCATAACTAGACCGATTTTGACACCAACTTTAAACCATTACACATTTGCAAAAAAGGCAGATATATGGACACATTAGAAGAATTCGAAATTTACAAGGCCTTTAAACAATTTAAAAAGACGAACAACTCACAAGACGGCGGATTCATATTAAACGACCAACTCAACTTCAAGTCAAATCCCTTGTACGACACGGACATTGGGATACAAGATGCGTTGCACAGATAACAGTTTACTCGGACAGTCAGTGCATGAGTAACATCGCGGCGGTGTACACCGGCTATAACGCGAAGTGAACTCATGTTGTGATAGTGCGTGCTCCTCTGTGCATTTAGTATATTTTAATATTTTGACGAGTTAATGTTTTAACCATGGATTTTAATTTTAATTTATTACATTTTAATCTTAATGTCTGACGTTCTGTGAAGAGGAATTATTCTGAAGATGGGGCATAGCCCTGAAACGCGTCAAGCGGAATTACAAATAAGTCACTCGACGGATTAGATAAGCAATTATTTATTTAATACAGTGACTTGGATACTTTAAAAATGAATATTAAAGTTTATGACATGTTCTTAAACAGGTGCGCTACAGAGTATTCCTCCAGTGAGAATGCGAACGTAACAATATAAGGAAGATTATACAATATACAAGTAATATAACGTTAGAACAAGAATAGGTGCCTATGAGCCTATGAAAAATTATGAACCCGAGCAACGCTGGGTAAATCGGCTAGATATATATAGATATCTATATAAGCCAAATACCACTGACTGACTCACTGATCACGATATCTCTGAAACCACTGAATGGATATCAATGAAACTTTGAACATAGCCTCATCATAGGTCTTAGGTGCTCACTAAGAAACAGTTTTAAAAACTTTCACTCCTAAGGGGCTAATAACCAAATACTGAAATTTATCGCGGGAATTGCATACTTTGTAAATGAAGTGGTTGACATCTCAGTTTACTGGAAACCCCGAATACATTTAGTCCTGAGTTTTTAATCATTGTTTTAAATTGAAAAAAACTTCGTTGTTTGCAGGTTCTTATAGTCAAGAAAATTTCGAAGTTCAATTAATTAATAAATGTATGTCCTTTTTTCTTGGAAACGGCTCTAACGATTTTCTCGAAATAAATAATAAATAGCTGTTGCTATGAATGTAAATAAACAAACTAAGAGTTGAGAATTTGTACAATCTATCTAATCCTATACTATTAAGCGAGCAATAATTGTACAATTACGTACAACGTGAAACTCCGTAGCGAAGCACGGGTATTTTGCTAGTAGATATTATATGTTATTAATAACTCTATGATGATAAGTAAATCAAAACATAAAATTGTTAACAGACTAACTAACAATTGTGTATAAAACAATAAAAAACCCAAAAGTGAGAGATAGGTAGGAAGTGAAAGTGATTAACAATGTAAGTGTTAGAAGTGAGTAAAAGAAATCAATATTAGGGCATAACCACTATTAACACTAAAGTACAGTAAAACAGTACAAAGTGCAAGTGTAACCCAAAATAGAGATAACCAGAATTATAAATCAGAACTCATATAGAAGTGAGAGTGAACAAATAAATATAAAACACAACATATAGGTAAAGACACCAAAATCAGTGAATAACACTATAGTTTAAGGGTGAAAGGTACCATAAAATAAGAATAACCAGAATATAGTTATTATAGTTAGAATTGATAGTAGATTAATAATACAGTTGTATTCAGGATAAAAATCCCATAATGATATTAAGGATGTTATTGTTACAATGTTTAAATAGTAAAAATATATAGTAAATGTTAAAAGATGGATAGACAACTAATATAATAGTGTTAAATAAGAATAAGCTAAATAATATGAGTGCAAAATAAATAAAACATCCTATGTTAATAAAAATGTTCAAAGGGATGATTAGCAAGATAGAATAAATGGTGTTATAATGTTATTCACCAAGATAGTTATTAGTTCAATTAAAAGGAGTTAAGTTTATAAGAAGGAATATGGCTGAAAAGTAAACAGACCATAAACCTAATTTTTGTGTTATGTTTTATAAGTAATATTAAATGATAAACAAGTTATAAGAAATGGCAATAGATATGAGTAAGGAGATAAAATTTTACAAACATAATAATAATCTTTAGAGTAAGGACAGAAAAAGAAATAAGAGAATAACAGACAAGCAATGATTTTGGTAAAGTAATAAGAACATTCAATTATTGTAAAACAGCCCAAATTAATTCAAAATGTAAACAAGTCATAAGTGACACCAAGCAAAACATATGTAAATATAAAATAATCTTTAATTTGTATAAAATAAGGAGATATAGCCAATTACTACTTAGGCCTATAAAATGCCTAATTGTATAAATCCAAAATAAACAAATTGTAAGAAATTAACTATTGTATTAGAAAATTCAGGGCAAGTAACTAATTAAGTACAATTAGTGAACCATATCAAGATGTCAGAGTTAGATTAAAAACATAAAATAAGAAACAAAATGTAATAACATAATATTAACATTATTGTCAAAACTTTAATACATGAACAAACCCAGCTTTGTGGGATGTAAAAATGATCTTTGAAAGAAAATATAAACAGTTGTGATAATATCTAATACATAGATAAGAAGACAGACGAATAATAGCCATCAGAAAATATTTATTCATTTTGAATTAAAATTCAAATATTATAACAATAGACATAAATGTAATCAACCAATGAGAGTATAGACAGTTGCCATAACAATGGAACATTATTTAATTTAATTCCATTATAAAACATGAGTCCATTATTGACGATCAAGAGATACAGAAGCCAAGCCATATTCGACTCAATTTTCAATTAAAATAATAATAAATACTTCAAAATTTAACGAGATGAGGATGAAAGAAGTCTAATGAAGAATTAGTCAAACCAACAGAGACAATAGACCAGATTTTAATATTCAAAATTAATTATTTTATCCAAATTATTTGAAAAAGAAGCCAGATGCAATCCAAAATATAAATGATGGAAGATTGATGATCATATCGACACAACCTAACTAAGAACTAAGTGACTCTTCACCCGATTCAACAAGATTTGTTAAGTATATCTGAAATACCCGAATTTACGAAATAAATTCTAATTAACTTTTCTCACAACACAAATAACTCTCACTCCGAACTGATAACTAAATTTCTTTCAAGGATTGATTGATAATAAAAACTAAACTTGTATGTGAACCTAATTTTAACCTATGTACAAATTACGATTTATTAACACACATTTTAACACTTAAATATCGGTATGGAGAACCATACATGACTTCCATATTCTAAGATTTATATTTAAAATCATTTTCGAAATGAAATATTACCATAGAAACTACTTCTTTCTACTTACTGCTTCAGCCTTAACCACAGTACTGTGGTCACTAACGTATACCACCTCACGTTATCGCACTCGATTTTCACTGATGATGGAAGTCGATAGCATTGCCGAAACGTCTGGTTTTGTAGAAAACATTGGACTACGGCCAAATATCCCGGGAAGGAATTTTAACAAAAACTACTTCTTTGTTGCCGATAACGTTGTACACATATATATAAAAAATATGCATAAAATTAATGGCTTGTATAAGTTAATGATTGATCTCCATTAAGTAGTGCTCAAGTTTCCAAAGTTTTAATATTATGATGTCCGTAATTAAAACATCAGAGCAGGTTTAGTGTGTATGAGGGTTCACCGTGGACAAAAATTTTCAACATTTCCTATTGAGCGTTGCTTAGAATAAGTCTGCAAATCTACAGTGTATGTTTCACAGAACAAACACGCGGAAAAGACGGAGCGCTCCGAAGTCACTCATGGACCGACCATCAGCATCTTGCAGAGGGTTCATTCCCTAAAGACGAAAAGTCTGTCTATGAATCGTTCCTCTGTAAACACGTGCAGTTACACTGCCCAGCGATCCACAGGAAGCAAATCGCTATCCACGCTGGACACTTTTTCGGCTTGCATGCGTTATGTTGGTATGGGTTCGGCACTTTCCATTTAAAAACCGTGCAAATGTAAGAAAATAAACATGAATGAGGCCAGAAATAACGCGAATTGTGTGTGTGTGTGTGTGTGTGTGTGTGTGTGTGTGTGTGTGTGTGTGTGTGTGTGTGTCTTCCCTGCCTTTTTATTGCGGTAGTGATAATAATAAAATGGAAACGTAAACAGTACATAACTGAGATATGCTTGCCTGCCACGCACGATATATTTTCTCTTATACATGACTAGCAGAATACCCGTGCTTCGCTACGGAGTTTCACGTTGTACGTAATGAAAATGTTAGTTTAATTAATAAAGTTTAATTAAAGTAGGCTTCTTAAAAATAAATAGTTGTTGCCCACAACTTCGTTCGCGTGGTCTTCAATTTAATGCGATAATATATTTAGAACAGAATCTATTCTATTGGGTTGCCATAGTAACCAGATCTAATAGTTTTTTAAGACCGCAAAGGACCCCCCAGAGGATCGTATCGAAAAAAACACCTGTCCTATGTTGGTTCTCCCGTTGCGTAAAATATTTGTGCCAAGTTTGGTTGAAATCGGTCCAATGGTTTAGGTGGAGACGTGGAAGACCCCAAAGGACCCCCCAAAGGATCGTATCGAAAAAACACTTGTCCTATGTTGGTTCTCCCTTTGCGTAAAATATTTGTGCCAAGTTTGGTTGAAGTCGGTCCAGTGGTTTAGGAGGCGATGTGGAAGACCCCAAAGAACCCCCAAAAGGACCCCATCGAAAAAACACCTATCCTATGTTGGTTCTCCCGTTGCGTAAAATATTTGTGCCAAGTTTGGTTGAAATCGGTACAGTGGTTTAGGAGGAGATGTGGAAGAAACCTTCGCGGACGTGCGCACAACAACTCACCGAAGTTTCATCGCAATCGGATTAATGGTATAGGAACGCATACAGGACAAACAAAGAAACATTCATTTTTATATATAAGATGTAAACTATACCACTTACTTGACATAAACCGTGATAGCTAAGCTAATGTACAACATATATGTATTAATTATACACATAAATGTTCCTCGATAGACACTCTATCTATTGGCGAAAACTTGAATAAAATCCGTTCAGTACTTCCTGAGATTAGCGATTTCAAACACAGAGAGAAAACGGACCGACTTTACTTTATACTATGTACAGATTCACACTAAAATGAAAAAATTATAATTTTATTGCCTGGCAACAAAATTATTTTATTTTTAACAATTACCATTGTTTGAAAAAGTTTAAATGAATTTTCAAGTACTTTACTCTTGTTAAAACGTAAAAGGTTGCAGGTAAACTACCCCTTCCCCTTAACCGATCTTCACCAAAATCAAAAGGCCTTGAGTCCTCTACAATTCAGTGACGTATGCAAAAAATTATTTGATTCTGTTTGAATTTGCGGCAGTTATCGTTTGCCATAGAAAATACGCTTGATAAAAAACGTTGCAGGTAAACTACCCCTTCCCCTCAACCGATCTTCACCAAAAACAATAGGTCTTGAGTGCTCTACAAATCACGGCTGTATGCAAAATATTATTTGATTCTGTTTGAATTTGCGGCTGTTATCGTTTGCCATAGAAAATACCTTTGATAAAAAAACACTGCAGGTAAACTACCCATCTTCACCAAAAACAATAGGTCTTGAGAACTCTGCAATTTAGGGCTGTATGCAAATAATCTTTTTATTCTGTTTGAATTTGCGGCTGTTATCGTTTGCCATAGGAAATACCCTTGTTAAAACATAAAACGTTACAGGTAAACTACCCCTTTCCCTTAACCGATCTTCACCAAAAACAATAGGTCTTGAGAACTCTACAATTCAGGGCTGTATGCAAAACATTATTTGATTCTGTTTGAATTTGCGGCTGTTATCGTTTGCCAAAAAAAAAAAAATTTCCCTTGATAAAAAAAAACCGTTGCAGGTAAACTACCCCTTTCCCTCAACCGATCTTCACCAAAAACAATAGGTCGTGAGTACTCTGCAAATCAGGGCTGTATGCAAAAAATTATTTGATTCTGTTTGAATTTGCGGCAGTTATCGTTTGCCATAGAAAAAAAATCTACACACAGACAGACACACAGACACACAGACAGACACACACACAGACACTTTTCGGAAAATGACTTTTTTTCATGTTTTGAGTGTAGTACAATCAGAATCTGCAATAATCTCGAACGCGATTTTTTTTGCCATCACCATACTTCCATTCCTAAGGAATATGGAAGTAAAATATCGGTATGGAGAACCATACATGACTTCCATATTCTAAGATTTATATTTAAAATCATTTTCAGCCAAACAGCCAGGCTGTGTCTTACCTGCCTTTCTATTGCTGTATTAAATGAAAAATATTATATTACATTAAAATGAAAAAATTATAATTTTATTGCCTGGCAACAAAATTATTTTATTTTTAACAATTACCATTGTTTCAAAAAGTTTAAATAAATTTTCAAGTACTTTACTCTTGTTAAAACGTAAAAGGTTGCAGGTAAACTACCCCTTCCCCTTAACCGATCTTCACCAAAATCGAAAGTCATTGAGACCTCTACAATTCAGGTATGTATGCAAAAAATTATTTGATTCTATTTGAATTTGCGGCTGTTATCGTTTGCCATAGAAAATACACTTGATAAAAAAACGTTGCTGGTAAACTACCCCTTCCCCTTAACCAATCTTCACCAAAAACAATAGGTCTTGAGTACTCTACAAATCAGGGCTGTATGCAAAACATTATTTGATTCTGTTTGAATTTGCGGCTGTTATCGTTTGCCATAGAAAATACCCTTGTTAAAAAAACGTTGCAGGTAAACTACCCCTTTCCCTCAACCGATCTTCACCAAAAACAATAGGTCTTGAGAACTCTACAATTTAGGGCTGTATGCAAATAATCTTTTGATTCTGTTTGAATATGCGGCTGTTATCGTTTGCCATAGGAAATACCCTTGTTAAAACATAAAACGTTACAGGTAAACTACCCCTTTCCCTTAACCGATCTTCACCAAAAACAATAGGTCTTGAGTACTCTACAAATCAGGGCTGTATGCAAAACATTATTTGATTCTGTTTGAATTTGCGGCTGTTATCGTTTCCCATAGAAAATACCCTTGTTAAAAAAACGTTGCAGGTAAACTACCCCTTTCCCTCAACCGAACTTCACCAAAAACAATAGGTCTTGAGAACTCTACAATTTAGGGCTGTATGCAAATAATCTTTTGATTCTGTTTGAATTTGCGGCTGTTATCGTTTGCCATAGGAAATACCCTTGTTAAAACATAAAACGTTACAGGTAAACTACCCCTTTCCCTTAACCGATCTTCACCAAAATCAACAGATCTTGAGAACTCTACAATTCAGGGCTGTATGCGAAACATTATTTGATTCTGTTTGAATTTGCGGCTGTTATCGTTTGCCAAACAAACAAAATTACCCTTGCTAAAAAAAAACCGTTGCAGGTAAACTACCCCTTTCCCTCAACCGATATTCACCAAAAACAATAGGTCACGAGTACTCTGCAAATCAGGGCTGCATGCAAAAAATTATTTGATTCTGTTTGAATTTGCGGCAGTTATCGTTTGCCATAGAAAAAAAATCTACAGACAGACAGACAGACAGACAGACAGACAGACACACACACAGAAACTTTTCGGAAAACGACTTTTTTTCATGTTTTGAGTGTAGTAGAATCAGAATCTGCAATAATCTCGAACACGATTTTTTTTGCCATCACCATACTTCCATTCCTTAAGGAATATGGAAGTAAATATCGGTATGGAGAACCATACATGACTTCCATATTCTAAGATTTATATTTAAAATCATTTTCGAAATGAAATATTACCATAGAAACTACTTCTTTCTACTTACTGCTTCAGCCTTAACCACAGTACTGTGGTCACTAACGTATACCACCTCACGTTATCGCACTCGATTTTCACTGATGATGGAAGTCGATGGCATTGCTGAAATGTCTGGTTTTGTAGAAAACATTGGACTACGGCCAAATATCCCGGGAAGGAATTTTAACAAAAACTACTTCTTTGTTGCCGATAACGTTGTACACATATATATCAGTGGCGAAGTTACATGGAGGCAATTGAGGCAATGCCTACCCTAACAAATTCTGTAGAATAAAAATTATAAATACGTATGAACTACATAACGTAAAGATTATACATTGTTACTGTGACTGTCAAATTTATTAAACCGAAACGTGCTTTATTGAGCGACCGCTAGATGGTGACAGGTGAGATTCGGCATAGTTCGTTTAAAGCGAATGAGGCAACCTGAACTTGCCTCAGCGTTTTTTGTATACATCGTATGTAAGCAATGTAGTGGTGTGATAGGGAAGTGTAGGGAGGGGGGATTGTCCCGCGCTGTACACATAGAGCGTTGAGGCATGCCTCACTTCTGTGGTCCAAACAGTTAAGTTAAAGCGCCTGTGTTGTTTCTAAGTGTTTATTTTATGCGGTTATTAAAAGTGTCACTGTTATTCCGCTGAACTAACAGATGATCAAGATTGTTATTTGAATTATTTGTAACATTAAACATATATATAGAAACTAACCAAGTTTAAAAATTTGAAGTTCACTCAGTTGTATTATTGTGTATGACTAATACAAGGATTGTTCAATAGACACACGTATAGAGCTGTAAAGCATTTTTTATTCAACGATTTTAAAAGAAGTCTCCAATAACATTAAGACATGAGTTCCACTGTTGCGCTAACCTGTAGATTCCCTGCTAGTAAAATTCTTACGGCTGTTTGTGGAACCATTCGGTTACAGCAACTCTACCTCAGCGTCCGATTTGACCCACCGTCCTTTTAGTGATTCCTTAAAAAAAATTTAAGATAAGATTTTTGCCTACCCATTCATTAACTACTAGCTTCGCCAGTAAGCAAATTGATGTCCATTTTTCCGGCTTGCACGCGTTATGTTGGTGTGGGTTTCGGCACTTTCCATTTAAAAAGCGTGCAAACGTAAGAAAATAAACATGAGTGAGGCCAGAAATAACGTGAATTGTGTGTTTGGGTCTTACCTGCCTTTTTATTGCTGTATTAAATGAAAAATATTATATTACATTAAAATTAAAAAATTTTAATTTTATTACCTGGCAACAAAATTATTTTATTTTTAACAATTACCATTGTTTCAAAAAGTTTAAATAAATTTGCAAGTACTTTACTCTTGTTAAAACGTAAAAGGTTGCTGGTAAACTACCCCTTCCCCTTAACCGATCTTCACCAAAATCGAAAGTCCTTGAGACCTCTACAATTCAGGGATGTATGCAAAAAATTATTTGATTCTGTTTCAATTTGCGGCTGTTATCGTTTGCCATAGAAAATACGCTTGATAAAAAAACGGTGCAGGTAAACTACCCCTTCCCCTTAACCGATCTTCACCAAAAACAACAGGTCTTGAGTACTCTACAAATCAGGGCTGTATGCAAAACATTATTTGATTCTGTTTGAATTTGCGGCTGTTATCGTTTGCCATAGAAAATACCCTTGTTAAAAAAACGTTGCAAGTAAACTACCCCTTTCCCTCAACCGATCTTCACCAAAAACAATAGATCTTGAGAACTCTACAATTTAGGGCTGTATGCAAATAATCGTTTGATTCTGTTTGAATTTGCGGCTGTTATCGTTTGCCATAGGAAATACCCTTGTTAAAACATAAAACGTTACAGGTAAACTACCCCTTTCCCTTAACCGATCTTCACCAAAAACAATAGGTCGTGAAAACTCTACAATTCAGGGCTGTATACGAAACATTATTTAAGTCTGTTTGAATTTGCGGCTGTTATCGTTTGACAAAAAAAAAAATTTCCCTTGATAAAAAAAACCGTTGCAGGTAAACTACCCCTTCCCCTCAACCGATCTTCACCAAAAACAATAGGTAGCGAGTACTCTACAAATCAGGGCTGTATGCAAAAAATTATTTGATTCTGTTTGAATTTGCGGCAGTTATCGTTTGCCATAGAAAATACGCTTGATAAAAAGCGTTGCAGGTAAACTACCCCTTCCCCTCAACCGATCTTCACCAAAAACAATAGGTCTTGAGTACTCTACAAATCAGGCCTGTATGCAGACAATTATTTGATTCTGTTTGCATTTGCGGCTGTTATCGTTTGCCATAGAAAATACCCTTGTTAAAAAAATGTTGTAGGTAAACTACCCCTTTCCCTTAACCGATCTTCACCAAAAACAATAGGTCTTGAGAACTCTACAATTTAGGGCTGTATGCAAATAATCTTTTGATTCTGTTTGAATTTGCGGCTGTTATCGTTTGCCATAGGAAATACCCTTGTTAAAACATAAAACGTTACAAGTAAACTACTCCTTTCCCTTAACCGATCTTCACAAAAAACAAAAGGTCTTGAGAACTCTACAATTCAGGACTGTATACGAAACATTATTTGATTCTGTTTGAATTTGCGGCTGTTATCGTTTGCCAAAAAAAAAAATTTCCCTTGATAAAAAAAAACTGTTGCAGGTAAACTACCCCTTTCCATCAACCGATCTTCACCAAAAACAACAGGTCTTGAGTACTCTACAAATCAGGGCTGTATGCAAAACATTATTTGATTCTGTTTGAATTTGCGGCTGTTATCGTTTGCCATAGAAAATACCCTTGTTAAAAAAACGTTGCAGGTAAACTACCCCTTTCCCTCAACCGATCTTCACCAAAAACAATAGGTCTTGAGAACTCTACAATTTAGGGCTGTATGCAAATAATCTTTTGATTCTGTTTGAATATGCGGCTGTTATCGTTTGCCATAGGAAATACCCTTGTTAAAACATAAAACGTTACAGGTAAACTACCCCTTTCCCTTAACCGATCTTCACCAAAAACAATAGGTCTTGAGTACTCTACAAATCAGGGCTGTATGCAAAACATTATTTGATTCTGTTTGAATTTGCGGCTGTTATCGTTTCCCATAGAAAATACCCTTGTTAAAAAAACGTTGCAGGTAAACTACCCCCTTCCCTCAACCGAACTTCACCAAAAACAATAGGTCTTGAGAACTCTACAATTTAGGGCTGTATGCAAATAATCTTTTGATTCTGTTTGAATTTGCGGCTGTTATCGTTTGCCATAGGAAATACCCTTGTTAAAACATAAAACGTTACAGGTAAACTACCCCTTTCCCTTAACCGATCTTCACCAAAATCAACAGATCTTGAGAACTCTACAATTCAGGGCTGTATGCGAAACATTATTTGATTCTGTTTGAATTTGCGGCTGTTATCGTTTGCCAAACAAACAAAATTACCCTTGCTAAAAAAAAACCGTTGCAGGTAAACTACCCCTTTCCCTCAACCGATATTCACCAAAAACAATAGGTCGCGAGTACTCTGCAAATCAGGGCTGCATGCAAAAAATTATTTGATTCTGTTTGAATTTGCGGCAGTTATCGTTTGCCATAGAAAAAAAATCTACAGACAGACAGACAGACAGACAGACAGACACACACACAGAAACTTTTCGGAAAACGACTTTTTTTCATGTTTTGAGTGTAGTAGAATCAGAATCTGCAATAATCTCGAACACGATTTTTTTTGCCATCACCATACTTCCATTCCTTAAGGAATATGGAAGTAAATATCGGTATGGAGAACCATACATGACTTCCATATTCTAAGATTTATATTTAAAATCATTTTCGAAATGAAATATTACCATAGAAACTACTTCTTTCTACTTACTGCTTCAGCCTTAACCACAGTACTGTGGTCACTAACGTATACCACCTCACGTTATCGCACTCGATTTTCACTGATGATGGAAGTCGATGGCATTGCTGAAATGTCTGGTTTTGTAGAAAACATTGGACTACGGCCAAATATCCCGGGAAGGAATTTTAACAAAAACTACTTCTTTGTTGCCGATAACGTTGTACACATATATATCAGTGGCGAAGTTACATGGAGGCAATTGAGGCAATGCCTACCCTAACAAATTCTGTAGAATAAAAATTATAAATACGTATGAACTACATAACGTAAAGATTATACATTGTTACTGTGACTGTCAAATTTATTAAACCGAAACGTGCTTTATTGAGCGACCGCTAGATGGTGACAGGTGAGATTCGGCATAGTTCGTTTAAAGCGAATGAGGCAACCTGAACTTGCCTCAGCGTTTTTTGTATACATCGTATGTAAGCAATGTAGTGGTGTGATAGGGAAGTGTAGGGAGGGGGGATTGTCCCGCGCTGTACACATAGAGCGTTGAGGCATGCCTCACTTCTGTGGTCCAAACAGTTAAGTTAAAGCGCCTGTGTTGTTTCTAAGTGTTTATTTTATGCGGTTATTAAAAGTGTCACTGTTATTCCGCTGAACTAACAGATGATCAAGATTGTTATTTGAATTATTTGTAACATTAAACATATATATAGAAACTAACCAAGTTTAAAAATTTGAAGTTCACTCAGTTGTATTATTGTGTATGACTAATACAAGGATTGTTCAATAGACACACGTATAGAGCTGTAAAGCATTTTTTATTCAACGATTTTAAAAGAAGTCTCCAATAACATTAAGACATGAGTTCCACTGTTGCGCTAACCTGTAGATTCCCTGCTAGTAAAATTCTTACGGCTGTTTGTGGAACCATTCGGTTACAGCAACTCTACCTCAGCGTCCGATTTGACCCACCGTCCTTTTAGTGATTCCTTAAAAAAAATTTAAGATAAGATTTTTGCCTACCCATTCATTAACTACTAGCTTCGCCAGTAAGCAAATTGATGTCCATTTTTCCGGCTTGCACGCGTTATGTTGGTGTGGGTTTCGGCACTTTCCATTTAAAAAGCGTGCAAACGTAAGAAAATAAACATGAGTGAGGCCAGAAATAACGTGAATTGTGTGTTTGGGTCTTACCTGCCTTTTTATTGCTGTATTAAATGAAAAATATTATATTACATTAAAATTAAAAAATTTTAATTTTATTACCTGGCAACAAAATTATTTTATTTTTAACAATTACCATTGTTTCAAAAAGTTTAAATAAATTTGCAAGTACTTTACTCTTGTTAAAACGTAAAAGGTTGCTGGTAAACTACCCCTTCCCCTTAACCGATCTTCACCAAAATCGAAAGTCCTTGAGACCTCTACAATTCAGGGATGTATGCAAAAAATTATTTGATTCTGTTTCAATTTCCAGCTGTTATCGTTTGCCATAGAAAATACGCTTGATAAAAAAACGGTGCAGGTAAACTACCCCTTCCCCTTAACCGATCTTCACCAAAAACAACAGGTCTTGAGTACTCTACAAATCAGGGCTGTATGCAAAACATTATTTGATTCTGTTTGAATTTGCGGCTGTTATCGTTTGCCATAGAAAATACCCTTGTTAAAAAAACGTTGCAAGTAAACTACCCCTTTCCCTCAACCGATCTTCACCAAAAACAATAGATCTTGAGAACTCTACAATTTAGGGCTGTATGCAAATAATCGTTTGATTCTGTTTGAATTTGCGGCTGTTATCGTTTGCCATAGGAAATACCCTTGTTAAAACATAAAACGTTACAGGTAAACTACCCCTTTCCCTTAACCGATCTTCACCAAAAACAATAGGTCGTGAAAACTCTACAATTCAGGGCTGTATACGAAACATTATTTAAGTCTGTTTGAATTTGCGGCTGTTATCGTTTGACAAAAAAAAAAATTTCCCTTGATAAAAAAAACCGTTGCAGGTAAACTACCCCTTCCCCTCAACCGATCTTCACCAAAAACAATAGGTAGCGAGTACTCTACAAATCAGGGCTGTATGCAAAAAATTATTTGATTCTGTTTGAATTTGCGGCAGTTATCGTTTGCCATAGAAAATACGCTTGATAAAAAGCGTTGCAGGTAAACTACCCCTTCCCCTCAACCGATCTTCACCAAAAACAATAGGTCTTGAGTACTCTACAAATCAGGCCTGTATGCAGACAATTATTTGATTCTGTTTGCATTTGCGGCTGTTATCGTTTGCCATAGAAAATACCCTTGTTAAAAAAATGTTGTAGGTAAACTACCCCTTTCCCTTAACCGATCTTCACCAAAAACAATAGGTCTTGAGAACTCTACAATTTAGGGCTGTATGCAAATAATCTTTTGATTCTGTTTGAATTTGCGGCTGTTATCGTTTGCCATAGGAAATACCCTTGTTAAAACATAAAACGTTACAAGTAAACTACTCCTTTCCCTTAACCGATCTTCACAAAAAACAAAAGGTCTTGAGAACTCTACAATTCAGGACTGTATACGAAACATTATTTGATTCTGTTTGAATTTGCGGCTGTTATCGTTTGCCAAAAAAAAAAATTTCCCTTGATAAAAAAAAACTGTTGCAGGTAAACTACCCCTTTCCATCAACCGATCTTCACCAAAAACAACAGGTCTTGAGTACTCTACAAATCAGGGCTGTATGCAAAACATTATTTGATTCTGTTTGAATTTGCGGCTGTTATCGTTTGCCATAGAAAATACCCTTGTTAAAAAAACGTTGCAAGTAAACTACCCCTTTCCCTCAACCGATCTTCACCAAAAACAATAGATCTTGAGAACTCTACAATTTAGGGCTGTATGCAAATAATCGTTTGATTCTGTTTGAATTTGCGGCTGTTATCGTTTGCCATAGGAAATACCCTTGTTAAAACATAAAACGTTACAGGTAAACTACCCCTTTCCCTTAACCGATCTTCACCAAAAACAATAGGTCGTGAAAACTCTACAATTCAGGGCTGTATACGAAACATTATTTAAGTCTGTTTGAATTTGCGGCTGTTATCGTTTGCCAAAAAAAAAATTTCCCTTGATAAAAAAAACCGTTACAGGTAAACTACCCCTTCCCCTCAACCGATCTTCACCAACAACAATAGGTCTTGAGTACTCTACAAATCAGGGCTGTATGCAGACAATTATTTGATTCTGTTTGCATTTGCGGCTGTTATCGTTTGCCATAGAAAATACCCTTGTTAAAAAAATGTTGTAGGTAAACTACCCCTTTCCCTTAACCGATCTTCACCAAAAACAATAGGTCTTGAGAACTCTACAATTTAGGGCTGTATGCAAATAATCTTTTGATTCTGTTTGAATTTGCGGCTGTTATCGTTTGCCATAGGAAATACCCTTGTTAAAACATAAAACGTTACAAGTAAACTACTCCTTTCCCTTAACCGATCTTCACCAAAAACAAAAGGTCTTCAGAACTCTACAATTCAGGACTGTATACGAAACATTATTTGATTCTGTTTGAATTTGCGGCTGTTATCGTTTGCCAAAAAAAAAAATTTCCCTTGATAAAAAAAAACCGTTGCAGGTAAACTACCCCTTTCCATCAACCGATCTTCACCAAAAACAATAGGTCGCGAGTCCTCTACAAATCAGGGCTGTATGCAAAAAATTATTTGATTCTGTTTGAATTTGCGGCAGTTATCGTTTGCCATAAAAAAAAATCTACAGACACACAGACAGACACACAGACACACAGACACACACACACACACACAGACACTTTTCGGAAAACGACTTTTTTTCATGTTTTGAGTGTAGTAGAATCAGAATCTGCAATAATCTCGAACACGATTTTTTTTGCCATCACCATACTTCCATTCCTTAAGGAAATATGGAAGTAAAAATGAATTGTATTTAACTTTAATAGTATATAAGTACCACTGATGTAAGGTAGTGTACTTTATTATTATCTTATTAATATTTTTTTGCAATCAAAAGAACTCTATGATTAAACGAACTGTAGAAAATAAACTTTGACGACAGCCATGTCGATTTAGAAGTGTTTTAATCAAATTTAGCCAACCTTGGGATATTGTCTATTTATTGCCGGAGCAACATTATTTAATAACAGTATATAATTTTGTATCTAACTGAATAACGATTAACTATTTCACGTTAATAAACTAGTACTGAGTAGAAATAATCGTCCTTTATTTCATTATAAATTGTATTATAAAGTTTGTGTACTTTAGCGATGAGCAAAATTGTCTGCCAGCGTTAGATGTCGGCAGCACGACGAACTACAAGCGAGATTCAAATGCCCGCCAGTTGTGAGGATAATTTGAATTAGTCATCACCGCATAGAACGACCGCTCAGTTTAACATTTTTAATTGTTTTCATAAACAATTTGGCGCCACCCGGGAAATAAATTTACTCATTAAAGGACAGGTAAGGATTACACTCGTGAGATATTGGTACTGGTAATTCATGAGTTCGCAACGGAACCGTCAGCGTGAAAGGTTAGAAAAAGTACGACTGTTCGAAATAAACATAAAGTAACGCTACAACGTGTGGGCTAACACACGATAAAACACACACTTACAGAGTATGACAGAGTTTTCTCGTTACAAATTTCATAGTCTGCATATAACAGTTTAAATCAACTTTAAAATGTTTAAAAAATCATTACCTATTATTGCTCCCATATTCAAACCTGGAATGACTAAAAAAGGTACATTTATTGTTTGTTTATTTATTTTGTTACAACACAAAAAGCCGCCCCAATACCAGAGAAAAAACTATGATGAATTAACTATATTAAACTAATAAAAATAAAATGACTATGATGAGACAAATGACTATGACCCAACCCAAGTGATAGACCCAACAAAAGAAAATAAAAAGAGAAGGTATATGAAAAAGACACAAACAAATAATAAAGAAAATAAAATGAGAAGGTATAAACTCAAATAATGAAGAAAAAGGCACAAACAAATAATAAATGTAAATGACAAGTATTAAAATCAAATAAAATAATCTCAATTAAAGTACACTAACCAGAGAAATAGATATTATATATTATGAATAACTCTATAACGATAAGTAAATCAGAACATGAAATCTGTTAACATACTAACTAATAATTGTGAATAAAACAATAAAAAACCCACAAGTGAGAGATAGGTAGGAAGTGAAGTGATTAAGTGAGTAAAAGAAATCAATATTAGGGAATCACCACTAGTAACACTAAAGTACAGTAAAAAAGTGCAAAGTGCCAGTGTAACCCAAAATAAATAGAAAACACAACATATAGGTAAAGACACCAAAACCAGTGATTAACACTATAGTTTAAGGGTGATAAATACCATAAAAAAAAAGAATAACCAGAATATTGTTATTAAGTGATAGTAGATTAGGAATACAGTGGTATTCAGGGTAAAAATCCCATAATGATTAGGAAAGTTATTGTTACAATGGTTCAGTAGTAAAAAATATATAGTAAATGTTGAAAGAAGAATAAACTAAATAATATGAGTGCAAAATAAATAAAACATCCTATGTTGATAAAAATGTTCAAAGGGATGATTAGCAAGATAAAATAAATGGTGTTATAATGTTATTCACCAAGATAGTTATTTGTTCAATTAAGTTTATAAGAAGGAATATGGCTGAAAAAAGTAAACAGACCATAAACCTAATTTTTGTGTTATGTTTTATAAGTAATATTAAATGATAAACAAGTTATAAGAAATGGCAATAGATATGAGTAAGGAGATAAAATTTTACAAACATAATAATAATCTTTAGAGTAAGGACAGAAAAAGAAATAAGAGAATAACAGCAAGCAATGATTTTGGTAAAGTAATAAGAACATTCAATTATTGTAAAACAGCCCAAATTAATTCAAAATGTAAACAAGTCATAAGTGACACCAAGCAAAACATATGTAAATATAAAATAATCTTTAATTTGTATAAAATAAGGAGATATAGCCAATTACTACTTAGGCTTATAAAATGCCTAATGGTATAAATCCAAAATAAACAAATTGTAAGAAATTAACTATTGTATTAGAAAATTCAGGGCAAGTAACTAATTAAGTACAATTAGTGAACCATATCAAGATGTCAGAGTTAGATTAAAAACATAAAATAAGAAACAAAATGTAATAACATAATATTAACATTATTGTCAAAACTTTAATACATGAACAAACCCAGCTTTGTGGGATGTCAAAATGATCTTTGAAAGAAAATATAAACAGTTGTGATAATATCTAATACATAAATAAGAAGACACAAGAATAATAGCCATCAGAAGATATTTATTCATTTTGAATTAAAATTCAAATATTATATCAATAGCAATAAACATGATCAACCAATGAGAGTACAGACAGTTCTCATAACAACGGAAAGTTATTTAATATAATTCCGTTATAAAACAGTTAGTCCCTTATTGATGCTCAAGACATACAGAAGCCAAACCATATTCGACTCAATTTTAAAGTAAAATAATCAAAAATAAGTCAAAATTTTATAAAATGAGGATGCAAGAAGTCTGATGAAGAACTAGTCAAATCAACAGAGACAATAGACCAGATTTTAATAATCTAAATTAATTAATTATTTAATCCACATTATTCGAAAGGAAGCCAGATGGAATCCAAATTATAAATGATGGAAGATTGATGATCGTATGGACCCAACCTAACTCAGTACTGAATGACTCTTCACCTGAATTCAACAGATTTGTTAAGTATATCTGAAATACTCGAATTTATGGAATAAATTCTAATTAACTTTTCTCACAAAACAAATAACTCTCACTCCGAACTGATAACTAATTTTCTTTCAAGGATTGATTGAGAATAAAAACTAAACTTGTATGTGAACATAATTTTAACCTATGTACAAATTACGAATTATTAACACACACTTTTTAACACTTAAAAAAACGAATTGTATTTAACTCTAATAGTATATAAGTACCATTGATGTAAGGTAGTGTACTTTATTATCATCTTATTAATATTTTCTCATAACCAAAAGAACTCAATGATTAACGAACTGTAGAAAATAAACTTCAACAACAGCCATGTCGATTTAGAATCGTTTTAATCATCTTAGCCAACCTGAGAAAATTGTCTATTTATTGCCGGAGCAACTTTATTTAATAACAGTATATAATTTTGTATCTAAATGAATAATTATTAACTATTTCACGTTAATAAACGAGTACTGAGCAGTGATAACCATCCTTTATTTCATTATAAATTGTATTATAACGTTTGTGTACTTTAGCGACGAGCAAAACTGTCTGCCAGCGTTAGACGTCGGCAGCACGGCGAACTACAAGCGAGCTACATATGCCCGCCAATTGCGAGGGTAATTTGAATTAATCAACACCGCCTAGAATGACCGCTCAATTTCACATTTTTAATTGTTTTCATAAACAATTTGGTGCCACCCGGGAATTAAATTTACTCATTAAAGGACAGGTAAGGTTAACACTCGCGAGATATTGGTACTGGTAATTTGTGAGTTCGCGACGGACATCGTCAGCGTGGAAAGTTAAAAAAGTAAGTAAACATAAAGTAACGACTACAATGTGTGGGGCTAACACACGATAAAAACACACTTTTAGAGAGACGATAAGAGTCTAGTTGTTACAATTTTTAGCTGTAACAGTATTTGCTTAGTTACTTTTTTACTCCGAACACCTGTTACACCTATAACACTAATTCCCAATACTGGTAGTTGTAGAATTGTCTCAGTGGTTTTATTTTTTTATTTTTTCAAAAACTTTATCATCTATAGCCGTCAGTTCACTCCCTGAATCTACTAGAAAAGTGTATTTGGAATTAAACACTTCGACTTCGAATTCTGCCATGCTAAAATTACTGCTACTCTCACCTGCGTCTTCATCGGATAATTCATTATGTATATTGTTACAACACAAATAAGCCACCCCAATACCAGGGATAAAAAAAGATGAATCATGAATATAAAAAAATAATTCGTATAAAATAAAATGTATAATATAATGAAAATAAAATGACAATGACACAACAAACGACGACATGACCTAACCCAAGTGATTGACCAAATAAAAAGAACCAAAAGAAGAAGGGAAAAGACGAAACCAAATAAGAAAGTGATTGACCAAATAAAAAGAAACAAAAAGGAGAAGGGAATAACGAAACCAAACAAGAATAAAACCAATCGAAGGAAGTGAATGACTCCATGCAACCAAATGAAATAAAACCAAGTGAGAAGAGGAAAACCAAAATAAAATGAAACAAAATAATATGAAGGTGAAGAAGGATAATGGTCATCAGACATGGTCATACATAACTCATCCAACCACCCAACTCAACACAAACATGCAGCTTTCAACTACATGCTGTAGCGGGGCATTTTTGGGCATACCTGGGGTAATGACATAATTTGTATTTTTTCATAAATAATAATCAACTTGTTGAGTGATAGAAAAATTTCATGACCGAGAGGTAAATTTGTTATGTGGAAGCGATCGCAACGTGGCTGCACTGCTGTTGACTGTATGAATTGTTTAATAATTGTGTGGACCGTTTTAATAACTGCAAATGTACCAAAGTCAGTTCAAGGACAATGACGAACACGAAAAACGTAAACACGTTATGTAACTAAATCTGTAAACCAATTATGCAACCAGACATCAGGTGATGTGTTGCGTCAGCAACTTATATAACGAGGTGTGTCACGCCAGCAACATTGTGACACAACAGAACAAAGTCAGTCGGAAATCAACATCTACTAGAGACAGACGCAAAAAAACAACTGTCGCGTCTGCCCGGCTCTAGCCGGTTTTCGGGCGAAGTTATCGTGTGTTTGCCGACGCGCCCGCAAAACCATAAAATGTGAATACTATATTTTAAAACATGAACTAAAATCAAAATTTCGTAGTAAAAGTGTAATTAACAGTTTCATTATAATCTAACAGTTCGATAATCATGAAGTGAAGTAAAGTGCGCACGTAAAACCATGTGACGGCTTCAGGAATAATAATCGGCTTCAAATTCAGCTAAGTAGCCACGTATCCATAAGATTTTAACAAGGGTTTTTCAAAATTACTGGCAGAATGGGGAAATAAATTTTTAATAAAATATAAAATAAGAGCTCTTAAATCATAAAATAATTGTGTGTGTGTGTGCGTGAGAAAGTATGTAGACAAAGAAGGCTGGTTTGTGTCGTTTGTATTTTAATTCATATTTAATGTCTTGAAGTTTGTTTGGAATTTATATACCATGTTTTAATTCTCATTGTAGCAGAATGATTATATAATCAATAACTTTCGTAAATGTGAATTTATAGAGAGAGAGAGGATGGCAGGAGGTAGTTTGTTAACAATAAAAAATTATAGTAAAAAATGTCAATAAAACTCCATTCATGGGAAACAAATAAAGTTTTCTTTAATTTTGAACAACCGATTCTGATCTCCTGTTCGCCTAAAAAAGAACCCTCAACATGGTTAGAACATATATTTTTTCTTTGTACGTAGTTGGTAACAAAGATGGCGCCCGACAGTAAACAGTGAATACAGTAACCGTAGAATCAGTTCAACCATGTTTTGATATATTTTATAATATCAAGATATTGAAAAGTATCAATGGCTTCCGAACAGGGACGATTTATATAATATAATTATATAAATATAAGCCTACGGGAAGAACAGAATGGTTGTTGAGGTAAAAAATAAATTTTTTTTTCTCGTACGTAAAATAGACGTATAGAATAAGGTTATGTCATGTTTTGTAGTATGAGTGAGCAGAACATTTTTTTTTCTTTTCTCAATAATAATTATGTATGACAAAATAATATTTTGCTAAGAAATATATATAAAAAATTTTTAAGAAAAATGGCAGATAATAATGATGTTAGTTTATCTGATAGTCAAACTGAAAGTCAAATAAATAACAATTCAAGTGAAATAGAATTAAGAATTATGGATGAAGGAATTCATTCAACGCCAATTCAGAATAAAAACTCAGATAACAATGATATGATGAAATATTTATGTAGCATGGTGTGCAGTATGAAAGAGAGTTCAGACAAGCAGCAGGCGATGTTAGAGTTAAAATTTAAAGAACAAAAGAGCGATTCTGACGCTAAATTCAATATGCAAAATTTAATAATCAATAACAAATTTGATGAATTAAAAAGTGAGATACAAGAAATTAATAAACATTTAGAAAGCGCTAACGAAACAATAAGAAACAGTTTAAATAAATTAGAACGGAATGTTGAGAAATTAGGTGACCATGTTTTAAATATGAAAAAATGTAAAAATGACGAAATAGTAGACGATTCTGAGAGTATAGTGGGGGTGAAGAATAATGTAGAAGCAAATGAGGAAAATATAATAACAAATAGTACTGATGAAGTTTTAGAATGCGATAATGAAATGTTAATGAGTGTTTATGAAGTAGAGAGAGAGTGGAAGAATAATGTAGTAATTAAATGGGGACAGAGGGCAAATTTTCCCCTTATTGTTTATAATGATGATGATGATTTAATGTTGTTTTTTCAGGGCAAGAGACCCTTATTGTTAAATGAATTAATGTTGTATAATGTTGTACCCTCTGTCCGTAATAATTGTGAGAGTGTGATGTGGTGCTATGAAGAAAGAGAGTTATATGTTGAGAATGAAATAGAAATATATAAGTTAGAAAGAAAGTATGATGAATTGAGAAAATTACTAGAAGGGGTGACGATGAATCATGTGAAATACGTACCTGTTGAAAGAGAGACAGAGAATAGTTTTGATAATATCTTACCTGACTATAATGACTTACCTGACGTAGTAGTTGAGGAATACAAAACCGAGAAAACGATTTACCTGACATTAACAAATGACACTGATACAAACTGGACAATCCTAACTTATGGTAACAAGATTTATAGTGGTACAATGGATGAAATAGAGTTGATAGATTATTATGATAGTAATGATTATCATAATTTGTGTGTTGATAAAAATGATGAATGTTACAAATACACTAGATATATATATGACGATGGAGGATGAGCTAAAGGATCAGTGTTGGGACATTTTTAAATATTGTAAATTTTTGGTAATGACCTTGCTGATTTGGACATCTGAAGTGAGATACACTTGAACAGTTTTGACGCATATTTTGTAAATAATATTGAATTCATTTGTGTGTATTGTGAAATGTTAGAAAAGTAATGTGTATATGTTTTAGAAAATGTTGTGTTAATAATAATAATATTATTAATATTTTTGCATTCTAATTAAATAATAAAATAATTATGAAGATAATAATTAATGATTTATAGAATGTTGATAATAATTGAAATATGTTATTTTAATAATCAAATGAATTAAATAAGTTGAGATGTTTAGATATTGTGATTGAATTGTTATGTGTTTGAATTTTATAAGGTAATTAAATTGTTTGGTGAGATTTTGATTTAATAATAATTAATAAATAAATAAATGTTAAATGGTCTATTTTGTGGAATAACTTGATGATTAAAAATATGTGTTAATAATAAATTTAGAATTTTTGAAAATCTGATTGCAACACAGGATAAATTCATAATGATGATAAATAAAAACAGTTAATGGAAAATTTTAAATAATAATGTGTATAAATTTTTATATAAATTATTTAAAAGAGAATTGTTTGTTTGATGTATGCTAATAATCCAGGTTTATTGCTATTTGTGTATTATGTTATGTGATGTCTTATACAAGATGTGTGTGGCTGGGAGGTTATCCAAGGGGATAACGTATTAAAATTTTGCTATATTTTAATTAATAATGATGATTTGCTACTCAATAATTTTGTTTGAATTTAAAAGAAAAAATAGATGCACTAAATACTTCCTATATTGTGTTTATTATGTCTTATTGTGTTAATTGCATTAGTATGTTAGGAATAAGTATTATAAAAATATAATAATATGTTTTCAATGTGTTTATAGATTTTAAAATAAAATGAAAAATAGTTGTAATAGGTAAAATTTTCAATGGGTTGTAAAAGATAGAAGTGGGTGATAGTAATTGTTTGAATAAAATGTTTGAGTCAATTCAAGTTGAATTTTGTGGGACATATAGATCTGTTCAAATCGAAGTAAAAGTTAAAGAGAATGAGAGATGAAAATAATGCAATGTTGTTTTGAGTTAGTATATGTTATAGAATTTTGAGAAGTATAAGTGGAGACACAGTAGAAATGGAGAATTTATGTAGAGTTTTGAGCGATATATTGTTTATTTTGATGTTAATTTGTTGAAAATTGTAGTGAGGTTATGAGATTGAGATTTTTTGGGGATGGCAATTTTGTAGTAGGGGTAGTGTAATGTGGGAGTCCGCAACATAAGGGTTGGGACGGGATTTGGTATAGTTTTAGTGGGAAGGGGCCGCCTTAGGTAAAAATCCAGGGGCCAGAGAACGGGAATTGAGCTTTTTTTTTGGGAGGGGGAAACACATATCCTATGTACAAAGGGTTAGAGAGTATTTTTTTTTATAAGAGGAGAAGGTGGCGATTGGAGTTAAAATAGTAAGTAGTTAGAGGTAGAGAAGGGTTAGTAAAATTTTGATAGTGGGGTGTCATACTAGTTAAAGATTTTGTAAGGGAGCATTAGAGTAATAAAAGGGGTAAGATTATGAGTAAATGCCAAGTTGATAAAGTAAATTATAAGGAATAACGTAGAATCACCCAAAGTAATGAAATAGAATAATGATGGCCATAATTGAAAAAAAAAAAAAAATTTTTGTAATTTTGAGAAACGAATGAATAAGAGTAAATCAAGTTTAAAAGTAATTTTTTGATTTTATATGCCAATTTAATGATATAAAGTGTGTAACATTTTAATTGTAAGTTGTTTATTTTAAAATGAATTACTAATGTGCTGTGTTTTTTTATGTTAGGTTATGTTAGGTATTCTGATATATACATGTTAGCGATAAATGAAAAACAAAACCAGTGCTTCTTAGCGCAAACCAGCACCGCTAGGGGGGAACAGATCAGTTGGGGATATGGTGTTGTATAAGGCCACTATTTAATATTTTGATTTGTTGTTTCAGCGTTTGGTGATGCTGTGGCGGCGGACCTGAGCTGGCCTGCGCGTCAGAGCAGGGGCGTTGAGTATCTGTCTGACTCTACGGTGTTGGGATCTCGAGAGAGAAGTCCAGTATTGTCATGCAGATGCGGTCACAGTCACCGGACCAAGGGTGAGTTGATTATTCTTTTTTGTAAACCATACAGGGGGTTGTGGCGACATATCCTGGCTGATCCCTTTAGCAAGTATGAATGTGTCAATGAGATTTTTTATGCTTCGACATAAAATATCTCATTGAGGGGGTATTGTAGCGGGGCATTTTTGGGCATACCTGGGGTAATGACATAATTTGTATTTTTTCATAAATAATAATCAACTTGTTGAGTGATAGAAAAATTTCATGACCGAGAGGTAAATTTGTTATGTGGAAGCGATCGCAACGTGGCTGCACTGCTGTTGACTGTATAATTGTTTAATAATTGTGTGGACCGTTTTAATAACTGCAAATGTACCAAAGTCAGTTCAAGGACAATGACGAACACGAAAAACGTAAACACGTTATGTAACTAAATCTGTAAACCAATTATGCAACCAGACATCAGGCGATGTGTTGCGTCAGCAACTTATATAACGAGGTGTGTCACGCCAGCAACATTGTGACACAACAGAACAAAGTCAGTCGGAAATCAACATCTACTAGAGACAGACGCAAAAAAACAACTGTCGCGTCTGCCCGGCTCTAGCCGGTTTTCGGGCGAAGTTATCGTGTGTTTGCCGACGCGCCCGCAAAACCATAAAATGTGAATACTATATTTTAAAACATGAACTAAAATCAAAATTTCGTAGTAAAAGTGTAATTAACAGTTTCATTATAATCTAACAGTTCGATAATCATGAAGTGAAGTAAAGTGCGCACGTAAAACCATGTGACGGCTTCAGGAATAATAATCGGCTTCAAATTCAGCTAAGTAGCCACGTATCCATAAGATTTTAACAAGGGTTTTTCAAAATTACTGGCAGAATGGGGAAATAAATTTTTAATAAAATATAAAATAAGAGCTCTTAAATCATAAAATAATTGTGTGTGTGTGTGCGTGAGAAAGTATGTAGACAAAGAAGGCTGGTTTGTGTCGTTTGTATTTTAATTCATATTTAATGTCTTGAAGTTTGTTTGGAATTTATATACCATGTTTTAATTCTCATTGTAGCAGAATGATTATATAATCAATAACTTTCGTAAATGTGAATTTATAGAGAGAGAGAGGATGGCAGGAGGTAGTTTGTTAACAATAAAAAATTATAGTAAAAAATGTCAATAAAACTCCATTCATGGGAAACAAATAAAGTTTTCTTTAATTTTGAACAACCGATTCTGATCTCCTGTTCGCCTAAAAAAGAACCCTCAACATGGTTAGAACATATATTTTTTCTTTGTACGTAGTTGGTAACAAAGATGGCGCCCGACAGTAAACAGTGAATACAGTAACCGTAGAATCAGTTCAACCATGTTTTGATATATTTTATAATATCAAGATATTGAAAAGTATCAATGCTCCATAGGCTCACTTCATTACCCCTAAACATACATGACTACCAAGAAGAATTAAACACAATCAAATATATAGCAGTCAAAAATGGATATAACCCTGATTTAATAAATAAACTACACAAACGCATCCTAAACACAAAAAGTAAAACACATCAGACCAACAGCACACAACCCAGTAATACATAACACTTACATACTACAATTCCAATATGCACAAAATTGCAAACACATTTAGAAAACAAAATTATAAAGTAGCCTACAGAACCAACAACACCATTAGGAAACACATAAATAATACTAACAAAGACACAGACATATACAGCAAAACAGGGGTATATAAATTAAACTGTAATGATTGTCACCAATTCTACATCGGCCAGACGGGAAGATCTTTTTCCTCCAGATTTTCAGAACATTTAAAAGCCGTCACCACAAACTACATACATTCCACATTTGCCACACATTTACAAAATGAAAACCACAGTTACACAAACATAGAACACAACATGGAAATATTACACTACTTACCTAAAAGTAGAAAACTAAACACAGCTGAACAATTTGAAATACACAGATATCACACACTACAACCAAACAACATATTAAATGAACAATTACATTATAGATCACATACACTATTCGATACACTGATCCAAACACACAATTTGAACCTCAGCGCCAATACCCTCCCACCATCAACCCCCACCAAACACACCTATAGTCCATAACCGTTATTCTGTAAAATGACATTCAGTATTTACTCCCACTGAGGAAGAGGAACATCACCTCGAAACGTATGGGGAAGTGATAAAGAAAGTAAGTTCATATTGTGAAAGTTTATATATATAATAATATTTTATAAAGTGAATGAAGAGGATGAATCAACAAGATAATTTATAGTACTCTCAAAGTGACGCTCGTCAAGATTAGACGCCAAATATTGAATGACCTAAATTTTCATTTTAAATGTATAAAAAGTAATCTAAATTCAAAAACATGAACAAGTAAGAAGGAGATGAGGAGCAATAATATTTATCTGTTGCCAAGGACCATTTTACCTGAGAATTAAATGAAAAAATGACTACAACTAACATGAAAAGGACGCAAGACATACTTAAGCCCCAAGATTATTGAAAACTGAATACGATTGCAGCCCAATTACATTACAACTGAACGACTGTTTATACCAAGTTGTCTGATTTGATAAGTACAATTGAATTACCCAATTTCCTGAAATAAACTCACTTTAAATATTTCTCACAGTTATCTGAACTCTCACTATAAACTGAATATAATTTCTTTCCAAGATTAAGTAAGATAAACAAACACTGAAAATTTATTAATTAAGGAAATAACCTAGCATTAGATTGCGAACTTTTGAAACACACTTTACTACACTGCAGTAACAAATTGTAGCTACACTTTATATTATTTAAGTACAGATAATGTAAGGTAGTGTACTTTTTATTGTAATCATAATTAATGTTTTTCTCATAATCAAAAGAACCTAGATTTTAAACGGAACAGATTGTAAACAAACTAAACTGTAGCCATCTTAGGCCGTATGAATCGTTCCAAAATCGATTTCGCCAAACCCTAGAGAAATTGTCTCATATCAATTGTCGGTGCAAAATTTATTGAATAACCAAACATAATTTTCTTGTCAACTGAATAATTACCAATCAATAATTAAAGAAACTAGTACAGAGTGTAACCATTGTTTTTATTTCATAGGGAAGTGTATTGTATAATTTGTGCATTTTAGCGAACTTCCAGAATTGACGGCCAGCGCTCACGCTGCAACTCGACAAACTACCTGCTTGATTCAATAGGTCGTACGAAGGCGGGAACAAATTCGAATACTCCCGGCCGTCATAGCTTAAAACACTTTTGTCACATTATTCATTAATTTGTTTTAGATAAACAATTTGGCGCCACCCGGGATTCATAAACCCCTATGGAATAACAGGTAAGGTTTCCACTCGCGTTGTACTGGTAATTACAGAATTGCTACGGACATCGCTAGCGCAACACATAGAGGTAACGACACCAGTGTGAGGCGAACATACAACATATACATAAGAACAGAGACGACCACATCTACGCGTTACAATATTGGTAATAAGTGACCCTATTGTTGTGATTTCTAGATGGCTGGGGACTTTCCTTTTCAACCGTCCTTATTAGTTTAACTGTGCTGGAGGTGGTGGTTCACTGTAAACCCCCCTATGATCCCCTCTACTGTTTTGATTATTAGAAGGTGCTTCAACACCCCTAGTCTCGTTTAGGTTACCAACATATCCCCCTCTCCCTCTGTGGTTCAAACCTCCCGGCATCCCCCTATTACTGGTAAACCCTTTCCCTCTATTATTCCCTCTAAACTCATTACTATAATTTTCCCCTCTATTATAATTATCTTCTCTCCCTTGGGCACCACCCGTAGGACCCCGACACCTATAACACTGATTTCGAGAACTATTATAGTTGCTAGCTCTACAATTAGGGTGGGGACATAACCACGCACCCCTCTCTGATCTACTCATATTATTATCATGTCTAATAAAATGGTCTGGTTGTGTTAATTCGGTATTTATTGGCCTCAATTCTCTATCTCTAATATTTATTGATTGATATTTATTGTCTTCTTCTTTTTTCATACTCTGGTAAGCTTCTAAGAGTTTCTCTAATTCAGCTATATCAGTAAACTCCCGGGTTCTAATTGTGGATCTTACGTCTTTAGGTAAATGTTTACTGACATACCTTATAAAAGATGAAAGAGGCATTGGTGGTTCTAAATATTTAACCTGGCTATATAGTCGCATCACATACGACGTAATGCTCATATGTTTAATATTGAAACTGCCCCATTCCATTATTGTGCTGCGTAAACCCTCTTGTTTTTCCTCTGACCAATATTTATTTTTAAATGCTCGTTCAAACTCACCAAAATCTGCCCAATTATCATTATGAGCGTCCACCCAAATTTTACCATCCCCTTTAAAATATTTCAAAATTCGCACTAATTTTATTTCCCGCGTACTAATTTTCATGTTCTGTGTGTTTACTTTTCAAATTAGTTACACTAGTTTTAATTGTATCCAGTTGTTCAATGTTACTTTTGAGTTCATTATTCACACTCTCTTGTAGCTTATTTGCTTTTTTAATCTGTTCACATTCATCAATCACACCTTGAACATTACCTTCAATTTTGTCATTTTGTTTTTTAAATTTATCATTAAATCTACTAGTTAACGCCTCGAATTTTTTGTCTGTCTCTAGCAGTTTCTTATCCTGCTTTTCGCTAATTATTTTTATATCATTTTTCATCTCGGTTTGTATTTTATATATACTTATAGTCATTTTGTAACGTGTCAAAATTGGGTAATTTCATTTATTACTGTTAATGGGTATTTGCGTTTTTATTTATTTCATTTTTTCGGGATTTTACAAAAATATTGTACAACCGTTATTTCCATTGGAACAGAAACGTGGCAAGACACAGTGTTGCAACAAAGGCAAGGCGTAATATCTGTTGGGTAACTCGGCAAGGAATTCATACCACCCTCAAATTCTCAGAAATGTGCAAAAGTGTGACCGCGCGACCACGCGCCGTACAAGTACGCGCTCGGAATGACGCCTTCAGCCTAAAACCAAGATGTCTGGGGAACGATTTTATTCATCGTCTCCTTGGCCGATCCTCAGGAAATAACGTCTAAGACCGCCCACTTTTAGTGACGTCAACCGTGCTTCACAAATATCGTCCACGGTCACCACACAAAAAACACCTGTGTTGAATGAACAGTGACGGAAGATCCGATCATGAGGCATTGCAACTTCCGCTCTGTCTTAGTTTTTGGAGGGAGGCATGTTGGTAACGCTCTCCCCAGTCGACTAGCGACCCAAGTCACGCGTGGCAGCTATCAGTTTTGTGCCCGGGCAAATCTTCCTATTTTTCTTAAGTCGGCCGACAAAATACCTATGTGATATTATAAAAACATGTATAACAGTGCCTCCAGTGACGAAGAGTGAATATTGAACGGTATTAAATACTATAAACTTTGTGAAAATCCGGAAAATGAAAGACTGTGGAAAACGCACCACGTGGCCGGGGAAGAGGACGCCACACACGTAACTTTTTACACTGAAAGCATTATGTCATTAATTTTACCTAAAATGGGGGGTTTTTATATTGAAAAGGGGTTTTAAGAATGTGAGTAGTGAGTGCGCAGGCTGGGCTATCTTAAAGTATGTAAGTAATAGGAAGTAAGTAATAGGAAGTAAGTATAGGAAGTAAGCTGTAATAGTTGCACAACTTTTAAAACATGTAAAAACCTATTTTGGAGAAAACTTATAAATTCAATACTTTTGATTAATAAACAAAAAATAATTTCTCTTCCAAGAAAAAATTGAGAGTTAAATTCTTTCAAAAACCTTATTTTCTTTATGTACTGTCAAGTTCGTCGAACAAATTGGGTTCGTCCCCACTATGCGATCCGGCCAGAGCGAAGATTAAAGGTAAGTGGAAGTTTCAATATGATTGATAAAAAATATCTTAAAGTATGTAAGTTACAATTGGTGCCGTGACCAGGATGTAATATAACAAAAAAGGTTGTATTGCACCGACCTACATTTGACAGTACATTGAACGAAGTACGGTTGCGAAAGCAAAATTCTATTGACGTAAACTTACGTAATTATGATAGAAGGTTGATTTTGTATATGTTAAAATATCAGTTTTGAAAAGAGAGTAATCATTGGCAGTTGTTACGTAAGAAAAAATAGATCAAGTAAAAATGTCTGAGAATACAGAAAAAAGTAGTGTAATAGATTCAGTTATGAGTGAAAGTGACCTTGAGTCGCAATCGCTGGATGAAAGTGGTATGCTGACGGGGGGGCCGAGCACTGTTACAGAAACAGCTGTCGGCAGTAATGTAATCGTTCACTCCACTCCGATTGCGGCTCAAACACACCTAAGCGAAACAGATGTTGATTCTGGGATTCAGTTGACCCCAGTTTCAACCAATAAAAGTAAACAAGCCGATGAAATGGATATATTGAGTTTTTTACGAAAGATGGACTGTAAATTTGAAAAGATGGACTGTAAATTAGATCAATTAACTAATGATTTTAATGAACAGAAAATAAAATGCGAACAGCAGAATATTAAAAATATTATTTTTAATGAAATTAAACAACAGAATACTCAGTTGCAGCAGAGTATTAGCGTAAAATTTGATGGTTTAATAAATGATATACAAGAAAAGAATAAATGTCTTGAAAATACTAATGAAATGATAAGAAATAATTTGAATAAAGTAGAACAGAGTAAGAGTAATACAAATGAAAGTTGTGATGGCAATGTTGTATTAGACAAAGAGTTAACCAATAATAATGACAATATCGAAAATAATGAATGTAATACTGAGAATAGTAGTGTATTTGGAGAGTTGGTATCAGAAAGTGATACGGTGAAAATAAATAGTGAGAATACTGATGAGTTTGTGGAATGCGATAATGAAATATTAATGTGTGCTTATGAGTTAGAGAGAGAGTGGAAAGAGAGTTATATTATGGGTATGAAACAGAGGGTAAATTTTTTACGAGGTAGAATGGGGGGTGAAGGAAGACCTTCACGTATATATTGTGTAGACAAGTGTGCTACAAATAATTGTTTTTTGAAGTTTTTTGTTTTTCCTGGAGAAGTCAGGAAAGGTTTAATTGAATTTGTACCCTCTGTCTGTAATACTTTTGAGAGTGTGATTTGGGGTTATGAGGAGAGAGATGTAAACAGAGAATTGTATGTTAATAAAGAAACAGAAGTGTATGATTTGAATAGAGAGTATGATGAATGGAAAGAAAGTTTAGAAATATATTTGAATAATAATGACTATAATGATTTGACAAAAGTAATTAACCCGATAGTGAATTAATTTAATGACGGAGACTTAACAAAAATGCCTAACGTTGACTGGTTTAATGAGTATTTTGGTAAGATGAGTGAAGTTAGTTTGTACGGTTATAATACACAAAACAATAACTGGTGTATTAATGAAATTGAAAAATGTTATATAACACCAAGACTTATCTATGACGATGGAGGTTAGACTATAAAACAGTAAAAGACAGTGATAAACATTATGTTTTATGGTTCTGACATGGCAGCTTTGGACAATGAAGTGCGGAAAAACCTGAACAGTTATTAACTAAAGTTTGTAAATAATTGTAGTGCATTTATTTATGTGTATTGTAGAAGGTCAGCTAAACAATGTATGTATGTAGGTAAGTGATAATAATAATATTAATATTTTGCAATTTAATAAACATCAGAATTAATTTTGAAAAGAGTAATTGACTAATAATTGTAATTGTTTTGATGGTAAGAAATTTTGTACTGTTAATAATTAATTTAATTAAAACAATTTGATATGTTTTAAATATTTTGAGTGATTAGTTAAATGTTAATTAATTAAATTCTTTAAATGAATTCGATTTATTTTACGAGATTTGGAATTTGGTAATAGATGGCTAAATTGTTTGATGTAAACTGATATTTGTGTTAAATGTTTCAGAGGTGAGGTGAAAGTATTGGGGTGTAGGGGGTAGATGTTATGTGTATACTATGTTAAATGGAATGTAAGTATAGAACTTTTACAGTATGAATCATGTATAATAAAAATGTTTACAGGTGTAACTAAGATTTTAATTCAATAGTGAGATTATTTGAAATAATTGTGTTCAATAAAAATGATTATTAAAAAATTTAATAATAACTGAAAAATAATATATACTAATTATTAATAATAAATTTTGAAAATTTTTAGAAAGTCCAAATGATAGAAAGTTATGAATGAGTTAAATGATTATTGATGAAAATATTATAATAGAATGTATATAAAAATTTAATTAGTTAGCTATTAAGTTGCTATTGCGGGGGTGGCCTGTGCTCTCGTAGATAGCGAAATGGGTTGGGGGTAACAGAGAGTGTTACCTCCATCGGAGGCCAAAAGGGCGAAAATGTGCGACACACCTTTTTCGTGTAAACTCAATTTACACACTGATAGACGATCGTGTCGCACATACTAATGATGAATATAACAGACATTGAAATGCAAGTTAGATTTCCCCGACTTTTCGGGCGATTACTGCCTTACCAGCACTAATCATGGATTTGGCTAGCGGCCAGCTATGGTCATATCAAGTCCCTTGACCATAGCTGACTTGAAATTGGTATATATTAGAAATTAAATGGGGGGGTGAATTTTAGGGGAAATCCAGGTACTATGGAACAGCGGCTACCACTCTGTTCGCGGAGGAACAGCAAAGCCAGGCGGTAGACCCGTTTAAGGGCGTTTAATTATATACACGAATATGTTGATATTCAGACGTTTAAATGTAACAGCCGAAGCAAAGACACGGAGAGGTAAAACTACTCCAAAATATGCCGTCTTTGTGAAAGCGAAAGGGCGATACAGTCCTCCATAATTTGCAATAGAGTGTGTGGCTGGGAGGTGTCTCAGATGAGTCACGAAGTTAAAATTTTACAACATAAAAAATTTTGCTAATTCAAATTTTGATCCAATAAAATTGCTTGTGCTCTGTTAAATAACTAGCTGCTCAGACATTCAATATAAGGTGTTCATTGCATGCTTTTAAATGTATTATTTTATTGTTGTACGTTAGATATAGGTATTGATAAAAATATGTGTTTTCATTATGTGTGTATTTTGAACCTAAGTAGATAATTAAGCCGTCTGGCAGGCGGTTAACATAAATTATCAGAATCAGAAAAAGGGGAAACAAGGAGTTGAGAAGTAAGGATAAATAAAAATATATATTTCATGTAATTTGTTCAATTTTGAGATGTGTTTTCATTGTGTTAGGGATATCAGCTGATCAGCAATAACATGTCACTGGTATATTGGTTTATAAATGGTCCAAGAGATTAATGTTTGATGTAATGTCTCAATGTATTACAGATGCTATTTAAAGTAATGAGAAGTAAAGTAATAATTTATACAAGTTAACAAGAGATAGTTTTCGGTGATAAATATTTTATGGGACATATAGATCTGTCCAAGTTGAAGTCAAAGTTGAAGTTGAAATAGTAGAGATGAAAATAATGTAATGTTGTTTTGAGTTAATATATGTTATAGAATTTTGAGAAGTATTGATGTTGACACAGTAGTGGTGGAGAATTTATGTAGAGTTTTGAGTGATATGTTGTTGTTTATAATTGATGTTGTTATTTTGTTGTATTTGAAGTGAGGTACTGAGATTGAGATTTTGGGGATGGCAATTTTGTAGTAGGGGGTAGTGTAATGTGGGAGTCCGCAACATAATGATAAGTTGGGACGGGATTGGGACCGATTTAGTGGGACGGGGCCGCCTTAGGTAGAATCCAGGGGCCAGATAAGGGAAATGAGTTTTGGGGGGGGAACACGTATCCTAAGTACAAAGGGTTAGAGAGTATTTTTTTTATATATATAGAGAGAAGGTGGCGAATTGAGTTTAATGATAAGTTGAGGTTTAGAGAGTATTTCGGTAGATGTTTTGATAGAGATGGGTGTCATGGGAGTTGGAGTTGTTAGTAGTAGAGTCAAGGGGAGAAAGATTATATATGTATACAGATCAAGTAGTAAATTAAATGAGATAAATGTTTAAATCACCCAAAGTAACGTAGAATAAGATTGTCAAATAAAGAAAGAGATTTATAACAAGAATATAAAATTTTATTTTGAAACCAGTGACAAAATTTTGATAGAATTTGAAAATAATGTAAAATTAAGAAGTGTTTATTTTGAATAATTTAAATGTCAATTTGCTTATTATTTATAATAATATTTTGTTTATTTTAAATATTTTATTTTATTATGTTTGGTGTTTCAAGTTAGGATGTTACAGATGTTAAATGTATTTTCAGATAACTTGTACATAACATGTGGGTCAAGGTTGTGGACTTGACCTAGTTTGGATCAGCTGAGAGTGAGGTCATATAAGTTAATAGTATGGAAGTTAATTCAACTTGTGTTTTTTTAATCAATTTAAACCAATTTTTAAATAATTTCTACATGTAAACCTTTTAATGAACTTAAATTTTCTTTGAATTTTAAAATTTTTGGAAAATTTTTTTTTTGAAAAAAAAAAAAAAAAAAAAAAAAAAAAAAAAAAAGAGTATCTTGATTTTTCGCCTGCCAGTTAATGAATATTTTGAGTATTGATTATTTTATTATTTGTGTGCTAACCATGTTTATTTTATTAATTTATTGTATTGAATTGTGCTGTTAGACTTTAGGTAATCACCTGTTAGGCTAAGGATGTTGTGTTTGATTTTAAGAAGTGTTCCATTGGTGTAATTTTTGTTGATAACAAGAAAAGAAAACTAAGGAAGAGAAGTTTTTGATAAAAAATTTAATTTGAATTTTGAATTTTTGTTGATGAAATAGTAAAGGTTAAAGAATTTTTCAACGTATAATATGTAATGTGAGTGTGTGTGAGCCCAGTATCTGCTAAAGGCAGCCCAGCTTGCATACAAGGGGAAACATATCGGTGGAGGATCTGGCATAATCTGAGCCAGGGATTGAGGTTTTTTGGGGGTAGCATGTTAGACGGCGAGGTGTACTGTGGTACTTGTCTGTTCGAGTTTTCGGTGTTGGGATCTCTTACGGAGAGTCCAGTGATCTCGTTCAGATGCGTCCATAGTCGCCAAACCAGGGGGGTCGTGTACCCATGTAGATTAAGAACCAGGGGGTTGTTGGCACCAGTTCCTCACCGGTCCTCTTCGGGGTTTATCAATGAGATTTCTTCTGTTTTGGACAGCAGAATTCTCATTGAGGGGGTATTGTAACATGTCAAAATTGGGTAATTTCATTTATTACTGTTAATGGGTATTTGCATTTTTATTTATTTCATTTTTTCGGGATTTACAAAAATATTGTACAACCGTTATTTCCATTGGAACAGAAACGTGGCAAGACACAGTGTTGAAACAAAGGCAAGGCGCAATATCTGTTGGGTAACTCGGCAAGGAATTCGTACCACCCTCAAATTCTCAGAAATGTGCATAAGTGTGACCGCGAGACCACGCGCCGTACAAGTACGCGCTCGGAATGATGCCTTCAGCCTAAAACCAAGATGTCTGGGGAACGATTTTATTCATCGTCTCCTTGGCCGATCCTCAGGAAATAACGTCTAAGACCGCCCACTTTTAGTGACGTCAACCGTGCTTCACAAATATCGTCCACGGTCACCACACAAAAAACACCTGTGTTGAATGAACAGTGACGGAAGATCCGATCATGAGGCATTGCAACTTCCGCTCTGTCTGAGTTTTTGGAGGGAGGCATGTTGGTAACGCTCTCCCCAGTCGACTAGCGACCCAAGTCACGCGTGGCAGCTATCAGTTTTGTGCCCGGGCAAATCTTCCTATTTTTCTTAAGTCGGCCGACAAAATACCTATGTGATATTATAAAAACATGTATAACAGTGCCTCCAGTGATGAAGAGTGAATATTGAACGGTATTAAATACTATAAACTTTGTGAAAATCCGGAAAATGAAAGACTGTGGAAAACGCACCACGTGGCCGGGGAAGAGGACGCCACACACGTAACTTTTTACACTGAAAGCATTATGTCATTAATTTTACCTAAAATGGGGGGTTTTTATATTGAAAAGGGGTTTTAAGAATGTGAGTAGTGAGTGCGCAGGCTGGGCTATCTTAAAGTATGTAAGTAATAGGAAGTAAGTATAGGAAGTAAGCTGTAATAGTTGCACAACTTTTAAAACATGTAAAAACCTATTTTGGAGAAAACTTATAAATTCAATACTTTTGATTAATAAACAAAAAATAATTTCTCTTCCAAGAAAAAATTGAGAGTTAAATTCTTTCAAAAACCTTATTTTGTTTTATGTACTGTCAAGTTCGTCGAACGAATTGGGTTTGTCCCCACTATGCGATCCGGCCAGAGCGAAGATTAAAGGTAAGTGGAAGTTTCAATATGATTGATAAAAAATATCTTAAAGTATGTAAGTTACAATTTCACCTTTCACTCCAGCAATAGTTTTACTCTGTTTCTCTAGTTTAGTATTTATTTCCACGAATTTCTCACTCACTCCATTAAAATTCTCACTTATACTTTTAAATTGGTTATTCATACTTAATTTACTCATTTCTATTTCACTTCTTATGTTTACAAATTCGTTATTTATTTCTCTTAATTTCTCATCTTGTTTGTTTATTTCAGTTTTCAGCTCTATGTTACATGCATTTATCTCTGACTTGATTTCAATTTTAAACTCATTCAAGCTCGTGTTCAAATTATCGTTATTCTTATCACTATTCTTATTTTGTTGTTCAAACTTATTATTCATCTCTGACTTGATATTATTCATTACTTCCATCATCAACGCTAATTGGTTAAATATATTTATTTCGTTATTTCTACTACCCCCTTCGACCGTTTCATTTACATTCATATATTTATCTGCTTGCAATTCGCATGTTTTATTCTTCGTATTGTTTAAATTAGCAGCCATCCTTACTATATAAAAATTATAGCAGTTAACAAATTCATAATAGGAAATATTTACATTCAATATTTCGCCTATGCTCTCGACATTTTCATGCGTGGTTATCATACTATCTTGCGTAACATTAAACACTGCTCACACGTCTACACTTTTATCTAAATTTGTATTTGCGTCTTTCTCTGCCATTTTTCGACTAAATTGTAATTAATTTACAATGTCCCTGTAAATTCGGGCGCCAACTGAAGTGTTACTCAGTAATTGTTTATTAATTTAATATTATTTTTTATCTGTAAGGTATAATCCAGACATTCGTTTAGTGTACTTAGGCAGAGAACAGTGGGCAAATACAAATAACAATGCGCAAATAAAATAAAATATAACATTATTTATTTTTCTTCGAGAACATAAAAAAGATCATGAACACACTTATTCCGCCTTAAGGCGTAAAATTGATTTCCAATAATTATTACAAAATATGAATACGTATATAAAAGGTTATGCAAACTCAACACTTCTGGTTAGGCCTATATGCATATTTTTCACACACACAATCATACACATTTACATACTTTTTTTATTTTGGTTGAGCTCAACTTTATAATTTATGAAAAAAGCCAGTATTTTAATTATTTTTGAAATGTCTACTTTCCTGTTGATGCGTAGAAGTTCGCCACCTGGGGCGTCTCCTCGTGGCATGCACTGTTTGCTGTTTTATAGTTCTCACTTTCACATTTTTACGGCCAAACTGTCAATTTACTGCAATTAGTCACTATTAGGGATGAATATTTAGCCAAGAACTGTTTGTATTTTGAAATATATATATAAATTCACATTTTCAGATTTACACTTTGTGCGGGCGCCCGCGATTGCTGCTGCAGACAGCAAAAGATGGTAGTCGACTGGCGTTCAGTGTTATAAATTTCGGTTTGGTTCGTCTCTAAGCTGGTTCTCTCCGCTCCCCGCCCTAACGTCTCGTCCTCAGTACTATAACGTTCCATTGGAATAACATCACCTTTTTAACTTCGTCGAGAAATGTTTTTCGTCAACAAATACTTGATGTGTTGGTCACTGGCTATAAATAGATTTTCGTTATAATCTCAAAACCATACATGGTCATGAAAATATTTACTGGCTATCGCGTCACCTCAAAGGGGCCTCATCTTTGCATGTTATAGAATTTATGAAATTACACAATAATATTTAGGTACATTTAGACCCATTACAGCTTTACAGTCAAACTTGGGTACACTATTTTACCCCAGAAAGCAAAAAACACTTTTTCAGCAGGAAAAATTATGGCTTCATTCTTTTGGGATATACGGGGTGTTCTACAGATAAATTTCCTAACAGAGCAGCGCACTTTTTGCACTGATCGGCAAAAATGCTGAGTATTACTCAAATTTACTGAGGGGTCCAATAAAAACAGCCATCCGAAACAAATTGGGAAAAGTCAACATTCTGTCTGTTTTTTACAGAAAAATGCGCGCCCTCATGTGGCCGCTCATACGATGGCTACAATCCGTGAATTAAAGTGGACTATTCGGCAACATCCCCCTATGGTCCAGACCTCGCACCCTCTGACTTCCACTTGTTTGGACCCTTAAAAGAAGCTCTAGAGGGTAAAAAGTTTTGTTCCAATGAAGAAGTCATTGAAGCTGTTCGAGAGTGGGTCCATCAGCAGCCAAAGGAATTTTTTTCTGAAGGAATGTGGAAGCTACCAAAAAGATGGCACCTGTGCATTGTAAAGGAGGGAGACTATGTTGAAAAATAACAGTGTGTAATTTACTTTTTTTTATGTTACTTTTTGAATAAATAATACATTATACTTTAAATTTGAATGCTTCTCATAATTTCACTAATCACAGTAATAACACATAAATAATTTACAATCTATAATTTGTACAAACCTGTACGGTACAAGATTATATCATTAATTTAAGAAGGATAGTCATTTGAACTTCCAAAGATCTCGTAACAACACTTACACAGTAAATTTCTAGCTTTGTACTGCCAAAGTCAATGAGAAACTGCAGCAAATGACTATTTACATAATAGCAATACATGCGTATATCACTGGAAGTGCCACCCAAAGTAGTAGACGATTTACGCTGCCTGGGCTATGATAACAATTTCTTTTTTTACTTTTCTGTTCAAATTCTGGTAGAGTATACAGCTATGTACAACAAAATGCTAAAGGCTGGCAAGGGTATTACAACACTGTCATTTGTAACAAAGTAGAATCCAACAGATGTCCAACGCAAAGATAACACATGAACACTGTATCTGCTAATACTGACAGAGTGCAGTTTTATGTAACACAGTCATGTAAAAGCCCTTATCACCAACTGGCCTATCAAAAGGAATATATTAATAGATGAAAGATGGTTTATATTTGGAGGTATACTAGTATGCTCCACGAGCTGTACAATTCACTTGCTATTTTGAACAAAGTACATTTATTATTACATATATTTTGATATTAGATCATTTTCAATTATAGAAAAAATTGCAAAAATCCTTATTTCTCTACTATTTTATTAATAATACAGTAGAACTTGGCTAATTCGAACTCGCATAATTCGAATTCGTGGATAATTGAACTTTTACCGTGCTCCCTTGAATATCCTATGTAAAACCGTGCAAAAACATTCTCTGTAATTCGAACTTTTTTTGGTTAATATGAAATAAACATTTTGCTCAAACTACAAAAAATCGCTAGCAGTATGGGCTACACCACGTAACAATAGAGACACGACTGGAAACAGACAAGCAGCCATCGCCCTTTGTGAACAGATGCTTGTCCTTTGTGTCAAATTCATGGAATTGGCGCCAGTATCTCGCGATGACACGTGACTTGCTCGTGTAACGGTACCGTTGAAGTATTATCGGTAATTAAATATTAATTGAATATTGATTTTAAGTGTAAAGGTTGATCCAGGACTTCGTTTAGTGTACTTCGGCAGAGAACAATGGGCAAATACAAATAACAAAATGCGTATATCAAGAAAAATATAACATTATTTATTTTCTTTTGACAACATGAAACAGGTCATGAAAACACTTATTCCGCCTTAAGGAGTAAAACTGATTACCAATAACTATTACATCAAAATACGAATACGTACATCAAAGATTACACAAACTCAACACTTCTTATTAGGCCTATATTCATATTCTTCGCTCACACAATCATACACACTTACATACTTTTAGGTTTTGTTGAGCTCAACTTATAAAATTTGGTGAAAAGCCAGTATTTAATTATTGTTGAAATGTCTACTTCCCTTTCATGGTGCGTATGGTTTCATCATACGGGACGTCTCCTGTTGCGTGCACTGTTTTGTTGTTTTCACTTTTATATCTTACGGCCGGAACTGTTAATTTATTCCCAATAGTCACTGATATTAATGAACATTTTATCCCCACACTGTTTTTATTTTTAAATGTATTAACATTCACATTTTTTGATTTGCGTTTTATGCGGGCGAAAACGGTACTCAGCCGGCAGTGAACGAACTGCCCACGTCCGCCGTATTTAGATATTATTTGCCGACTGACTTTCAGTGTTACAATTTTCGTTCGGTGATGTCTCGGAAACCAGTTCATCCCGCTCCCCGCCATACGTCTCGTCCTCAGTACTGGAAAGTTCCTTTGGCTTAGTATCACCTTTTCAATTTGCCACGAACTCATTTTCATCAACAGCATACTAGCGGTGTTAGTCCCTGGCTATAAATAGACTCTCGTTATGCTTCATAACCATATATGGTCATGAAACTCTCACTGACAATCGCCTCACCTTATGGGTACCCCATCTTCACTTGTTAAGTTATTTATAAAATTCAAAAATAATATCTATGCAAATTTTACCCCATTACACCGTCCGCCATTGACCTTTGTTCCATGCCTCGTCAGTCAGCCACCCTCACTGTTGCTTTCAGTTCAGTCTGCCTGCATTCGTGGAAGGGTTAAGTCTTTTTGAGTTTCTACTGTGCGAGCTGTGTCCTGTAGTGAGAGACCGTTCCTTTCTTTATACAGTACTGTATATACAGACTGGTGTGTTTTAGTGATGCTTATTGTGCAGTTTTATTGTGTTGTGTGTTCATCATGGCCCTTTCAAAACCAACACGGATCCAATACAAATCATTGACATTTGCCGAAAAAGTTGCCGTTATTCAGGAAGTGGAAAAGGGACAAAAAAAGAAATCTGAAATTGCTAATGAATTCGGGATACCGCCAAATACACTGTCAACGTATCTAAAAGATAAAGAGAAGATTTTGAATAGTGTGTGTAAAGCCAGCGACAAAGATAGGAAAAGAGCGCGAGGACCAGAAAATCCTGACGTGGATGACTGTAGTGAAGTGGTTTAAGCAAGCAAGGGACAAAACAATTCCAGTCAGTGGACCCCTCGTCAGAGCCAAAGCTGAGGAATTCGCATCTAGCTTAGGGAAAAATGACTTTAAGGCCAGCACTGGTTGGCTCAATGGTTTTAAAGAAAGGAATGGCATGTCTTTCAAAACTGTTTGTGAGGAAAGTGGATCTGTTGACATTGAAACTGCAAATTCATGGAAAGACGATTTGTTGCAAATGATTTCTGATAGAGACGCTAAAGACATTTTTAACGTAGACGAGACGGGCTTATTCTTCAAATGCACCCCCGACAAAACACTTGCTTTTAAAGGAGAAAGTTGCAGTGGTGGCAAACACAGCAAGAAGCGCATAATACTTTTATTCGGAGCAAACATGGATAGCTCGGAAAAACTGCCTTTGCTAATGATAGGGAAGTCAGCCAACACACGTTGTTTCAAAAATGTAAAAACAAAACCAGTTGAATATGAATCAAACAATAAAGCTTGGATGACAGGTGAAATTTTCGAAAGATGGCTTTTGAAAATCAACAGGAAATTTCGGAATCAAAACAGAAGAATTTTCTTGTTTATTGACAACTGTACAGCGCACAACACTATTCCTGTGATGGAAAATGTAATGGTTGTGTTTTTCCCCCCAAACATGACTTCAGTAGTTCAACCTATGGACCAAGGTGTATTCAAAAATTTTGAGCCCTTTTACAGACGGTTTGTGGTCCAAAACATTCGGTCAGGTGCGTATTTGGATGAGCATGAAAATATCAAGAGTAACATCCTTCAAGCTGCCCGCATGTGCAACAGTGCTTGGGACCAAGTTACGCAAAAAACAATTGCTAATTGCTTTCGTAAAGGTGGTTTCTGCCACATTGAAGGTGAAGAGGAGAATAAAGCTGGTAGAGAAGTCATACCCACTGTGGATAACTGGGAAGATGTTGTACATGACGCAGGGATTCGTTACGAAGAGTTTGTAAACATGGATGAAGACTTGGCGGTGTGCAATGAACAGACAGATGAGGAGATTGTGGCTGATGTTATGAACAAAAGAAATAATGGTGCATCTTCAGATGAAGAAGGGGACCAGCTAGAACTTCCAGAGATACCAATTCCACAGGCATCAAATTACATTCAAGACTTGAGACGGTTTGTTGAAGGACAGAAGAACGTAATTGACGCTATTTTCATGCACTTAATAAACTTGAAGAGTTTACTACAACTCAGTGTATTAACTGCAAAATGTAATCAAAAGTTTCTAGCTTTTTTAAAAAACTGTAAATGCTATATTTTGTACTGAAACGTGTTTATACGTTTGTAATACATATGTATAAGGAAATTGTTTAATAAAATAACATATTGCTTTACTGAATTTCGGTTTTTGATTTGATTTTTCTACCCTTATTAAAACTTTCCTAATTCGAATTTTTTACTGGTCCCTTCAGCTTCGAATTAGCCAAGTTCTACTGTATAACAATTGTAGAGCATACAATAAACACTAAAAATTTGAAACATTCGGATCTGGGTTACAGTTCCATTTAGTCTGACACCCTGCTGGATTTTCACAATGTTTTCAAATCTTTGATCACCTTTGTTAGTCCTGAGGTCCAAATTTTGGACATTTCCAAAACTTAACACTAAACTCAGATATTACCGGTAATTAAAATTATCTTTAATTTGATACCCCCCATGGATTTTTGTGATTTTATTAAGATTTTCACCATTTTTTTGGGTCCTGATGTCCAAAAGTTTGAAAGTTTAAAAAATTAACACTATTTCAGATTATGGTTAAAATTCTCTTTAATTTGATATGCCATCAGTGGCAAAGCATCAGGGGAGACAAGGAGACAAGGTAGACACTGTCTCTCCATAAAATAATTAATTTTTATTTATGAATTAAATTGTGTAAGTTACTAAGAAAGGATACGAAACTAACTTAAGAAGTTAAATATCACGTGACATGATGCGAGTATGAGCCATGGAACCTTGCAATTGTGTGGTGAGTGTCCGGGTAGACATTACTTGAAATGTCTTTTTAACAAGGTTGGAGGTGAGGAGGGCTTCGGTGGGCAAAAACGGGGGCGGACCTGCGCACGCAGCACAAAAATGCATCCTGTACATCACATCAGAAGACACGTCTCTCCCACACTAAAGAGCACAGAATTCTCGCCTGGCCACCTATGTTTGTTTCATTGTGCTCGCGTATATATATATATACTTTTTTTTGAGTTTACAAATTATTTTTAATTTTGAAAATAGTGTTATAGACTAAGAAGTGTGTAACTACTTATGTACTAATTATTTAATAATATATTGTTTTAAGTGCCATCCTTTTGAGTGCTTTAAACATATTGTTTACTTGGTTTAAATGAGCAAAATGAATAAAGTTAGTACCAGTTCTACCACAGAAGTATTTGACATAAACTCTGACAACTTTGATTCACTAGAATTTTTGTTAAAATACGAAATCAGTACATTACATTTAGAGTGAAAGGTACTGCTAAAGTTAAAAATATCTCTGGCGTTTTTAGATTTGTCGCAGAAGGATGGAAAAGTTGTCAGAAAATTTCAGAACATTTTGTATAGGTGGCTCTCTGGTTGTAAGCAAAACAAAACTCTGCACTGCTATTATTGTTTGATATTTAATGAAGAGGAACCAAGGGGCCAAAGTTGGAGTACGCGCTATAAAAAATTTTGAAGCTAAAGCTGCTAAACATGCTGGTAGCAAAACTCATATAAAAAATTCTGAGATGTTTCACATACTAGGATGTAACAAAATTGAACATTGTTTGCCCGAAACTCCTAGAATTTAAGCAGTACAGCACAATGAAAATGTGGCATGAAATCGAAGGATAGTAGGCCGTGTGATAGATGTTTGTTATTTAGGGATGAAAGAGTTTAGCTTTTAGGGGTCATAAGGAAAATGAGGAATCTCTTAATAAAGGTAATTATTCAGAAACATAAAATTTATTGGCAGCGGAAGTCTTTTATGAAAGAACATACACAGAGTGATTCAAAATTGCACGGCAATCTCTCGGGAGTTGATTCCATAGCTAAAACTAAGAAAACATGAGACACGGTGTGTAAAACTCATTTACAAGAAAACATGAAACGTTTGTGTAATGCCTGCAGTAATCCGGATTTGTTACCACTAAAAAAGTGAATAACATTTATATTTTTCTAGCAATATTTTCTAATTAAGATTCATAAAGGACGCCAATAACAATACGATAGCTTTTCCTTGATATTTAGGCCAAATTATATAACAAAATGCGTGTGTTTCAGACAGTCACTTAGCTATTATCTGATAGAGGTAGCATTAACTCTATTTACCATAGTTTTACTGGTTCATTAAGAATGTCACCAATCTTAGTAAGAGGTTGCTTTTGGCTAGTATTTTTATGTGTACACAAATTATTTTGTCACGCTTCGCTACCGCCACTGTATGCCATATAGGCTTTTGCGCTTTCTTTCACAATTTTGACCCCCCCCCCATTTTTCTAGGGATAAATCTCAGAAACAAGAGAGTTCTGTAGAATAACAAGCATGTCACGTTTAATCAGTTGATGCATTTAAAAGTTATCATAACATGTAGGCCAAACAGACAGATAAGTCACAACTGAGAACTAGCTTCACTCATTCAGTAGTGTAAAATCATACAATATTACTAACAATTACTACACATTGAAAAGCGACTAAAAACAAAATAACAATTTTGCATTACTCAAGCCTGTCACTTCAGTTCAGTCTGTTTTTTCTCTACAATCCTAGTAGCAGTTATTGTATTCATCATCATCATCACGGGCGTTAAAAACCAGGTCAGGTCCTGGCCTGCTAAAGGAGACCTTGCCAGTGATCTCTGTCCACTGCAGCCATCTTTTAATATCTGGCCTTTATGCATTTTGCTGCACCCCATCTTGCCATCTCAGTTTTGGCCTTCCTACTTCTTCCTACTACTTCTCTTTTGCTACTTGACTTCAACAAGAAGATTTACTTTTTCATGGACAGTGGGATCCATTCTAACAATGTAACCAGTCCATCTACTCATTCCATCATTAGCTTTTGGACTGTTATCATGTTTTGTAATAACCTAAATAACTCTTCATAGCATTTTTGTTCCCAATACTTCCTTTCTTTCTTGGCCTATATAGTCTTCTTAATATTTTTGTCTTAAATGCATCCAGAATTCATTCTTCTGAAGTGTGCAGTAGCAATGGGCCATTTAATGGTTTTTAAAAGAGACTGTTTGTTATCCTTGATATCCATTTGGAGCAAACTTTTCATTGTAACTGAAGTAGATCCTGTTAGCAAGGAAAATGTTTCTTTACATTTCCTTTCCAAACCATTGTCATTGGTTACAAGTGAGCTTAGACAAGTAAGTGCTTTTACTATTTCTAAATTTATAATCACCATAAAAAAAAATCTCTGCTCAACAGTCCATAAAGGACCAAGGCATACCGGGTGGCTTTTGTGTTTAGTGTGAAGATTGTATGTCTAGTACAACGCATCGCCAGCCGCTAATTGCGGTATCTGCAGCCAGGAGGTGCTGATGTTATCCCAGTTAGCTACTCAGTTCTGCCTCACGACGCTCAGTGCACACCGCACGGACCCTCTGCAAGGAATTAAAAACCCGGGACCACGAGCACATCAATTCCCCGTGCTAGCCACTAGAACACCTGGAGGCTCTTATAACCACTGTAACTCTGAATAATAGATGAAACTCTGAGAAGTAAAACTTGAAGGGACATAATATGAAACCAGAATGTAAAAGGTAGAATTAGTAATGACACCAATAATTATTAATGAAGCGGAAACAACTACAATAATGTGGACATCAAGTGTGAATGGAACCATATACATACATGACCTAAAAGTAAATGGATGAAGACCAAGGAGTTGATGTCGAATGAGAAGATAACATCAAAGATCTACCAAATAGGAGAGGGAAGAATCCCATGGACGGAAGTGAGACAGATGGCAAGACAAACGTATTGTGACGGGAGCAAGGCATTACGTCTGCTCTCCAGTACCAGCGGCATGTGACACCTGACGAACACACAGCGAACCAATCAGGGATCAGCAGACGAGACGTGACACCTGACGTGCTCGGAGCGAGCAAATCAGCGATCCTGGTCAGGGCATAAAAAGAGTCCCGCTAGAAAATTTTGACGCACTTCGCCACAGCACTCCATCGCCACGACGCACTTCATCGCCACACCATCGGACGCACTTCATCTCCTCTCCTCTCTCGAATAACATCGACGCGGAGTCAGCCGGAAAGGACAGCCGAAGAACAGAACTGACATTCTTGCGTCTTCGCCCTGTACCGCACCAGCGATGGACTTCGCTGGGTCGGCAGCGGACTCGACGCAACTGATGCCGAAAGAAGAGGAGGACTACAGTACGCCACGAACAGCGGGCGCAGCCGCCGAACATCTCAGCGCGGCTCCGGCGGTACAAACAGCACAGCGTTTTCGCCAACCCTATTTTTAGGGTCACCAAAATAATGAAGAGATGTACGATTGGCGCCATTTGTCATGCGACAAGCCTTTTGTCCGGTGACAGTATACAACAGATGGTTACGGGACCCAACACTATAAGGCATAATTGGGAAAGAGAAAGGAGAAGAACATCTATAAAACTTGTTTGCTGGCCATATCCATTCCTTCAAACCTTCAATTCTGATACAAACAGATATTCTCTTTTCTCTTCGTTTACTTTTAAGGGAAGGCTTAGTTTCCTCATAACAAAAACTTGGACAAGAAGTTTTCTTGTAAGTGATGGAATGAATTGCCCAAGATTTTCTTGTAGCGTGTTACCCTTTCTGGTCTGCTCCTCTCTCAACATAAAGAATAACCAATACATTTAATTTCTTTCTCAATATTTTTTTTAAAGAATCAAGAACACATGTTAAACTTTTGTCCCACATACTACTGAAAGAATCAATATTCGTTCCAGAAGTATACTGATGGATGTGTATGCCCTACTGGGGTAAAGACTAAAAAATACTATTGTGACGTATTATATTTAGTACAGTAAAGCTAATACTTACGGAACAGAACCTGTGAAGTTGATGCCGGCAAGATATGGCGACGATGTGATGGCATCACCAAACACTGGTCCATCCGCTGGTATAAAGTTCACAACACCTGGTGGAACACCTGCTTCAGTCATTACTTTGTAGATTACATAATTAGAAAGAAGAGCCGTATCAGAAGGCTTCCAGAGAGTTGTACATCCCTATATAAGAAAAATATTTTATACACTCTAAGTTCAATCACTGAATTTATAAAATAAGTGTAACACTGATTTAATAAATATGTTAATAGTTTCATCAAAAGAAATGAAAAAAGGTTTTCACCTATTCAGGCTGGAGATTACGATAAGCATTACCAAAACAATAATATGTGGTAATCAATAAAAAAGAAGATTATCAGACAACACTTTGTTAACACTTGAGCACTTTGGTAATAACTGAGAAAGTTCATAACACGTCTGATGGTCAAATGTTATTATTAACTTTGTCTAACTAATAGGATGAACACTAATATATTTCATTTTTTGTTTTGTTTTATCATCTGCTTTAAAATAAACTATAAACATTAATATTGAAGTTTTTTACTTATTTTGCAAGTCAATAAAACTACTGTATTTTATACTAAATTTACATTCAAAATATAAATGTTTTGCCACGAATAGCCAATTAAAGAGAAATACTAAACATGATTTCAGTAATAAATACATGTGTATATAAATTATGTTGTTTAGTTTATAATACAAAACCAGCTATATGAAAATGACATGGTTACCAAATGTCATTCAGAGCATAAACACATTTGGAAATCATTCACAAATCATTAACAGTTGTTTTATCTTAAATTACTTTAATACATTAGAGCCAAAACATTGTTTAAAAAATTTTAGCAACTATACTACAAGGAGTTAAAAATATTATGCTTAACGAAGTTCATATGACACAATGTCCTTTAATAGAGGACAAGCTTCCTCAAGCTTCCAATAATTGCCTTTACACCTCCAAAAGGTTTAAGGAGCTTCTTTAACACTTTGATGCCAGGCCCTTAACATAGTGGTCCTTTGCCCATGCCGGGCCATTTTTGCCTATATTTAAAATGCTGTAGCTTCTAAACTATATGGCAGAAATATATGCTAACTATGTTTTTATGAAGATCTAAGTGTTTTCTTTAAAATGGTGTATACTATATGTAATTGTGTTGGTTATTTTAAGTAAATTGCTTTTCAAAAAAGTGATGTTTTGGAAGAAAAAAATTGGTCAAACACATGGTGTTACTAGAAACTCGCAAATTTTATTTTTATTTGTTAGAAATGGATTAAACAATACATTACATGATGTTTATAACATATATTGGTCTGTAAAGGTGTACTTTTGTAATTTTTTTTACAAGAAACGCTTGTCCGACATTTTGATATGCAAGTGGTGTTTAGCCAACTAACGTAACAGTTTGCCGCACGCTGTTTCATGTTAACTGTACCAACGAAAGTGAACGCATATGCGATCTAGCAGATTATTTGGGTACTACAAAACCTGACATCATTTCAAAACAGCTCCAAGTACGTCTTTATACATATGGAATCATGCAAAACACATTGCAACTTCAGGACGTCAATTGACGTCCCTTGGCATTCTCAGAAGTTTTCAAAGGACGTCGATTGACATCCATCGGCGTCAAAGTGTTAAGGGTTTACTGATTTAACCTTTTCAATTATTCTGTCTAGTACTAATGTCTGACAAATCCTGTCTGTGTAGAGATGAAGTCTTACAGCAGTGAAAAATCAAAATTTAAGGACTCAATTACCACACTGATGACTGACAAACTGATCAAGGACGTAACTGCAGAAAACTGTTTATATTTCATGGGAATAACAACAGCAGACTCAGATATGTATCACATGCCTTAACTATAAAAGAATACAAGAGTACCTACTTCTATGATAGTAAGGGAACCAGACCTATCATAATTCTTAATCTGCCTAACAAAGAAACATTCAAAAAAGAGAGAAACAGAAAAAATATAAATGTTTTGCCACAAATAGAATATGATGTCAGTCTCTCTCTCTCTCTCTGTTCTCTCACCCACTCACTCGTTCAATCAGTCTCTGATTATAATGGAAATACCCACTCAAACCCACCATTAATGCTGGAGCGTATGCTAAGTTTCCACCAATGGCAGTGAAATTAAATGGCGAAATAGCTGCAACAAACCCCTCTAAACCTCGATACCTCATTGAGTTTAATGTTACAGATGAGTTCTCACTAATCGGCTCATACTTAGCCAGCTCCTTGGCAAAATACGCATTTAACCTATAACCAGAATAAAATATATTGTTACATTCATACTAACAATTTGACCTGTTAATTTAATAATACAATTAACTGACATGTACGTACTGTGGAACAGTTTTTTGTGAGTATTCACACTTTCATACACAGCTTGTCACATAACTGTAATATAAATAGTTAACATTTTCAGGAACAGTAAACATAATGTAAGAAGACACACAAATGCAGATTATTAATTAAGCGGTGTCTCTTTTTCTCCCTTCTGATACAATCACACATCTACATGTCATTTGTAACCTTAATTCTGACTACAAAGTCTACAGTCACAGTAGAGATATGGTATTTATTTCACCCTTGGTATAGAAAATCTATACGAGGTGTGGCTAGAAAAAACTGGACTGTTTTTTTACGACGGAACGGCAAGAGTGTCACAGACGACTGTTGCGTGGCAGTGTCACATGTTACCCCCTCCACCGTCTACTCGAGTTTCAACGCAGTGCATCGCTTAGTTCGGCCGTAGCCTTCATTAGAAATGGTTCGTGCAGTTACGCTTTGCCAAAAAAATGCTAAGTGTTCACAAGGAGCAGCGTGTTAATGTGAAATTCCTTTTCAAACTTGGGAAATCCGCAACAGAAACTTATTTAATGTTGCAACAAGTGTACGGTGATGAGTGTTTGTCGCGTACACAAGTTTTCGCGGCAAACTTGAAAGCACGGATGAGCAAATCAAAATTTAAAGCAATGATGATTGTTTTTTTCGACTTCAGAGGGATTGTGCACGTTGATTGGGTACCCAAAGGTCAGACAGTCAACCAACAATACTACAAAAGTGTCCTGACTACTCTACGTGAGCACGTATGGAAGAAACGACATGATTTGTGGAAAAACCAGACATGCCTTCTTCACCAGGACAATGCCCCGGCCCATAAGGCAGTGTCTGTCAAGATGTTTTCGCCCAAACATGGAATCACTGTCTTGGAACACCCAACCTATTCACCTGATCTCGCCCCGAGTGACTTCTTTTTATTTCCTAAAGTCAAGTCAGCTCTCAAAGGAACCAGATTTGAAACTGTAGATGCAGTAAAAGCAAAGGCGGCGGAGGTCATGAAAGGGCTTTCAGAAGATGACCTGAAGCACTGCTTTGAACAGTGGAAAATTCGTATGGAACGGTGTAGGGATCAAAAAGGGGAGTACACTGAAGGTGATAAAATCAAAATTGTAAAAGATGATACATAAAAAGTTTTAAAACACCAATCCGGTTTTTTTCTAGCCACACCTCGTATAAGCAGAAGACCTCAGTGTCTGAATCACAACTCTCCACTCAGTCAGAGTGAATATGCTTGTTTACCCTGCCAAAACATTTGTACCAAACAAAAAAATACAGAATGCGATAACATTATACAGTACTTTATACTCTTTAAATTTGTCTCCTTTTTAATTGCCCCATCTGTGCTATTTTTTTTTCTTAGAATGTTCCAATATCTATGTATCATACATGATAAACTTCTTTGTTTTGGTATTTTGAGAAACAGAGATAGGATCAAGTTACTGAAAATGTACATTTGGAGGGAAACAAAAGGAATAAAATGGATGGATAAAATAAAAGATGAAGAGGGTGCTCAAAGCAATTGAGGAAGGTAAAATGGTCCTGAGGGTATAAAAAAAAGCTCAAAGCTTCCTCCCCATAAGCCGTCCGAAGCATTGCGACAGTTTCTGCTGCTGATTTCCCTAACAGGAAACAGAACCTGATGTTAGCACGTTGGTATTTAATGTCTGCCATTGACAAATCGCCGAAAACGTGAAACAGCGCTTACAAAAAATAGTCACACTGACCGCGCTAATGTTTCCACAACAATGCCGCTAGGGCAACTGATATAAAATGGTGTCTAGTGAAGGCACCTAGCGGGAAAAGTCGGAACTAGCATTCTACCAACTGCCAGAGAAAAATTCTCGTTACTTTTGGGTCCCCCCTCGTATATGTTAGAGGTTAAGAGCAAAACCAGTGCTTCTTAATGCAAACCAGCAGAGCTAAGGGGGACCAGATCAGTTAGGGCTATGGTATTATACTAGGCCACTATTTGATATTTTGATTTGATGTTTCAGTGTCTGGTGATGCTGTGGCGGCGGTCCTGTGCTGGCATGCGCGTCAGAGCATGGGTGTCAAGTGCCTGTCTGGCCTTGCGGTGTTGGGATCTCGAGAGAGAAGTCCAGCAAGGTCATTCAGGTGCGGTCACAGTTACTAGACCAGGGGGTAAGTTAACTATGATTTTGTAATAAAACATAAAGGGGGTTGTGGCGACATATCCTGACTGATCCCTTTAGGAAGTATGAGAGTCTCAATGAGAGTTTTTATGCTTTGGCATAAAACCTCTCATTGAGGGGGTATTGTAACGGGACAATTCAGCCCACCTAATATTTTGGGAAACATAAACATACATATATAATAAGGGTAAATTTTATTGGAAATATAAAAGTATAAATAATAATTGTAAAATATTATTCACAAATTATAATGACGGAATATGAAATGAGTGAAACAGTGTCAAGGTCAACATCAGGACGCGAAGAAAAACAGTTACATTTAGCCAAACAAACTTTGACGTATGTAATCAAGTCACGCCACATGACGTCAAAAGACTAGCCCAATTACATCACTTTGGAATTTAGGTGTGTCGGCGCCAGCAGTCTGTCAACGCTTGGTTTATAAAGGCAGTCATCAAATAACATCTAACGATGACGGACGCGAGCCGTTCGCGCGCCCGCCGGCGAAACAGTTCAGTCGCCCGCACGTATAAAATGTAAAAATGTGAATTCACAAAGTTAAATATTGATTAGATTGGAGTAACTGTTATTTTGTTTAAAAGAAAAAAAAAACAGTGAAAGAAAGTGAAATGTAAGGAGTAAACGGGAGTGCGTGGTATAAGGGGAGTCGTTTGGAGGATGGTCAGATAAGTAACAGACAAATATAAATAAAATCCAAATTATATAAATAATAAAAATGGTCATCTAAATTATATACATGTATATATACATAAAGAAATATGAGCTCAAAAAGGGGAATCAAAAATAAAAAGAATGTACCGTGTGAAACTGCGTGAGTGTGTGTGTGTGTGTGGATGTACCTAATTAATATCTAAGAAGTGCTGGTTTGTGGGTTCATTGTTGATGATTTTGATAAATGATTTAATTGTCAATTCTATTTGTGTTTATAATATAAAAGGCAAAAAATTATTAATCATGTTAGATTGATGGTTCATGAATGAACAAATAATGTTTTCTTTGTGTTTTAGGGGAAAGTTTAATGTATGATTGTTGATGAAAGTAATAAAAGGTAATAGCATTTGTAACCTAATAATTAATTCATTTACTAAAATAATCCTATTCTGTCTTCCGAATATGCCTAGAAAGGACCTCGGCTTAACTTTGGGTAAGTACTTGGCACAGTTGGCAATAACTAAAGATGGCGACTCGAAGTAGTCGCAAAACATGGATGATTATTAGTAAATAATGTAAAGTAAAATTGTAAATAGTCAAATAACTTTACAATTGATGCCCGAACTAAGGACGAATTTATTATTTGTAAGTAAGTAAATAACTTTACACATTACAGTGTAAGCATGAGCACTATTCAGATTTGATTTTGGTACATACGATCCCACATCATAGATGAACAAAATGTCAAAATAAAACATAGACTAGACAAGAAATTGTGGCTTAAATTAATGTCATTCAACATGATGTCAGTGGGAAACAATAGTACGCCACAATTATACTTTTCTAATTATAGTGACAGTTTTATTAAATAATTGTCATCGTCACTTCACAGTGTATGCTTATAGCCTGTTCCATTTTCACTGCACCCATCTCTTCCAGGGCCTACCCACAGACCTTCTGCCAACTGGTTTGTAATCTACAGCGTGCTTTACTAGCCTCTGGTGGTCCATTCTGTAGACGTGCTCCATCCACTGCTGCTTTTGTTCTTCTATCTTATCATTGATGGAGAATATACCCTGTTCAGCCCTTATATGTTCATTATGGATTCAATCCCTTAGACGATAACTACTCACATGTCTAAAAAAATTCATTTCAGCAGTTTGTATATGCTGCTTTTCTTTCCCAGTTATCGTCCATGTTTCACTAGCATATGTAAGAACAGGTATCGCCATTACTTTATAGAACTTCATTTTAGTATCAGTTCTTGTTTTGTTTCTTAGTGTTCGTTGTACTGTACCACACATCAGATACTTATTTACTTTTTATTTTCATTAAATAATAAAGTACGATTTTATTACTTCAGCACTTTTATGTTTATGATTTAGCATCACTGACCAACATTTTTTTTGTTAGATAAAATGATAACACAATAATGGTTCATGATATAATTCTAGTTGCAAAGAATAATAGAGTAGAGTTAGAAGGATTGAACAAATATGGGATGAAGATAAATATAGGGAAAACAAAAGTTATGAGAAAAACAACAAGAATGTGGCAGTCATGGCAAAGGAGGGGAAAATACACCTAGTTAAGAAGTATGGACGTTCAGAGAGTATGCTAACAGAATAACGGAAAATCAAAATGGCGATTAAAACATGAATTTCCATGGCTAAAGAAGCCTTTAATAAGAAGAAGAACCTTCTGTGCAGCAGTAGGAGGTCTGGAAACGAGGAAGAAATTATTGAAATGCTACATGTGGAGTATTTACATATCCATAGAAATGGGGACTATAGAGAAGAGAGAGAGGTTTACAACTGAGACTTTTGAGATGGGGGAATTGAAAAAATATAAAGCATAAAATGGAGTGTCAGAATGAGAAATGAGATGGTTCTGAACAGAATAAAAGAATATAAAACATTTTTAGATAGAGTCCTGAAGACTATAAGTGTCCGAGTATGACATATCATAAATGAAAAGGAAATGACTGTTCTTGAGAGTACAGTAGAAGGGCAAAGGAGAATAAATAGGAAGGGAGAGTTTAGTGACAATAGACACTGTTAGGAGAGGAAGTTACAACTAAACACAACTGACTAGACACTATAACACAACTACAGTTACACAATAACAGCTGAGACCAACAGTAGTGCAATTATGAGTCCTTCCAATTGCAGAACACCAGATGATAATGTTGATTAATTAATATGTTCTTTTGTTTCGATAATTTTACATCAGTTTGAATGATAATGAGGTAAACTCAGTCTTGAGAGGAGGCATAGATCCATTAAAAAACCTGTTAATGTGCACATTAAGCTGTATTCTTTAGTATAAGCATAATGTGACCAACATTTTGTGATTGGCCACTCTGCAACTGACACTTTGTTGTTTGTAGATGATCAGGCTATGCTGTTGGACTCGGAAAACAGGTTGCAGATGGGTATACATTTGTTAAATTGAATCTGCAAAGACTGTATATTACAAATATCCACACTTAAGACCAAGGTGATGGCTTTTCATGGAACGGATCCTGTACAGGCAACAATTGTTATAGATGGTACTGTTCTGGAATAAGTCAGCAATTTTGAATACCTGGGCTACAGTGTGTCTTATAATACAAGCAACGATGTGAATAAATTGCATAAGTTCAACCTTATGTGCGGGACCATGGCCCTTCCACACTTCTTTATGAGTCTGAGAATTGGGTTTAACGAAAGGCCAGGCCAGTCATATCCAAGCAGCTACCCAAGTGCCTGAGATTTCTCAAGCACGTGGCAGGGTATATTCTCCATGATCATAGAAGAAACACAGATATATGGCAGGAACTGAATATTATGAGTATACAGGATTGCCCAGTATCAGCTGAATTGGTGGGAACATCTTTGCCAAATGGATGACTGCCGCATCCCCAAACAACTATGAAACTATCAGCCGAAGGGATGGACAAGTGTGGGACGTTCGAGGAAGCGCTGGAGTGATCAGGTCTAGAGTTTGTTTGTTTGAAATCGGAACAAACCATCCTTGCATTAATCCTTGCAGATGATGATGATGATGAAGATAATGTGACTAAGTCAGTCACTCAGCTGTTTCACCTCCCTTACCTACCAATCATATGTGATGTACTTCACTTCTAACACAGTTAACGTTTCTGATCTCTTCTAAAATCTAATGTTCAATCGGTAGGAAAGGGAGATTACTGATGAGGGGGGTTACCCCCCCTATGGGTTCATCACCAATGAGATACATTACCAACTTGCTTGTGGTAATGACATTCACAGTAGGTTCTAATTAGTGAATCCTCTACTACCGTCAATACCTCTCCTCCTGCTTATCACAGTAATATACCATAACAGAAAAATTCTTATGTGTAATTCACCCCCTCCCATCACGAAATTGAGGTCAGTAACCCTCCTCCCAATACAAAAATCCTGACTATGCCTCTGAAGTCAATACATGTTTTTGTCCCAGCAGGGAAGTTTTTTATCTGTTTCTTTTACAAGTTAACAGGCTCTAACAGGCTCTCCAAACCAAACAAAATCATAGTATGTTGGTAATGAAATATGCTAAAAATTATATTACATAAAAATACTATTTTTATAAATTTACAGTCTCAATATACTGTATATCATATAATGACAATGGGAAACTTCTAAAAGTTATTATCACACATTAAAATAATTCAAATCCACAAATAAAAACTTGCACAGAATAGAGCATGAACACAATACAATATGAACTCTTATATGGATTTATTTAGCTTTGTATCTCCTTGTATGTTGTATTACTAACAACTGGCAAACATTACAAGTTCTTGTGATTGCATTGACACACGCGCGCGCGCGCGCACACACACACACACACACACACACACCTGTTGACGACATGACAAGTCTCTTCTATATTTACACTGGGAGCACAGGTGCCAAAAAATTAAAAACACGTTCTGTTTTATTACATTTATCATACACAATGTTAATGAACTTTGAATAACAATAATAATAATAATAATAATCTGTTTCTGTATTTGAAAATCATTCTTTAATTCTAGCTACTGATCAAGTAATATCTGTTTCTATAAAGAAAAAAGGAAAAATAAGACGTAAAAACCTGGTACATTTTAAACAAGTTAAATGAATATTATTATTGTGCCAAAGGTAAAAACTGAATCAACTACAAGAACAGCTGATCTAAGTCAAACAACGTGTATTCACATAAAACAGTAAAAAGAAGTTACTGGTTAAAAATAACAAAAAATTTAGCCAAGATATGAGCATCTGATTCAAAAAGCAATTCACTGACAGCTTAAAAAAATATTATTTAGAGAAAATTTTACTCTCATGTACCATACCTGTCTTGCATCTGACAATACAGTACCACTGTATTGTCAACATACATCTGAGAATGTATGAAATATTTGACGACTATACAAACAAATTAAAATAAGATGTTGCTTGTGCTATAAAACTGCATATTTACAATCACTGTTTTTCTAGTATTATTTATAAATTATTAAGACAGAAACTTTACTTTTTGTCAAGTTTAACAACATATTTGACAAAAGATTAGTGTGATAGTTTCTGGCTGTCAGTTAATGTGGGATTGGTATAAAGTAAGATGAATATTATTACGCGGCATGATTTGTAACTTTTTCTTACAATGTGTTATGAAAATAACGCATGTTTCACTGAATGAAGTTAGAAAAAAACTGGTTTTGACTATGCCAATATATCTTAATAGAATTTACTTCAACCTAGAAAAATTTTTGATGCGTGTACTCATTTTTAAATGTTTAGAGTAATCTTAGTCTAGTTACTGTTACTGTGTTATTTAAAATTTAATTTAAAAAATACTGTTATACTTTTCGGGTTATTTAAGAAGGTTATCTAACAGTTTACAAATTACTTGCTTTACAAAGGATGACAAAGAATGAAGTACCAAAATAACTAAGAGAATATCATGTGAAATATAAAAAAGTACCAAAACTATGTCAGACATATAAAAAACAGATTTGGTTTTAACAATATTGTTTTTGTTTTCTGCCAGACTGTAGTAAAACTATTATCAATGCTAGATCAAGAAGAGCCTTCCACTGAGAAATATGTATGTGTGTATACATTAGTTTGTTTTTGTTTTCATGGTATTCATGATTTATGGTGTCTTGTGACTGACTATTTGGCAGTCTATAAAGAAACAAAACCTTTCTAAAACTGATTTTCTGTAGACCATGAAACAATATTAGACTGAAAACTTAATTATCAGGTACTTACTTGTAGGGGCAATATCATTGTTCTCTTTGTTAAAAAAAAAAAAATACAGAAAAATGCTATAACATCATTGTACACAATAGAGCAGTACAGCTGGTGGCTCACACATAAACAATTTTTCAGAATTTAAAATGGCCGACAATGTTGAAGTTAGCTTTTTAAATTCTACAGTTATGAAAATTCTGAATTTACCTGAAGAAATCAATCAGTTCTGCAGCAGCATCAATTTCTGCCTGTATTACAGTCTTTGCTTGGCCAAGCATTGTTGTTGCATTCAGTAACATGCGGTATTTGTCCGCCATTAAATCTGCAGCTTTGAGCCATACTGAAATTTTATCGGCAAGAGGAACGGCATCCCATTTTTTCTGAGTTTCTACTGCACACTCAATTGCTTTTTCAACTAAGTCCTACAACATACAAGTAAATACATATATTTTCACACATCAAATACAGAAATAAATACAGTACCAGACTTCCAAAAAAATGTGTACTCTCTCTCTCTCTCTCTCTCTCTCTCTCACACACACACACACACACACACACACACACACACACACACACACACACACCTGGTACAATTAGTTTCCTTGATATATTAATACCATTTAAATGTACTGTCAGTGTGTATTATCTTCCTTAAGACATGGTCTAACCACTACAGTGTATATTCATTATAGCTGCACCAACCTACTGCCTGGTGAACTACTTAAGGCAGCTTAATGCTCAAATTACCAATGAACACCAATATCCAACCCTTACCCATACAAGTTTTGAATTTTGGAGTGAACTTGTCTGATGCCATTGCAATGATTGGAGTATGAAGGTAAACACAAATTTCATCCCCAGTTGTAACAGAATGAAGGAAATAATCTCCAGCTTCTACATAACTTGTAAGAAATATAAGGATGCAACTCATCTGCTTTTTCTTGTGCTCATTTGTTAACTTTTTAGGCAACCAATGTGCAGTGGCGTATCTAGAAGTTGGTTTGGGGGGGGGGGTCCAGTCAAATCGGCTTCATTCATACAAAAGAAAAAAACGAGTTAAGACTAATCAACAATACTATCTTTAAAGTGGTTGAAAACATGTGATAACATTCAGAAATCAATCCCATCATGCAAAAACAAACCGCAGTACTTCTGTAAGTATGCCTCCACAAGAAATGAGTTTTAGCATATGCAGTAACATGAAATGGGCTGTCACAGCAGGAAGTTACCATACATAACTCCAGTGGTGGCCCATGCTTAGGTTGCACGTTGCACAACCCCCACTAAATCCCGAATTGTATTTTAAATAATTATAGAATTAATTAATAATAGTGTTTTTTAAGCTAAATCATCGTAATTAATCATTTGCTGATTGAAAAGTGCAGAGCAATACTAAAGACTGTATACGCTCTTTCCGCGGTGTATTCACCAACTGTGACGCGCTTTATATATGGGGAAATACAATAGAGTAGTGCTCTCACTGGCTAGACTCGGGTGTTTCCTATTACAACCCATGGGACTGCACACTCTGCCTGTATATCACGGCACCACCAGTCTGTTTGTAGGTTAATAACACATGGTGCGCCAGATTGGAATTTGTAAGATTATGTTATGTTACCTGAGTTAGTGTCGGTTAAATTTTTTGTGAAGTTCGTTGTTAGTGTCAATCCAATTCATTGTTAAATGTAAATAATAGTACATATGTGACGATTTAATTGATAATAAAATATTTAATAATAAAAAAAAATTAAAAAGCAATTAAGTATTTTTAAATCGCATAATTAAACCTAATACCCCTGTACTAACCCAGAATAAGTATGAGATTTAAATGGCCAAATCTAACTAAACAAGTAATAAAAATCGTATTGTAAAAGGCTAATAATATCACAGTTAACCCTTTAGTAAATCATCATGCGTTGACCTGTTTAATTCCAGACACAACGTGCTTAGCGAACCGTCTGTAACTTAGAAATGTCTGAAAATCGTAATGTAAGTAATTAATAATTTGAAGGCACGAGTAGTAGTTAAAATAATTCCTGTAAATTAAATAAGTATAAATAATTTGTTTCATCTTGTTATAATAATGTCTATTTAAATAAAAGTTGGAACTATATTATCGCGGAGTACTCGCTCCGCTTCGTTGTAATGTACCAGTCGTATCAAGTTAAGAGTTACTATGCCGCCATCAGACAGTACACACCTCCGAGCGAGAGCTCTTCAGAAATGTGTTAATTAAACTTAAATATAACGGTTAGCTACCACTACAAAACGTGGGGAGCTAGTATTTTTAAATATATAAGATGTAGAAAAGTTTGTTTAAGAAATGTAATAATTTAAAAAAAAATTAACAACACGTAAAGAAGGTGACGTCTCTACTTAAGATGTAAACTCTAGTACAACTCTACATGTGAATATATGACCTGCACAAACTGCACATATGGACGTCTACAACCCATACTACGCTGACCAGGACCGACGTGGATCAACCCAACTTTAACCAGCATTACTTCAATCTCCTCACTGATACAGCTGTAAAATATATTCGCCACAGACACGACCCAGATGAGTACGCCGACTACCCGAATTCCGAAGAGTCACACCCCAGGACGAGGACAGCAAAGCTTATTTTAAAGGTGACTCGATAGCTTGGCTATCGAGAATTAATTACATCTGAGACATAACTTTATAGATGAAAGAGACTTTTCAAAGACTATAATTTTCCTTAAGCAATAAATAAAACCAAAGAAATGTAAACTGTAGAATTGTAAATCATACGTTGTAACGTTAATATGGAAATGTTAATTATAATCCCTTTAGTAAATAATACCATTCTTCAAATGGTTAGTGTAATCTTGCAAGCTCCTAGATGAGCATAGTATAACTCAGACGTCTTTCCTATATTTAAAGTAAACTCGGATCCGAGGTAAAAGTACATGATCAATATGATCCCTTGTTTTACAGAAAACCCTTTTGAATATTTTAGTATAAATAATTATGTTATGGGATCTTTTCAAATAATTTGTTAATAAAGAGATGTCATCTTATTACACATTGAAGTGAGTGCATAAATCAGTAAAATACCTTCCCCTTGTGTCCTAATAAATAGCGTAAATACTATTGTTATTTGTGTTGCGTTTAATTTCAGTTCGTTACAACGTAGGCAGCCTGTATAATTGGCGAGTGTCAATTATGATGGGTTCCCTGGATTTGTAACGTAGCCCACAACGTTACACATATAAAGGATTAAGGTACCATAGCATAAGATGTTTATTATATTTAACTGGTAGGACGCAATGAATTCTGTCGTATACTTAATGAAAACGCTGTTCAGTTTATGTCCTATTGAGGAAAAAATTGAAATTAAGAGAGTAGGCAGGCCTATGTCGGCCCTTTCAAATTTTAATCAAAGTGTAAAATAAGGTAACAGAATATTTAATCGTACATTTTAAAAAGATTTATACAATAAATATTCATGGTTATGTGGGTGTGAAACTAAAATTGCATTATTTTGCTTTCCTTGTGTATTGTTTGTAGGGGAGGAGACTTGGACATTTTCTATTCAGAGAATAAAACAATTTAATACCATCCAACCCAACTGCAACCCCCAAGTTTTTCAATCACCAGCCGCCACTGCATAACTCATTCATAATTTATTTAATATTAAAAATTCTTTACCTCAAGATGTTTTATTCCCTTATTTGGTACATGTTTCAGGAAGCATATTGTTCCCATCCTCAGCCTTCCTGATTTTATATCTTGTGTAGTATTTCTGCGTTGGTTGGTTGTTATTATGGTTTCCTGTTGGTTTTTGGCATTTTATACTGGTGTTACTATGTGTGACTGTGGTGTATATATTAGCTTTTTGAGTAATTTTGATGTTGAGTGCTTTGAAAATTGTGTCATGTTTTGTATTGATTTGTACTTGTTCAGGAATTAGTCTGTTTGTGTTTGTATATTTGTAAATTTTCCCATATGTTCATTATAGTGCCTTTGTGTGGTATGTATTTTATTAGTGTCATGTTGGTTATGTCTGGAGATTCATGTCCCTGCGTCTATTGCATGTGTGGCCAAATTAGATTTATATATTTGTTTTTTTTTTTGTATGCATTTAGATGTTCAAAATAATGTTTTTTAGTTGTTTTTTTGTTTGACCTATGTAACATTTATTGTAATCTTGGCATTCAATTTTGTATATTACTTTTATTAGTTTTGTATGCTATTTTAATGTCTGTGATATATTATTTTAAATAGTTTGTAACGAGACAAATTTGAGGGGTTTTATTTTTTTATTGCAATTATAAATGTAACACAAGGTCTACCCAAACAGGGCCTCAGTTTATAACAATACACATTCCTTGTCGGGGCACCAAGACGCACATTTTGTCAGCGCCCTGCAATAAGCACTGTTTCTTAAGGCATTGGAATGCGAACCTGTGCGTGGATGATTGCGCCTCCGTTGGGAGGAAGCATGAATTGTTTAGCGAGCCTCTGGCCTGTGATACATTACCCAGACTCGCCCCTAGAAAGGAAACTGTAATTTCACTAATGACCATATCATGTGATTTTATCAACGAATCAGAGCGCAAGCTAGTGAACATGTAGCGGATGTAGCCGTAGTGATGCTCAGGATAGCGTCAGTTAGTCGACTTACAACTCCTGACCGCGCGGTCATATAAAACATTGCTTGAGCAAATTAGGGTCGGGCGACCAGCAAATTGTGTGTTTAAGATGTGTAAAACAATGTAAAAAGTTTGAATCAACAGTGAACCGAGTTAAGATCAAGTGAACCTTTTTCGAAATTAAAACAATAACCTTTTTTGGGACATAGTGTGATGAAAATGCAGGACGCAGCACGTGGTCAACAGTGACGACGCTCACAAACGTATTGTATCACGTCGAATCTATTATCCAAATTTCACAATATAGATTTCTTGTTTTAAATCCAAATTACTGGGGTAGAAAGCATGAATGAATGAGTGAGTGAGCAAGCTGGGTTGCTTTACGATAGAGATAGTCTAGTTTAATAAATAGGGTTAAGTATATTTCAAAACCTAGTTTCAATGTAACGTAAGAGAAAGACGAAATTGTTGATGTGGGAGTTATGGTGGTATTTGATGACAAAGTAAGATGAAATAAAAATGTGTTAAATGAACATATAAATATGTACAAGTATTTATCAATTGCATTCACCTGTTTTTCTCTGCTGAGTACACCAGACGATACTTTGGTCAACTACCAATAAAGGTAGGTAATACAATTTTCGATATTTTAAACCTTTAATTAACTCGTACTGCTTCAAACGACGCCCTAAACAGGGACAAATTTCAATATTTTAATTACTATTTCAAGTGACATGCTTCAAATGGCGCCTGAACAGGGAAGTTGTAAATTAAAATTAAATTGAATTAATTTACAACCTGGTCAAAATGGCAGAGAAAAGCAAGAGTGCAAATTTGTGTGAAAGTGTAGAGGAGGAGTCAATTTTAAATGTTACACAAGATCATATGATAACGACTAATGAAATTGTTAGTGAAAATGTTGAAATAGATGTAAATGAAACTGTAGTAGCTGGGGGTAGTAGAGACAATGGGGTAAATATTGTAATAATATTTATGTTGAATACATGTAAGCGTTTTACTACCTTTATGCCTCACTATGGTAGGCGTCAACTTTGTAATGTAAATTTTAGTTTTTTGTATTTTTATTAAGATTGCATTAATTCCATAACGTAGAGTTTTACGGTGTTTAAATAACCAATTCTTTAATATAAAGTTTGTATAATGTTGTTATGAGAGAAAGTGGTTGTATTCGTGTGCTAGCGCCTTCGAATTTTCCCGCACTTCTGGTTGACTCAGCGATAGCCGCTAACCGTATGTTGTCAGTTGTAGGTTAGTTTATTTTTCCGTTGTTGGCGAGGTTATATTCGCCCTGTGTACCTGCTCTCTCTCACTAATGCCTGTGAACAAATTCTTATTCTATTTTCACGCATAAAATAACAACTCTGGAATCGGTAATCATTGGTTTCTTTTATTATTTTTTCAGCTTATTTATCAGAACAATATAAATGGTCAGGTCTTGAATCGACCTTAACAGTTTAATAATCGATTTGTCTTCGAATCTGCTCTTCAATGGTTTACAAGTAAATTTAATATAAAATATTTATCTCAGGGCTTGGGTTCTTTGGGCTAGTTATGAAGTCAGAAAATGCTTTAAAAAGGAGTACAACACATTACAATTACATATAAAATAATAAAACTGAATTATTAATGTTTACAAATATAAATTATTAAGTTTTTTCACCGACAGCGGCAACGAACTCGGTTAGCACTGGAAATATAATAATAAAGAAGATGGCCGCTTAATCGGCTAACCAAAGTCATGTAGTTGAAGGTTTTTCTGTTTTAAATAAAATTGTTATTATCATTAATCACTGTATTAATGATCAATGGGTATTCCAATTATCACTGTAAATTGTTTATATGGTGTAATGAAGTTGATCTGTGTGTATTGTGGTAATGAAAATACTTCGGAGTTATAATTACGTTCCTGGAATACTGCAAGCAATCCCTCGCTAGCGTCCTTTTGTGGGTTTGGTGTAGAATTATGCTTCCATCGGTCAGTAATTAATTCTTTATAATCTTCTTGGAGTGCTTTTCTTACTTCTCTGGTTTATTTTAGAACATTAGTCGAGTATTACTTTATTGTTTTAATTTTTACACAAGCGTCAGCTATTACAGCGTGGCGTATAACAATACAATAATTCCTTCGTCTCGTCTTTGTAATGGCTTTTTGACCAGTAAACTCGGGTTTTGACTGGTCAGTTTTCATGAACTTGAGGTCAAGCGGCATATATTACTAAAATTATATCCTTGCCTTTACAGTCAAAAAATACTCCCTTGTTAATTTTTGTTTAAACTAAAATTGGTTTACATATTTCTGTTCCTTTTTTAAAGGTCTACATTTTGGTATATAATTTTGTATAAGTTAACTTCATATTAGGTGTCCTTTCACCTTTACAAAATCTATAAATCTGGACTGTGACGATTTCATTAATTAAAAATAAAATAATTAATAAATAGGTAATGTAAAAGCTGAGAAATTTTAAATTTTAATAAAATCGCACATTTAAACTAAATCTTATCGCTATCATAAAATTATAATAATATTTAATAAAGAGTTTTAATAATAAAATAAAAAGGAATACGAGTGTACAGATAGGGAAAACCTTGTTAATTAACCTTGCATAGACATGCGCTAACCGGAATTAACTTGAATACCGACCCCTAAACAAACTAATAATACTTGTAAATTTGATATTAATTAAATAACTAAACAAGACCACAGTAGTGTACTATAATAAAGTCTGTAATTAAGAATAGCTTTGGATAATTAAAAGGTCAAAATTTAACCCTTTAAATAGAGGATAAATGTGGAACTATTTTATTGCGACGCGTAAACTCCGCATGATTAACTGACCCTTCCTAACATAGTAAGAGATACTTGAGATGCGTCGTTCGGCCAGTAAGCAGCTCAGAACGGAGCGCTACAACAAAATATGTTTTATTATTTTGTTATTAAGTTAAATAACCATGTGAAGAGTTATGTAACGAGTATGTAGTGTGTATCAGTAAAGAAGAATGTAGAAGATTAAGTGCGAAAGGTGACATCTCACATCTAGAAAGATAGTTAAAGTTATTTTAGGGTTGTATATTGTAACATGACATAAGGTAGTGAAGATCCATGATAATTAACTATAAATTAAAGAAGCTGAAGACAAGAATAAGAGGCAAAAACTTATAAGCTGAGAGATTAATAACCCTATAACCCAAATGACCAATGACTGATAAACTGACAATGACCTGACACAATAGATCGGATAAATACAAAAGGAACCACTGAACAATGAAGAAGAAGCTAAGAACTAAATGTAATCAAGACATTAAGAATGAACATTGTAAATCCCGAATAATGACCATTATTCTGTATGTTAACAAATGAACTAATATAATTAGAGTGTAGATGAGATTTACCTAGGTTAATAATGTTAATGAAAGATAATAATATTATGTATATTTTATTGATGAAGGAATGTGTTTATAAATATAAGTTAGGGAATTAATAATACACACACCCTAATAAATAGTGATGAATATAATCAAAACTAGTAAACATACCCTAAGGCAAATCAAGGCCACAGTTAATTACCAAAAGTGATCATTTGTGAAGGGAAAATAAAATAAACAATTATAACCAGTAACCCCATGATGATACTAACATCAATAAACAACCCAGTGAATAATCAAATGAGTGGAAGAAGGAGTATATTAATATAAAGTGGTGACATGTAGTGATAGCATGTTGCACATAGTAAGTGAAAGTGTAAAAGTCAAAAACCTTCTATGAAGGAAAAAGTGTAGTTGGTGAACTTCAAAAAGTATTCTAATTAGTAAACTGTGTTAGAATAACAGGAAGACCAGTGATAAACTTTGTACTAGTAAGTAAGAGGAACTCATTATAATGTAATTAAAGTAAGCCATAGGTAATAAGGATTATAGGATAAGATAGAAATTAAGGCATTGGAATGAAGGACAAACAAGAACGATAGACACTTTTTTCAAGTGAAGGAATGGAGGAATAGTATATATTGTGCAAAGTATAAATTAATGTTAGTATAATAAGGATGTTATTATTGTTTTAAAAGAACCAATATAATGTAATGAATTATTAACTGAACCAGATAGTAGAATGGAGCAGAAAGGTAGTTAGAAGTTATTTCAGGCTTGAACCTGTAAAGCAAATGTTTATTATTATAATAAGAGGTGTAGTTAGGAACACCAATGTTTATTACTTGTTTCTGTTAAAAAATTGTGTTAAAAATACAAAATATAAAGGTAAGGAGCTACTAAGAAATGTTAGATAGTAGTATAGTAAAATCTAGGCTCTAGGCCTAACTGTTAAATAAGAATTTAGTACATTTGAGAACAAATAATAGTCCAATATCAAAGCAGAGTATACCAAATGTTTAAACAAATTAAGTGAGCATTCCTAATACCAAAATGTATGAATAACAGCCAATTTTGACTAAAATATATATAAAATATAAATAAGAAAAATAACAAAAATGTAATTAGCTACTCAAAAGTGACCATGAGGGGTATCAAAATGACCCTTATCAAAAATTATGAACAATGGTATTCATGTAATAAACCTAGCTAGTAACATAAGAAAGAAATCTTCATTTGAAGATATTTTGTAAAATTAAACTAAAATAAGACGTTAAAACATAACAATGACAAAGATTAATGACCAATGAGAATTAGCATAATTTATTAGGTAACCATAGCAACCGAAATGTTTTGCCAAAAAACCACTGAATTTTCGTTAGTCCATTATTGACCGACGCCGAGGGCGGATTGATGTAGCTCTCACCCCAAATTTAATTCCAAATAAGTGAATTTTGACTAAAATCAAAGGAAAGGAAGATTGTAATAGCAGCCCAGGGAATACCGGATAATATATTATTTATTAAATTGTTTCACAAACCATAATTACCCGAGGAAATCAAGAAGGCGTATGGAAGAATAGATGACGACTCATCCCGAAGGAAGATCAAGAGGGACCCCTACTTCAACTCAAGAAGACGGACGATCGCAGAACGAGTACGAAGCCGAAGTTTACGGGAAAAACCGTCTGGACGAGATTAATGAGATTCCGAAGAATAGAAGACGACTGGATCCATCCGGAAGAAGAAGACGGCATCGCAGAAGCTCCATCAAAAATTGATGAGTATAAACAATAATCCCATTAAACGAATTCCAAATTTTTCTATCAAAAATAATAAACAACAATTTTCACTTCACTGATCACTATTCTGATTTAGAACTGAAGGTATTGGTAATATCACTATTTGAACGTTAATCAGTTGATAATTATTAAAATTGAGATATAATAAATAGTTAACAAACATTTCTAATTGACAAATCCTAACCAAAAATTTTACTAAATCTCATTGATGATTACTTACTCGAATGTATTAAAATATTAATTTTTTGTGTACCTAGTATTAAGAATTATTATAAATTTGTGTATTTTAGCCGTAGTCCAATACTTCTGTAGCCAAAAGGACTTATTAACACCCCTGAGTAAAACATTTTAATTGTAAACCAACGATAACCGCCAAGACGGTGTATACAAAAACATTGGAACTGAGCATGCCAACTGAGCAACTGTAATAGCCGGTGCTAAAAATAAAATTAATGTACTACTAAGTAACTGAAAACTATCAAAGTGTTAATAAATATTCTTATTCTGCAACACTGTATGTTTGGTTCGAGTAAATTAAGATAATAAATAAAAATTTATTGAAGTAAAAACCTCAAAACAAGACGTTAGCGAAGTCGACACTGAAGAAAGGCATGTGCCAATCAGGTGGCGAGGCGGCAATATTCAAATCAAACGCCGAGAGATACGGTTTACCCGTAAATGGTAAGAGAAGGTACAATTCGACTTGCTACACACAAATAACAGTGACAGAATTTATTGAACTTATTAATAACATCAATCACACACCCATACTATACCACGAACCCAACGAGCGAGTTAAAAAACGAACGTCACGCACACATATACTATACGAAGATAGAACGACTTACAGATACAGAAACATATACTAATTATTAATTACACCCCATATAAAAGTTTTATTACAATATGTAAAGTGAAATACAACCGTTCTATTACCAAATGTAAAATGTGAAGACGAAGACCTCAACTGTATTTGTCAAACCACCAAGGAACAGGACGACTTCATGACATCATAACTCTCTCTATCATTAGTTGACTCCAAGGACCTTCACCAGGAAGACGACCACGATGACTACCCTCTACCTAGAGTGTGCGGAAGAATCACGCATGGACGACATGGACTAAAACACTTAACTAAGAGGTAGCACGGAAGCTGGTCTTCCGTGGATATGTATTTTTTTTAAATAGAAGTAATTGTAAACTAAAAGACTCTAAAATGACAATCTCTAAAGTTTAAGAATAAATGTTGTAACATAGTAACTTCAGTAACCATAAGTTGTAAAATAACTCGTGTGATGTAGCGTTGGAACATCGCACTACTAAATGAAACCATTCCTCAAATGGTATAAAGAGTAATAAAGTAATTCAGTAATGGAGTAGAGTAAACTTGAAATTCCTAAGTAATATATAGAAACTCGGATCCGAGGTAAAATGCGCTAACTGTATTATAAATCTTAATGTTGAAACCCCTTACGATTTCACTGTAAGTTAAAATTTGATATGTTATGTATAATCTAACAGTCATAAATAAAGAGATGTCATCTTTAGTACATACTAAATTGAGTGCATAAATCAGCAGTCTCCCCTCCCCAGTTTCCTTTTATATTAATTGTTTTGGTGATCTGATTAATTTTCAGCTTGTTACAACGAAGGCAGCCTGTATAATTGGCCAGAGTCAATTAATACGGGTTCCTGATGTTATAACGTAAGTAATGATGTTATATAACCTGCCCTTACATTCACTATACAATACTTAATTTTCATTAGATTAATTTCATTTGACACACAATTACTCTAAAACTTGTCCATTATTAAATTTTGATCCTATTTTGTTATTATTGTATTATATTGATTTGATAACTTAATCATGCCTGACATTATTTTATTTTACATTTCATGTTCGGCCTAGGGCTAAAATTTGACTTCATTCCCATTTTCTACTTTACATTAATTATTAAATTGTTTTCTGTTTTGAACCCCTTTGCCTGATTACATTTGTTTTAAAGATTACTACATTATTTTTTCTTTAACTTATTCCTACAATGTTTATTAACTAACAAAAAACCCTTAACATACTAATTAAAAATGTTGCCTTCATGGCCAAGATTAGATTCATTCATTTACACACAATAACATAAATTATTTAATTGGTCATAATACCATTTTCATTCTCATACTATTAGGTTCTATTCATGGACCATTATTATATTGTTTATGGGCCTCTATTTAAGTATGTTTTGGTATTATGCCGTAACACATACTTTCTATTCTTGCCTAGAGGCTTAATATTTTTCTTATATTCTTTTACACATAGTTTATCAATGCTAACAATTCTTGGCATTGACCTTATTAAAGAAAAACAAACATGGGATTAATAATTATACAACCTTTCAATAAACAATGTTACAATACTACAATTGCCTGTTCATACTTTAACATTTAGTATGTTTGTCATTTCATATTACCTATAAGAGTTGGGCCTCTTATATTGAACTATTTGGGTTTTTTCACACTTAATGGAATTATAGGGATCATTAATCTTAACAGTCTTATCTGTGTGATTAATGATCACCCTTGTTTTCCCACCTTTCACTTTTCACTTTTACACTGATTCACTTTTCATAAGTTTTATCTTATTTTTTTACAATACATAGTTTATTATTGGTCACACTATGTGTTGTACTTTTTATTTTAAATGGTTACATACTGGATTTCATTTATTCTGATCTTTTTTGTTGTTATTCGGAGTATTTTTGTTAATTGTTTTGGGACTCTCATTATGTCACATTACAATAATTTAACCAATTAGCGTTGATGATGGAAATGATGTCAGGAATGAAAACTGAGATCAAATCAGAAATAAACATAGTAAATGATAAACTTGACAAACAAGATGAGAAAATGAAAGCAGAAAATAATAAGTTGAATATGAGTTTAGATGAATTTAAAATTGAAATCAAATCTGAAATCAAATCAGAGATAACTGTAGTAAATAATAAACTTACAGACTTAAATAACGAGTTTGCGAACATAAGAAGCGAACTGAGAATAAGGGAGGTAAATATGAACAGTCAATTGGAAAGTATAAATACGACTATTGCGGGAATGAAAGGTGAGATAACGATAAATATAAATAAGATACAAGATGAAATAAACGAAAGTAGAACTTTGAAGGAGGAGGTAGAAAATGATACAGTTACAGGTGGGTATAACGAGTATTTCCATCAAAACTCCATTGCCACTATTATTATTTATTTTACCTTCTAACACCACATTTTTAATTATATCGTCATAATTACCACTAGTTTTAAATTCGTCACTTACCTTAGCACTTGAAGGTACAAGTGCTAAGGTAAGTGACGAATTTAAAACTAGTGGTAATTATGACGATATAATTAAAAATGTGGTGTTAGAAGGTAAAATAAATAATAATAGTGGCAATGGAGTTTTGATGGAAATACAAAGTGATTATGAGAGTGAGAGAGTAGAAATTAGTATTCGTAAATTAGAGAGAGAATATGAAGAGAACTATTTTGTGAGTATAGGGCAGAGGGTAGATTTTCCCCAGTTTTATTGTAAACCTAGATGGTTACAAATGTTTTTGAAGTACAAGAGTCCCTTGCAGGAAAACAATGTGTTTTCAAATAGGTCTTTAATTTTTAGTAGGCGTTTTTATGATTTAATACCCTCTGTACGGAATGACAGCAAAAGTATGAATTGGTGTTATGGTGACAGATATGTTGATAAGAAGGTAGAGTTATGTAAGGTTAGTAGAGGTTATGACGAATTAATAAAGAGGTTAAATATGGAAAGAGTTAGTGATAATAAGTACGCACCTTGTGAAATAGTTAGTACAGCAAATGATGATAAGGTTGATGATGTTGATTACTTATCTCGTGACGAGACTGGGACAACAGTAGATAATAATAATGATGAAATTGTGATTGACATAACTATGACAGATCATACTAAAGGTGACTGGACTATACTCCGTGATAATGAATTATATGATTTAATAACATGTAATAGTCCTGTTGGTATTGTGGACGAATATAAAAATTTGGATAATCTTTATATTAATAAAAATGATATAATGAGTTTAATAAAAAATGAACTGTGTAAACGTAAAACCAGGTTATTGTACGATGATGGGGGATAAAACAATTAATGTTCATGAGCATCTAACTATGTAACTAATGGTTTTTAATTGGACTGTTTTATAAAATGAGGTGTGGTAAACAGAAAAATAATGTCAAAGAACTGTAAATAGATTCATAGTGAAATTAATTGTGTTTGTGTTGTAGAACAGATTTTATGTAAACAATGTGTGCATGTAGTAGAAATTGATTTAATAATAATAATAATATTATTTTAGTAGACTAAATAACTAATGAGAGTTTGTAATAAATGAATTGTAATTGTTTTGGAGTAAGGTAATTAAAATATGTTGTGTTTTAAATAATTGATTGAATTAAATAATTTGAGATGTATTAATTGATTAATTTAAATGTTATATAAAGAGATTTTGATGATGAATTTAAATTATTTTTATGAGATTTGAACTTAATATAAACTTTTGTTTTTATATAATATCCAAGTCACTTTTTCACAGTAATTTAATTACCTTGTATCCGTCAGTGACTTCGTTCTAGCGTTTTTTTTATAGACGCGTTTCGTGACATGTGTCACATCATGAGTAATCCTCGTCAAATGTTAAAATTCACATAAAACACATTTGCACATATTTACTAAATCACAATAATGACACACACATAACACGATGTAACTTCGGCTCTGTTGGACCGGTCCGACCGCGCGTGTAGTTGCCGAGCCACTAATTAAACTAAGTCAATCCTTATCACCAGTCATTACCATCATGCGCGATTATATTTAGGGCTGTATCATATAGTGAGTGAGATTGAAACCTTAATTGTTCGTTTAATATACTGTTATTGTTGATATTCTTGTCTTTAAATGAGCCGAAGTTACATCGTGTTATGTGTGTGTCGTTATTGTGATTTAGTAAATATGTGCAAATATGTTTTTATGTGTTTTATGTGAATTTTAACATTTGACGAGGATTACTGATGATATGACACATGTCACGAAATGCGTCTATATAAAAAACGCTAGAACGAAGTCACTGACGGATACAAGGTAATTAAAGTATTGTGAAAAAGTGACTTGGATACTATATAAAAACAAAATAAAATGGAAGCTAGTCAGGCATCGATAGTATTTAAATACCAAAACGTTAAAATTAAACTATTAAAAACTAACTTGCGCATTAAATTCAATAAGAAATGCTTAAAAAATAACCTGATTCTGAAGTACGCCGGGATATACATTAATAATACCTCACCAACTGCAAGAAAAACTAAAGAACATGCAGAACTTTTCTGGGTAAAATCGGAAATTAAATACTTGTATAGGAAGAAATTAATGCTGAATAACCGGTTGTACAAATTACACTTACAATTACTCGATAGCGTCCATCCTGCTATAATCGAGAATATTTTAGATTATGTGAATAAATATACATCAGATATAACTTACAGTACATATATAACCCAGAATAAGAAGTTTTTAAACTTAGCAAACAAAGGACATAGTAAGATCAATATTGAGCACAAACATAAGTTTTACACACGCACATCTAATCAAACTTCGATCGTCTTTGATAAGGAAGAATTGGACGTACTCAACAAGGGTTTAAAATATAACATTCCACCCAACTTACGTAATAATAACCGCTTTATCAATGAGATTGCTAATATGGAAGCAGCCATTAAAACTGTATCCGACCATCAAATACAAAACGAATTACATGTGTTAACGAATGTCAAACTCAATAAACGTATTAAGCTTAATAAACCACTGACAACATACTGTAAACATGCCACAGAAACCAAAATATTAAGACAAATTAAAGACAAACTTACTTCTAATAATGCCGTGATCACTAAAGCTGATAAGGGGAACACAATTGTCATATTAGATACACAGGTCTATAATAATAAAGTACTTGAATTTATAGATAACAATAACATTCGGACATTGAACAGTGACCCTACCAATGAATACGTCAAACAGCTAAATGGCATTATTAATCGTTGCGGTAGTTTGTTTGATGATAATGTTCGCCGTTATATAAAACCAATAAATGCACGTGCCCCGCAGCTCACGGGACTACTGAAGATACATAAGGCAAATATTCCTGTCAGACCCCTCATAAATTACACATCTGCACCTGGCAATAAGACGGCAAAGAAATTATATCATATTATTAAAAATAGTATCGTTTTAAAAACTAATCACAGCATAAAAAATAATATTGACTTTATTAAAAGGGTCCAGGATATTGAACTCTTACCTACGTACAAAATCGCTTCATTCGACATAGTTAATTTATACACAAATGTGCCGGTTCATGACACAATTTCAATTGTAAAAGATCTTCTCATTGAAGGTGACAAGCTGAATCACAAACAAATAGATGAGTTAATTTTATTGTTGAATGTCCTGTTGAAGCAGAATTACTTCACTTTTAATAATAATTTTTACCTACAAGAGTTTGGTCTCGCATGGGTTCGCCACTTTCAGGACTGCTGGCGGATTTATACTTGCATCATTTTGAAAATACTTACATGTTCTCAGAGAATAACAAATTTTATAATAATATTAAATTCTATGCACGATATGTAGACGACACCTTTATAGTTTTTAATAGCACGCTACGACAGATACAGAAATTGAAACATTATTTGAACAGCCTTAGCAAGAACATACAATTTACCCTCGAAACAGAGGTTGACAATAAACTCAATTTTTTGGACCTGACTGTTACAAAGTATCTTAATAAATTTCAATATAAAATATATAGGAAATCCACCACCACAGATATTACAATACACGCCGATTCTCATCACCCATATAGTCAGAAAATGGCGGCATACAACAGTTTTATTCATAGGTTGGTAACGATTCCACTTAACCAAAAGGACTTTCAGGATGAATTGGATATAATAAGGCACATAGCAATAGCGAATGGGTACAAGAGTTCGATGATAGATAGACTTCTTAAGCGACACCTATATAAAACTAGATCCCACCATAATACCATCGATGATAATAAAGTTAACAAAAATAAAAATAATTATAAAAAGTATATAATGACAATGTACGGTAGCCTTTTACCTAACATTATGTCCAATGTGTTTTCTAAATTTAATATAAAAGTCGCGTTTAAAACAAATAATAATATTTCTAATTTGTTACGCAAAAAACAACCATTCCCGTTAGAAGAGAAAACAGGTGTTTACAGGATGTCATGTGATGATTGTGATTGTTTCTATCTGGGTCAAACTGGCACGTCTTTCTTGAAAAGATACAAAGAACATCTACCAAGGAATGATTTAGACAAGACCAAATCTAATTATGCGCGCTATCTAATGATGCATAACCATAATTACACAGATTTCAATACTAATTTCAAAGCAATCCATGTATGCGGTAAGGGTAGGTTAATGGACGCTCTCGAGAAGTTTGAGATTTATAAATCATTTAAAGACAAGAATATCAACAATAACAGTATATTAAACGAACAATTAAGGTTTCAATCTCACTCACTATATGATACAGCCCTAGATATAATCGCGCATGACGGTAATGACTGGTGATAAGGATTGACTTAGTTTAATTAGTGGCTCGGCAACTACACGCGCAGTCGGACCGGTCCAACGGAGCCGAAGTTACATCGTGTTATGTGTGTGTCGTTATTGTGATTTAGTAAATATGTGCAAATGTGTTTTTATGTGTTTTATATGAATTTTAACATTTGACAAGGATTACTGATGATGTGACACATGTCACGAAACGCGTCTATATAAAAAACGCTAGAACAAAGTCACTGACGGATACAAGGTAATTTAATGTAAACAGTAATTGAATAAATGTAAAATGTATTTAGTTGTGGAATCATATGATTGTTATGTTTCAGAAGATACATGGAGTTATGTACATTGTTCGGTGGTGAGAAATGTTTATATTTTTGTATTTATGACAGTAGGTGATCATGTTGTATTCGAGTATATGAGTGATGTAATGTGAGTATGAATTTTGATAATGCAATTTAAACAAAATAAAATGTTTAATGTTTGAATAATAAATTTTAACTGAGCTTAAAAGGTTTTAAATTAAATGATGAAATTAATTTAAAGTAGTAATTAATGTAAAATGTTGTAAAGGATAGAGTTTGGGTGATAAATATTTCAATAAGGCGTTTGAATCAGTCAGAGTTAACATTAAAGGGGTGTTAGACGAAATAAGATTTTTGGAATATATGTAATACAGAAACAGGTGAATAGTAGGGACACAGTAGCGATGGTGTATATATGTAGAGCAATGAGAGTAATGTAATTGGAGAGTAAATAGATAATGGTGAAATTTTGTAAAGAGGGTGGTGTGGTAAGGAGTCATCAACGACAGGCGTTATGGCGGGAGGTGGATGATTTAAAGAGGGTTACGGGTTACCTGGAAGGGTCAGGAACCGATAAGGGAATGAGTTGGTAGGTCGGGTACACACATCCTAGGTACAAAGAGGGTAACAGGTATTTTGTTATAAGAGTAGAAGGATTAATGGTGAGTTAGAGTAGAGAAGTTAATGGAGGTAAATGTTTTTGAGAGATTGGTGTCATCCTATGTAAATCTGTTAATGGTGGTTGGTAGAAAGAAGGGGGGTAAGGTTATATTTAAATACCCGTTAATAAATCGAATTATTATGAATAACTAAGAATCACCCAAACCCATTAATGACCAAAATGTTAAATAAAAGAAAATTCATAGTTAAAATGTAATAATAAATGAAATGTGAGGTAACATGAAGGTTGATAATAGATTTGAATGTGTTTTTGGAGAATTAAATGATAATATAGCCAAACATATAATGGTTTACCTTCTGTGAATTGCAGTAGCAGTGTCAGTATAAAACTTGTATGTCTTTTTTAGTAGTTTCCCCATTTTCGGGCGGTCACGGGTTCACCGAACCCTGACCGTGGATTTGGCTTAATATTCTAAATTGGTGAACTTAGAAATTCACGGGGGGGGGGGGGTAAGACAGGGGAATCTACATAACTATGGAACAGCGGCTATCATCAAAGTGGTGGTAGTGCCGTATTAAGGGTGTGTGAATCATTATAGTAGGATTACTGGTGTCCTCGGACATCAGTAATGCCGAATTTTTTATATAACGCTGAAGCAAGAACAGGGTAGGCAGCGTCTACCCCTAAAAAAACTTCCGTTCTTGTGGAAGCAACTGGGCGCCACAGTCCAGTGGGAGGGGGTTATAGTGTGTGTGGCAAGGAGGTTACTCAGGGGAGTAACGAATTGAAATCTTAAACTGACATAAACTGGATGAGCTAATAAGCTCATTAAATAATTTTATTTTGATTCAAGAGATGATTACAGTAGATAATTTGTATGAAAGTAATTGATTTAAATGTTTTGCTCCACATGATAATTTTATAAATAACTATACTGATTTTGAAAAGATTATGTCGAGTAGGGAAGGTGTTTATTATGTTTTGTTTAGTATGTTTTATTATGTTAGTATTTTACTATGTTAGGGTGTGATGGTACAATTCTGGTACAATCCTAAATTTATAAAAATATGGTCCAAAAGACCATAATTATTGTATTTATTTTTTAACAATTATTGGTAATAAATTTTGTAATATTTCATAATCCCTATAAAGTTTTGGTGAGTGGACTATATAATATTTTATACAACGCAGAACGCAGATTGGAATTGACAGGATTCCGATCGCTTTCATTGTAAAACGGCAAACACAGCAAAAAACCGAGTGTCACAGATAGAGATAACGAGACTAGCCCTGATGACATCAGCTGAAGGAATGCATATTTCTGTAAACAACTCGAGGCTTGGCTATACGAACAAAAGCCTGGTGACGTAGTTTTTGCCCCACCTACGCAATGTTTAACAAAGACTCTGTGTCATTTTCTCCTGGACAGTGAACGTAGCCGGCCGGCAGGGATTCACTAAGAGTGAATTTTTAACTTTTACACCACCAAAAGTGGTTAAATAATTATTTTCAAAATACCAGAAATGTTGGGGCGGTAGCCATGTGAACAGGTGTCATCGGCCAATGGATCGTCCAACTGCGTGCGGCTAAAATCTGCCCAAAGTGTTTTCGAGGGTGGACACGACGGTGTGGGCCCGAAGACGAAGTAAAAGAGAACAGATTGTACACGATAAACGGATCCTAGCAGTGCGGTGAGACCTGTCCGATATTTTGGTGAGACCGTTCCTATATTTTATCATTCAAGTACATCAACATCATTATAATAACCAATTCAAAATTCATTCAAATGAGCTCATAAAATAAAATATTGTACCAGAGAATGAGAGGGAGAGAGAGAGAGCGTGAACTAACTAATTTAAGTGCTGGGTTGTGCAAGATTAATTGTTTATCATGGTTAGTATATCTTAGTATACCAGATTTTATTATTTTGTTACAAATGTTTCTTTTGGAGGGTAAAAAACCTGTAATTCTTATCAATGTTTAGGTTCAGATAAATGGGAACAGGCCCCGAGGCGTAAAACGTGCATGTTTGGCACACATTTTTAAATATGTCTTTTAAATATGTTTATATGAATAAAGGGTAATGTCATTGGTAAAAGTTACAAGTACGAGTGAGTTATTTCAGGTAACACATTTCGCCATTACTGGTTCGTTAACCCGAATCTTGAACCGAAAGGTAAGCTTAATCTCATATGTTGTTACACAGACTTCCATCATGGCGCCCGGAATTATTCAATGTTGTATTTGCTAAGTAAATTTTATGTGACACTAATCTGTATAATCACATTTGGGCGCTTTCCGAAAAGGGACTTAGAATCACATTTGGCTCCCGTAATAACAGGGACTCGACACAAAACTTAATTTTATAAGGAGTAACACCTACCAGGAAAGCGAAATAATTACCTGAATTAATTGCAAAAGTACGCAAACACGTGAGTAAGATAGGGTTAAATTACTAGGTTATAAACCTATATGTGTTAGAGATAAAATAGCAAACATGAGTACCAATGACAATAAAACTAGAGAAATCAGTACAACTGATGTAAATTTGACTAGTGAGATGGATGTTCCATTAACACAAACTAGTCAGATGGGCGAGTCGAGTACGACTGCATTTGTACAATCAGAGACAATACCAATAACCTCCATCTCAAGTAGTCAAGACATACATAAGACAGATGGTACGGCTGCAATGATGCAGTTATTATTAAATAAATTCGATGAACAAAGTAACAAATTCGATGTAAAGTTAGATGAAATAAAAAACGAAATCAAAAGCCGAAATTCTCACTTTGATAAAAGAATAGACGAAATGCATGCTCATTTCGATAATATACAGAAACAAACAGTAACGGTAGTAGACGAGATATATGATATACCGAAGAGTAAAGTAGACGAGAATTACAAGAATAATAGTGGGGGTGGTAATGATGATACCTTCACAGAAAATAGTGTTAATTTAAGTGCTAACAAGGTGAGTAACAATGATAATTTGAATAATGAGTTTACAGGTAGTAAGAATGATATGATAGTAGAAAATGATAATGAGAATATTAGGAGTGATAATGAAGTGTTTGAGTGTGTTGAGTCAGAGAGAGAGCTTAGAGAAAGTATTTTTGTTAAAGGGGTGCAGGGGTTAGAATTTTCCTTTGATGTTGTGGTAGGGGGTGAAGAAAAGTCTTCACGTATTTTTAATAAGGACGAGAGTTCCTTAAATTTATATTTGGGAGACGAAAGGTCTACAAATAGAGTTCCTTGGTGTTTTCGTGTACCTCATAGGTGGTACAGTAATTATGAGTTAGTGACCCCTGCATATTTGGAGAGAGAGAGTGTACTTGGTGTTATGGTGAGAAATATATTAAGAGAGAAAGTGTAGAGAGGTATTGTGAGAGATATGGTGAGAGAAAGAGAGTAATAGAAATTTTTACAGAGAATTTGTAGAAAGGTTAGGAGTAGAGATGTGGATGAAAATAGTAAATACTTACCTTGTAGTAACAGTGAAATTAAAATAATAATAGATGATGATAATAATGGTATCAAGCACTTACCTTGGGAAGTAACAGGTGTAGTGGTAGAAAATTATGATGATAATTACTATATGACTAACAAGATTATAACATATGATGATACTGAGGGAGACAGAACTATACCCGATTGTGACTTGATATATAATAAACCGATGGAGATTGTAAATGGAATATATAAAATGTTTGATAATTATTATAATGATTATAATAATAAAAGTTATTTAATAAACAATAAGATAAATAGACCTAAGATTAGAATGTTATTCAACGATGGAGGATAGATTGTTTAATTGTGTAATGAACATTTAATATATGTGAAAAGTGGTTTTGAATTGGACTGCATATGGACTGATTTTGATTAATGACAAAATAATGAGTTTGGATTGTATATTTTTCATTGTGTTTATGTGTTAATATCAATGTATTTATGTATTTTGATGTTGTGTATTACAGGTAAATTTTATGTACACCTTTAATAATTTATGTACACATTTAATACATTTAGTATTATGTACACTATATATGTAACAGTAAATTGTTTCATATAATTAACATATATAATTTCATATAATTAACAACTAACATGTCTTTGTTTAACTAAACAAGTGAAAATTTTAAATAATTGAACAGTAATTAAAGGTCAATTACTGAATTAATGTGGTACAAAAGAAAGTTGTACTACCTTGTAACTAAAGTTGTAAATTATTAATTGTAATAGAAAGTTTCTAATGAAGTTAAATTATTATTTAATTTGTAATGAAGGTAATTCCTAATGAATAATAATGTAATAAGTAAGAATATATATTTGAAGATAGAGAAGTACTGTTATGAGTAGGTGAGAGATGAATTTTATAATACAATTGTAAATGATTACAGTAAGGTAAAGTGTTAAAAAGGGAATAGTGCCTGGGTATAGATAAAGGCAGGTGAGTTATGTAATTAATGTAAATGGAGTTAGATAGTTAAGAATTTTAAAGAAAATAATACAAAGAGAGTATTAGATATTTAGGGACACAGTAGTTAGTGATTATTTGTAGAGGTGAGTAAAGGAAAGGTTAAACATATATTGTTGTTGATGATATTTTGTAGTGGGGGTGAAGTGATAAGGAGTGGCCAACGTATAGCGTTGTGGCAGGTAATAGCGTAGTTTAAGGGAGTGTTTGCCAAATTCTTTGGAAGGGCAAAATATTATGAATGTACATAGCCAGGTAGGGAACACCCATCTCTGTACAAAGACGCGCGGTGCTATAGGATTTATCGTCGGAATGAACTTAGTGAAAGGTGTTTATAATTGAGAAATTGGTGTCATGATAGGTAAATTTGGTTGTCAGTTAGAAGAAGGTGAGTAAGAATATTATAATAAGTAAAAGCATAGTGAATACCGGAGTCACCCAGACTAAACAATGATAAAATGTGAAAGGTTAGGTAGGTAGAAAATTCAGAGTAGAGAGGTAATAAGAAATGAATAATGAAATAATAATACTGTAGTATGAATACTAATAATAAATTCGAAATAAATTTTATAATTATAATAAATAATTGATGGCTAATTAATGAAAGTTTAGAATTAATTAATTAATTAACTGAAATTGTAATTTTTATAATTTAAATGCAAACTTAAATAGATAGAATGTGTAAATTCTAATCAAGATTAAATATGAATTGACTATTTCAATGTATTAAATGTATTAATGTATCAATGTTGATAATGTGTATTATTATGTAAAATGTATTATATATTAACACAGAAATTTTAACATGATGTATAGGAAATAGTGTGTGTGGAGGAGAAAGAGGGGTAAATATTATTAACAGCGCCAGTTAATAACTGTTAATAATCATAATAATAATATTAATTTCAATAAGATTTTATTAATTATTTTTTTCCATAAAATGTTTTTCTCCATGTTTGAGTAATATTTGGGAGATTTACGTAATATTGGAGATTTATATGTGGATTTCCATATGTTTTAGTTAAATATTTGTTTCTTTTATAATTACATTAATTATGAAACAAAAAGAGTTAATTATTATCGATGGGAATCGAAACAATTTTTACAATTAAAGGGTAGTCCATGAAGAGAATGGCAATTCTATATAATTCTTGTATTTTACATTTTTTGTATTTGTATTTCTAGTAGTTCAAGCAAACCCAGTGCTTATTAACGCAAACCAGCACATAGCTAAGGGGAAACAGATCAGTTAAGGGTAGAGTAATATACCAAGCCACTATTTTGATATTTTTAATTTATTGTTTCAGTATTTGGTGATGTTATGATGGCGGTCCTGAGCTGGCCAACGCGTCAGAGCAGGAACGTTACACACCTGATTGGCCTTATGGTGTTGGGATCTCGAAGGAGAAGTCCAGTAAGGTCATGCAGGTTCTGTCATCGTCATCAGACCACGGGTGAGTTATTGATTTTCTTTTTATATAAATTGTAAGGGGGTTGTGGCGACATATCCTGGCTGATCCCTTTAGGAAGTACGAATGGGTCAATGAAAGTTTTTTGCTTCGGCACAAAATCTTTCATTGAGGGGGTTTTGTGATGGTACAATTCTGGTACAATCCTAAATTTATAAAAATATGGTCCAAAAGACAATAATTATTGTATTTATTTTTTAACAATTATTGGTAATAAATTTTGTAATATTTCATAATCTCTATAAAGTTTTGGTGAGTGGACTATAATATTTTATAAAACGCAGAACGCAGATTGGAATTTACAGGATTCCGATCGCTTTCATTGTAAAACGGCAAACACAGCAAAAAACCGAGTGTCACAGATAGAGATAACGAGACTAGCCCTGATGACGTCAGCTGAAGGAATGCATATTTCTGTAAACAACTCGAGGCTTGGCTATACGAACAAAAGCCTGGTGATGTAGTTTTTGCCCCACCTACGCAATGTTTAACAAAGACTCTGTGTCATTTTCTCCTGGACAGTGAACGTAGCCGGCCGGCAGGGATTCACTAAGAGTGAATTTTTAACTTTTACACCACCAAAAGTGGTTAAATAATTATTTTCAAAATACCAGAAATGTTGGGGCGGTAGCCATTTGAACAGGTGTCATCGGCCAATGGATCGTCCAACTGCGTGCGGCTAAAATCTGCCCAAAGTGTTTTCGAGGGTGGACACGACGGTGTGGGCCCGAAGACGAAGTAAAAGAGAATAGATTGTGCACGATAAACGGATCCTAGCAGTGCGGTGAGACCTGTCCGATATTTTGGTGAGACCGTTCCTATATTTTATCATTCAAGTACATCAACATTATTATAATGACCAATTCAAAATTCATTCAAATGAGCTCATAAAATAAAATATTGTACCAGAGAATGAGAGGGAGAGAGAGAGAGTGAACTAACTAATTTAAGTGCTGGGTTGTGCAAGATTAATTGTTTATCATGGTTAGCATATCTTAGTATACCAGATTTTATTATTTTGTTACAAATGTTTCTTTTGGAGGGTAAAAAACCTGTAATTCTTATCAATGTTTAGGTTCAGATAAATGGGACACGCCCCGAGGCGTAAAACGTGCATGTTTGGCACACATTTTTAAATATGTCTTTTAAATATGTTTATATGAATAAAGGGTAATGTCATTGGTAAAAGTTACAAGTACGAGTGAGTTATTTCAGGTAACACTTTGTAACAGTACAGAATTACCTGTACCAGAATAATGGTATTAAGGCATATTGTCATTGTAAATTTTATTGTGTTCATACATATTAACAAGGGCAAAGTTAGTTTACCCAAGTCCCAGTAGATACGTAAATTCACCGAGGGGAGACAAGCCAAGGTCATCGGAGTACGAGTGAAATTAAACAATTGTAATGGCGGTTTAGGCGCTACAAACTGACAATACGAACTTTTCATTGGCCCACTGAAACAAATCGTCACCACCAAACAATGACGACATAAAACAATTACGTGTTATACCGGGCGTTGACGAAAAGAACAATGCACCATAACGTCAGACACCGCTGTTTTACATAATAATTGTGTCTGCATCCGCCCAGTTCATCTCAAGCAGTCAGCGAGCCTATACGCTCGTCAATTACAGTGGGCAGTTCTCTGCCAAAAATGTAACATTTACTTCACAAAAATGATATAATCAGCATCAAAAGTTAACAATAACTATTAGTAGAAGCAGTGTACTAAACAAAAATGCATTTAAATTAGAATCAGTGGGGAATATGACCGCACGAAAACCAGCCGAACACCTGCCAACCGCCATGAACAACTAAGGAGGAGTCTACGCCACATCATTTTCAGGAAAGCCCTATATTAATATTATCTAAATTCAAAATTACTAATTGAGCTCAAAGTTTCGCAAACATGTATAAAGTCAAAGTAAGTGAGAGAGTGAGAAAGTGAGAGTGCATGCCTATGTTGATCAACTTAATATAACCTGAGGCGTTGGTTTGTGATAATGGTTAACAATTATTATGATTAAAACATAAAGAGAGTTATGATTTTGTTTATGATGGTAATAACAAGGCTAAAGGAAGTAGTTTACATCAAATCAGAAAGTATATTTAATTAACCTTGAACAAGGTCAAGTGCGGAATACCATCGCCGCCATTTTGAAATCTTAATAATTATAGTTGGTTATTCTTGTATCAATTTGCAACATATTTAACAAAATAAAACCAAATTCGTTAGCCTCATCTGGTGTGTTATGTTATTTCTATATCCAACCACCTCAGCCTCTTTCTGCTTAACGCAACTCTGGACCCGAAAAGCCTAATGTACATTGAAAAAACTGAGCACGTGTTTCCACCAAGGGTGTGGTTTAGATTATGCAAATACAATAAGACATACACAATTATCAGACATATATGTTTAGTAAATATTCCGTTTATTCGTAATTTAACAGATAGCTGCCCGAACGGTGACTTTATATAAAATAACAAATTATATAAATAAGCAGAAAAGCGGAGGTGGAAGGGTAAAGAAATAAGCATAAAAAGAGAGGTTATATATGGAAGTTACATATAGTGTAAAGAGACATGCATAGCAAATAAAACAAAATTTAGTACCATCAGTACGACAAAATGGCAGATAACGAAAGCATTAACGTAGAAAATACAAATACAGAATCATTGATGTTGAGTGAACCACAGGCGAACTCAACGCTGATTATGAATAAGGTTTCGCTGGAAGATCTCTTTCAGTTAATGAAAGTACAGAATGGTCAATTGAATAATAAACTAAATCAATTTGATGACAAATTAAATCAGTTTGATGAACAATTTAACGACATCAAAAAAGAAATTAAGAAACAGAGCTGTAATTTTGATGAGAGAATAAATGAAATAGAAATACAGTGTGATAGTATACAAAAGCAAACAGAAAATAATAATGAGCAATTTAATAATAAAATAAGTCAATTAGACGACAAAATTAAGCAAATTAATGAGACAGTTCAGAATCAAATAGAAATACAATGTGAAAAAATAGAAAACAAATGTTTGACTACAATCAGTGAACAGATAGAGAGTAATGATAATTTTGAAACAAATACACAAATAGAAATGAAAGCTAGTATTTTACAGAACAAGATAGAGAAATGTGAATTAGATGTAGTAGACATAACCAAACATTTTGAAACAGTAGACAGAATAGTATCAAAAAATGAGAATAACACAAATGAGAGAATGAGCATGTTACAAAATAAAATTAAAGAAATAGATATCCTAGTTATACAAAATGATAATAATGTGCATGTTAAATGTAATGTGATTGAAAATGATTTAATGAAAGTGAGAAATGAGTTACGGGGGGAGATTCAAAAAAATTGTACCAGTATTACGGAAAGAATAATCGTAACCAGGGGCGCGTACGGGGAAATCGAGTTAGAGAATTTTAACTACGAAAATAAAATAATACACCCTATGAGATTTTTAAACCAGGCGCGTGAGTACAGCCGTTTTAGTAACCACAATTGGGAGATACAGCTAATGAAAATTGTCAGATGTTTTAAGTGTAATTCTATTATATGGGTAGAGGCGCACAGAGTAGAATGGGACAGTTTTGAAACATTTGAGAGGGCATTTAAAAATAAATTTTGGCCGGAAGAGGAACAAGAGAGTTTGAGAAGTCACATTATGGGAGTAGGTAGTTTTGTGGGACAAAATAACATAACCATGTACGTGACGAAGTTGTATAATGAGGCAAAGTATCTCGAACCACCAATACCGTTTCAATCGTTCGTCAGATATGTGAGTAAACATCTACCCAGAGAAGCACAAGTGACTTTAATGACGAAGGAGATAGAGAGTTTAAGTGAGTTGGAGCGGATTTTGGATATCTTACAAAGTATTAGGGACCGCGAAATAATTAGGCGACCTATACAGACGAATCACCATAATAATAACACAGAATTTAATCGACATAAAAGTAGCTATCAAGGAAATAGCGATCACAATAATAAGTATAAACCCAGAAGTCATTTTCAGCAGACAGGTGAGTGGAACTGTTCCAGATGCGGAAGAGAGAACTACGCTCACAGACGACAATGTTTCAGATGCCTATTGCCTAAGGAAGAACAAAGGAGGAGAGAACATATGAAACAATACGTACCAACTGACAAAGGAGGACCAGGTACCAGTGGGACATCCAACCACCAGCAAGGACGACAAAACGATCATCAACAACAACAAGAAATGAGAAATAGTAGACGACAGCCAGAAAACTAGAATCAACAGTGGTAGCCAGGACCCAACCACTGTTCAGAGGAGCGCATGAGGTCCAACCAACAGAAGACATTCCCAGTAACGTCATCAAAGCAGACATAGTAGCTGATTTATTAGGGGAGGAGAACCATACTTTAAACGGAAAGGAGAGCAGGATTAACGGAAATTCAGGTAAATATAGAAGGTAAGCATTATAGAACACTGGTAGATACAGGGAGCGAAATTTCAGTGATAGCAGAAAATATTTTAACTGAGTTGAGAGAATCTAATAAAAATATTCCAGTTTTGCCAGTAGCAGGGGTTACGGTGATAGGAGTAAGGAGGTAAGGAGGTAAGGAGTAAGCGGGTGACGAAACAGATACACTTGAACTTTTTGATAAATGGTATAGATTTTGATAGTACATTCTTGGTAGTTAAGGGTTTGAGTTTGGACATTATTTTGGGTAACGATTTTTTACAAAGGAATAGAGCGGTGATAAATTTTAAAGAAAAGGTGATAGAGTTAGACGGGGGTGACCGGTCGGTGAAGATACATTTCGAACGGGTGTTGGATAAAATTAAAACAACTGGTGTAAAGTTATTGAAAAAACGAGTAGATGAGAAAAATATCGATACTAGAATCAATTGGTGTAGAGAGGCGGAGTATATTTATGATGATGATGATGAAATGAGTAATATTAATGATGCAGTGTGGGAGATAAGGGCAGATAAGTTTCGGAGTGAAGGGTCCGGTGTTGGGAGTGGCCAGCGTGCAGCGTTATGGCAGGTGGTGGAGCAGTTTAGGGGAGTGTTTGCCGATGTACCAGGAAGGGCAAAAGATTACGAGTGTACTTTACAGATTAGAGAACATACACCATTCATGCAACGGAGTTATCCTGTGCCTTATTCCAAAAGATGAGCGGTGCAAGAGGAGTTAGACAAAATGCTGGAAGGTAAAATTATAGAGAGATCAGTATCGCCCTACTCGAATCCTTTAGTAGTAGTAATCAAGAAGGACGGCAGAGTCAGACTGTGTTTGGACGCAAGAAGGATAAACCAGATAATTATACCCGACCGAGAGTCACCAGAAGCGATAAATGAAATAGTCCAGAAATTCAGCGGCGTGAAATTTATGACATCGCTGGACCTTACTGCGGGATATTGGCAGGTACCGTTAGCAGAAGAAAGTAGAAAATACACCGCATTTTTGTTCAACGGAAAGAATTACCAGTTCAGGAGACTACCTTTTGGATTGAATACCAGTGTGGCAAGCTTCATAAAATGCTTAGACAAAATTTTGAGACCCAAGGATTTGGATTTCTTGACCGTTTATGTGGACGACATCTTAATAGCATCCAGGACTTTCGAGGAGCATTTGGAACATATAAAATATGTATTAACGAAATTGGAAGCAGGAGGACTTACAGTGAATTGGGACAAATCAGAATTCTTACAAACAGAGATTAAATTTTTAGGTTTTATTATTACACCGAAAGGGATATCTGCAAACCCGGACAAAGTCGAATCAATCATGCGCTTCCCTGAACCGAGGAACATCAAGCAACTTCAAAGTTTTCTAGGGCTGTGCAATTTCTACCGAAAATTTCAAAGGAACTACGCCCACGTGACAGCAAGGTTAAGTATAATACTACAAAAAAGCAGACAGTGGAAGTGGGGTGACGTAGAGCGTGGAGCCTTTGAGGAGATTAAAAGGAAATTCAGTGAAATGATCATGATGAACCACCCGGATTTTGAGAAAGTGTTCTATCTACAGACAGACGCCAGTAATGTAGCCGCCGGGGCGGAGCTGTACAAGGAGGATGAGGAAAAGGAGCACCTCACAATAGCCTTTGCGAGTAGATCCTTGCTGCCAGTGGAGAAAAATTATACGACAACAGAAAAAGAGTTATTGAGTATTGTATTCGCCGTTGGAAAATTTAGAACATATATTCTAGGGAACAGAACCATCATACGAACGGACCACAAGGCGTTATCCTTTTTGAACACTTGCAAGCTTGCTCACAGCCATCTAACAAGATGGGTGCTCGTGCTACAGGAATATAACTTCTGAGTGGGAATACATCCGAGGGACAGAAAATAAGGTACCTGACACTCTCTCCAGAGTAGACAGTGAGAACAACAGGACAGGTAGGGACATAAAGGAGATCGAGATTTTCAAGATAACAAGGGAGGATAAAATATTTGGAGAAGAGTTAAAAGATATCAGCACCATGCAAAGAGCAGATGGTAAGTCGGGTAAGATAATAAACAGCTTAGAAACGGAATTAGGAGCGTCAGAGTATAACCAGTTTTTCCAAATTTACAAAGGATTGTTGTTTAAAAGGGTAGTAGGGGGTGAGCATGATTGGAAGTTAGTGATACCAGAAGGGTTGGAAGAGAAAATTATTTGGGATTGTCATTTTAGATACGGTCATTTCGGGGCGAAGAAGTGTGTCAATGTATTGAAGGAGTCATGTGTTTTCAGGAATATGGAGAGACGAGTGAGGAAATTACTGAGGAGTTGTGATTTATGTCAGAAATCAAAAGTGGTAAACTATAGGGTTGAAGGTGAGTTGAATTTTATAAGGGTAGGGAAACCATTCGATTTAGTTGCGGTAGATTTGTTTGGACCATTGCCAAAGGGTAGAGGCGGAGTTGTGTATATTTTCGTATTACTTGACACTTTTTGAAGTATGTGAAATTGTATAGCGTAAAGAGAGCTACCAGTAAGGTATTGAGTGAGAAGGTGACTGAGGACTACATGATTCACGTGGGTAAGCCGAAGGTGATTTTGTCAGACCACGGGCCACAGTTCATTAGTGGGAAATGGCGCCAGACCTTAGGATGGGAAGGAATCCTCACGAAGCATACGGCTGTGTATCATCCCCAGTCAAACCAGGCTGAGCGTGTAATGAGAGAGATAGGCAGGATCTTTAGAGCCTATTGTCACGCTAAACACAGCGAGTGGCCGTTGTACGTAAGGAAGGTAGAAAATTGGCTGAACAGTACCACCCACGAGTCCACCGGCTATACACCTCACGAGTTAGTAAGGGGAACACGCCCCCCCCCCAAGGATTTTGGAGCAGCTGTTTGATTATCCCGAGGAGAGCGAGCGGACGGATGTGAGCATTAAGATCCGGTTGGCCAACGAGAACTTGTTAAGCAAAGGCGAACGCAGGAAACATAGACACGACACAAAAAAGGTAAGTGGGTAAAGTATGAAGTCGGACAGTTGGTATTAGTGAGGAGGCACGATCTGTCGAGTGCTCAAGAAAAGGAGATAAAGAAATTCTTCCTGCTTTATGAAGGACCTTACAAGATAGTAGGGATAAAGATGAAAAAGTCATATGTGTTGCAGGACATGGATACAGGGAAGGTAGTAGGAACGCACAATGCCACAAACTTAAAATTATATTGGTCATCTTAGAGTTTAAATAAGATTTGCATATTAATGAGAGTGAATGAATGTAGCTTGAAAAAAAAAACAGAGAGAGAGAGAGAAAAAAGGGGTGTGAGAGAGAGAAAGAAAATATGCTTTGTTTTATGTAATCTTATCAAGTGATCCATTGTTGTAATTCCTAAATTTACAGTAAAAGAAGTTGTCAGTGAAAGTGAAAGCTAGAACTTGTAAAGTGTCAATGTGAAAAATTTCTTTTAAATAATTAACGAACTTGTTTTTGAGCAAGGTGAAAGGGTGTTTTATAGTTGTTTGGTGTTAGAAAAGTAAGTCAAAATGGACTGTATGAACAGTATATGTAGGTGGAATTAAGTTAGAAGTAAGTGGGCTAGTGCAGTGGTGGCATGTGCTATTGTAGCTAGCGAAGTGGGTTGATGAGTAACGCACAAACCGTTGCCATCATCGGAGGCCTCCATAGGCGTAAGTACACTGCACAAAGTTTAATATAATCTTGTGTTATATGTGATTATTGACCGTGCAGTGTATGAATATGATATGATGTAGAACATGTTTGAAAGTAAAGTAGATTTCCCCAACTTTTCGGGCGATTACTGCCTTACCAGCACTAATCGTGGCATTGGCTAGCGGTCAGCTATGGCCAGATCAAGTCCCTTGACCATAGCTGATTTGAAATTGGTTAACAGTAGAAATTAATAGGGGGGTGAAACTAGGGGAAATCCCCCGGAACTATGTAACAGCGGCTGCCACTCTGTCCGCGTAGGGACAGCAAAGCCAGGTGGTAGACCCGTCTTAAGGGCATGTAAATATATGACAGGGCTATGTTGATACCTAAACTTTTCAATGTAATGCCGAAGCAAGGGCACAGAGGCAATAAATTCCTCTAAAAAGAATACAGTCCTTGTGAAAGCAAATGAACATCACAGTTCATCCCTCATGAAGCAATAGTGTGTGTGGTCAGGAGGTTACTATAAGGGTAGTGACGATAATATTTAAATTTTATGTTAGGGTAACAAATCTCTAGAAATGATTCTGTTATAAAAGGGGAAAATTAAAGTAAAGAAAACGAATAAAGAAATTTAGATAGTTTTGAAGTGCTGCCATGATAGATAAAGATACTGATGTTATGTGAAATAAATGAATAAAAATTAGTAGTTGTTGTTTGAGAGTAAAAAATTCATTTTGTGTTTAGTATAAGAGTATAATTTCTTATGATGAAAGAAGCAAATTGATATTGACTGGAGTCGGAGCAATTGATAGAAATATATAGGAGTGTTGAAAAGTAGAATGATCATCTGTTTAAATCTTGTTATAATTTTTGAGTTATTTGGAATTTTATAAATAAATAAAACCAACGCCTCTAATCACAAACCAATGCATCTAAGAGGAAACATATCAGTTGCGGATATGTAGATAAATGAGGCCACTATTTTAAAATTTTATATTAAATGTTTCAGAGTTTTATGGTGTTGTGACCGCGGTCCTGCGCTGGCCGGAGCGTCAGAACAGGAGCGTGCAGTGCCTCATGGCCTTATGGTGTAGGGATCTCTCAGGAGAAGTCCAGTAAGGTCAGACAGGTACGATCGACACTATAGGACCAAGGGTAAGTGAGTGCGATTGTTTTTTATATTAACACTACAGGGGGTTGTGGCACATATCTGAACTGATCCTTTTAGAAAAGTATGAATGAGTCAATGAAAGTTTTTGTGTCTCGACACCAAACCTTTCATTGAGGGGGTTTTGTAACAGTACAGAATTACCTGTACCAGAATAATGGTATTAAGGCATATTGTCATTGTAAATTTTATTGTGTTCATACATATTAACAAGGGCAAAGTTAGTTTACCCAAGTCCCAGTAGATACGTAAATTCACCGAGGGGAGACAAGCCAAGGTCATCGGAGTACGAGTGAAATTAAACAATTGTAATGGCGGTTTAGGCGCTACAAATTGACAATACGAACTTTTCATTGGCCCACTGAAACAAATCGTCACCACCAAACAATGACGACATAAAACAATTACGTGTTATACCGGGCGTTGACGAAAAGAACAATGCACCATAACGTCAGACACCGTTGTTTTACATAATAATTGTGTCTGCATCCGCCCAGTTCATCTCAAGCAGTCAGCGAGCCTATACGCTCGTCAATTACAGTGGGCAGTTCTCTGCCAAAAATGTAACATTTACTTCACAAAAATGATATAATCAGCATCAAAAGTTAACAATAACTATTAGTAGAAGCAGTGTACTAAACAAAAATGCATTTAAATTAGAATCAGTGGGGAATATGACCGCACGAAAACCAGCCGAACACCTGCCAACCGCCATGAACAACTAAGGAGGAGTCTACGCCACATCATTTTCAGGAAAGCCCTATATTAATATTATCTAAATTCAAAATTACTAATTGAGCTCAAAGTTTCGCAAACATGTATAAAGTCAAAGTAAGTGAGAGAGTGAGAAAGTGAGAGTGCATGCCTATGTTGATCAACTTAATATAACCTGAGGCGTTGGTTTGTGATAATGGTTAACAATTATTATGATTAAAACATAAAGAGAGTTATGATTTTGTTTATGATGGTAATAACAAGGCTAAAGGAAGTAGTTTACATCAAATCAGAAAGTATATTTAATTAACCTTGAACAAGGTCAAGTGCGGAATACCATCGCCGCCATTTTGAAATCTTAATAATTATAGTTGGTTATTCTTGTATCAATTTGCAACATATTTAACAAAACAAAACCAAATTCGTTAGCCTCATCTGGTGTGTTATGTTATTTCTATATCCAACCACCTCAGCCTCTTTCTGCTTAACGCAACTCTGGACCCGAAAAGCCTAATGTACATTGAAAAAACTGAGCACGTGTTTCCACCAAGGGTGTGGTTTAGATTATGCAAATACAATAAGACATACATAATTATCAGACATATATGTTTAGTAAATATTCCGTTTATTCGTAATTTAACAACATTTCGCCATTACTGGTTCGTTAACCCGAATCTTGGACCGAAAGGTAAGCTTAATCTCATATGTTGTTACACAGACTTCCATCATGGCGCCCGGAATTATTCAATGTTGTATTTGCTAAGTAAATTTTATGTGACACTAATTTGTATAATCACATTTGGGCACTTTCCGAAAAGGGACTAAGAATCACAAGGGTGTAAGAATTATAAACATGTGTCATGGATTTTACATTGTATAATTTTGAAGTGTATCTAGGGTAAGGTCAGTCACCTGACCGTGAGACACAGCTGATGACTGGTGTTAGAAATGTAGTAGGTTCCTTACAATTGATTTGCAGATTTTTAATCAATATAATGAGATAAAATACAATAAATTTTATTAACCAAATAATTCTTTTTGGAAATTAAAAAATTTTTTTTTGTTTGAAAAAAAAATTCAGTTTTGCTTGAAGTCCAGATTGTGTTTTGATGTTCAGGATATATTGTTGATTATGTGTATGGCTAATGTATTAAATGACTTATATGGTTCATATTATATGTGTTGTGAACAAATGTAGTGATAAGGGAATTTCTGATAAAATAAGGTGTTCGTTTTATTTTGTTTATTATGATTGTTAGCAGCTAGTTAAGAAGAGTTGTAAACTTTTTGTAAAAGATTTAGGAATTTTGAGAGTAAAAGGGGAGAGATGATCAAATTAATGGTAATATGAATCCTTGAGATTGGACTTAGATTAATTTCTCTAGGTGAACAAAATTTAAACTATTTAATTTGATTTGTTTGATTTATGTTGATTTGAAACCGTAATGTAATTTTTTTTGAGAAAAGGAATTGAATTGAAAATATAAAATATTTTATGAATTTTAGATATGGAAGTTGTGTATAATATAATAATGACTAGGTGTCCGCACCCATTACTTGCTAAAGGCAACCCAGTATGCATGTAAGGGGGAACATATCGGTTGAGGATCTGGTATGGTATAAGGCCAGTTCCTGATTTGTTGGTGGAATGATAAAAGGTTAGGTAGTGTTATGGTGCGCACTTGTCCGATATTATGGTGTTGGGATCTCGAATAGAGAAGTCCAAGAATCTCGTTCAGGAGTAGCCATAGTCACCGAGCTAGGGGGGTAGTTTACCCATGATGTGTTTAGAAAGTAAAGGGGGTTGTTGGCACCATATCCTCACCGATCCTCTTAGGATTTAGCAATGAGAGTTTTTCTGTTTCGGCAGAAAACCTCTCATTGGGGGGGTATGTAACGAGATAAATTTGAGGGGTTTTATTTTTTTATTGCAATTATAAATGTAACACAAGGTCTACCCAAACAGGGCCTCAGTTTATAACAATACACATTCCTTGTCGGGGCACCAAGACGCACATTTTGTCAGCGCCCTGCAATAAGCACTGTTTCTTAAGGCGTTGGAATGCGAACCTGTGCGCGGATGATTGCGCCTCCGTTGGGAGGAAGCATGAATTGTTTAGCGAGCCTCTGGCCTGTGATACATTACCCAGACTCGCCCCCAGAAAGGAAACTGTAATTTCACTAATGACAGTACCATGTGATTTTATCTACGAATCAGAGCGCAAGCTGGTGAACATGTAGCGGATGTAGCCGTAGTGATGCTCAGGATAGCGTCAGTTAGTCGACTTACAACTCCTGACCGCGCAGTCATATAAAACATTGCTTGAGCAAATTAGGGTCGGGCGACTAGCAAATTGTGTGTTTAAGATGTGTAAAACAATGTAAAAAGTTTGAATCAACAGTGAACCGAGTTAAGATCGTGAACCTTTTTCGAAATTAAAACAATAACCTTTTTTGGGTCATAGTGTGATGAAAATGCAGGACGCAACAAGTCGTCTACAGTGACAACGCTCACAAACGTATTGTATCACGTCGAATCTATTATCCAAATTTCACAATATAGATTTCTTGTTTTAAATCCAAATTACTGGGGTAGAAAGCATGAATGAATGAGTGAGTGAGCAAGCTGGGTTGCTTTACGATAGAGATAGTCTAGTTTAATAAATAGGGTTAAGTATATTTCAAAACCTAGTTTGAAATAACGTAATAATAAAATAATAATGTAACGTGAGAGAAAGATGAAATTGTTGATGTGGGAGTTATGGTGGTATTTGATGACAAAGTAAGATGAAATAAAAATGTGTTAAATGAACATATAAATATGTACGAGTATTTATCAATTGCATTCACCTGTTTTTCTCTGCTGAGTACACCAGACGATACTTTGGTCAACTACCAATAAAGGTAGGTAATACAATTTTCGATATTTTAAACCTTTAATTAACTCGTACTGCTTCAAACGACGCCCGAAACAGGGACAAATTTCAATATTTTAATTACTAATTAAAGTGTCTAGCTTCAAATGACGCCCTAAACAAGGACAAATTTCAATATTTTAATTACTATTTCAAGTGACATGCTTCAAGTTTTGTTAGCTTTGTCACTTATTATTTATGTTTGTGAATGTGGCCCATTTTTTATTGTTGTTATTATTTATGTGCTGTTCATTTGATCATTTCTTAAATGTTCAGTTTTTTTTTTATAGTTTATTTTGTTTTCGATTTTATTTATATTGTTTTTATTGTATCTGTTTTTGTAAGCTATCTGGTATTTATATTTCTTTGTTTCTTGTTTGTTTAGGGGTATTTTGTACATTCTGTTAAATAGTGAATAGAATGCTGCCATTTTATGTTGTGGTGGGTGGTCAGAATGGTTAGGTATAATGATGTTAGTGGACGTTGGTTTTCTGTATATTGCATATTGTAGGTGGTTATTGTGTCTTGTGATGTAGCAAAAAGTGTTTAAAATAACTCATTCAATATTAGTGAAATTTTATACTACAACTTCAGATGGCTTGGATAACAAACTGCTTCATTTTTCAAATTGAAAAGCAGTAAGAAAGAACTAATAAATAACAACATAAAATAATTATGTAAAAATATATTTTAATAATTATGTGGAAAATAGTCATAAAAATGAAAAATCTGAGAGATAATATTCACGAATACAAATCGTTATGAACAATGAATAACTAACTATTCAATGTGTAACAAAAATTATATATTGTAAATTAGAAGATTTTCCCATAAACGTTTGTAGAACTTTTAATTATAAGTTTATGATATTTCTGTACACTATACATGCATAAGAGTAATTATATCTTTTTTTATAAATATACTAGTACAAATATAATTTTTTAAATATTCGATCAAAAAATTATTCTTACAAATTCTACTTACCTTTTTTTACAATAACAAAGCCTGTCAATTGTTTACTCAGAAATTAGAATGTAGTTTTGAATAGATCACAGTTAACAATATGATATAAATAATATTAATAAACAATTAAAATTGTTATATTATTGTTGTTGTTTACACTATATTCTAAAAGGAACATGGTTTTAAAGAAAAAAATCTGTTACTTTATAATCTGTTAATACTAGTGACAACGAACATTAAGTAGGATACACACACATAGCAAATACCAACTTTTCTAAACATTAATTGAAACTGAATTTCTTTGGAGCACACTGACCATACTATACAAAAAAGTTTATCTACAATTATTACCCGACTATCTTGAAAGGCTTTTTGGAGATTTACTGATTAATTTTTCGTTCCTTTTTTCCATAGGGCCTTTGATAATTCTTGAAGAGAGGGGTTGCTGAAGAAGGAATAACCAAATACTTACTCAACATATACACAATTATATTTGCTTGCATAGAAGTCCCACTCTTCTCGCACAGTGATTTTACTTAATTATCACCAGAAATTTACTGCCACAATCTCGTCATTTGTACCTAATTTATTGTTCTTCAAGTTAATTTCTATAGGACTAGATGGACACCTGTTTTCATAGTAGACTGCTTTCTATTTCTATTATATTAAAAATATATTATAATCCACATTACAATATTATAATGCTTACTATATTCAAGCATTTTAATACAATAATAACAACAATATAAAATGAGACTCTTCTGCAAAAATATACTGAAGTACTGTATATTTTAAAAGTATACTGTACATTACAGCAAACATATAAAATAGTACTGTATTTTAGACTTACCGGTGTTGCATAGTAAAACTGTGCTATTTTCTTCTGGTGATTATGAGGCTGCAACAAAAAAAAATTCTTGTAAAAAATTATTTGCACCACTCAGAACTTAGCACCACTTGAGTCCCCCCCCCCACACACACACAGCACTGTTTTATACATATATAAGGTATATCCAGAAAGTAAGTTCTGTTTATAAATAATGTTGCAGTATCAATGCCGTCACGCTGTTGCACATGCGCAGCGAGTTTGTTGCCTTGTTGGCGTGGCAAGAATGCCATCTGTAAACAACTGTGCACTGAGTAAGCTTTGTTGGACGTGTCTATAATGTTGAAGAAAATCAGTATGCCCACCGCATATGAAAGTAGGTGTATTATTCATTTCTTGAATGCAAAAGCCATTTAAACCACCTGATATTTAATCTACCGTTAAACTTGTGATGTTTATGAAGAAACAGTGAATTATTCAGTGTATGAAGAGAATTGTCTAACACAGGACACAAAAATGTTAAAGATGATGAACGGAGTGGGCGACCACCTTTAGTGAATGATGACTTGATGCTGGCTGTTGATGGAAGATTATAGAAAACAGATGATTCACGGTGAGGTTAAAAGTTACCCTCCATTCTTTATAAAATTGTATCTGAAAAAATGAACTACCTGAAATTGTGTGCACCTTGGGTTTCAAAGTGCTTACGCAGCAACACAAAATGAAACGGTGGGACAGTGCATTGGTGTTTTCAACACGATACAGACAACAATTTTGACAAGACATGGCTATTTCATGCAACTTCTGAATCAAAACAATATTAGTGATTACTGTACTTTCACTTCTGAAAACGTACGTTTTTTATTGTCCTCGAACGTTTCAGTGTGGTGTACACCTTCCTCAGCGAGGTTTGAATACAGAGTGTCGTGAACAATTGTAACGGTTTATTCACAGGTTGGTGGGATGTGTGGGGGGGTTTTGGTGGGAGGGGGTTGGCGCTGGGATTCAATATATAGTTTGGTTTGTGTATGATTGTGTCGAATAGTACGTGTGATTTAAAAGTATAGTTGGTCATTTAATATGTTGTTTGGTTGTAGTGTGTGGTGTTTATATATTTCATACTGTTCAGCTGTGTTGAGTTTCCTACTTTTTGGTAAGTAGTGTAGTATTTCGAGGTTGTTTTTTATGTTGGTGTAGCTGTGATTTTCAGTCTGTATGTGTGTGGCAAATGCGGAGTATATGTAGTTATTAGAAAGGGCTTTTAAGTGTTCGGAAAATCTTGAAGAAAAAGATCTTCCCGTCTGGCCTATGTAGAAATGGTTGCAATCATTGCAGTTTAATTTGTATACTCCTGTTTTGTTGTATGTGTCAGTGTCTGTGTTTGTATCGTTTATGTGTTTTTTGATGGTATTGTTGGTTCTGTAAGCTATTTTGTAATTGTGTTTCCTGAATGTGTTTGCAATTTTGTGTGTGTTGGAGTTGTAGTATGTAAGTGTGATGTATTTATTAGGTTGTGTGTTGTTGGTATTTTTGTTTAGGATGTGTCTGTGTAGATTGTTTATTAACTCTACAATAAAAGACAGATCGAAAATTTCCATAAATACATAAACACAATACACCACAAACTAAAATTCACACTGGAAATAGAACATAACAATAGTATAAACTTCCTTGACCTTACAATTAACAAAACAAACAACACACACACACACACACACATATAAAATATACAGGAAACCTACCACAACTGACATGGTCATACACAACACATCTAACCATCCAACACAACACAAACATGCCGCATTCAACTATACGCTCCATAGACTCACAACAATACCACAAAGTAAACAAGATTATCAGGAAGAAATCAACACAATCAAATACATAGCGATAAAAAATGGATACACCCCCGAGTTAATAAACAATCTACACAGACACATCCTAAACAAAAACACCAAAACACAAAATACCTCTGCAACAAAAATATGGAACTCCTGGTGCACCATTATCAAAAGTGCTTCAACAATGCCGGAAACTATATAGAAAAGTAGTTTAAGCGATGAACTTTGAATAGTGATAAAAATATTTTGTAAATTCTTTCTTTCTTTTAATAACCTATCAGAACTTTACTTTCTGGACATCCCTCATAGAAGTCATGTAACTTCTCCATATTTGTGTATATCCCCTTTTGGAAAAGAGGGCAATATAATAAGATAAAGAAAGTCACAATCATGATATGGCATGCGCAGTGGCAAGACGTCACTTGGGAACTACAGCTACTACTATCACCTATCCATTCAATGCATGTATGTTCGGCTAGTTTGGAATGATTTATTTTTCGTAAGTGGTTTATCTGTCATTTGTGTTTGATTCAAACTACGTCAAATTATTGAGCCAATTTATTAAACTACCAATTCTGAACTACTTTACCTGAATTTCCAGATGTTTTGAAATCTAAAATCATCACTTTTGTCACAAATATTGTATACATGAGCAAAATTTAAAACCAAAGTTTCATTTTAAGTTAAAATGTAGGCTAAATCGTTTACAGGTCATGACGTGAGAACAAATAGTTTCCAGACAAACATTTATACGAACTTCACTTTTTACTTGTGAACGTGTCCTGGAAATATTCCTGTTACTTCATAAAACCACACTGTATGTTTATAATTTATTCCAGAAAATTCAATTATGCTATTTTAAAGTCAGTAAGTTATAATAATGATGATGATGATAATGATAATTGTAGAAAATAAAATCAGTAGAACACTTATCCAATGATAATACTCTGTACAATAGCACAGTAAATGAGTGTTTGTTAAGTGTTTTTCAAACAAAAGGTGTATGAATCCTATATAAATGTAGAACTTGGGTGTGAAGAAGATGGCTTCTAATATTTTTCATCAAATCATCACAACTCATCTTCAAATTGGAGATATTCATGTTCTCATGTATAGTTTTGTTTCTTATTAACAAAGTAACTTTCACAAATTATTCTCAAGTTTTATTTTTGGTCCTTCAAAGTGCTTTAATATTTCTGTTGATTGTTGCTTACAGCTGAACATCTCCTGTCCAAACTGGTGTGAACTGTTTTAGAGATTAATAATGTGTTTCAAGAGTTAGTGGTGATCTTCCGTAAATCATGTTTGCTCAAAGCGTTGAAGTCATAATTTTAATTTTAGAACTGGTTTCTTTGTCTATCAAAATTCTCCTATCAAAATGGAGCCCCTCAATATAACATGGTGAAAGATTTTACAGATTCTTTATGAGGGACTGAGCATATAATTTAAATTGATCGAGATATACAGAATGTACCACATAATTTCTGCAAAATGACACAGAAAAGAAAAGCAATGCTACGCAATTATACAGTAAACCAAACACAAAGTCTGGGTTATGCAGATAAACATGATAAAAGAATGGTAAAATTAGGATACACAAGTGGTTGGTATCAGAGAGTTATTATAAAATTTTTAAGTCCCACGATTATCGTAAAGCCTATTCACGTGAAATAACAATGTAATTTCACATAATTATGAGTGCAAAATACTTACATCGTAATTACTGTAAAACTGGTACACTCATTATTTAGCAGTGAACAGTTTGAAATCAAATGGACTCGCAGTGTGCTACTAGCAAACAAAGGCCAGATAAAAGGATATACAGAGTAATTTGGAATTTACTTTGGTCAGAAGACAAGAGTAAGAACTCTGTTAAATTGTTAGTGTCAACACTACAGTATGATAAATATTACTGTTAATTCTAAGCATACAAAAATTCACACAGAAATTTTGGAAATGTTTTTAACATGATACGCCCCAATTACAAAATTTATCAAAACTATGGAGCTTCACAACATATCTCACTTTTCTCAAATTTTGTAATACTAACATACAATATATTAAAGGTTCATGAATGGCGTACAAGATATTTTAAAATTTCATGCTCACATAAACTGCAATTATTCAAATAAAACTGTAACCTGCAGGAGGTGATGACATTAAACATTTTTTTAAGGTTAGTAGCAACAGTAAGTGATGGTAAACACTTAGGTGTGAGAGGTAAGTAATTTCTCTGAATGACAAGTCCTGATTCTATTTATAACACACACACACACACACACACACACACACACACACACACACACACACACACACACACACACACCCACACACACACACAGTGCAGCTGCGTGTAGTTGGTAGACAGCCAAACTAATTTGACCTTGACTCAATAAATTATAGTGGGGAACAAGCACTCCCACACATTTCATTATTTCCGGGCTTGCTTTACATTGAACTCTTAATTGTGTAATATCATAAAGTGATGGTTACTGAATTCTTGAAAATTTAACTGGAATCTCGCAAATTTTCTTGACACAATGATGAAAATTTGGCAGTTTAATACGGTTTATTAAAAACCATACTTTTATAAAATTATTAAAAATATTTTTACAATTCTTATATTCTTCAATCAATTACTAATATCACATATAATTAAATCACTACCAACTCGGAACACAAAGTTTTTTATGGGTAAAAACGTAAAAGTTTTACCTTATGGCCTGAAACAGTTTTCTCTTTTAAAAAGCTCCTTCAGAGGCTGCTGCAGCGAGCACTGTCCGTCTTGTTCTTGGCGACGGTATCGACTTTTGAAGGATCGATGTTGTGTGTGTGGGGTGTGATATGTTCGAATAATGCGTATGATTTGAATTGTGTCTGTCCGTTTAGGATGTCGTTTTTATGTGTTTTCGTGTGTTTGTATATTTTACCCATAAAAAACTTTGTGTTCCGAGTCAGTAGTAATTTAAGTAAATTTAGTTAATTAACGGACACGTCATGGACAACGAAATCCTACTAACATCAATTAAAAATGAAAATATAAACAAACCATCAAGGTTCACACTACATTTATTGAAATTGTTATCATACATCAACCCAGGTCCAACCAGGTCTAAGTTTCTAATGTACCATGATAATCCCAAATCCGGAATACAAATACAGATTCAGATTTTGTTCCGGTTTATTCACATTAGGATGTGCACAGCAGGTTTTGAAAACTCTGATATATTTTGTTGGGATTTAAAAATTTTAAGTATTACTAATACAAATTACAACATTAATAAAACAAAACAAATTGTATTATTGTACATTCTGGGGTGGCGGTTTAAATGTGTTTTAATCATATAGAATATTGAACTTTCACTTGTGAAACTTACTTGTTTTCTCCTGTACGCGTTTCAGCGTGATGTGCGCCTTCTTCAGCAGATCGAGACAGACTGCCAGTCACTCATAACGGTTTTATTTGGTAGGTTGAGTGGGGGTGGTGTGTGGTGGAAGGGGATTGGTGCGTTGATCTGAATTATTGTTTGTTTTATGTATAATTGTGTCAAAAAGTGTGTGTGATTTATAGTGTAATTGGTCGTTAAGTATGCTGTTTGGTTGCATTGTGTAGTGTTTGTATATTTCATATTGTTCTGCTGTGTTTAGTTTTCGACTTTTGGGTAAGTAGTGTAATATCTCGAGATTTGTGAAGCTATTTGTCTATCACAATTATTTAGAGTACCATACAAATAGAAATAAATAGAATGACTTTCACTTACCATCCAGACATGCTCTTTTGGGTCCAGGGTCTCATACGAACACTAGGACACAAGCACAATTTTGAAGGTTGCGTAAATAATTTACATAACACACGTTTAAGAAGAGAATTTCCATTTAATATTTTACTTTTACTTTGGTGAAATTAAGAAGATACATTTAGTAAATACTGGTTTCAGGTGTTGTGCAACAAGTGCTTCTGTTGTAATATGACTTACAATCTACAGCTTACCTTATTTTTTCTAGGACACAAACACAGTAATAAAACTCACACAGACACACACACAGCCCAGCTTTGCCACACTCACATTCATACTAAATTAAGAGCCCCTTAACATTTTATACAAATCAAATGCCCCCTTCGTCGGCCACGCGGTCTCCACGCACACGCATTGTTCTGTTACACGGTTTTTTTTTTATTGTCCGAAATAAGAAAAATAAAGTTCTCGATTAAGGCCCTCTCAATAGATTGACCGCGGTCATACGACAATTCAACTGATTAATCCACTCTTTAACTTGTTACATTACAACTTTTTGATGAGCCTACTTTGGCCCAGTCCGGCGCCGAGACTGCTACTTGTCGACTGGAACTGGAACGTAACAGGTACATCTTCCTTTCTCTGGCGGGAATTGTTGTTCGCTGCCCCTATGTTTTCGTCGCTCAATACTCAGTTGTTGTTAGGTAACCATTTTATATATGGAATATGGAAGTTATATTCCGGGTACCAAAGTACGATATTGGCTTTGGCTCTGCTGATGTCACTAACAGTAGGCGGGGCGTTAGCAGTGTTTCCGGGATGTCTTGGAGAAGACGACGAATATTTTTTTACGCTCTGGCCATCTTAATTTTTAGTCCAGTGCGTCCTTTTGAGCGCGTGCGGGTGTAGTTGCGCTTGATCGTTGACACACATGTACAGAGTTCTGCGAATTTTGTGGGGGTAAATTCTTCAGCCGCATTACACAACAACAACTGCGTCTATGCCTTTGTTTCAAACTGCTTCTTAACATCGTTTCTGTTATACGGACAAATACGTTGCACAATAATACAGTTTTACAATATTTTATACAAGCCCGTCCGAAAACGAAATAAGTAAAAATATATAAACGCCCCATACGGTTAAAATAAAAAATACCCAAAAATGACCCGCTACAATACCCCCTCGATGAGAATTCTGCTGTTCACGACAGAAGAAATCTCATCGATAACCCCGAAGAGGACCGGTGAGGAACTGGTGCCAACAAACCCCTGGTTCTTAATCTCATGGGTACACGACCCCCCTGGCTCAGCGACTATGGACTCATCTGAACGAGATCACTGGACTTCTCCGTACGAGATCCCAACACCGAGACATCGAGCAGACTCGTACCACAGCGCACCTCGCCTTTTACCATGCTACCCCCAAAAATCCTCCATCCCTGGCTAAAATTATTCCAGCTCCTCCGCCGATATGTTTCCCCTTTTTGCAAGCTGGGCTGCCTTTAGCAAATACTGGGCTCACACACGCTAACATTACATGTTGCCATAACACATTAAAAATAAAAGATTTCTTTTAAAATTTATTAAAATTTAAAAAAATTCAAAATTCAAAAAAAAAATATTTTATCAAAAAATTCTCTTCCTTGTTTTTCTAATTTTTGTTTCAAATGACTTAACCTAGACATTTCTACTAATCTAAACACATCCTTACCCTAACATGAGAACCACTTATAGTCTACCAATACAATGCAATACCATAAAATAAACATGGTTAATGCACACATAATAAAAGAATCATTATCTAAAATATTCATTCGCTGGCAGGCGAAAAATCACTTTTTTTTTTTTTTTTTCAAAAAAAATTAAAAAATTTTCAAAAATTTTAAAATTCAAAAACAAATTTAAATTTATTTTAAATGTTTCCCTCATATGCAAAATTATTTAAAAATTGGTTTAAATCAATTAAATAAACAAATTAAAATTAACTTCCTACTATACAAGCTTAGTAGGTGTATGACCTCATCAGCTGATCGAAACTAGGTCAAGTTCCAGACCCTTGACCTACATATGTTATGCACAATTTCTATCTAAAGCACATTTGACATCTGTAATATTCCACCTTGAAATACAAAACAAAGTAACATAAAATATTTAAAATTACAAAATATTAATATAAAAGATCGTTAACTGGACATTTAAATTATTTAAAATAAACACTTCTTACTTGTATCTTGTTTTCCAAATTTTATCAAAATTCTGTCACTGGTTTCGAAAAAATAAAATTTTTTATATTCTTTATCATAAATCTCTCTTTTTATTCAACAATCTTACGTTAATCTACTGTAGGTGATGTAAATTATTTATTCTCATTTACTGTACTAGATCTGTATACATATATAAACTTTACTCTCTGACTCTACTATTAATCAACTTCAATTAGCATGACACCCATCTCTACCAAAATATCTACTAATCAAGACACTCTAAGCCCCAACTTATCATTGAACTCAAATCGTCACCTTGTCTCAATACATATAAAAAAATTACTCTCTAACCCTTTGTACATAGGATACGTGTTTCCATCCCCAAAACTCAATTCCCTTATTTGGCGGCCTGGATTTTACCTAAGGCGGCCCCTCCTCACTAAAATCTATACCAATTCCCGTCCCAACCTATTTTGTTGCGAACTCCCCAAATACACTACCCCCTAATACAAAATTGCCATCCCCAAAAATCTCAATCTCATTACCTCACTACAAATACACAAAATAACCTCATTAATTATAAACATAAATATATCACTCAAAATCTACAATTATTCTCCGTAACTACTGTGTCAACATTAATACTTCTCAAACTTCTATTACTTCAAAACAATCATATTCATCTCTACTATTTCAAATTCAACTTTGAATTCAATTGGGACAGATCTATATGTCCCACAAAATATTTATCACCCAAAATTCTATCTTTTATTAATCTTCACAAATTGTCGCTTTATTTCTCATTGTAGCAAATTATTTTTATCATTACTTCAAAACATCTGTAATACATCACACATTACATTAAACTTTAATTACTTGAAACATTTATAACTAATATACCAGTGACATATTATTGCTGATCAGCTGATACCCTAACATAATGAAAACACATCTCAAACTTGAACAGATTACATGGAATACATATATATTTATTTATCCTTACTCCTCACCTCCTTGTTTCCCATTTCTCTGCTTCTGGTCGTTTATGTTAACCTGCCAGACGATTTAATTATTGGCTTAGAAAAACAATATACATATATAATGAAAACACATGTTTTATCAACACCTATACCTAACATACAACAATAAAATAATACACTTAAACTTATAGCATGTAATGAACACCTTATCTTTAAATATCTAAGCAGCTAGTTACCTGAACAGAGCACAAGCAGTTTTATTTGATCAGAATTTGAATAAAAAAATGTTATGTCATAAAATTTACATTCGTGACTCCTTTGCGTCACCTCCCAGCCACACACACTATTTCAGATTATGGTGGACTGTGGCGCCCATTCGCTTCGACAGAGACTGTATATTTTGGAGCAGGGTTTACCTCTCCGTATCTCTGCTTCCGCTATTAAGTTTTAAACATAGTGAACATCATCATGTTCTCGTACATAATTACACCCTTAAGACGGATTTACCACCTGTCTTGCTACCCCAAAGCGGGCAGAGTGGCAGCCGCTGTTCCATAGTTCCGGCAGATTTCCTCTAATTGTCACCCCCCAATGAATTTCTAATATATACCAATTTCAAGTCAGCTATGGTCAAGGGACTTGATATGACCATAGCTGGCCGCTAGCCAAAACCACGGTTAGTGCTGGTAAGACAGTAACCGCCCGAAAAGTCGAGGAAATCTAAACTTTCATTTCACTGCCTGTTTCACCAATACTATTATGTGCAACACGGTCATTTAGTAATATGTGTAAAATTTTTACTTTACACGGATAAGGTGTGCCGCACATTTATCGCCATTTTGGCCTCCGATGGAGGTAACACTCACTGTTACCCCCAACCCATTTCGCTACTTGCGAGAGCACAGGCCACCCCCACAATAGCCACTTAATAACTAACTAATTAATTAACAATTGAAAACTAATTAAAATTTTTGTCTACATTATCATATAATATTTGCATCAATAATCACTTCCTTCATTCATAACCTTTTTACCATTTGACTTTCTTAAAATTTTCCAAACTTATTATTAATAATTATTATATATCTCATTCAGTTATTATTAAAATTTTTGATTATATTTATTAAAAACAATTATTTCAAATAAACATCTTATTACTGAATTAAAACCTCATTTACCTGTACAATCCATTCAACATGATACACACATAAAACATAATCACCATACTTCCACCTCATCTCTGTAACATTTACCACAAAAATATCAGTTTACATCCAACAATTCATTTAATTGCAAAATTCACCTCGGAAAATAAATTAAATTCATAAAAATTAATTAATTAATATTTAAATAAGCAATCAAAATATTTAAGCATATCAAATTGTTTTAATTACATTAATTACTGAAAGTATAACTTATGCAGTTATCGAAACAATCACCATTAGTCAATTACTGTTTTCAAAATTAATTCTGGTATTTATTTAAATTGCAACATATTGATATTATTATTATCACAACATTTTCTAATACATATACACATTATTTACCTAACGTTTCATAATACACACAAATGAATTCACTATATTAATTACAAACTCTTGCTATTAATTGTTCAGTTTTTTCCGCACCTCATTGTCCAGATTTGCCATGTCAAAAAACCATACAACACAATGTTTATACTGTCTTTTATTGTTTTAATAGTCTACCCTCCATCGTCAAAAATAAGTCTTGTTTTTATATAACATCGTTCAATTTTATCACCACGCAAATAACTGTTTTGTGTGTTGTAACCAGAAAAACTAACTTCAATCAACTTATTCAAATACTCGTTAAACCAGTCTATGTTAGGTATTTTTGTCAAGTCTCCATCATTAAATTCATTAACTATTGGGTTAATCATTTTTATTAAATCATTGTAGTCGTTATCATTCACATATACTTCTAAACTTTCCTTCCATTCATCATACTTTCTATTTACGTTATATAATTCTGTTTCTTTACTAACATACAATTCTCTGTTTACATCTCTCTCCTCATGACCCCAAATCACACTCTCAAAAATATTACCGACAGAGGGTATAAATTCAATTAAATCTTTCCTGACTTCTCCAGGAAAAACAAAAAACTTCAAAAAACAATTATTTGTAGCACACTTGTCTACACAATATATACGTGAAGGTCTTCCTTCACCCCCCATTCTACCTCGTAAACAATTTACCCCCTGTTTCATATCTATAATATAACTCTCTTTCCACTCTCTCTCCAACTCATTAACACGCATTAACGTCTCATAATCACATTCTACAACTTCATTAGTACTCTCAGATACCAACTTTTCGACTACATTATTATTCTCATTATTATCAACATCATTATTATTTATTAATTCATTACCTAATACAACATTGTCATTACAACTTTCGTTTGTATTACTCTTACTCTGTTCTAGTTTATTCAAATTATTTCTTGTCATTTCATTGGTATTTTCAAGACATACATTCTTGTCTTGTATATTATTTATCAACTCATTAAATTTTACCTTTACATTTTGCTGCAATTGAACATTCTGGTCTTTAATTGCTTTAAAATTAATTTCGTTTTGAATATTCTGCTGTTCGCATTTTATTTTCTGTTCATTAAAATCATTAGTTAATTGACTTAAAATTTTATCATTATCATCAAAACGTTTATTGAGGTCATTATTCTGTTTATCGAAATTAACTTTCATAAAATCTAATAGGTCATCTAATGACAATTGTTTCTCTTTTTTACTTATTATAGGAGTTGATTTCGCTCCCGGTGTATCAAGAACAGATGCTTCTACATTATACTCATTTATTGGCGTTAATTCTGTTTGCATACCAGAGTCAGCACTTACTTGACTCTCGGTCTGACTGTCAGATAATTCATTGTTATCTGCCATTTCTTATTTTATACTCTATACTTGTATATAAATATAATATGATCAATATAATGTATTACATAACCAATTTTGCGTTAATAACGCACTTTCGTTTTATTTCGCTAACCCCAAAAACATGCTTGTATCCTTACTGTAGGTATGGAATTTCATTTTTTTTTTGGAAATTCGTGCCTGTTTCGTGGCGCCATTTGTGAAGCTATTTGTCTATCACAATTATTTAGAGTACCATACAAATAGAAATAAATAGAATGACTTTCACTTACCATCCAGACATGCTCTTTTGGGTCCAGGGTCTCATACGAACACTAGGACACAAGCACAATTTTGAAGGTTGCGTAAATAATTTACATAACACACGTTTAAGAAGAGAATTTCCATTTAATATTTTACTTTTACTTTGGTGAAATTAAGAAGATACATTTAGTAAATACTGGTTTCAGGTGTTGTGCAACAAGTGCTTCTGTTGTAATATGACTTACAATCTACAGCTTACCTTATTTTTTCTAGGACACAAACACAGTAATAAAACTCACACAGACACAAACACAGCCCAGCTTTGCCACACTCACATTCATACTAAATTAAGAGCCCCTTAACATTTTATACAAATCAAATGCCCCCTTCGTCGGCCACGCGGTCTCCACGCACACGCATTGTTCTGTTACACGGTTTTTTTTTTATTGTCCGAAATAAGAAAAATAAAGTTCTCGATTAAGGCCCTCTCAATAGATTGACCGCGGTCATACGACAATTCAACTGATTAATCCACTCTTTAACTTGTTACATTACAACTTTTTGACGAGCCTACTTTGGCCCAGTCCGGCGCCGAGACTGCTACTTGTCGACTGGAACTGGAACGTAACAGGTACATCTTCCTTTCTCTGGCGGGAATTGTTGTTCGCTGCCCCTATGTTTTCGTCGCTCAATACTCAGTTGTTGTTAGGTAACCATTTTATATATGGAATATGGAAGTTATATTCCGGGTACCAAAGTACGATATTGGCTTTGGCTCTGCTGATGTCACTAACAGTAGGCGGGGCGTTAGCAGTGTTTCCGGGACGTCTTGGAGAAGACGACGAATATTTTTTTACGCTCTGGCCATCTTAATTTTTAGTCCAGTGCGTCCTTTTGAGCGCGTGCGGGTGTAGTTGCGCTTGATCGTTGACACACATGTACAGAGTTCTGCGAATTTTGTGGGGGTAAATTCTTCAGCCGCATTACACAACAACAACTGCGTCTATGCCTTTGTTTCAAACTGCTTCTTAACATCGTTTCTGTTATACGGACAAATACGTTGCACAATAATACAGTTTTACAATATTTTATACAAGCCCGCCCGAAAACGAAATAAGTAAAAATATATAAATGCCCCATACGGTTAAAATAAAAAATACCCAAAAATGACCCGCTACAGATTAGTATCTATGTTGGTGTAGCTGTGGTTTTTTGTATGTATGTGTGTGGCAAACGCGGATTGTATATTGTTGTTGGATAAAGCTTTTAGGTGTTCAGAGTAATGAGATGAAAAAGATCTTCCCGTTTGGCCTATATAGAAACTATTGCAAACATTACAGTTTAATTTGTAAACACCTGTTTTGTTGTATTCGTCTATGTCCGTGTTTGTATCATTTATGTGTTTTTTTATGGTATTGTTTGTTCTGTATGCTATTTTGTACTTGTGTTTCCTGAATGTGTTGGCGATTTTGTATGTGTTGGAGTTATGGTATGTGAGTGTGATATATTTAGTTTGTTGTGTGTTGTTAGTATTTAGTGTTTTGTTGTTTTTGTTTATGATGTGTTTGTGTAGTTTGTTTATTAAATTAGGTTTGTAGCCATTTTTTATTGCTATATATTTGATTGTGCTGAGTTCATCGTTATAATCTTGTTTACTTAATGGTATTTTTGTTAGTCTATGGAGCATATGGTTGAAGGCTGCATGTTTGTGTTGCGTTGGATGGTTTGATGTGTTGTGTATAACCATGTCAGTTGTGGTTGGTTTTCTGTATATTTTATAATGTGTGTATTGTTTGTTTTGTTAATTGTTAGGTCCAGAAAATTTATACTATTGTTTTGTTCTATTTCCAATGTAAATTTTAGTTTGTGGTGTATTGTGTTTATGTATTTGTGGAAGTTTTCTACCTGTCTTGTATTGCCATTGAATAAAAGTAGTATATCATCCACATAATACCTGTGCCAATAAATGATTTTGTTGGTGTATTTGTTGTTGTTTATTATGTGGTTCTGTTCTATGTTGTGTATGAATATTTCAGCCAGTATTCCTGATATGGGGGATCCCATCGGGAGACCATCTGTTTGTGCATATATCTTGTTGTTGTATGAAGTAATTCTGTTCTGTAATTATTTTGGTGAGTGTGATGATCTCATGTATGTGTGTTTCGGGCGTGTTGTTTTGTCTGAGTAAATGTTCTAGTGTTTGTATCGTTTCTTTAATGGGTACATTGGTGTATAAATTGGTTATGTCAAAAGATGCTAATGTTGAATTGTGTGGGATATGGATGTGTTCGGTTTTGTTGACTAGTTCTATGTTGTTTTTGACAGAAGTATTGTTACTGAGATTCATGTTTTTCCTGATTATTTTGTCTAGGTGTTTTGTGGGAGGGAGCTTGTGTGTTGTTTATTAAGGGTCTGATGGGGATGATAGGTTTGTGTATTTTTGGTAAAGCATTTAGTTTTGGGGGGATAGGTTTGATTTGTTTTAGGTATTTGGTGTTTTCTGGTTGGATTATGTGTTTTGTGTTATTTATAAATTTGATAATTTGTTTTTGGAATTTTAGTGTGGGGTCTTTATTTATTTTTGTTATATTATTTTCATTGAAGAATTTCTCTACTTTAGTGTTTAGTTCTCGTTTGTCCATTATGACGTTTATGTTCCCTTTATCAGCTTTTAATATTGTTATGTTGTGTTCAAGTAACTTTTGTTTTACATTATTAAGCGTTTTAATTTCGTTGTTGTTTCTTTTTGGTTGTATTTGTGTGCGTTGCAGTTTTGGTTTTATGTCATGTCGGATGGAATCTTGATCGTTAATGTGCGTGTTTTGTACAGCTGTTTCTGTGTCTATGATTATGTCGCGTATGTCTATTGTGGTTGTTGTTGCTGGATGTATTGTTTTTCAGATTATGTTTTAGTCCTGTGTTTAATAAAGCCATTTCATCAGTTGTAAAATTAACGTCAGTTGTGTTTACTGTGCGTGTGTGGAATTTGTGTGTCGGTTTAGGAATTGTTTCTATTGTGCGTGTTGTGAGGTTTGTTATTTTTTTTTTGTGTCGATCTTGTATTATCGATTTGAGTTTGTCTAAATTGTCTTGCGTGTGTTGTTTTAATTGTTTTATAATTCTTGGCCATTTAAACTTCATTTTCAGTTAAAAAAGGGAACTGCACATCATCATCATCATCATCACCACTATTATTAATTTTAATATTGTTTAACCTACATAAAGAAAAAAATAATAAATAGAAAATACAGACATAAATAATTCAAAACCTGCATTTAGTTGAACACAAAGGAAACCAACACACCAGTGAGCTAACGAGCAGCATGGTGTAAACACATCACATTGTATGCAAGATGTCCTCGACCCCCGTACACGTGAAGAAGATTATGTAACACAGGCAGGCAGTCTCTTACTTATGATAAAAACATATATCAATAAAACTTAGAATTCAAATGAATTACAACTGAATTTTTATTTTTAGTTTCTATTCTCAAAAAACAAATCTATATTATAAAGCAAATCCCACCAGACTCTTGTGCCACAATGGTTTTCACAAGTGAACCCACTATACTTTTTGTGTGGTCTGGATCTACAAGGACCCAAATGTGACCCTGGTTTTATCAGGCACGAAGTTAAAGGAATTTAGCTGAATTATTAAATGTGAAAGTAATACAACCCGGACTACAATGATTTTAAAAACAGTCATGCATACAAAATGGGTATATTTATACAAAAAATAAATTTAACTTACCATAACTTGGTACCTAACATCTTTAGTTCTGTACTCCTGTCCACCAATAATAATAGGTACATCCTCACACTTTCCGGATACTTCTTTTAATGTTGATTCTAATTTCTTTCTCTCTTGGCTTCCAGGCAGATAACCTACACAAATTTAACAAAAAAATAATCAAATTTATACAACCAGCAGAATAAACAGAATACAACTTTTCACATGTTGTTACTGAAAATCTGTATACAATGTCATAAACCACTTTTATCTTTCTGAAATTACTTTTCTGTCAATAATTTAGTTTTGACGTGAAACGTCTTTTAAATCACACCGAAACATACGGGTACCAGAATAGAAAATTGTACCATAACGAAAAGGTCTATATCGTCTTGCCTTAATAACTCCCTAAATATTAGTCTCAAGAGACGTAAGTGCGGTGTCATTTTTTAACATATATGGTCACCTCGCTGATACGACCTTGAGTTCACGTCGCGGGCAAGCGGGGAGGGGGCACAGCACTGATTGGCCGAAACCGGCGCTCTGGCTCCTTTCCATTCAGTGTAACTGACTCAGACGTGGTAGCGCGGTGATTCGTGTGTTTGTGTATAGAGTTTATAGAGATCGATCGATTTAAGTAATAATAAGTGTATTTTGGACAATATTTCTATTTAAAACTTAAAGTAAGCATGTAAAAAACTGTAGAAATTCAATATGTCAGCCTCAGCCCGCGCAAAAGCCAGCCAAAAATATAAATTACGCATATCATTGGAAAGAGGAGGCTATGGGCCACGCACAGGTACCCCAATGTCCGGTGCCGAGCGAGCGAGACTGTTTCGGGAGCGTTGCAAAGCTGGCACGGTGCGCTCAGTGAACGACGCCGACGGCGCGAGCACCTCTACCGCTGCTGTCCCCGAACCAATGGACATAACAAGTGAAGATAACACCCATACATCTGTCAAAGACGTCTCTGAGCTGATAGACATCAACATCACTCGAATTGATGCGCTGCAGGACCATTGGCATGCAGCAGACGAACGCTTCAAAACGGTATTCGAAACCAATCCGTTTGGTCTATCTTGCAGCGTTTGTGATCGACTTTGGTTCGACAGAGATTTAAAGAAGGCGAAAGCTCGTAACATTCTTCTTCTTCAGACTAAATTCCCCGGCGAAAATGAAGCGGAATTTCATTTATGCAGTACCTGTAGCAAGTCGATAGATGCCAAAAAAATCCTGATGCTGTCGCGCTCGAACAGATTTCGATATCTCCCGAAGCTGGACGGCCTGCCGCCGCTTGACCCTCAAGCTGCTTGATCAGTGTTCGGTTGATTTCGCCACGCTTGCCCTTTATGCAAATTCATAGTCTATGCTACGAAGGTAATTATGGTATAGTCGGCCAGGTGATCAATGTACCCGTCGATGTGAACAACATGGTGCAGCAACTACCGAGGCGGATAGACGACGACTTTGCCTTCAACGTCAACATAAAGAAGAACCTCATCCACAAATCCAATTATCTGAGCGGTTTCGTATGCAAGTCGTTGATCAAGGCTTGGCTGCACTACTTGGTAAACCAGCCGCTGTACAAGCACTACAACATAGAGATTGACTGGAGTCCGTTCAACAATGACGAGGATGACAATATCGGGCCCGAGTATCAGATTGAGTCCATCGACCCCGACTCCGCCCCCGAATCAGAGATCCTGCTCACCAGACAACATACGATGCTATGTAATGAGGAGCAATGTTTGGACATTTCCCCGGGGCAGAACTCGTCTCCGATTAACATAATCTACGATGTTAATGGTGAGGAACTATCCTTCCCTCAAATATACTACGGTGTGCCCCGCCAGTTCGACCTCAACGTGCAAGTCACTCCATACATGATGTCAACCAGCGAGATTCGATGCACCGATCGGCGTGGTGCAACTCCTGACCACGTTCTCTACATGGCCATGAAGATGCTTCGCATCCGCGTTGTCGAAGGTATCTACAACATGTTTCGTAGTGTAAAGCAGACCGAGTCGATCACGCGCAAGATGCTCGAGGACCGAAACTTTATGGACGATTGCATCGACAAGAACCTCGCCTTCTTGAAGTCAATACCGAACTCCATTCAATATTGGATGGATCGCAAAAAAGATCTCTTTGCGATGATGCGCCAGCTTGGCAAGCCCACCGTCTTTTTTACTATCAGCGCCAACGAGATCCACTGGCCGAAGCTGCTCAAAATACTGCATGACCTCAGCGACTCATTCAAAGACGTGCACGTCAAAGATGCATTAATCAACTTGACTCGATCTCAGCGTAGCCATCTTGTTAATGAAGATCCGGTAACGTGCTGCGTGTACTTCAACAAGCTGGTCGACACCATTATGGCCATGCTTTAAGCGAATACCAGATACAACCCGTTCGGCCCTTAACGCGTTCTCGATTACTTTCTTCGCATTGAGTTCCAGCATTGCGGAAGTCCCCATGCGCACGTCCTGCTGTGGCTTGAGAACGATCCGCGCGAAAAGATCTCCGAAAACATGCCGAAGACTGTCCAACTCTTGACAGATCTCTGCTCTGTCATTTGCAACGATCTACCCGGCGAGATGTATGCGAACCAAGTCCATAAGCACACGTTCACGTGCACGAAGCGCGGAGAGACCGCTTGCCGCTTCAACATATCATACTGGCCGATGACCGAGACTAGAGTGCTGCTGCCGTTACCTAAGGACGATGGACGCAAAAACGGGTTCTAATCGAGAGCCACCAAACTGCGCAAGCTGCTAGAGGAAAAGAACTACGAGACGCTCGGCGAGTTTCTAGTTGACAACAAGCTCACGATGGCGTCTTACTTAGATACCATCAGAGCGACGCTGCGCCGTCCTACCGTGATGTTCAAGCGCGACTTCAGCGAAATCTACACTAACACGTTCAACCCGTGGATCGCGCGCACGCTCTGCTCCAACAGTGATTTGTAATTCATACTCGAGGAGTACAGCTGCGCGGCTTATGTTGTGGAATACGTCAATAAGTCGAACTGCGGCATTAGCAACCTGGATCGCGAACTTATCAAACTGCAAGAACAGAATCCCGAGAAGGAGTACGTGCAGCTTATGAAACAACTCGGCCTTAAGCTTCTCAACACCGTGGAAATGTCATCGCAGGAGGCCGCTTGGTACTTGCTTCGTCAACCGATGAGTCGCAGCAGTCGCGAAGTGAGCTATATACCGACTGTGTGGCCGCACGAGCGTCAGAAGTCACGAAAGCGTAAGGCGGTGATGGACCAGCAGAACTTAGACGAAAACAGCACCGACGTTTGGACCAAGACTATGATACAGAGTTACGAAGGTCGGTCGAGCTCGAAGACAAGTGTCTCGCCGACTTCGTGGCGTGGTACACACCAGTCGCCAAGCGAGGCAGACCGCCCAATGCCGGAGATGAAGTAGACGACAATGCGCCGAGCGATAACGAGCCAGCGCCGGACAACGTGCCTTACGAGTCAGCTTCGACAATCGGCAGGGCGTACCGCAAACGGTCCGCACCGCGAATCATTCGCTACAGATGCTACGAATTGGACGATGTCGTGAACTATAAGCGAGAAATGGTAATGCTCTACCTGCCGTTCAAGAACGAAGCGGTCGAAATTCTGGACCGCAACGCGTTCCTCGCGATGTACGACGAAAGGGAAGCAGAGATCATGGCCAAGCGTAAGGAGTTCGAGTCTAACATCGACATCGCGAAGGTACTTGAGGAACTGAAGAAGATCTGCGAAGACTTCGACAACGCCGATCCATTAGACGCAAGCAACAAGCGAGATGAGTTCGTGCGAAACGTTTTGCGGCCCGGCGATACGGAGAACAACGACGACTTGGAAAATGCCGCTAATACAATCGGTATATCGGCTAATCGTCAACGCAGCAATGTGATGTCTAAGCAAGAGTACTGCCGCATGATGCGCAGCGCTAATGACGGCCAACGCGAATTGCTTCTCGAGGCAATACATCGGCTGCACATGCCAGATTCGGATCCCATTCAGATCTTCTTCACCGGCCCCGCTGGCAGCGGCAAGACCTACGTGCTCAAGTTGCTAATGGAGACGTACAATCGATACACCCAACAGCACAATTCGCTTCGCAACGCGTATGTAGCCTGCGCGTCCACTGGCAAGGCAGCCGTAAACTTGGGCGGCGTGACCGTACACTCTGCGTTCAAGATTACCCAATCGAGACGAGTCGGCACGATGGCCAGAGAGGTGCTTCAGAATTACAGAAGAATATTCATCGGTGTCAAATGCATCGTAATCGACGAGGTGAGCATGATCGGCTGCGACGTGCTACATAAGATCAATCTACGCCTGCAAGAGATCACCGGCGCACACGACCAACCGTTCGGCCATCTCAACATCATCTTCTGCGGAGATTTTCGACAGTTACCCGTAAATGCCACACCGGTCTACAAAGCGACGCGCAACGCGATCGTTGGAGCGGCGCTGTGGCAATCGCTCAATTATTATCCACTCGAGCAGGTGATGAGACAAAGTGATTCCACCTTCTCGGCCATTCTCACGAAGATCGGCAACGGTGAGAGACTCAATCTCGAGCAAATCGCTCTAATCGGAACACGCTTCAGAAGTAAAGCATGGTGCAAAGAGAACTTACCTGCTGCTGTTCGGCTCTTTCATCGCGACCATGACGTCGACGCGTACAACAACAACGCTTTCGTGCCTGAGTTCGAGAGCATCGCCGACGACAAGATGATTGGCTACAATACGCTAACGGAGGTCCCGACCGCTCGGCGCAACTTGCACAAGATGAGCGTTGTCGAGTCGGGCGGCTTGCCGTACAGTTTGAAACTAGCTGTCGGCTATCCATATATGATTACCATGAACCTAGATGTTGAAGACGGTCTCGTGAATGGTGCGATCGGCACTCTTAAGTACATAGAACATCTCACCGAAGACGAGCAGGCGGCAAACTACGAAACGGTAGAGGTAGATGATGAACCTCAGCCGTCAACCTCAACCGGAACTCGGAAGAGAGTCCGTCTTTGGCTGGAGTTTCCAAATCCAAGCATGGGCCAACTATGCAAAGTGAAAGCGAAGCCGCACGTTATGTGCAAGCGTAATGTGTTAGATTTAAAGTGGACGCCCATCGTGTCCAGAGCCGCCAACATCCCGCTCGGCGGGACTGTAAAGTGTAGACGTAACCAGTTCCCGGTTGTGTCAGCAAGCGCGATCACCGCAAGGTGGCACATTCAACGAAGTCGTCTGCAACTACGACAAGTCACAACAGACCCAGCTTGTGTACGTTGCGCTCAGTAGAGTCACATCGATCAACGGTCTGTATCTCACCAACGATAGAGACGATTTTAAATTTTATGACGGGCAAGGCAGCGTCGGCGCTAACGGTGAAAGAAATACGCGACGAGTACGAGCGGATGGCCAAACATCGGCTGCCCACGCTGACGATGCGAGCAAGAGACTTCTGCAAGCGAGACGTCGTAGCCGAAGTGGATGAAGACGAGGACGACCTACCTCGACGACGGCAACTAGTTTTGATCGTCTCTGCTTTAAATGCTCAAAGTTTGGTGACTCACGCGGGAGATATTGAAAACGACAGCATACTCAAACATTCCGACTGCATGGCAGTTAGCGAGACTTGGATTGATTGCGCGAACACTGTGCAGCTCAACGGCTTCGAACTAAAAGCAAACAATAACACCGCGCTTGAATATCGTAGAGACCGTCCGTCTACCTTGTCCGAACCGCCGCTGGCGCGAGTTTCTGCAGCCGGAGGTTCTGCAATCTACAGAAACCTACAAAGCTTCACGAGCTGCAGAGAAATCATCGTCGATGCCATCAGTCTCTGCGGCAATTCCGTCTTGAGAAAACATAACGTCGGCGACATATGCCTGGTGGACGTGAAAGTCGGAGATCGTACGCTGTTTATCCTCGGTGCCGTATATATACATCACAAAGCGTCGGCCGAAGATGTTAAGCTATGTCTTTATCAATCGCTCCTGCCATATTCAGCGAACTTGACAAAAGTATTACCGAGCTCTCGACCAGACTCGGAGACTCCGATCGTTCTCTGTGGCGACTTCAATAACGATCCACGACACAACAGCTACCTCGTTGACTTCATGAAGAATGAATTCGGCCTCAACTACGTGCCCACACAACCAACAACACTGGGCAATACCACTATCGATTGTACGTTCACCAGACACATTGATGTTGATATTATGCCTTATGTCTCTTACTTCTCATATCACAGGCCAATGTTAAACAAAATCGTCGTCGAATATTAGTCGAAATAAATATCATGTACCATTCAGTGTCTGTTTTATGTTAAAATAAAATTTGGTACGCAGTCAATGTCTCGTTTTCATTTCAACCTTTACGCTAAAAGCGACTCTCTGACATAGACGTTAAACCAACGGCCGTGCGCCCCGACACAGCCCCGCCCGATTTTTATTACATTTTGGCTACAAACTGGCTTTATCTCAGTTTTGAATTATTTCTCTTGTTAGCTGATATGTATTGCTTATTCCATCAGTAAAAGCTGTTTGTAATCTATTAAACTAATATACTACGTACTTTCATTCTCTATATGTATTTATGAATTGCAGAGATAACGATTGAGAGAACTATCATAGAACATGTTGAGAGACCTATATTTTACACTCGTAGAAATTAAATTTTAGATGCTTTAACTACTAATGAATATCATTTCCTTACATCTGATTACTATGATCCACATATCAGAATCGTGTAGGCAATTAATTTATATGGTACTGTATTTTCAACTTTTAATTAGCTCTTAATTATGACCCTCTCTGTTCTTTACTTATAAGTATGCACCTGTGGATTGTTCTATAAATTGTGCTAACCCTATGTACATTATTCAGCTTAACTCTCTCTCTCTCTCTCTCTTTCTCTCTTTCTCAACACACACGCGCGCGCGTGTGGATCCAAAATAATTACCAAAAAAAATACATGAAAGTAAAACCTAAGTATTACAAAAATTTGCTACTACTTTTTAAATTGTGCCCCTCATCAGCCCACTACAAAACTAAACATTTGTCTTTGTAATAAGTCTAGTTTGTTGAGTGTATACATTCGATTTTGTATATCTCAAACTGGTATGGATGGCCCAATTAATCTGTTCTTAGATTTGGTTGAACTTGACAGTGTTAACGCTAGGGGCATATTTGACTGTATGATTGACTGCCTTCACTCTTACGGGATGACAGACTCATGTTTAAGTAATAATTTAATAAGCTTAACATGCAAGGGATGGTGATGGTGTGATAATTGGAAACAAGAAGGGTGTTGGAACAAAAATGTTCGTCTCTTATTGCACATGGCACTGTGCTAATCATAGACTTGAACTTAACAGCTTTAAATCTTTTACAAAGGTTTTGTAAAAAATATAAAAACACTTGGTACGTTTCACAGATTTTATTTAACTCTGACAGCTGTTTCGACCTGCTAAGCCATTGTCAAAGAGACCAATGAATTAAAAACCTAAACACAGGATGTGAGTAAAGGTGGTGGTGGCGGCCATCTGTTTAGGACGTGTATTGGAACATCTGTGAGGGTGTTGAGATGGAGAGGGGTGTGCAAGAGCCAAGGAAAGGTCAGGTGTCTGTAAAAACTAAATACAATCTGAATGCAAAATATAAAATTAACTGAACTAAATATAATCTGAATGCAAAATATAAAATAAACTAAACTAAATAACAGCTTTTAATAAAGGGGATACACAGAATACAGTTTGTTCATTTGTTAAATTTTTGTTATCTTTTATTGCTTTTTTAATTTCTAGAATTTCTAACAAATCCATTTTTTTACCTTTTTGTATGTTGTGGAGTAGTGTTATGTTTTTTGTATCTATGAAGTTATTGTGTTGTAAGCAATGATATGCAAAACCTGTATTGGCTGTATTGGTTAAAATTGCCTTCTTATGTTCAAAAATGCGATGTTTCAGAGCACGGCCACATTGTCCGATATAAATAGCATCGCATTCTGCACAGTGTATTTCATAAACTCCATTTTTCTCCAGTGTGTTTGATTTTTCTTTATTATTGACTAGTAGTGAAAACAGATTACATTTGTTTACTGATACCATGTTAAGACCATGGTTTTTTAATATTTAATTAATTTCTTGGAGTTCGTTATTTATTAAAACCAATTTATATTAAAACCAATAGGCCTAAATTCAGTATTTTGTAAAAGGAAATTAATACCTTTTAAAATAAGTCAATTAAGAAGAAAATGTAGTAAAATGTATACGGTTTAATGAGGCAGATTAAGTGCCTCACTTTTGACTGCAGAGCAAGAACTTAATACTACACTAATTCCATCGGGACCTGTAATTAAAAAGACGAAAAAAACGAAAAAATCAGCCTTTAGAGCCTCTGATGAAGCTTCTAAAGGTGAAAGCCGGTTTAGGCTGTAAGGTAAAACTTTACGTTTTTACTTATAAAAAAAACTTAGTGTTCCGAGTTGTCAATACTATAGTGATATTTATTTAATTAATATCGTTTAAATCTTTTATCACTGTTGTTTTATATCATGCTTCACCCAAAAACCACAGAGAACTACAACTGTGTGGGAGTTTGAATTGCTAAAAATTGGAAGAATTTTGAGCACACGTTGGGTTGCATCTAGTGTAAGTAAAACTACATAAGTATATTTGTGTCTGTATAACTTATAAATTGATGCGTTCTGGCACCTATAATTTTAGAAACCAACCACTGATTATAAGTAATGTATTAGCTATTAGTAAACCTGAAGTGTGTGTGTGTGGGGGGGGGTGTATGCATTCGTAGGCAAGGTGTTCAGTCTGCTCAGTTATGTGCCAGAAATAGTTATAAGAGACTCATCACCATCATCATCATCATCATTGGCTCGACAGCCCCTTGTGGCCCCTGGGCTTCTTCATTTCGCCATTGTTCTCTATTCACAGCCACACTCCTCCAGTTTTTAATTTCAAGAGTACTGATGTCCTGAGTCACCCTGTCCATCCATCTCAGTTTTTGCCTTCCAACTTTCCTTTTACCCTCTGGCCTTGCATCAAACATCTTCCCAACAACTCTGCTTTCACAAGCATGTACAATGTGTCCAGAGCCCATTCCAATCTTTTTAATTTAATAAAGGTGACCACATCAGGTTTCAGGCCCTGCACACAGCTATTTGGTATGCTTTCAGATTTCCACACTAATATTATTTTTACAGTTAACTTCTGAGCCGAGGTAGGTAAAGCTATGTACTATCTCAAATTTATAAGATCCTATTTCAAAATTTGAGGTTCCACACAACAGTATTTTCTTGTCACTGGCATATACTGTTTTTCTGCAGATGCATGTTATAAGAGACTGCCAAATTTAAAAAAATCATCATCATCAACAAGGATTAAACCAAAAATGATTTTTTTCTTGTCCAAAGCAGATAGACTAGAGGTGGTCCAGACGTCCCGCACCACTTCTCTTCAGATGTCCTACATCTCTGTGTCTTTTCGGCTTATAATCCCAAAGATATTTGGAGATACAGGAGGCATCCATTCAGTTACGGCGTTCCAACCAGTTTAGCCAATATTGGGAAATCCTACCAAGTATACTCATAATGTTCGGTTCCTACTGTACATAGATATTTCTTTTGTGATATTGAAGTGTACATATATCCTGCCAAGTGCCTGAAAAATCTCATTTCAGTGCTTGAATACAACTGGCCTGGGGTTTTGTTAAGTCCAATTCTCAGATCCGATCCATAGAGAAGTGTGGAGAGGGCACCACTCTGTAGATCTTCAGCCATGTTTCTTCTGTATCTTCAGAGGTTTGTTTGAATTGTAATTGAATATTTTGGATACAATATAGTTAACGGATATTGATTTTACTTCAATTCTATTTTCGATTCTTCACCACATAATTGTTTGCAAAGTATATGATACATTAAAGCCCAGATATTCAAAATTACTGACCTGCTCCAGAACAGTACTATCTACAACAATTACTGACCTGCTCCAGAACAGTACTATCTACAACAATTACTGACCTGCTCCAGAACAGTACTATCTACAACAATTACTGACCTGCTCTAGAACAGTACTATCTACAACAATTACTGACCTGCTCCAGAACAGTACTATCTACAACAATTACTGACCTGCTCCAGAACAGTACTATCTACAACAATTACTGACCTGCTCCAGAACAGTACTATCTACAACAATTTTTGCTTATATGGGATCAGCTCCATGAAAAGCCATCACCTTGTTCTTCCATGTGGAGGTCTGTAAGGCCCCTTACACACACAACGATATTATCCATATGGAAAAAACTGTACAGCAGTTTGTACACAGGGGCATTGCAGGTTTCACACAAGATGGACACAGCACAGTTACAACCGTCCATTGCCACTGTAGCTGTATCGTCACTATGAACACTGTGGTGTATGTGACTTAATGCATGCTTTCACACACAATGGATTTTTGCCATACGGTAGAGTTGCCTTCATGTACTTCCTTCTGTGCCAGCAGTATAGTTTTCTGTTTCTCATTTAAAAATTTTTAGTTTATAGTGTATTTTATATGTATCAACAAGTGTTTTATACTGTGACGGCAGTGAAGCAAACGGACATCTGCTCTCCGGTACCAGCACGAACACCTGGCGGCACGTGACACCTGACGAATACGCAGCGAGCCAATCAGGGATGCGGTCAGGGCATAAAAAAAGCACCGCTAGAATTTTTTGGGCACTCCATCGCCACACCATCAGACACACTTCATCTCATCTCCTCTATCGGACGACATCGACGCGGAGCGAGCCGGAACAGCCAAAGAGTAGAATGGATGTTCTTTGCATTCTTCGTACTCCTGTACCGCGCCAGCAATGGATTTCGCTGGGCTGGCAGCAGACTCTACAAACTGGTGCTGAAAGAAGGGGAGGACTGCAGTATGCCATGAACAGCAGGCGCAGCCTCCGAACATCTCAGCGCGGCTTGGGCAGAACATCCATCACAGCATCTTCACCACCTGGCCCATTTCAGGGTCACCAAAAAAAAAAAACTAAGATTGGTAGGATTGATGCCATTTGTCATGCGACAAGCCTTTTTGTCCGGTTATACATATTATATAAAATATATCAGTTATAAAATATCCTATACAAGTACATATAATATTGTTCATTCTTTGTATTTCAATTGCTTTCATTTGTGTAATTCTATATTTTTTATTATTGTAATCGGTCATTATTTTTTGTAGTTATCAATCCATCCTATCTCTGTGTGTATGTGTGGGTTGGGAGTGGAGCAACACTATGCTACTGTAAAGTTTTATATTGTTTTATTCTTTATCCTAGAACGTTAGCTTACTTTTTATAATCTTAACTGTAATTTGAAATATTATTAATAAAATGGACTAGAAAACACATTATTTTATCAATGTTCTTATCCACAGAATGTTCTTATTATGTATTAGTACTGTATTTTTTCAGTGGTTTTGAACAATTATGCACTCAGTACAGAAAAGTTGTCTTAAATTCCAGAAAAGCACCACTGAGTAATAAAGGACCTTTCATAAATACCTGATTCCCTACTACTAATTTATTTTACTTATTTCAATGGCACAGCTAACATTTGAACAGGTTGAATACAATTACAACGTGCAGTAACCAGATCAAACAATTTGTTTAGTGATTATTCTGAGTTGACTACAACCGTTACTGTACAAAACTGAGACACAATGTGACTGAACCTATTGCAACAGCACAAAAACCGTGTAGTGTGTAAGCGTCGTCTGTATGACAAAAGTCTCTACGGTTTTTTCAGTACAGACAAAACTATTGTTTGTGAAAGAAGCCTAATACAAAATCCTTGCAGATTCGACACAATGAGTGTACAGCCATTTGCAACCCACTTTCGGAGTTTGACACGATAGACTGGTCATCAGTAGAGCCCAGATTTCTAAGCAAAACGTTTATTTTTTCCAATATTTCTATACATAAGCAGAAATGTTATACTTGGAATACACATCCTGACAAGCAATTTTAACTACAGTATATATGATGGTGTTTATAAATGCTTAATCCGGGGGAAAAGATTTTGCTTGCATATTTTATGATTTTGAATTAAAATTGAATATTATAATCTAAAGTGTCATATTAAAAGTGTGTATTTCACTCTTAACCATCATTATCACGGATTCCTTTTTCAATCGTCTAATAAAATAGTAGTTTCAGTCAAATGCGTAAAACAGCAAAGCTAGAATTTGAATGCAAAATGGGGAAGTCCCACGATATTGCAAAATAACACTGCACAGTTAATATTAGAAGAAAATCTTGGGATTCCCTGCTGAGCTGTTTCTGCAATTTAATCAGTCCAATCAGGGATCGGTATCGTGTCATGTGGTTGATGAATCACCGATTCTTCAAGCTGTTAAGTCACCCAGTTGTAATGCATCAGTCATGTCTCGCGGGTTATTACAATAAGGTGAATGCGACTGGTGTTACACTTGAGTTGAACAATGCCTCCCACAAAAGCGTCATAATTGGCATTACTATGTACTGTAACAGTTTGGAAGTAATATTTTTAGTGAGGGTGGCAAAGTGTTATTTTGTTTGGTTTGTGAAAAGAGTGTTTCAGCAAAGAAAAAATATGATGTTGTGCAGCATATTAATACAACATGGTTAAGAAGAAATCCAAGTTAAATCAGCAACTGATTATAAGCAATGTAGAAGAACAATCGAGTTCAAGTGATACATTTTCCAAAGACTTGTGTTTAGAATTAGTGTGTTCCGACATTTCATTGTGGAAATTGAATAATGTACAGTTTCAGTATATATTTTTAAGAAAAACACACAAACAGAAGGGTCCAGAGGAATCTAAATTGCGAAGAAACTATGTGCCACAGTGTTTTCAAGATGTAATTTGTAATATTCGGGATACAGTGAAGCACGGAAAAATATGGATTTCTATAGACGAAACCACAGATGCATCATCAGGACAGTGCTTGTGTAGTGCTGTAGTTGGTGCTATGAAAGCAGACAGGAGATCATTTCTTCTTAACATACAAATACTTGACCTTGTAAATCATTCTACTATTGCAAAACTTTTCAATGACCGTTACCTTTCTTGAGGCCAGAAGGGGTAGGGTATGACAACGTATTTCTCAGTGACTCTGCTCTATATCTTGTTAAAGCGACAGCTGGATTAAAAGTTCTTTTTACCCTAAATTAGTTCACCTGAAGTACCTTGTTCACAGTTTACATTGTGTTACTGAAATTGTTAGAAGCTAGTATAAAGACGTGGATTTTCTTGTCTCCAGCATGAAGAAAGTGTTTGTAAAGACACTAATAAAAATTCAAAAATTTTGTGAATGGCTTCCAACTTTGTCTTTACCTCCTCAGCCAGTTTTAACTCGGTGCAGTTTGTGATTAGAGACTGTATCATATTACGCAGAACATTTCAGTGAACTGGAAACAGTTTTATATTCTTTAAATGCAGAAGATGCAGCAAGCACACCCACAGCCCAGGAACGTTTTGCTGAAAACAGCATCGAAGAAAAACACATTTGGAAGCTCGAAATAATTCCTTGCAACATTCACTTCCTCTGATAAAGGAAATTTCAGTAATGTTATCTTAGGAAATTCAGTGTTGCTAAAATTGCGTTTTGACAAGCACAGTTGAGTGTTACTAAAAAATGCTGGTTACAAAAGACTGTCAAGTTTCTAAAAATCTTTCCGGTGAAGAAATAGATACTGAAGAGGAATTCACTGAATAAGAACTGTGTTGCTTTTCATATGGGGCTGTGATGTCATGAGACATTGAAAGAACATTTTCACTGTACAAATCATTCTTCAGTGACAGACGCAGGAGCTTCACTCAAGAAAATCTCATAATGACCTTCTTTATATATTACAACAGCAATGAATAAGGTAGGATTTCTATGAAACTAATTGTTTATTCTATTTTTGCATATTTGTTTTTGCTTATTTTGTCCATATTTTCTCCATTTTTCATGCATATTTGGATGCTTATTTTACTGTTTGATTGTGCTTATATATCTGGCCTCTAGTGATCAGCAAATAACATGTCAACTGCAGAGTTACAAACAGTAAAACATTGTGGAAGGTTCATCTGCCAATTGTGTATCACATCGTCTACATATTGCTATGTTTGTCAAGACGAAAGACAATTATGTAACTCTCTTGAAAATTCAAGATTGTCATTCTACTCGTTTCTTGACTAGCCCAGTGTGTGTAGCCAGCATTGTTCAAAACTGTTCCAGACACAGTGTCTGTGCCAAGGTATCAACTGACCTAGTTCCAGATTGTTTGAGCACTTATAATTACGTATATTTTCTCAGTACACCGCCAGGAAAATGGAAGATTATTCTGGTATATATAAACGTGAGTGGCCGGCTCAGAAGTTTAGTTTAGTTCTGGCAGTTTAATATTCAAGTGTGGTTCGGAGTATTGTGGTACAATAATCATTGTGTTAATTAGTGCAAAACTGTAATAAGTTATCATTTATTTTTGTCTGCTGGACTAATTCAAATTGAATTATTCTATAAGAGTTCTTTCTTGATTTATAACTATTGCTTGTGTCTAATTAAAGTTTGCAATTTAGTGACTTCATTGGTGTTTTTTATTCTGCTTCCACTGTACCCATGACGATCTGTTTGATTATCGTAACAGTGGTGTCAGAAGTGGTTCTCTTTAATAGTGGAAATAGAGAACACTATGTAGAATAGTAGTGTACATGGTAATTAATTTGGAAACATGGATACCAGCAATATGATGGGAGCTTTCCAAGTGCATCTACTGCAAACACAGTAACAACTCCTACAGAAGGCGGAAGAAGCAGAGAAATGACAGAAAGCCAAAATCATGGAAACAGAGGAGCCGCAAAAAGAACTCTTGCTGGAAACACATGACAGCAGCAAACACTGTTGCTTGAATTGGAGGAAAGTCAAAAAGAAGAACATAAGCAGGAAGCAGTGGAATTGAAGAGTGAAATAGAAGACACAAAGGTGATTAGACACAAGCAACTGATTCAGCAGCAAAACCAGACGGAAGAACATACCTCTGCAGACCTATTCTCGTTTTAAAAGGACCTGCAGCAGAGCTACTACTGAAAGTGCCACCTGATAGCCAGAACACCTATGCCAAATTGATTAAAGCTCAAGAACTATGAAATGGTGATAAACATTTGCGCGATGTGTACTGCACTCAGTTGAGAGCAAGGTGATAGCATTCTGGGGAAAGTCTTAAAGAATTTGAAGCAAGCATCGACAGACTAATTAGACTGGCCTATCCTGAAGCATCAGATGATTTTCGAATGACGTTTGGAATGCAGACATTTACTGATGGTGTCAGAGATAATTAACTACAAGTGTTACAAACTGCAAGACACCAGAATAGTGCAGACGTCGTCCATGCTCGACAATTTGAGGCCACCCAGTCTGCGTCTGGTAGGGCAAATCGTAAAGTGGCCATGCTAAAAAACTGCAATGGCACAGATGATGAAGAGGAAGAACAAGGAACAGAGACCAACAATGGCACCATATTATCAAGGAAGGAACAATGGAAGACTGAAGTGTTTATAGATGTGGGAATCCTGTATATCTACAACAAGAGTGTAAATCCAGAGTTCAGCAGCAAGGAACAAGCAGTAGTCGATACAACAGCGTGTGTGCTGACTAACTGGTGGGAGCCCACAGACAATATACAATTTCTACACTTCAGATAAACAACGGGAGCTTGGTAGATAATGGATTCATTCAAGAAAGGCCGACCTCAATTATTGTTGACATGGGCACCACAGTTTCCGTTGTACGCCCTGATCTGGTGAAAAATCTCAAGCCACTCTGGTACTCCCGCAGTTTACAAACAGGGCTGTAAAAGTGTTTGGGAAAGTGTGACAATACACCTACGCCTTGGTCGATTTGAGTTTGATTACCAAGTACTTGTTACAAACATTGTGGACGAAACAATTTCTTGGTGTGGACATTATGTCCGCATATGGTTAAGTATTGTTCATCTCTTCTTTCACAGCACTAACACTTATCTAAAAATGAACTTTTTCTTGTGAAAACTTACTTTTTTCGTTGGACGTCTTGTGAAAACTTACTTTTTTCGTCGGACGCCTTGTGAAATCTTACTTTTTTCGTCGGACGTCTTGTGAAAACTTACTTTTCTCGTCGGACGGCTGAAGAAGGCGGATACGTATGCCGAAACGCGTCCGACGAAAAAAGGAAGTTTTCACAAGAAAAAGTTCATTTTTAGATAAATGGTTTTGTAGTTGAAGTATTTATCTGAAAATATTTTTGAAGTATTTATCTAAACAAATACTTCAGAAAAATCTATAGACATGATAAACCAAGTGGCCATAACTATCCCGCTGAACTCCAAAAAAAATCATGCTTAGAACCGAGGTAGATACTAGGGGGAACAAGTGCTCTGTATTCGAACTCCAGGTAGTCAGTACACCTGGCATGCTAATCGCCACAAGTTTAGTAAAACCAGACAAAACAGGAAATGTACCTATTAGAGTGGCAAATATTTAGGACCAGGCTGTCACTCTACAAAGCAATGACTACCTAGATAAAATTTCTTCTGTGGCCTGGGTAGCCGGAATGGCACAACAAAGACTCAGTGCTTCAAACACTTCAAAATTACCAGAGGAACTTGAGAAACTGTTGAACAGATCTTCAGACGACCTCTTAAGTAGTGACATAAAAGAACTTAGTCGTTTTATATAAATTTAAAGACGCTTTTGCAGTTCAGGCCAGTTGCTGGACTGAACCTCTCTTATAAAACACTGCATCAACACAAGGATACAACACTGACACGCCAACCTCCTCGTCGACCTCTGTTAGCAAAGCAGGAGGAAATCTTTTGGTTAGTACAGGATATTTGACAGAGGGAATAATCAATCCTTCATTAAGTGCTTGGTCTTCTCTTGTAGTGCTGATAGCAAAGGACGGTGGGTTATGTTTCTGCATAGACTACTGGAAGTTGAATGACGTGACAAAGAAAGACTGCTTTTCATATTGATGATACACTCAACACGCTGTCTGGAGCTCAGTGGTTTCCACATTGGACCTGAAGAAAAGGTACAGGCAAGTAGGACTTCACCAAGAAGACAAGGAAAAACAACTTTCTAGACTCCACATGGCCTCTTCCAGTTTAAAGTCATACTGTTTGGACTGTGTGTAACTTTCTTATTTTTGGTTATTATTCTATTTTATTCAGATCACAACTCCCACTTACCTTTCAACTTGGATCTGGCCGGATCGAGTAGTGGCGGTACACCCATTTTGTTTGACGAACTATGACAGTACATAAAACGAACTAAGGTTGTGAAAGAAACTAACTCGCAATTTTGTAGAAGAGAAATTAGATTTTTTAATTAATCAGAATCATATTTAAATTTTGTTCAAAAACTTTTGATCATTGTTTTACAGATTAAGTTACAGTTTTCTTTGTTCGGTTAGCCTCTGCTACATGCTACTTATTCTAAGAGCTTACCTTAGTGATCACTATACAAAACAAATATACAGACAGAGCCCAGCCTGCCATTCACTCATTCTCTCAATTTATACCCCCTCCCCTGAACATTTTTATTACCCCGAACCCTTAAACATGTTGTGAAATTCTATAGTCGGCAACGTGGTCATCATTCGCACTCACTATTTAACGTTTGGCAATCACTGGTTTGTCCGGAACTAAACGTAGATATTCTTCACTGAATGGTATTAACCGCGGTTACATGGATTTAAACTGTTATTTCACTTTTGCTTTAAAATAAAACTGTAAGAGTTAGCAGGGCGCACTCGGCGCTGTGTCGGCCGACACGATCAACGACTAACTGCAGGAAAACGTCGCAGGTGTAGCTAACGTGATCTCATACTTTTTTATGGAAATCACAGCCTTGGGCTTCGTCGCCGAAGCTTCGGCCCATGCTATGCATGTGGTTTTTGAGTCAATGTCGCACATGATCTTCTATAGGCAGTGGCTGACGTCATTTAAGTGGGCCGGACTTAAAACAGTGTTTCCGGGGGATCTTGAAGAAGACGACAAATATTATTCTCTCTAGCCATCTTGGTTTTTTGTTAGAGCGTCCTTTGAGCGTGATTGATCAGTTGCGTATGTGCGCTGCCACACACAGGTACAAAGTTCTCAGAATTTTGTGGAGGTGCAGATACTCCGCCGCATTCCTCAACAACAACTGCGTCTTATAGCGTTGTTTCACTGTTCTGTTACATTGACTGTTATACTGACAAATACGTTGCACAATGATTTTATGAAAAGTCCGCCCAAAACGAAATACATAAAAATATAAATATATGCCCCAAACGGTTAAAATAAAACACCCAAAATTTGACCCGCTACATGTGTAACGCACCAGCAAGTTACTTGAAAGAACGATGGATCTGATCCTCCCAGGCCAGACATGAATACTTGCCTTGTTTATTTGGACAATGTCATAGTTATCAAAAAGAACTTTAAGGACCATTTTCAAAACCCATAAGGAGGTTTTAACTAGATTTCACGATACCCAACTGAAACTGAACCTGACATGTGTTCTCTATTCCAGAAGGAAGTACAGTATTTGGGTCATATGGTCTCAGCAGCTGGTGTCAGTATGGGTCCCAATAAAGTAGACACTGTGACAGACTGGCCAGTTCGAAAGAGTACGTATGATATTCACAGTTTCATGAGGTTATGGTCATATTACAGACATTTTGTAAAAGGCTTTGCTACTCCTGCTAAACGACTACATGAGCTAACGGAAAATACATGAACATTCCAGTGGCCAAAAGAATGTGATCAAGCACTCAGGACTTAAATAACTGCATTATGCTTACAGCCAAATTTCTTTCCAGCTCCCAAAGAGAAGTACATCGTAGACACAGATGCAAGCAATACAGGTCTAGGAGCAGTTTTATCTCAAGTGCAAAATGGTGAAGAATGCGTAACAGCATATAACATAAAGAGGATTTCCAACACAGAGAGAAATTATTGCGTTACATGGAGAGAGTTGCTGGCTATTGTGCGAACTTCCATACATATCTGTGTGAGAGGGAGTTTTCACTACGTAGCAACCATGCCGCAGTACTTGCATGGCTCTTGAGGATTAAAAATCCAGTAAGACAGTTGGCAAGGTGGCCTGAACATTGGAAGAGTACAACTTCAAGATACAACATCAGTGGGGGCAACTGCATGGCAATGCATATGGCATATATCCAAAAAACTGTGCTTGGAAGTTGCTGACATTGCCATAGAAAGAACAGAACGCAAATGAACAAGTTCAAGCCATCGTTATAGATTTCTTGGCAGATGGTTGGACAACACAAAATTTCCAACTGCAAGAAATGAATCACTTGATAAGAGGATAACCAAAGATAGCCAGTGACAAAGTGATCATTGTGTTAATTAGTACGGAACTGCAAGAAGTTGACATTTATTATTGTGTTGGACTAAATCAACTTGAAATATTCTATATGAGTGCTTTGTTGATTTATAACCACTGTTTGTGTCTAATTAAAGTTTGTAATTAGTGACTTCAATGATGAAGGTTCTTCTGTTTCCACTGTACCCGCGACAATCTTGTGACCATCATAACAATATAAATTAAAAACAGAAAGTGACAATGAGCACATGTGTCTTACTCCACAATTGATCAGGTACACACTAGGAAAAATTAAAAATGTTAATTTTAGAGTGATTTAAGAGAATGTTTAAGAACTACTTAAAATTATTAGGTATTTGATGAATTCTTAAAATTTTTAATTTAGTGAATTTTTGGAGAAGGAAACCTACCATTTATTGGTCTGTCAGGTTTTAGTATAATATAATAAAATTATTTTCTGTTCAAGATACTGTTCAAACCTGTATGAACAATGTTTTTACAAATTTACTTATAGGGAAAAGTGCATTACTGCAATTTCTAATATGATCCTTAGCAATAACGCCACCTTGCCAATGACTGATTATTTCCAAAAACTAAAAAATTAAAGAAAAAATGCACTGGAATCACTAATGTTTCAATAAAACAAAACAAAAATATTTTTTACTCATGAAAAGGAGTTCAAATGTCACTAAAAATGCTTAAATTTTAAAAACGAAGTTTAGAAAAAATGGTCACAAAAAGTTGGACTGAAACAATAAAGTCTGCGTTAGTACAAAAAACAAAACAGCTGACGTAAACATCTTGATCAGCATAGCTGAACACCTCCATGTTTACAAAACAAAAATGTTCCAATTGAATTTTTTTTCAAAGAGAGGACCAATGACGATACGCAATGCATTAAAAAAACGAACAGTTTTTTTACATATGATGGTTCAGGAACCTACAGAGGTTGCAAATTATTAGACTTAACACAAGTTTTTGTATATTGTTGTCATGTATGTTTTGCTACTTATAATCATACTCAGTAGAAAAAAATACATGACAACAATATTATACAAAAACTTGTGTTGTCTTATAATTTGCAACCTCTCTAGGTTACTGAACCACAATCATCTGTAAAATAACAAAACTGCTCAAAACACACACATATGCAGGAATGTTTTCACACACACACAACTGAAATTATCTGCTACTGATTTTTTTCTTTTCTATACACTATGTATGCATAGAGCAGTGGCAAGTCCAGAGTATCAACTGATAACAATGTCTGTATGTAGATAAACCTATTTTTCAAGTGTGTTGTACTCTGTCACTTATTATTATAGCTTAATCATACAAGATTATAAGTATTTATTCATACCATCAGTGGAGCACAATCTTCGCACAACTAAGTGTAAGTACAACCATTCTTTTGTAAATTACTATTAAAAATGTGCATAAATGACATACTGCGCACAATTTTAACTGTGCTGTTCATAAGGCAAAAGTACGCAAACTTCTGTTTATAAGTTATGTGAGGAACACATGAAGTTTTTGTTTAGTGGTTTAAAATGATACATAATTTTTAACATTGACTGTAAAAGTAATGGTAAACTCTTTTTTAGAGTCTAAATAAGAATTTTTGTATTAATTTCTACATAAACATCAATAAAAATTTGATTTTTAAGATGCATACTGCATTTTACCACTCAAAACAGAAATTTTATGTATTTAGGAAAATATTACACAGTTTATGATTTACTAAGAATTTTCATATATTGATTTAGAACCAGCAACACACAGGTTATGCATCCACTTTAAAGTTGACTACATTCTATTGAAAATAATATATCTCTTTAAATTAATTATTTCTATTAAAAAAAAATTCTTAAATTCTTAAACATTTCTATAGTCTGTTAAAACGTGTTTTACTTAGAGTATAATTTTTTTATATTTTATTGCATAATAATAACAATATTAATATAACTGTAATATCTTCAAATAAATACACTGCAAGTAGGTTTATTTTCACCTGACACGTTCCACAGAAATTGTTCTGTATCTTCAGAGGTTTGTTTGAATTGTAATTGAATATTTTGGATACAATATAGTTAACGGATATTGATTTTACTTCAATTCTATTTTCGATTGTTGTAATGGTTTATGTAACCTCTGAAGACACAGAATAATTTCTGTGAAACAAGTGTCAGGTGAAAATATACCTACTTGCACTGTATTTATTTGAAGATATTATATGGGAGACCTGAAGGAAACTCGACGAGCTATATACAAAGGAATAATATAACTGGGTACATTTTTATAACATTGTTTTTATTAATGTACTGTAAACTTGACTAATTGTAAGAAAATTATTGAACAAATATAATTACTATACAGATAATGTTCAAGTCAAATTTATAATTATCTTAAAAATTACAACATTAATTAGTAAGGCATATGTAATCAATAAAATCTACAATAGTTCATTAATTGTAACTTAGTGAAATTCTCTTCTCTTGACACATTAAATTATTCATGTCACTCAGGTTACAGGGCAATTGAAACATGTTTTAAACATTATACCGTATACCTATCATGGCCACACAGACGTTCACTTCAAGATGGGTCCAACAAAAAGTTGAGGGGATAAATATTATGGTTGCCCATCTCATACAGAATTAATTATTACTTCTTATCATCATCATCATCGGTTCATCTGCTGTATAGCAGGTTTTCTTTATGAACTCCTCCACTGTTCTCTGTCTTCTGCCAGCCTTTTCGTGGTAATGTAGTTTTCTACCTTGATGTTGTCCATCAACTGTCGTCTCTTTCTTCCTCTTTTTCTTTTTCTGCTAACCATGCCTTCTAGACTGTCTTTTATAATAGAATTTCTTCTTAAACAGTGTCCTATCCAGTTCTTCTTTCTTTTCCTTATTGTTCCTAATATTTCTCTTTTCTCTCCCACTCTTCTTAATACTTCCTCATTCCGCACTCTGTCTTCCCATTTAACTCCTTCCATTCTTCTCCACATCCACATTTCAAAAGCTTCAATCCTTTTTTCATCTTCCTTCTTTAAGTCCACGTCTCCCCTCCATAAATGCCACACTCCATATATAACACTTTGCTAACCTTTTCCTTAGTTCTTTGTTTAATGGCCCGTTTAACAAATTTTCTTTTTTTGTTGAATGCTTCTTTTGCTATTGCAATCCAAGTTTTTATTTCTTTCGTGCTTTTTATGTCATCTGTAACTATGCTTCCCAAGTATTTGAAACTATTTCCTTGTTCTATCTGTTCGTTATTCATTCTAATATTTATTCTTTCCCCTTTTCCACGAACTACCATACATTTTGTCTTTTTCTCATTAATCCTCATTCCGTACTGTTCACACTTACTGCTTAAGTCATCCAGCATCGTACATACTTCTTCCTCACTTTCACCTAATATTACCATATCGTCAGCAAATCTTATACATTCAATCCTCCTTCCTCCTAAGCGAACTCCTCTCGTTCCTTTAAAGCATTCGGCTATAATGTCCTCTATGTACATGTTAAACAAGGTTGGTGACAGGCAGCATCCCTGTCTCACTCCTCTCCCTATTTCTATATCTTCTGTTAATTCTTCCTTTATCCTTACTTTTACTGTTTGATTTAGATATAAATTTACTTCTTATTATAAATAATATTTAAATCTATCTTAAGAGGACACTAAAAGGATACAATATGACAGATTTATGCTGAGCAGGAAATTTCAGGAATAGATGATTTTCAATTCCTAAACTTCCTGTGCCTATGCCACTTACCTCAACAAGTTATGAGTCATAAATGGGCATTCTCTTTAAAGTTTAAATCATGTCTTGAGTTTACTTAAATACATCTTGATATTTTCATCCTAAATAACATGAATGGTTCATTAATACAATAAAAAACATCAAACTCTTTTATAAAATTTGTTATAACTTTTAAAGCAATGTTAAAAAAATCTCAGTTTTAGCATATACTTTCACGTTTTTGTTTTCCATTGTTGACAGACATAAGCATTAAAATTTAAAAATGTGTCAACTTATTAAAGTCATTCTTCTACATAGAGCTCATTTGTATAATCTGTTGAAATATCCAAACCAAATTCAGCACTTGTGACATCTAGGTCATATACACATGGTGTAAACAATTTCCAAGAATATTCTTATTTTAAATAAAGAAACAAAACCTGCACATGACTGAAATACAAATTGTTACTTCAATCTAATGCGCCAAAAACATTAAGCATATTATCTAACAGCACACATACTGAGTTGTTTTGTGACCTTCAGAAACAGGAAGATACAATTAAGTGTACAGTGTTGTTGACCTGCCTCTCTTAGTTTACAGTTAGAAAAGAAAAATTCGTGTTACAACTGACCCTTTGGCAAAAGCAAGTTTAACATTTATACACAACTCCAATACATGTCACCTACCCTATATATGTGAACACTCCTTAAAGGTAAGCGGTGGTTTCTTTCTCCAAAGTGAAATTATTATTGTCTTCTCTTTTGAGATTTTACCATCATATTCCTTACACACCTGATTCTAATGACTAGGGCACACTTCCACTCCTGTTCTTTTTCTTGAACTACGAGGGCATCATCTACATAATATAAAATCTTTAAAATATATTGTTATAGCGGTCTACTTGATCGTCGTAGGTACAGAAAACAAAATAAGTACAAGACGCCAATTAAGTCACTAATCACCAGCTTTAAGTTTTACAGTTAAACAGTTCGTAATTAATAACACAGTCTACTACAACAAATCAAATATAAATTGTTCACACGCAATAAAATGTCACTAATATTAAACACAGTTGTATTACAATTATACCGCCCAATTATAAAACGCAACACTTCACTAATAACCACTTGAACGTACACAGTAATGTCGCCCGATAATAACTCTCGAACCGAACTGTAAATATATCGCAGCTATACTGACTTGAACGTTCCTGAGTAATTGTATTTATAGCCGCCAAAAATCTAGACGCTTCCTAATTGCGTCTTATCGTCCGTATGAACTACGTAATTAACTGCGGCCTTGACACAGTCCGCACAGCTGGCGGCATCGAGAAGACTCCCGCAAATGCATCTACAAGCACATACACCACACACAGTAGAGCGCGATTCTTCTGGCACAGTGTAGTGTATTTTTTCACAGTGTAGGGTCCTTCCCAGTTAGACTGAAGCTTAGGTAAGCGACCACGACGCTTTTGATTTAACAACCAGACCTGATCTCTTTCTTGGAAACCCACACTATTGCTGCGAATGTCATACCAACTTTTCATTTTATTACTGGCAATCTTCAGCCGTCCTCTTACCAAGCGATTCATTTCTCGCAGTTGGTTTTCTAATTGCGAGGAATAGTTCTGCAGCTCTTGGGACTGAGTCTCAGGTGATCCAAACATTAAGTCCCCAGGAAGACGAATCTCCCGCCCAAACACCAATTTTGCTGAAGTCATGCCGGTTGTATCGTGTACTGATGATCGTCGCCATGAGGAATAGTGTTATATGTTGGCCCCAGTCTGTTTCGTTCTCGTCAACAACCTTCGAAAGACGCTGCTCAAGTGTCCTATTGAATCTCTCAACCATCCCGTCCGACTGAGGATGCAGAGGCATTGTCCTGGTCTTTCGAATTCCGAGTAGACGGCATAATTCTTTAAACACTCCTGATTCAAAATTTCTCCCTTGATCCGTATGGATTCCATAGGGGCTCCATAACGGCAACAGAAGTTGTGAACTAACTGCTTTGCCTCAGTGGTAACCTCCTGATTTGGAATTGCGTAGGCTTCCACCCACTTAGTAAAGTAGTCGCCTACAACCATGATGTACCGATTTCCATCGTCATTAACTGGGAATGGTCCAGCAAAGTCTATGGCAATTCTCTCGAAAGGCAGTCCAACGTTATACTGTCTCATTTTTCCCCTGCTTCTGGTTTGTGGGCCCTTGCTTGCAGCACATATTTCACACGTCCGAACCCATTCCTCTACGTCGTAGCGAAGATGAAGCCAATAGAATTGCTTCCGTATTTTGTCAAGAGTTTTGTTAACGCCAAGATGGCCTCCAGTTGTTCCATCATGCATCTCCTTCAAAACAGACAGCACTTTACTTCGGGGAACTATAAACTACATGACCACGTCTCGTCCATCTGCACTTTCCCAAGCCCTTTTCAGCAATCCGTTTTCTAAGGTGAGAGATTCCCATTGTGCCCAGTAGCCCTTCAGCACTTCGGAACCATGGCAGATATCTTGCCAATCCGGGCGCTGACCTTCCTCTTTTGTTGTCAAGATCGGTCCAATGTCTTCATCAGTCATCTGTTCTTGTCAACAGTCTTGTGTTGTCCAGCCATGTGCCAGGAAATCTACAGTGATGGGTTGAACATGTTCGCTTGAGTTTTGTTCTTCCTTTCTGTGGGAATGTCGGCAGTCTTCCGGGCACGGTCTTCATGATAAGCCATCTGCATTACCATGCAGGCGCCCCCATCGATGTTGTACTTTGAAGTTGTACCCTTGCAGATGTTCAAGCCACCTTGCCAACTGTCCTTCCGGATTTTTAAATCTCAAGAGCCATGCAAGCGTGGCATGGTCGTAGAGGTATTTATTCCACGTCGAGAGATTGCTCCAATCCTCGGACGATTGCCAGCAACTCTCTCCTTGTGACGCAATAATTTCTCTCTGGTTTGGAAAGTATCTTGCTGTAATACGCTATTACTCGTTCTTCACTGTTTTGCACTTGAGACAAAACTGCTCCTATACCAGTATTGCTTGCATCTGTGTCCACAATGTACTTCCCTTCGGAAGCTAGGAAAGCAAGAATTAGCTACAAACATAATGCAATCTTTAGAGTCCTAAATGCTTGGTCACACTCTCTCGACCACTGGAAGTTTCATTTATTTTCCGTTAGCTCATGTAATGGTTTAGCAATAGTAGCGAAGCCTTTCACAAAACATCTGTAATATGAGCATAACCCCAGGAAACTCCGAACTTCGTGTTTACTCTTCAGCACTGGCCAGTCTCTTACAGCGTTTACTTTATTAGGCTCCAAGCAAACACCCGCTGCTGAAACCAAATGGCCCAGATACTGTACTTCCTTCTGGAATAGAGAACACTTCTTCGGGCTCAGCTTCAGTTGGGCACCGTGAATTCTAGTTAGAACCTCCTTAAGTTTTCCCAAATGGTCTTTGAAAGTCTTCCGATCACTATGACATCGTCTAAATAAACAAGCCAAGTTTTCCATGTCAGGCCTCGGAGTACCAAGTCCATCAATCTTTCAAATGTTGCCGGTGCATTACAGAGTCTAAATGGCATGACGTTAAATTGGAATAAGCCACTTGGGGTCAAGAAAGCAGTCTTTTCCTTGTCTTCTTGATGAAGACCCACTTGCCAATATCCACTCTTCAGGTCCAATGTGGAAAACCACTGTGCTCCGGACAACATGTCGAGTGTATCGTCAACGCGAGGTAAAGGATAGCAGTCTTTCTTTGCAACATCATTTAACCTCTGGTAGTCTACGCAGAAACGCAATCCAGAATTCGCTAGCAGCACTACAGGAGAAGACCAAGCACTTGACGAAGGTTCGATTACTCCCTCTGTCAACATGTCCTGTACTAACTGAGACATTTCCTCTTGTTTAGATAATGGAGGCCTTCGAGGAGGTTGGCATATCGGTGTTGTGTCCCCGGTATTGATGTGATGTTGCACAAGAGAGGTTCTTCCCAGTGACTGTCCCCGAACTGCAAAACAATATTTGAATTCGTGTAAAAACTGTCTGAGTTCTTATACCGCACCACTTGAGAGGTTGTTAGAAGATCTGTTCAATAATTCTTGCAGTTCCTCTGGTAATTTGGAATTATCCTAAGCACTGGATCTTCGTTGCGTTATTCCGGCTACCCAGGCCACAGGAGTCAATTTGCCTAGGAGCGTATTGCTTCGGTTCAATAATTCTTGCAGTTCCTCTGGTAATTTGGAATTATCCTAAGCACTGGATCTTCATTGCGTTATTCCGGCTACCCAGGCCACAGGAGTCAATGTGCCTAGGAGCGTATTGCTTTGTAAAGTGATAGCTTGATCCAAAATATTCGCCACTCTAATAGGTACATTTCCGGTTCCGTCAGGTTTTACTGAACTTCTGGCAATTAGTATGCCCGGTGTGCTGACTACTTGGGGTTCGAATATAGAGCACTGGTTGCCCCTAGTATCTACCACAGTTCTAACCATGATGATCTTTTCGGAGTTTGGTAGAACAGTTACGGCCACTTGGTTTACGACGTCCACTGATTTTTCTGCTGTCATCATTGTTGATAGCATTACCTCTTCGCCTCCGATTCTCAAGACATTGTTTTTGAAGTCGACTGTAAATCCGTATGCGTTCATAACATCCACACCAAGAATTGCTTCAGCCACAATGTCTGCAACAAGTACTTGATGATTAAACTCAAGTCAACCGAGGCGTAGGTGTATCTCCACTTTTCCAAACACTTTTACAGACCGTCCAGTAGCTGTTCGCAAGCTGCAAGAGCACCAGATTGGCTTGAGATCTTTCACTACGTCGGGCTGGACAATAGAAACTGTTGCGCCTGTGTCAACTGTAATTGAGGTTGGCCTTTATTGAACGAATCCGGTAACCATCAAGCTCCCGCTGTTTTTCTGAAGTGTAGAAATTGCGTATTGTCTAGGGGCTTCGTTCCTCCAGTTAGTCAGCACCCCGTTGTACTGACTATTGCTCGTTTCCCTGCTGCCGAATTCTAACCTGACAATCTCGTTGTAATGTCCAGGTTCCCCACATCTATAACACTTCGGTCTTCCATCCTTTCTTATTTTATTCTGTGGCGCCGACCGTCGAGTCTCTGTTCCTCGTTCTTCTTCCTCATGTGCCGTCGCGATCTTTTAGCGCGCGCACTTTATGACTTGTCCAACCAGACGCTCATTTGGCGGCCTCAAATTGCAAAGCATGTACCAGGGCGTCCGCACTGTTCTGGTGTCTTGCCATTCGTAACACTTGCTGTTGTTCGTTATCTCGGACAGCAGCAGTAAATGTCTGCATCGCAAAACTAGTTCGGAAATCTTCTGGCACTTCAGGATAGGCCAGTCTAATTAGTCTGTCGATGCTTGCTTCAAACTCTTGAAGGCTCTCCCCGGAATGCTGTCGCCTTGTTCTCAACTGGGTCCAGTATACATATCGCAAATGTTTACCACCATACCGTAATTCCAGAGCTTTTATCAATTCGGCATAGGTGTTTTGGCTGTCAGGTGGCACTTTCTGTAGTAATTCTGCCGCAGGTCCTTTTAATGAACGAGTGAAAGAGTCTTGTCTTTCTCTGTCCAATTATTTGTGCATGCAGCAGTTTCAAATTGGTGGAGGTACGTTGCCCAGTGACTGCTTCCATCAAAGGTTAGAGCTTTGACATGAACTGTCCCTAGTGCAGGCAAAGTGACTTTCTCTATTAACTTATTTTCTGCATCTTTTTCTGTCTTTATCATTGGTACAGTCTGTTCACAAAGTTGTTTTGGTTGTAACTTCAGGCACTGCTCGACTTCATTTTTAATCTGCTTTTTTATATTTGTAATCAAGTCTTCTATTTTTGTTGACATAGCTTTTTCTACACTCGTGAATGATTTTTCTACTTCAGCTATTTTATTAGACATCGATTCTTCAACATCCGACACAGATTTTTCTACTTCAGCTATTTTTAATGTAATTGATTCTTGTAACTCTGATATTTTAGTTACTTGTTTATTAAGCTCACCTCGTAGGAGACTCAATTCTGCGGTACAGATGTTCTTGCATCTGTTTCTGCTCCTGTATTAATGCTTTGATGTCTTCTGTTTCATGTTTATGTCGTTCCTCTGTTTCTTCCCTTTCTTGTCTTCGTTCTTCTTTTGTCTCTTCCGCCTCCTGTCTGCATTTCTCATCCTGTCGTTTTTCTGCTTCTTCCTGTGTCTGCCGCAGTAGTGTTTGTAAAGCTTCCATCATGTGACTGGGATCCATGTTTCCGATTAATCACGAATTACACTCGTCTTGTACAAAGTGTCCACTGTTTCCACTGTTAACCGTTCTATCCCAGTTCTGACACCACTGTTACGACGGTCTACTTGATAGTCTTAGGTACAGTGGAAAACAAAATAAGTACAAGACGCCAATTAAGTCACTAATCACCAGCTTTAATTTTTACAGTTAAACAGTTCGTAATTAACAACACAGTCTACTACAACAAATCAAATATAAATTGTTCACACGCAATAAAATGTCACTAATATTAAACACAGTTGTATTACAATTATACTGCCCAATTATAAAACGCAACACTTCACTAATAACCACTTGAACGTACACAGTAATGTCGCCCGATAATAACTCTCGAACCGAACTGTAAATATATCGCTGCTATACTGACTTGAACGTCCCTGAGTAACTGTATTTATAGTCGCCGAAAATCTAGACGCTTCCTAATTGCGTCTTAGCGTCCGTATGAACTACGTAATTAACTGCGGCCTTGACACAGTCCGCACGGCTGGCAGCATTGAGAAGAATCGCAAATGCGTCTACAAGCACGTACGCCACACACAGTAGAGCGAGATTCTTCTGGCACATTCAACAAACACGTAGATTGTTCTGTGATGTCATAACAATATTCTTTTTTTTGTAAATTTTAATCCTTTATAAATGATCTGCCAAAATACCTGACGCTATTCAATTCCAGGTAATGTCATCTATACAAATCTTACAAAGAGCTAGTGATGTTGAACACCCTTGTCAAAAGACTTCATAAAAATTACATCCACATGTACTGTATGTGCTTTTAACATTAACCATCTTTGAATCTACATGCAAGCTTTATACTGTCTTCTTCTTCTTCTCCTCTTCAAGGATTAGTTATATAAACCTGTTCTGGCACCCATCTCATCCTCGGATGACCCACGTCTCTTCTAGCAATGGCTTTATAGTTCAGTGCCGCTTTCAGCAATCGATCCTGTCATCCTTTGCAGATGATCCCACCATTGTCTTCTGTAAATTGCAATAATTTCATTTATGTCCTTTACTTTGAGTTCTACTCTGATATCTTCATTCCTTATTCTATCTTGCAATGTATAATTTAAAGTATTTCGAAGAAACTGCACTTTAGCACTCTGAATCTTGCCGCTTTCCTTTTTTGTCATGTCTCACGCCTCACTTGCATAAATCAACGTGGGTATTGCAATTGTCTTATAAAATTTAATCCTTGTGCTGTGTCTTGTTTTATTTCTAGGATTTATATGAATTGTACCACAAATATTCCTATATTTATTTATCTTCTCTCTTACTGCATTTATTTATTTCTCTTATTTATTATATTCAGATTCATAGCTTACTGCACAGCCAAGATATCTGAAACAGCTCACTTGTTCTAAAGTGTGCTGTTGTTTATAACTATCTTCGTCCTCAGTGGATATTTATCCTTAAAGGCCATGGTATTGGTCTTTCTTACTGAAATTGTTGCCACTTCTTGTAATTGAAACATAGCTCTTTACAAATCATCCTCATTTTCTTGAATAAGAACTATGTAACTATACACATACCGACACAAGTGTTCCGAGTCGGTTGTGAATTAATTATATTTAGTTAAATAACGGACACGTCATGGACAACAAAATACAAGAAGAACTATGTCATCTGCATATAGCAGGGAACCCATACAAATTGATTTGTTAAGCTGTATTCCCGAAGTCTCTCTGGATTTCCATGCTCTCAACATGTTGTCAATGTGATATAGTAATCAATGTTGAGGAAACACGGCATCCCTGCCTAACTCCCTTATTTATTGGAATGTCACCTGAGAGCCTACCATTCAGATCCAGGACTACAGATGTACTTTTATAAAGGATCTTAACTGCATTTTTTAAATGCTGTGGATATCCTCTTCTATTCATAATACGCCATAAGTTTTGACGGTCTATATTATCAAATGCTTTTTCCAGATCAACAAAAGCATATGCGTTTCCTGTTTATACTTCCGCCTTTTCTCTGTAATACAAATCGACATCCACAGTCGACCTACCCTTTCTACCCTTTCTAAAGATTTATATTGTGCTGACTAATTTCTAGAATAGCCACTTATCCAACACCATACAGCGTATCTACAGAAGAGAAAAAAAGAAGAAGGATAGCCACTATTCTCCATTGCTGACCATAGTTTCTTCCTGTCATATGACTGTTGAACTATGAAGGCCATGTGAGTTTAAAAATTAAATTCTCTTCTACTTTTGTATATCTGTTGACGAACAAAAACATTATGATTTAATGAACTCCCCTTCCCCAAACCACTCTGCTCTTCTCAAAAAGAATTTTAAATTTACTTGAGCCTCTTCTTGATTATTCCTGCATACAAATTGTGTACTGCAATTAAAACACTTTTTTCTGCATACTTTTTATAATCTCTGTAGTCATCTTTTTTACACGGGGATATTACCTCTGCTGTTTTCCAAGAATCTGGTACTTTATTTGTTTGCCACCACTGGTTCATTATGTGCACATGCCTTCATTACAACATCACACAATATTATGCAATTCAGTATATATTTTATATATGCTTTTAGCTTTATATTTTCAAATTCTTTTAAAGATTTCTGAAGTTCACTAATCAAAATAGTTATCAAATTCTGATAGTATTTCCCTCTATTATCCATCACACCACAGTCATGATAAAGTTCTAGCTACCCATCCCTTTTCTATGCCGTCTAATGTCACTGTATCCTTCTCAGAGTTTTCAAAAATGTTTTAACACTTTGTAAGCGTGTTGCCAAGGTTAAAGACCTTTCGTTTTGTCCACAACATAAACCTCACTACTAGCAAACAGCATCACACAGTGTTTTGTGCTGAACTGATGTCACACTGTCTATAGACTTGCACAACCTTTAACTGTGCTTTACTTTTTCATTTACTAAGAACTAACCTGTAACCATGGGCATAATTTGGGGCCTAACTTGGGGGGGGGGGCAGGATAAAGCTTCATAAATTTAAGTGTGTAGTGAGACCATCTATACAATAAAATAAATAAAATATATTATATACAAAATTAGAAAGTTTAGTAATAATTTTTAGTTAGTAAACGAGGGACAATTTCATTTTTTAATTATCAACAAACCTTTCTTCATAAGTTGTACTTCCAGTTATGTTTACCTAGAACAAATATACTGTAGGCCTATAAACATAAACAATTTCAGTTCTTCCAATTCTTATACCCAGTTTTCATAAATGGATCCTCTCCCTTAGGCACACTGTCATAAAATGCTCGGCAGTAAGTCGAATCAGTCACAACACAAAGAAATTTTCAAATTGCCAGTCAGGTAATTTTCAAATAAATTAAGCAGTGTTACTTCTTTGTGTTTCTTATCTCCCATTTCCCAGCACTTATCAACACAACAAACCAAAACAATCACAACAATAACGAATTAAGAAAGAGACAAGCGATGAGTACTTTAACGGACTACATACACGACTGAGTAACCGACCCCACTTGTATCAGTAATCATTAACAAATAACAGTTCCAAACGACCGTCTTTTAAGATTTGTGAACAAACCCATCGACATCTTGCGGTGTTCCAAAACAAGTCTTTGTTTATGTAAAAGGCACGCATTGTATTCCAGTTAATTAGGTCTCTAGCGTTTGTTTTTTTTTCGAACAGAAATATTATTTTGATGTACGAGGGCAAATCGAAAAGTAAGATACACCCCCATCTATAAAAGAAATACATACATCAAAAAAAATTTTTTTTATTTAACAAATAAGTAGGAACATTTATCTATTTTTCGACATAGCCGCCAAGTTTTTCCAAACACTTTTCATATCGTGTGACCAGTTTCTCGATTCCACGTTCGTAAAAATTTCGTCCAATTTGTTTTAACCACTTTGAGACTGCTTCTTGCACTTCATCGTCTGCAGCGAAACGCTGGCCCCCCAGGTCTTGTTTAAGAGGATCAAAAAGGTGATAGTCGCAGGGTGCCAGGTCGGGTCTGTAAGGGGGATGGCGCCACACTTCCCACTTGAATTTTCGCACCAACTCTTGCGTCACACCAGCTGTATGGGGGGGTAGCGTTGTCTTGGAGAAAAACAACTCCATCATTCAATCTTCCAGGCCTTCGATCTTTAATCGCTTTTCGTAACTTTTTAACGTATCACAGTACGATGCGGCATTGATTGTTGTTCCTCGGGGCGTAAACTCACTGTACACAACGCCTTCGGAATCGAAAAAGACCGTTAGCATAACCTTCTGAACCGCTGGAATTGTTTTGGCTTTTTTTGGCTGTGGCGAATTCTTGTGTCTCCATTTGTTTGATGTCCGTTTTGTCTCGGGAGTGTAATGGTGCACCCAGCTCTCATCTCCTGTGATGATTCTGCTCAAAAACTGTGGACCATCCGTCGAATAATGCTGGAGAAACGACAGCACAGCCTCAAAACGTTGATTTTTGTGCGTGTCGCTTAACACGCGTGGCACCGAGCGCGCACACACGTTACTATAACTCAGCTGATTGTGAATAAGCACAGATGCACTACCATAGGTGATGTTCAGTTCACTTGCAATCTCTTTAATTTTAACGCAGCGGTTGGCAAGAATGATTTCATTCACGCGCCCCGCGTTGTCGCTAGTGTTCACAGTTGAAGGCCGCCCGACGCGCGGACCGTCGGTCACGTTCGTTCTTCCATCTGGCACCATTTCGCGATCATGGGCCGAGACATCGCATTCTCACCATAAACCTCGACAATTTGCCGATGAATTTCACTCCGATTATAATGTTTTGCCCACAAAAATCAGACTATGGAGCGCACTTCAACGTTGGACGACACCTCTATACGACGTGCCATACTCACACGGTGACTACTCGCATACTAAACCAGCTACAGTGCTGCCGCTTGAGGAGTGGGGAGACAACAATATGGACAGTGTTACCACCAAGGGAAGTTTTTTTATTTTTATCTCTTTTAGTACAGGAAGGCGGCTAGGGTGTAACTTACTTTTCGATTTAGCCTTGTATATCATTCAAATCTGTCAAACATTCACCTTACAAGTTTCTTCGAAAGAAATAAGAATCATAAATTTATGCCAACTAGTCTCATCTGATAACAGTACAGATGTTGAGAAATAGTGCTTACTGTGCTCGCAAGCACAGAACTGTCTCCTGTTTGACTATTTGTTAGTTTTTATTTATAAACAACTGGAAACAAAATTTTATAATGTTCGGAACAATGGGAGGGGTGCCCCCTTGCCTCTCTCAAGTTACGCCTATGCCTGTAACTGATATGTATCCTTGTGCTCTCAAAGGGTATTTGTTTATACAGGAGGTCCTTGACTTTTGAACATAATATGTTCGTGAAATTGTTCCATAAGGTCAAATTGTTCAAAAGTCGAATACTGGACAGTATGTATAGTAGGCTGTATTTACTGTACGCATACTGTGCACGTAAGTTAGTTGGATAGGTTCTATGAACTGTAATACTTTACTGTAATGAAATCGAATATTATGTTCACTTAAATTTATATCATACAACCACTCTTACTACAAAAAGAAAGACATAATACAGTAACATGATAAATTAATCATTCTCGTGCATTAGTAAAGTTTATACGTAGTGTTTGTGGAACAGACGCAGCACGGTCTTATAACATAAACAAAATTATCAAAATTACTAAAATAATAGGCTAACATTAATTATAAAAACCATAGTGCCAGGAATAGTAATGAATATGTGCACTTGTATTAATGCTTATTGACTTCCTCACACCTTCGTAGGTGTTCGAAAAGTCTGAACCTTTAGTACAAATTTTGAATAAAGGGTATCAATTTTGAATGTTCGAAAGAGCGAAGAAATGTGCGAAAGTTGAATGTCCAAAAGTTCAGAACCTCCTGTATTCCATTTTTATGTAGGAAAATACTTGATTCATATAAACAAACAGCCCAAAATTCAATACCATTATAATTTAACATGCTCCTCTCCAAAAGTGTCGATTATACTGGGCATTGGCGGATTATGCCAGCTAGCATTGAAAGCATCACTCACAATGAGACAATCTTTTTTTATTGATTTTTCCAATTAGTTTCTGCAGATGTTTACAGTAAACGTTTTTCTGTTTCCCCTTTTCAGGTGGACACGCTCCTAGTACTGTCAGTTGTTCTCTACTATCTCTAACTTTTTAAATTAACATTCATTCTTTACTGAAGTGAAGTTCTGTATCCTGTTTTATGATGTACACTGAACAAATTTAACAGCCTTTTATCTGACTCGTTCTAATCTATTGTACACTTTTACCAATTACAGAAACTCTGTTTGCTCGATCGTATTTGGCTTATACACATTCTGGAAGACATTCAATACCATAATCAACACAGAAGTGACAAAATTTTGTAATGCAACCAACATATAAAACACTTCAATGCTTTCTACTCCCCCACTGGAACACACAACATTTAAAATACTACAAAAATTCAACTTTTAATAAGTTTTTACTAGGCCAATTCAATTATAATTGTAGGATAGAGATATAATTGCTGTTACTACCTTACATTAATTTATTAGATACTAGGGGAATACCCGTGCTTCGCTACGGAGTTTCACGTTGTACGTAATGAAAATGTTAGTTTAATTAATAAAGTTCAATTAAAGTAGGTTTCTTAAAAATAAATAGCTGTTGCCCACGACTTCGTTCGCGTGGTCTTCAGTTTAATGCGATAATACATTTATAACAGAATCTATTCTATTGGGTTGCCATAGTAACCAAATCTAATAGTTTGGGGGACCCCCCAGAGGATCGTATCGAAAAAACACCTGTCCTATGTTGGTTCTCCCGTTGCGTAAAATATTTGTGCCAAGTTTGGTTGAAATCGGTCTAATAGTTTAGGAAGAGATGTGCAAGACCCCAAAGGACCCCCCAAAGGATTGTATCGAAAAAAACACTTGTCCTATGTTGGTTCAGTGGTTTAGGAGGAGATGTGGAAGACCCCAAAGGACCCCATCGAAAAAACACCTATCCTATGTTGGTTCTCCCGTTGCGTAAAATATTTGTGCCAAGTTTGGTTGAAATCGGTCCAGTGGTTTAGGAGAAGATGTGGAAGACCCCAAAGGACCCCATCGAAAAAACACCTATCCTATGTTGGTTCTCCCTTTGCGTAAAATATTTGTGCCAAGTTTGGTTGAAATCGGTCCAGTGGTTTAGGAGAAGATGTGGAAGACCCCAAAGAACCCCCAAAAGGACCCCATCAAAAAACACCTATCCTATGTTGGTTCTCCCTTTGCGTAAAATATTTGTGCCAAGTTTGGTTGAAATCGGTACAGTGGTTTAGGAGAAGATGTGGAAGACCCCAAAGAACCCCCAAAAGGACCCCATTGAAAAAACACCTATCCTATGTTGGTTCTCCCTTTGCGTAAAATATTTGTGCCAAGTTTGGTTGAAATCGGTACAGTGGTTTAGGAGAAGATGTGGAAGACCCCAAAGAACCCCCAAAAGGACCCCATCGAAAAAACACCTATCCTATGTTGGTTCTCCCTTTGCGTAAAATATTTGTGCCAAGTTTGGTTGAAATCGGTACAGTGGTTTAGGAGGAGATGTGGAAGACCCCAAAGAACCCCCCAAAGGACCCCATCGAAAAAACACCACTAATTCAGAAACCTTCGCGGACGTGCGCACAACAACTCACCGAAGTTTCATTGCAATCCGATGAATGGTATAGGAACGCATACGGGACAAACAAAGAAACATTCATTTTTATATATAACTAGCGAGTACCCGGCATGCGTTGCAATGCCACTCAAAGAAAGAAAGTGTTTGTATATATATAATATATAAAGATTTCGTTCGCGTGGTCTTCAATTTAATGCGATAATATATTTAGAACAGAATCTATTCCATTGGGTTGCCATAGTAACCAGATCTAATAAGTTAGTTTTTTAAGACTCCAAAGGACCCCCCAGAGGATCGTATCAAAAAAAAACACCTGTCCTATGTTGGTTCTCCCGTTGCGTAAAATATTTGTGCCAAGTTTGGTTGAAATCGGTCCAGTGGTTTAGGAGATGTGGAAGACCCCAAAGAACCCCATCGAAAAAACACCTATCCTATGTTGGTTCTCCCTTTGCGTAAAATATTTGTGCCAAGTTTGGTTGAAATCGGTCCAGTGGTTTAGGAGGAGATGTGGAAGACCCCAAAGGACCCCCCGAAGTATCATATCGAAAAAACACATATCCTATGTTGGTTCTCCCGTTGCGTAAAATATTTGTGCCAAGTTTGGTTGAAATCGGTCCAGTGGTTTAGGAGGAGATGTGGAAGACCCCAAAGAACCCCATTGAAAAACACCTATGTTCGTTCTCCCTTTGCGTAAAATATTTGTGCCAAGTTTGGTTGAAATCGGTCCAGTGGTTTAGGAGGAGATGTGAAAGACCCCAAAGGACCCCCAAAAGGACCCCCGAAGGATCATATCGAAAAAACACATATCCTATGTTGGTTCTCCCGTTGCGTAAAATATTTGTGCCAAGTTTGGTTGAAATCGGTCCAGTGGTTTAGGAGGAGATTTGGAAGACCCCTAAGGACCCCCCAAAGGACCCCGTCGAAAAAAACACCTATCCTATGTTGGTTCTCCCGTTGCGTAAAATATTTGTGCCAAGTTTGGTTGAAATCGGTCCAGTGGTTTAGGAGGAGATGTGGAAGACCCCAAAGGACCCCCCGAAGTATCATATCGAAAAAACACATATCCTATGTTGGTTCTCCCGTTGCGTAAAATATTTGTGCCAAGTTTGGTTGAAACCGGTCCAGTGGTTTAGGAGGAGATGTGGAAGACCCCAAAGAACCCCCAAAAGAACCCCCATTGAAAAAACACCTATCCTATGTTTGTTCTCCCTTTGCGTAAAATATTTGTGGCAAGTTTGGTTGAAATCGGTCCAGTGGTTTAGGAGGAGATGTGAAAGACCCCAAAGGACCCCCAAAAGGACCCTCCGAAGGATCATATCGAAAAAACACATATCCTATGTTGGTTCTCCCGTTGCGTAAAATATTTATGCCAAGTTTGGTTGAAATCGGTCCAGTGGTTTAGGAGGAGATGTGGAAGACCCCAAAGGACCCCCTAATGGACCCCGTCGAAAAAAACACCTATCCTATGTTGGTTCTCCCGTTGCGTAAAATATTTGTGCCAAGTTTGGTTGAAATCGGTCCAGTGGTTTAGGAGGAGATGTGGAAGACCCCAAAGGACCCCATCGAAAAAACACCTACCCTATGTTGGTTCTCCCGTTGCATAAAATATTTGTGCCAAGTTTGGTTGAAATCGGTCCAGTGGTTTAGGAGGAGATGTGGAAGACCCCAAGAACCCCCCAAAGGGCCCCATTGAAAAAAATTCATAAACCTTCGCGGGCGTGCGCACAACAACTCACCGAAGTTTCATCGCAATCGGATGAATGGTATAGGAACGCATACGGGACAAAGAAAGAAAGAAACAAACATTCATTTTTATAGATATAGATTTCCTGGAACCCGATCGCAGCGCCACCTACCGGGTCCAATTGTGAATCTAAACCATCCAGGGACCCACTCAAACACACACAAAATTTCATCAAAATCGGTCCAGCCGTTTAGGAGGAGTTCAGTGACATACACACGCACACACGAAATATATATATAAACATTATTTCTATTAAATTTGAAATAACTCCAAATACTAAAGAGACAAAAGATGTTCTGTGAACACACACAAACTACATACATGTCTTGGTCACATATCAAATGAACAGACAATATATTTCAAGTGTCCCATGTTATTATCATCGACTTACTAATTAGTACTAAAACCAGTACTTTGGTGACACCAGTCACATATCTCACTCAACCAAAGACTTGCTAAAAAAAAGTGTGTATGATACGTAGGCACAAGGTTGCATGCTGTGATAAATACTCTATTATTAGAATTCTGAATTTAGTATTATCTAAAGGCCCACTTGTTCTTTAATTTGTGTTATTTTTATCGTTATTGTTGTTATGTTCAAAGATACTTAGATTTTACCGTATATTCATACTACGAATTTTTTGTATACTTTAAATCACTTTAACATTTTCTATTTCTGGTAATAATACATGTGGTTTGTTGTATACTGCTGGTATTGATAAATCTACTGAAATCTAAGGTGATTAGATTTTCTGATATAAGGGTACAAATATGAATTTCTGTGCAAATAAACACACCAATAATTTTCTTCAGATGGTCTTCCATAAATTTTATTGAAATCTGAGCATTCTATTTTGTACATTGCATTTACAATGTCCAAATAATTTTAGATTTCACATCTAAACGTTATATGTGTTAGATTTTTATAACATATATTTTAAAATACTGTGACAGCAGCGGTATGCGAACATCTGCTCTCCGGTACCAGCGGTGGACACAGCGAGCCAATCCAACAACATGCTCGGAACGAGCCAACCAGCGATCCCGGTTAGTGCATAAAACCCGGGCCAGCGGAAAATTTTGAGCACTCCTCATTGCCACGCCATCGGACGCACTTCATCTCCTCTCCTCTCTCGGACGACATCGACGCGGAGTCAGCCGGAAGGAACGGCCGAAGAATAGAACCGGCGTTCTTGCGTCTTCGCCCTCCAGTTCCGCGCCAGCGATGGATTTCGCTGGGCCGGCATCCGACTCTACAACCGGTGCCGAAAGAAGAGGAGGACTGCAGTATGCCACGAACAGCGGGCGCAGCCGCCGAACATCACAGCACGGCACGACCATCAGCTTTCTCGCCACCAGGTACTTTTTAGGGCCACCAAAAACACTAGAGTGTACGATTGGCGCCCAACGTGGGGCAACGATACGATCATCTTGCGGATGCAAGATCCAGCCACGCCAGCGAGCTACCAGCCGGCACACCAATCAACATGGCGCCCAACAGACACCTCCACAACATCTGGAAAAGAGCAGTAGGCTGGGTACCGGAGAGCATTCAAGACCCGGTGGAGTTGTGACGGCAGCGGTACGCGAACATCTGCTCTCCGGTACCAGCGGTGGACACAGCGAGCCAATCCAACAACGTGCTCGAAGCGAGCCAACCAGCGATCCCGGTTAGTGCATAAAACCCGGGCCGGCAGAAAATTTTGAGTACTCTTCATTGCCACGCCATCGGACGCACTTCATCTCCTCTCCTCTCTCGGACGACATCGACGCGGAGTCAGCCGGAAGGAACGGCCGAAGAATAGAACCGGCGTTCTTGCGTCTTCGCCCTCCAGTTCTGCGCCAGCGATGGATTTCGCTGGGCCGGCATCCAACTCTACAACCGGTGCCGAAAGAAGAGGAGGACTGCAGTACACCACGAACAGCGGGCGCAGCCGCCGAACATCTCTGCGCGGCACGACCATCAGCTTTCTCGCCACCAGGTCCTTTTTAGGGCCACCAAAAACACTAGAGTGTACGATTGGCGCCATTTGTCATGCTGCAAGACTTTTGTCCAGTGACAATACATACAACATATTTTTACTTCCATGTTCCATAAGGACATGGAAGTACTTCCAAATGGAAGTATGGTCATGGCGAAAAAATCGTGTTCGAGATAACGGCTGATTCTGATTGTACTACCCTCAAAACATAAAGAAAACCATTTTTCGAAATGTGTGTGTGTGTGTGTGGAATTTTTTCTATGGCGAACAATAACAGCCGCAAATTCAAACAGAATCAAATAATTAATTTTTTGCATACATCCCTGAATTGTAGAGGACTCAAGGCCTATTGATTTTGGTGAAGATTGGTTAAGAGGAAGGGGTAGTTTACCTGCAATGTTTTATGTTTTAACAAGGGTAATTTTACTTCCATGTTCCTTAAGGAAATGGAAGTATGGTGATGGCAAAAAAAATCGTGTTCAAATCAATTCAAATCAGATTATTGCAGATTCTGATTGCACTACGCTCAAAACATAAAAAAGTGATTTTACTTCCATATTCCTTAAGGAATGGAAGTATGGTGATGGCAAAAAAAATCGTGTTCGAGATTATTGCAGATTCTGATTCTACTACACTCAAAACATGAAAAAAAGTCGTTTTCCGAAAAGTGTCTGTGTGTCTGTCTGTCTGTGTGTCTGTCTGTAGATTTTTTTCTATGGCAAACGATAACTGCCGCAAATTCAAACAGAATCAAATAATTTTTTGCATGCAGCCCTGATTTGCAGAGTACTCGCGACCTATTGTTTTTGGTGAAGATCGGTTGAGGGAAAGGGGTAGTTTACCTGCAACGGTTTTTTTTTAGCAAGCGTAATTTTGTTTGTTTGGCAAACGATAACAGCCGCAAATTCAAACAGAATCAAATAATGTTTCGCATACAGCCCTGAATTGTAGAGCTCTCAAGATCTGTTGATTTTGGTGAAGATCGGTTAAGGGAAAGGGGTAGTTTACCTGTAACGTTTTATGTTTTAACAAGGGTATTTCCTATGGCAAACGATAACAGCCGCAAATTCAAACAGAATCAAAAGATTATTTGCATACAGCCCTAAATTGTAGAGTCCTCAAGACCTATTGTTTTTGGTGAAGATCGGTTGAGGGAAAGGGGTAGTTTACCTGCAACGTTTTTTTAACAAGGGTATTTTCTATGGCAAACGATAACAGCCGCAAATTCAAACAGAATCAAATAATGTTTTGCATACAGCCCTGATATGTAGAGTACTCAAGACCTATTGTTTTTGGTGAAGATCGGTTAAGGGAAAGGGGTAGTTTACCTGTAACGTTTTATGTTTTAACAAGGGTATTTCCTATGGCAAACGATAACAGCCGCAAATTCAAACAGAATCAAAAGATTATTTGCATACAGCCCTAAATTGTAGAGTTCTCAAGACCTATTGTTTTTGGTGAAGATCGGTTGAGGGAAAGGGGTAGTTTACCTGCAACGTTTTTTTAACAAGGGTATTTTCTATGGCAAACGATAACAGCCGCAAATTCAAACAGAATCAAATAATGTTTTGCATACAGCCCTGATTTGTAGAGTACTCAAGACCTATTGTTTTTGGTGAAGATCGTTAAAGGGGAAGGGGTAGTTTACCCGCAACGTTTTTTTATCAAGCGTATTTTCTATGGCAAACGATAACAGCCGCAAATTCAAACAGAATAAAATAATTTTTTGCATACGTCCCTGAAATGTAGAGGTCTCAATGACTTTCGATTTTGGTGAAGATCGGTTAAGGGGAAGGGGTAGTTTACCTGCAACCTTTTACGTTTTAACAAGAGTAAAGTACTTGAAAATTTATTTAAACTTTTTGAAACAATGGTAATTGTTAAAAATAAAATAATTTTGTTGCCAGGCAATAAAATTATAATTTTTTCATTTTAATGTAATATAATATTTTTCATTTAATACAGCAATAAAAAGGCAGGTAAGACACAGCCTGGCTGTTTGGGTGAAAATGATTTTAAATATAAATCTTAGAATATGGAAGTCATGTATGGTTCTCCATACCGATATTTTTGAAAAGTGTCTGTGTGTCTATCTGTGTCTATAATTTTTTTGTTTGGCAAACGATAACAGCCGCATATTCAAACAGAATCAAATAATTTTTTGCATACAGCCCTGATGTGTAGAGTTCTCTAGACTAATTGTTTTTAGTGAAGATCGGTTAAGGGAAAGGGGTAGTTTACCTGCAACGTTTTGTTTTAACGAGGGTATTTTCTACGGCAAACGATAACAGCCGCAAATTCAAACATAATCAAATAATTTTTTGCATGCAACCCTGAATATTAGAGTTCTCAAGACTTATTGTTTTTAGTGAAGATCGGTTAAGGGAAAGGGGTAGTTTACCTGCAACATTTTATGTTTTAACGAGGGTATTTTCTATGGCAAACGATAACAGCCGCAAATTCAAACATAATCAAATAATTTTTTGCATGCAACTCTGAATATTAGAGTTATCAAGATCTAAGACCTATTGTTTTTGGTGAAGATCGGTTAAGGAAAAGGGGTAGTTTACCAGCAACATTTTATATTTTAACAACGGTAATGTTTTCTATGACGAACGATAACTGCCGGACATTCAAACAGAATCAAATATTTTTTTGCATACGTTCATCAATTGTAAAAGACTGAAGGCCTGTTGATTTTGGTGAAGCTCGGTTAAGGGAAAGGGGTAGTTTACCTGCCACATTTTATGTTTTAACAAGAGTAATTGTTTATATGATGAACGATAACTGCCACACATTTAAACAGAATCAAATAATTTTGTGCATACCTTCCTCAATTGTAGATAACTCAAGGTCTTTTGATTTTGTTGAAGATTGGTTAAGGGAAAGGGGTAGTTTACCTGCAACATTTTATGCTGTAAACAAGAGAAATTTTTTTCATGAAGAACGATAACTGCTGTAAATTCAAACAGAATCAAATAATTTTTTACATATGTGCCTGAGTTGTAGAGGACTCAAGGCCTATTGATTTTGGTGAAGATCGGTTACGGGGAAAGGGCAGTTTACCTGAAAAATTTTTTTTTGTAACAAGAGTAAAGTACTTAATTTTGATAAATAAAGTATCCTGATAAGAAGATCTTAATAATCCACTGTAGAAACGTACATGAAATATCTATAAATGAAGAGGCTAGTTGAACGGGGTGGGGGTAATTTTCTATAAATGAAAATTATAGTTGTAGGGGGAGGGGATAATTTTTATATGTGTACTACGTTATCGGCAACAAAGTAGTAGTTTGTTGTTAAAATTCCTTCCCGGGCTGTTTGGCCATAGTCCAATGTTTTCTGAAAAACCAGACGTTTCGGCAGTGCCGTCGACTGCTATCATCAGTGAAAATCAAGTGCGATAACGTGTGGTGGTATACTTTAGTGCCCACAGTACTGTGGTTAAGGCTGAAGCAATAAGTGGAAAGAAGTAGTTTCTATGGAAACATTTCATTTCGTAAATTATTTTAAATATAAATCTTAGAACATGGAAGTCATGTATGGTTCTCCATACCGATATTTTCTATGAAGAAAGATAACTGCCGCACATTCAAACAGAATCAAATAATTTTTTGCATGTATTCCTGAATTGTAAAGGACTCAGGCCTGTTGATTTTGGTGAAGATCGGTTAAGGGAAAGGGGTAGTTTACCAGCAACATTTTATGTTTTAACAAGAGTAATTTTTTTATGACGAACGATAACAGCTGGAAATTCAAACAGAATCAAATAATTTTTTACACATGTGCCTGAGTTGTAGAGGACTCAAGGCCTACTGATTTTGGTGAAGAACGGTTACAGGGAAATGGTAGTTTACCTGCAATGTTTTATGTGTTGACAAGAGTAAAGTATTTAATTTTGATAAATAAAGTATCCTGATAAGAAGATCATAATAATCCACTGTAGAAACGTAGATGAAATATCTATAAATGAAAATTATAGTTGAAGGGGGAGGGGATAATTTTTTATATGTGTACTACGTTATCGGCAACAAAGAAGTAGTTTGTTGTAAAATTCCTTCCCGAGCTGTTTGGCCTTAGTCCAATGTTTTCTGCAAAATCAGACGTTTCGGCAGTGCCATCGACTGCGTGAAAATCGAGTGCGATAACGTGAGGTGGTATACGTTAGTGACCACAGTACTGTGGTTAAGGCTGAAGCAAGAAGTAGAAAGAAGTAGTTTCTATGGAAATATTTCATTTCAAAAATGATTTTAAATATAAATCTTAGAACATGGAAGTCATGTACGTTCTCCATACCGGTATTTAGTTTTATTGTCTTTGATCAGTTTTGTTACTTTATAAGTAATCTGTAATAAGTAAAAGTCGTGTTTTCTTAAAATCATAAAAATTGTTAATTTTGAATAATAGCATATTCTGAATCTGTTTACAGTAGTTTTGTTTTATCATATCTTATGTATTGATAGATTTCATATTTTACTAGTTTCTCTTGTTTTCTGTCTAACTGCATTTCTTATTCTGTCTCTTTCTTTGTTACCAACAAAACTCTTATTTTTCATTATATTAACGCATTGAATGTGAATGGACATGTAGCAATGAATACTGGGGTAAGTGGTTAGACTTTCTTGGTTAGAATTTCATATTATTATTAAGTTAAACTGGGAATATTTTAAACATTTTTGTTTGTTAACGGTCCAAGTCACGTATTTTAATTTCTTATTTTCTTACCTTTGTTAGGTCCGTCTTGTGACTTTTATCTTTAGAATAATATTAGCGTGACGCGTTTCAGGTCATCTGACCCATCCTCAGACACTTGCTCGAAAAGAGGTCGTCATATATTGAAATCCAATTAAAATAAAAACACATATGTAAACTCATTGTCAATAATTAATGTTCAAAAACATGAATAACACTGTTGTCGTGGTGCACCACGCGATTACCGATCGATAAATTTTATTACATTTTATTTAACGTAATTTCATATTAAATTTGAAATTAAAGCATGCTGAGAACTAAAGCATGTGGCAGCTGTTGGATTGACACTGACGTATGTGAGAAGCTATAAAAGGAGTTAACACAAAGAAGTGTAACAGCCTTCAATGTCGACGTGTACATGTCTGTAGGTATCATAAATCTAACAAGAGCAGAGGTTCGGCAGAGAGAAAATTTACAAGGAAATACAGCAGAGGCGTGTGAACAAAGTTAACAAGTGCAGCTGAAACCGTGGAGCAATTAAGGAATTGTTCTGGCTAATAGGCAGAACAATTGCCAGAACAAAGTACAATGAGAAAATACTAAGAAGGAATATGACGGAGGCGAACGCACTAATCAACGGGGCAACTGGACGCGTAGCGAAACAGAAGAGTGGTCTAGCTGAATGTCATAGGAAGAAACCCTGGGGAGAGTACATGCAGACATACAAAAAAAAGCCACACAGGAGGTTATTAAACTAATGTAACGAGTACATCCGGACGTTAAAAGAAAAGGGTGATTCTGAGTAAGGGATAGCAAAAACACCAGAGAGAAATTTACTAAGAAAAGCCACACCAAGTGTGTGAACTCTAACAGAGGATGCAGCTGGACATTGGAAGACTATGCTGAAATTGGTCTCGCCTGGGTATAGAAAAGTCAGCGAGGGGCCAGACAAAGAGATACGGTGAAATCTAGAACAAAGTGGAGTACACTCATTAAGCAGGGCAGCTGTGCGTTAGAAGGCGATTAAGAGAATGTATTTGAATGGGACATAAGAAAAAGGTGACAGGATGATTGAAACGTGTGAAATCGAACTACTGTCACAGGCTGAGGGTGGAACCAAAAGCAAGGAAAGGAGAGTAGGGAAGTAAGATATCCTATCAGAAACCAGAGTTCAACGTAGGCGGGTTTCCAGAAGTAAAGTTCTAGGAAGTCTAGAACAAAAACCAATGGAAACATAGCGTAGGAATGTGTAAAAGAAATAGGAGGGAATTTTCGTCGAAAGGAAGGACGATAACCAATGATAAAGAAGGTGGTGGGCCACGAGAGTCTTAAAGGGGAGTTATGTGGAATCGGTATATAAAATAAGCCGAGAGCGGCTAATAATCAAGGGAGTCTAATAATAATCTTTCGGAGGAGTCGGTCGGAAGTGTTGACGAGATGATTATAAGTTTCGTGGAGTCTTAACGTACAGTTCAGAGTCTTTACAGCAACTCAGAATTAGTCGGTAGTGAAAGACCACGAATTGACTTAAAACCTACAAAGATTTAACATGTACAAATAATTGTGAAGATTTGTAACTTATATTATATTTCGTAGAACCAAAGTTCACAAACAATGTGTATAATACAATTAATATTGAGAAGTGAGAACTAAGGTTATAGTAATATATAACTTGTAAAACAATTCGGATCGAAATATGTGTTCGAAAACAGTCGTGTAAAAATTATAACGCGTGTAACAAAAATACACGTTATCACTAGTAACCGGTAATTATTTATTGGAACGTCGGAAGATGACGGAGTGTCTTAATCAGAGTGTAGTGATCGAAAAAGTGTTCAACTATCATGCACTACGAGAATAAACCACGATATGATTAGCGCATCTACACTTTCATGGCAGAGCTGGGGTGGGGATGATAATCAACGCAGTTCTACATGCCGCAGTTTGGATAATGTACCAAGAGTAAAATTTCTGCATTAATTAATATATTGTTAAAACACCTGTCTGTCCTACTCAAAGAACCTACGTATATAAATATGGCATACTTAAAAAACTCACGTATGTCTTATTAAAGATAAACTTCATATATTAAACATGAATCCATTTTTATATAAAATATGTGTAACATGATATAGATATAAGTGTTAAATTTTACCTTGAGATAGAGTTCTTAGAATGAATGTCTATTGAGATATATCATAATATTAAATTAACGAATGATCATAAAATGTTAAATCATATGGAATTAATATGAATGCCAAGTATAGTAATAATAATAAATGCAACAATTATATTGATAAATGTGTATGCGTTTTCGTTATTTAATAACTACCTGTGGGATGATACAGCAATTAGTATTCTTGAGCATATAAGATTTCTTTGTACTCATCACACATAAGTTACTCAACACAATTACAATTAACATCAGTAGACTTCATTGTAACTTTAATTACCATTGCTAGATAAACAACCGTAATATATTAATTAACAATATAATTAATGACGAGTAATAAAAACGTTATATTTGACGCCGCAACTACCGGGCATAGCAAAATCATTATATTTGGCACCACATCTTGGGGCTATTAGCATTATATTTGATGCACACAACGTCGGGCAAAACAGTTTTACACCATAATACATTTTACACAAACCACCTGTAAAAGATTTGTAACCCAGTCTCTTATTTCATGACCTAATTTATAATCTATACAATATTATGCTCATATTGTACTAACATCATGCTATTTAACTCATAAAACGCTAAAAAAGCATTGACACATGTGCACGGAATGGGTAGTCAAACTATTTTTTCTGTCTAGTGTCACTTTTGCTTCTCCGGTAATGGCTCAGTGTGCAGTACAAAAATAACTCAAACACCTACAAATAGATAAACATCCTGATTTCATCACCAATACTGACTTTCCTTTCTCAAAAATAGCACTCGAACTTTTAATAGAAAAGGAAAGTTCACTAAAAACTTTATTGCGGCAAAAAATACAACTGCTAAAATTTAATGGCATATGATTCTAATGTTAATTTGAACTACATTCACAAAAATATAACAACATGGTAGTACAGTTTAATAATTTATCAATTATTAATATATATATATATATATATATATATAATATAAATTTGATATACTGTAATTTGTGTGGCCCCACGTTCGTGGGGTGCAAAAATTATACTACGTTACAACTTTATGTGTTATATAACGATACCTTTTATGTATGCAGGTTGTATAATGATACCAGGTGTAACTATAATAAGAGTAGTAGATTTATGAGTAGTTAAAATTTCATGTTTATTGTTTTAACAAGCATTATAAATAATAAACATTGTTAATAATCTTCGAATATTGAGATATCATTCATTATTAAGTGTTTATCTCTTAAGCTATACGGTGTTACACACATTTAAAACACTCTTACATCTAGACATGTTAATAATCTTAATCTAGACATTTATTCAATTTGATTTACTAAAAAAAATTTAAATGTAATTTTAACTGAATTCATTTAATTCAGATCTGACCTCAGCTTGCTCAGTCTATACCAATGTTTAAAAAAATAAATTTAAAATTATATTAATTACTCTTAGACTGGCATTTGTTTCATATTCAAAATTTAAATTATTCCTTTCTACAAAATGCAAATACCAAATCATTTCAATTATTTACTTTGATAAACAAAAACATACTATCTCAAATTTAAACTCTTTTTTTTTTTTTATATTTATATGCGATCGCTCATTCTTACGACTAAAACATTTACCCAGACTCTATTACATTATTTCTAATTATAAACTTTTTTGTTTTAATTCACTGTCTCTTTATATAGTCTTTATGAGCTCTTTTTAAAAAATCATTTATAAATGCATGATGCATGTCACCTCGAGTTTTGATGACCTTATGACTTATTGACGGGGTCCAGCGTTGTCCAGAGTTGGGTTTCCGTTACTCCTGGCTTGGCGTGGTCCTGGATATGTCCAGAGTCCAGCGTTGTTCTCCAGCAGTGTATGGTCCGTCCCAGAGAAGTACTATCTGCTGCGAGGTGGATCTCATTCGTCTGTTAGGCGTCTAAAAAGCATCTCCTAACGTCCAGCATATCGCGTCGCTCTTTGTAGCTTCTCCGTAGATACTCTTGCTGACTTAAATGGTCCCGGTACTTTACGTTTCCCGAAATATTATAAACATAATTACTGACCGTCTTTATTCGTTCATAGATGAGACTTATAATAAAATAAAACTATTCTGCCGACAGACAGCGTGTCCGACTGCAACTGTGTCTTGAAATGAAGAGAAGGGATTCCAGTCTTAATTTATACCCTCTAGAGATTCCGCACCTGTTGGTTCCGAAATTATCCTGTCGAGACCTGCAAATCACATGCTAGCCCCCACTCCCGAACCTTTTCATATATTTGCAATTTTTTGCAAATGGCAATGTTTTGTATGGAATCGAGATAGCACAAATCATAGCTAATTTGATTAAGCACTCACTGTATTAATTTGAGCGTCTTAGTGTAATTTGCATATTTTTGGCACATTTATTTCGCACAGACTTCGCGTAGTGTGTCCTATTAACGTCATTTTCTTACTGTGGATAACTATAAAATTTACACACACTTTGGTGCCTTTTGTTTGTTTATACACTAATTAGTTTTCACACAGTGAATTAAAATAATTATTTTAGTAATTACTTGGGGAGGGTAGCTGAGATTCTTGTCTGTACATGCATCACTAACACACACAAGATACATGCGTAACACACATAGACTCGAGCAGGTGTTCTTTGCCTGTTGGAACAGGTTAATTTCTCCCCTAGTATAACAATGAAACATTTTTACAATCCCAGACCTGTCCATTTACCCCAAACTTATAATAGTTTTACAAATTTTATATTTATCTAAATCAATGCTCAATACAGCATATGGCTGTATTGTTGCAATATATATCTTTTACAAAATTACACTTTGAAATTTTAAAATACAGTTTTATAATGTGTAAGTATCTGAAAACATCAGCACAGACTGTGAGGTTACCCACTGAATCGTGTAATTCGTATTTCAATTACCATTATAAGATAAATTCTCTATATTATATATTAGCATATTATATTTAAATCTGACACCATTTTGATTACAGGACTTTTGTTTAAATTAGTAAATACACTAAAAACTCGTTTATCCGAATTTGATGGGACCGCGCCTGTTTCGGATAAACGAAATTTCAGATAAATCGAAACTTGTTTAAATAATAATACATATGTAAGTACAGTAACATATTTAATAATAATACAGTTTATACAGTACTCGCATTACAGTTGTTTATTAACATAGGATTGTTTTATGTGAACTGTTGTTATTGCGTGAACTGTTGTGTCACCTTCGGCTTGTAAAAGAAAGCAGAAATGTACTGTTATAATACATAATAGTATACAGTACTTTATGTTTACAATATATGAACATGATACTTTATGTTCGAAAATCCGAACAAATCGATAATTCGGTGTACCCCTTATCCCAATTAGTTCTGATTATTGACTTTCTACTTTAAACCATGTGAAATTGATTGTCTACGCTATTAAATATAGATTATAGCGACAGGAAAATACTTTTGTGTATTTTTAAAATTTACTAAAAATTATTTCCAATAAACCGGAATTTCGGATAAACGCGATTCGTATAAAAGAGTTTTTAGTGTACTGTATTTAATATATTCACTACAAATTAGTATATCATAATATAATTATATATTATTATTATCAAATTATTATAAAAACCTTACAAATTACATAGATATATATGTGTTCATGCAGGCTCTCCTATATTAGACAGACAGTTACTCTATTATGTCACACTTACTTTTCAGAACGTTATTTAGAAAATAACAAATTTATTCAACAACGGTTTCTTAAAAGATGTCATATAATATATATTTTTATATTCACATAATAAAGAAAATTAAATTAGGACAAAAAGCAAAATAAAAATTGTGATTATTTATGCAATTTTTAGTACTTGAAGGATGTTAATTGAGTTAATTATATTTTAATTTTTAAGTATACATTTATTATAACATGAATATATTATAAATATTGACTTAATATATTCATACACTATATGCTTATACTTTTCTTGTATTTATATTTTTTATATTTTACTAATAATAAAACTTTTTACAAGAATATATTTGTTTATTATTTTGTAAATTTACATATGTTTCGATAGTAATCCATCTATCATCATCATTTTAGTTGGATTAAAATCATCAACTATGATGATGATAGTTGGATTACTATTGAAACATATGTAAATTTACAAAATAATAAAAAAAAAATATTCTTGTAAAAAGTTATTATTATTAAAATATAATTTTATTTAATATAAATATAATTAAATCACTACCAACTCAGAACACAAAGTTTTTATGGCTAAAAATGTAAAAGTTTTACCTTATAACCATGGTAAAAAGTAAGACTTTATAGCGTTAAGGTATAAAGCTAGGTTATAAGGTTATACCTTATAGCCATAAGGTAAAACTTTTACGTTTTTACCCATAAAAAACTTTGTGTTCCGAGTGTTCCTGTTGTGTTGGTAGTGATTTAATTATATTTAGTTAATCAATGGACACATCATGGACAACGAAATCCAAGACTTTAATATAATTAATACATGATTATTAAAAACAAAACACATTACTTTTTCTTTAATAATGGTAAAGTCAGATAATATTACCATTATTATAATACCGTACCGTAACACGGTATGGATAATTATTTTCTAGATAAAACACAAACACATTCATGCATATTATATTACTCAAACACAAATATACACGTTGTTCTGATTGTTCATCATCTTTTTTCACAGCACTAAACTATATAGAATATTGAAACTTTCAACTTGTGAAACTTACTTGTCTTTTCTTCTCGTACGCGTTTTGGCGTGGTGTTTGCCTTCATCAGCTTTGAGACAGACTGCCATTAACTTGTAATGGTTTTTGTTTTGAAAGGTATAGTGGGGGTGGTGTGTGGAGGAAGGTGATTGGCGCGAGGATCCAAATTATTGTTAGTTTTTTGTATAATTGTGTCAAAAAGTGTGTGTGATTTATACCATAATTGGTCGTTAAGTATGTTGTTTGGTTGAGTTGTGTGGTGTTTGTATATTTCATATTGTTCTGCTGTGTTAAGTTTTCGACCTTTGGGTAAGTAGTGTAATATCTCAAGATCAGTATCTATGTTGGTGTAGCTGTGGTATTTTGTGTGTATGTGTGTGGCAATCGCGGAATGTATATTGTTGTTGGATAAAGCTTTTATGTGTTCAGAGTAGCGAGATGAAAAAGATCTTCCCGTCTGGCCTATATAGAAACTATTGCAACCATTACAATTGAATTTGTAAACACCTGTTTTGTTGTATTGTCTTTGTCCGTGTTTGTATCATTGATGTGTTTTTTTATGGTATTGTTTGTTCTGTATGCTATTTTGTACTTGTGTTTTCTGAATGTGTTGGCGAGTTTGTGTGTGTTGGAGTTATGGTATGTGAGTGTGATGTATTTAGTTTGTTGTGTGTTGTTGGTATTTTGTGTTTTGTTGTTTTTGTTGATGATGTGTTTGTGTAGTTTGTTTATTAAATTAGGGTTGTATCAGTTTTTTATTGTTATGTATTTGATTGTGTTAAGTTCGTCATTACAGTTCTGTTTACTTAATGGTATTTTAGTTAGTCTATGGAGCATATGGTTGAAGGCCGCATGTTTATGTTGTGTTGGGTGGTTTGATGTGTTGTGTATAACCATGTCGGTTGTGGTTAGTTTTCTGTATATTTTATACATGTGTGTACTGTTAGTTTTGTTAATTGTTAGGTCCAGAAAATTTATACTATTGTTTTTTTCAATTTCCAGTGTAAATTTTAGTTTGTGGTGTATTGTGTTTATGTATTTGTGGAAGTTTTCAACCTGTCTTGTGTTGCCATTGAATAAAAGTAATCTACATACTGGTGCCAATAAATGATTTTGTTGGTGTATTTGTTGTTGTTTATTATGTGGTTCTGTTCTATGTTGTGTATATTTCAGCCAGTATTCCTGATATGGGGGATCCCATCGGGAGACCAACTGTTTGTGTGTATATCTTGTTGTTGTATGTAAAGTAATTTTGCTCAGTTATTATTTTGGTGACTGTGATGATCTCATGTATGTGTGTTTCGGGCGTGTTGTTTTGTCTGAGTAAATGTTCTAGTGTTTGTATGGTTTCTTGAATGGGTACATTGGTGTATAAATTGGTTATATCAAAAGATGCTAATGTTGAATTGTGTGGGATGTGGATGTGTTCGGTTTTTCTTGACTAGTTCAATGTTATTTTTGATAGAAGTATTGTTACTGAGATTAATGTTTTTTCTGATTATTTTGTCCAGGTGTTTTGCGATTTTGTGGGAGGGAGCTTGTGTGTTGTTTACAGACAGGCATATACAACTTACACGTAAAACTTACACAAATATTACACCACACAGAACTTCAAAATGTAATACAACACACACAAGACAACATAGAAAAACTCAAATCGATAATACAAGATCGACACAACAACAAAAAATAACAAACCTCACAACACGCACAATAGAAACAATTCCCGAACCGACACAAATTTTACACACGCACAGTAAACACAACTGACGTTAATTTCACAACTGATGAAATGGCTTTATTAAACAAAGGACTAAAACATAATTTGAAAAACAATACACCTAACAACAAAAACCACAACAGACATATACGAGACATAATCATAGACACAGAAACAGCTGTACAAAACATGCACATTAACGATCAAGACCCAATACGACACGACATAAAACGAAAACTCTAACGCACACATATACAACCAAAAAGACACAACAACGAAATAAAAACGCTTAATAATGTAAAACAAAAGTTACTTGAACACAACATAACAATATTAAAAGCTGATAAAGGGAACATAAACGTCATAATGGACAAACATGAACTAAACACTAAAATTGAGAATTCTTCAACAAAAATAATATAATCAAAATAAATAAAGACCCCACACTAAAATATCAAAAACAGATTAACAAATTTATAAATAACACAAAACACATAATCCAACCAGAAAACACCAAATACCTTAAACAAATCAAACCTAACCCCCCCAAAAAAATGCTTTACCGAAAATATACAACCCTAACATTCCCATCAGACCATTAATAAACAACACACAAGCTCCCTCCCACAAAATCGCAAAACACCTGGACAAAATAATCAGAAAAAACATTAATCTCAGTAACAATACTTCTATCAAAAATAACATTGAACTAGTCAAGAAAACCGAACACATCCACATCCCACACAATTCAACATTAGCATCTTTTGATATAACCAATTTATACACCAATGTACCCATTCAAGAAACTATACAAACACTAGAACATTTACTCAGACAAAACAACACGCCCGAAACACACATACATGAGATCATCACACTCACCAAAATAATAACTGAGCAAAATTACTTTACATACAACAACAAGATATACACACAAACAGTTGGTCTCCCGATGGGATCCCCCATATCAGGAATACTGGCTGAAATATACACAACATAGAACAGAACCACATAATAAACAACAACAAATACACCAACAAAATCATTTATTGGCACAGGTATGTAGATTACTTTTATTCAATGGCAACACAAGACAGGTTGAAAACTTCCACAAATACATAAACGCAATACACCACAAACTAAAATTTACACTGGAAATTGAACAAAACAATAGTATAAATTTTCTGGACCTAACAATTAACAAAACTAACAGTACACACATGTATAAAATATACAGAAAACTAACCACAACCGACATGGTTATACACAACACATCAAACCACCCAACACAACATAAACATGCGGCCTTCAACCATATGCTCCATAGACTAACTAAAATACCATTAAGTAAACAGGACTATAATGACGAACTCAACACAATCAAATACATAGCAATAAATAACTGATACAACCCTAATTTAATAAACAAACTACACAAACACATCATAAACAAAAACAACAAAACACAAAATACCAACAACACACAACAAACTAAATACATCACACTCACATACCATAACTCCAACACACACAAACTCGCCAACACATTCAGAAAACACAAGTACAAAATAGCATACAGAACAAACAATACCATAAAAAAACACATCAATGATACAAACACGGACAAAGACAATACAACAAAACAGGTGTTTACAAATTCAATTGTAATGGTTGCAATAGTTTCTATATAGGCCAGACGGAAGACCTTTTTCATCTCACTACTCTGAACACATAAAAGCTTTATCCAACAACAATATACATTCTGCGTTTGCCACAAACATACACACAAAAAACCACAGCTGCACCTACATAGATACTAATCTTGAGATATTACACTACTTTCCCAAAGGTCGAAAACTTAACACAGCAGAACAATATGAAATATACAAACATCACACAATTCAACCAAACATCATACTTAATGACCAATTACAGTATAAATCACACACACTTTTTGACACAATTATACATAAAACTAACAATAATTTGGATCCCCGCGCCAATCCCCTTCCTCCACACACCACCCCCACTATACCTTTCAAAACAAAAACCGTTACAAGTTAATGGCAGTCTGTCTCAAAGCTGACGAAGGTGAACACCACGCTGAAACGTGTACGAGAAGAAAAGACAAGTAAGTTTCACAAGTTGAAAGTTTCAATATTCTATATAGTACAAATATACACATACTTACCTAAAATAGGTTCATTTTTAACCATAAAGTCTTCCTTCAATTTGTTTTTTGGCACAACTGATGATGTCACGCACACACTACTGTGTAACATTCTGAAAAAAAGAGTATGTATTAGAACCAAATTATTACTACTTAACTAAATACAAACAAATTATATGCTTAGATGCACTGTTAAAAACTACATGTTCAATTCACCGGTGAGTAAAAATCTTGGCTCTGCATCAAATCAGCTGACTACCTTCATTTAAAAGACCTTGCACTGTGCGTCTTGCCTGTACTACACTGTTAAACTTTAAATTTACTTAAATTATTACCCAGAATTTTGAAGTACAAAGTACACTTGATACTTCACAGAGGGTATTTACAAAGCCATTTTATGTGAAATAATCCCTACAAAAACAGTTGTGTTGTTAAAAACAATTATTACATCATTTAAAACTTAATGTTTCTACTTTGTTATAAAAAAATTGATACATACAAATTAAATTAAAAAAGGAGTAAAGAAACATAGCATGTAAAAATTTTACGAGTCTGTTTCTAAAAAAAAATACACCAATATTAAGAAAAAACTAAATTTTTAGGAGAGTGCTGGTTAAAATTTTAGACTACTCACGACATCCTTTAAGACTGTTAATATGATAATTAATATCCTTTATTTATATGATAATTAATTACTACGAACCACACATTACCTAAACTTTACTCCACTCCACATAAATTATATTTGAAAATATCACAAACACAAAAAAACAACAGTATATTTGTGTGTTATTGTCGCTTAGGATGTGCTGAGGGACTTGAAAGCACTGTTCCAGAGTTGTATATATAGTGGTGTGCAACAGTTACGGTACACTTTCTGTGTATGAATCTCGTATCTACTCACCTAAGTTTACTATGTAAATTATTATAATAACAACATTAAAACAAAAATAATTAATAATAAAATGTTTCACTTTATTAAATGAGTGAAATAAGTTCTCAGTTTTAACTCAACAGTTTCTCTGTCGTCTCGCCTCTCTATTTGGGGTATGTCGCACAATAACTTTGGAACACAACAATCGATTTTCAAAAAACTTGGCACGTCCATACTTTTATCCTACAGAACCATATTGTTTTTGAGACTGACCCCCCCCCCCCTAATACGGGAGAGGGGAATGTGATGGCTCAACATTGTGAAAAAAATCATGAAAGCTCATCTGGGGTATCAAATGAAAGAGATTTTAACCATAATCTGAGTACAGTATTCTTTTTTTTCAAAATTTTTGGACATCAGGGCACATTTTATTTTTGGAAATTTTAAACTCACAAAATAAAGACACAAAAATATTCATGTGGGGCTTTCAAATTAAAGAGAATTTTTATCTAACATCTGAGTGCACTTATGAGTTTTGGAATTTTAGGACCCCAGAACCTAGGAAAAGAGATAAAAAATTTGAAAAAACTGTGAAAATCTAGCAGGATGTCAGACTAGACAGAATTGTAACCCAAATCCGAATGTTTCGAATATTTTTTTGTTTATTGTATGATTGCGTGTACTACAATTGTTATATTATTACTAAATAAATAACAGAATAGTAAGGATTTTGCAACTTTTTCCACAACTGAAAAATTATCTAATATCAAAATTAATGTAATAATAAATGTAGTTCATTCAAACAGTGAATGAGTTCTCCAGTTCAGGGAGCAAGCTAGGACTAAAAATACAAGTTATTAAAAAATTTTTAAAGAAAACATAAGTTTATGGACATTAGAAATAAAGTGTTTGTTTATTGAAACACAATAAAAACGTATTTCTATGGTGAAAGATTCATTTAACAAATTATTAAATTAATCTCAGATTTCACTTGTCCATCTTTTATCTCTTCATTCCATTGTGCGAAATAAATTCAAACAAGTGAAATCACAAATCTAGCGTACAGCACATTTGCCTTCTACATACTGTGCTAACATACAATATATAGAACACTGTACTGATAACTTTATACAGCCTGTATAAATATATATGTGTTAAAAATACAAAATAGTCAGTATGTAGAAATGGATTTTCACAGTAATATTGTTCTAAGGCTTTCACGGCTGATGTCAGTTATATTAGAAGAATGTACCGGGCTTTTTGGCCGTGGTCCAGGGTTTACAAACAAAGCAAACGTTTCAGCAGCACCACTGGGTGCCATCTTCAGTGGAATTCGAGTCTACCATAGTACTGTGGGCCTGACATTTGACACCCCGCGTTCAGGTAGACTCGAATTCCACTGAAGATGGCAGCCTGTGGTGCTGCTGAAACGTTTGGTTTGTTTGTAAACCCTGGACCACAGCCAAACAGCCCAGTACATTCTTCTAGGATTTTCACAGTATTGACATCCAAACAGAATTCTGAATTTTCATTTAGTAAGTATTGTTTATAAATAATACGCACCTGATTGCAAATGGCTGGTGGGTGCTAACTGTTTTTGGTATGTCTCCTTTATTTTGTAATCAAATGGATATACATCTGCCTCACTTAGAGACTCTTGCTCATTTACCCTTAAAACATATTTCTCTACACTCATATAATAATTTTATCATATTTTCAAGTTGTTTCATGTTGTGTCACAAAGCTAAGTAATTTAATAATGCAGACAAAATACTTACTGGCAAAGAAAAAGGTATTCTGAGGTAACAATAACATCTGTTTACAAAGCTGTTTTCTATGAGGTATGAGATAGAAAACAACACACATTATTTTCCTGAATTTTCTCGTAACTTCTCCAGAATTTCAATTCAGTTTACACATTTGAAGTCCTTCATTTATACCACAGATTCATACATGCAGGAATAGGTGGCAGGGTTTGAAAGTTGAAAGCCCCTGAAATTTCTAGCTCAGTTAAAAACCATAATACTGTGTCCTTTTATAAGTCTACATGTAAAAAAAAATTCGTTCAGGAACAGACATTCAATTCAATGACATAATCTTCCTATGACACATAACTTAGTTACAAACTAGGCTTCAGTATTTTCACATACAGTTGTACACTATAATTTATCGGTGGTGTGCTTCTTCTTCTTCATACTATAATATACCAAACTACTGTAAAGGCAGAGTATCAGAAATGTAGTGTGACCAGTGTAGCATGTGCTGGTCTTTTGCAGTGCCATGCTGTCAAAATAAAGCAGAGTTGAATACAATGGTTACATGATAAAAGACGTGAAATAAAAGAAGACCGAAGTTCAAGGCCCAAAATACGTTGCATGCGTTTTCTCATGATGCAGTCCATTTTTCTCCACTAAGAAAAAAAGTTTCAAATTTTCATAGCACTCCCAGCTGCTCTAGTAGCCTTGAAAGATCAGTTTTTCCTCTTAAACACCTAAAACTTATTTTACCATCACAATGAATCAGAACAGACTGGCTGGTCTTGCTCTTCCCTTGGTGCATCACTGAGCAACAATAACCGAGTCTTTGTATGTATAAAAAGTGATGGGTGACCATAATATTTATGGCCCCCACTAATTGTTGAACTCCCCTGCATGAAATAATTCTGTGTTTGCCCACGTTCATGCGTATTCAGTTTTAATTATGCAGGATAGATAAACACATTCATTAATACATTTCACAGATTACAAAATTAAAACTTTGATAGTTGAAACATACGTAGAAGTTCACTAAAAAAAACAATTCAGTAATGGTCTACAAATATATGTATTTAGAGTTTATAATGTTTGCCCAAAAACAAAACAGGAATCTATTACTTTGATTATTACAGCATAATGTTGGAAATGTTTTTTTTCCATACACATCCTGACATACGTGACAGTAGTAATATAAAATGTAACTGTACATAAATGTTTAAAGATGGTTAATAAAACTATTCATGAATTTAAAACTGAATATTCTATATTTTAAACAGCATCAGAAAAAAATGAAAATACTTAACCTGTAAAACTGTTATACTAAACTTTGAATGTATCAATTTTAATGTGTTCGGTGTCAGCAAACTGTAGCTTTGATGACTTAATTGACCTTCCTACAGTCAACAACAAAACAGCTGACACTGACCATGAATATTGTGTTTCACACAGTAAACAGTACCTACTGTGCAGAAATACTAGACTATTAATTTTAATAAATAATAACAAACCACACATACAAAAACATCGACAATAACATGAACATTCTACACGTACACACAAAAGGACGAAAACTAGACACTCTAGAACAATTGGAAATACACAAACACACGAAAACAAATAAAAATGACATCCTAAACAAACAGACACAATTCAAATCGCACGCATTATTCGAACATATCTCACCCCACACACACAACATCGATCTTTCAAAATTCGATTCCGTCGCCCACAACAGGACGGACAGCGCTACCAGCGGCAACCTCTGAAGAAGCCTTTTAAAGGTGAAAACCGGTTCAGGTTGTAAGGTAAAACTTTATGTTTTTACTTATAAAAATTTTGTGTTCAGAGTCGTTAATGTAATAGTTGTATTTATTAATTTTACTTTTTTTTTTTTTTGCATTACAACTAGCAGATACAATTTCTCATTTAGAACTAACTTCACAGTGAAAAATTTGAAAAAACTACACTCATTTATTAAAATTGTTCACTAGTATATTAAAAAATATTAGTATACGATGATCGCAAAAAAATTATACATATTTCTAAATAAGAGCTGATGATGGCTCTTGTTTGTAAGTAAGAGCTAACTTTGTTGTGACAATACTATCGTCTATTATGATCTTATCCATGACCTTTCCAAGTTTGCTTCCTCTTGACTTATAAAACTTTTTTGTTTCACAACTTGATCACAAGCTTCAAAAATTCACTTATTTTACTGGCTTATCAGAAATAGTTTCACATTTATGAATAACTTTCTTTTTACAAAAACCTGATAAGCTACAATGAGTAAAAAAATCTAAACAAATAACAACTGCAAAAATTACTTTTATTAAAGTTTAAATTTAATTGTACATTTAAATTCGGTACTTATATATAAGATTCGTTTCTAACACCTTATTTTATAAAATTAAAATCACCAATAAGCTCTTTGACCTGCAGAATTCCATCACTATTTTGAATTAAATGTATTTATTATTTAGATAAAATTAAATCAATAAATATTTATTTTTTAAAGATATGAGTAAAGTTCTTTGTACATGTAATTCTTAGCAATAACTGAGAAATGCTACAAGGAGGTGACCACGGTTAAAAGTAAAATCACGAAAACCCTGCTACTTACTAATTCACTAATTTTTTTTTAGTAAATAACAATTAACTGTAAAGCAGACAATCATTATTCCTTTTTCCAATATTATGAATACAACAAACACAAAAAATCTTGAATATTGTTATTTATTTATTTATTTTTTTTATTTAATGCTATACCTAATAATCCATAACCCATAACACTATAATACATAATTACAATCACTTAATATACTCGTAATTATTTCACTACCGACTTGGAACACAAAGTTTGTTATAGGTAAAAACGTAAAAGTTTTACCTTAAAGCCTGAACCCCAGTTTTCGCTTTTAAAAAGCTTCTTCAGAGGCTACCGCTGGGAGCACTTTTGTTGTTGGCGACATTATCAACTTTTGAAAGATCGATATTGTGTGTGTGTGTGGGGTGTGATATGTGGGGCCTGTTTGCAAACCACCTCATTGAAGCAAACCACACATACAACAACATCAACAATAACATGGATATTCTACACGTACACACAAAAGGCCGAAAACTAGACACTCTTGCACTATTGGAAATATACAAACACACGAAAACACATAAAAACGACATCCTAAACGAACAGACACAATTCAAATCACACGCATTATTCGAACATATCACACCCCACACACACACAATAGCGATCTTTCGAAAGTCGATACCGTCGCCAACAACAAGACGGACAGTGCTCCCCAGCGGCAGCCTCTGAAGAAGCTTCTTAAAAGCAAAAACCGGTTCAGGCTATAAGGTAAAACTTTTACGTTTTTACCCATAAAAAACTTTGTGTTCCGAGTCGGTAGTGAAATAATTATATTCAGTTAAGTAACGGACACGTCATGGACAACGAAATCCAAGAATACAATCACACGAAACTGATAACAATATGTCAAGTTTTTTGTAAAAGTTACAAAATTTCTGCAGGTAGTACAAAATTTGCAAGGGGTGTTAACTGGTATTAATTTAGTCAAATTACTGTATCTGGTGAAGACACCAAATATATATTCTGAACAAAATTCCTCAAGGTATGTGATGTCCCACATAGACTTTTACAATTTTGTTCAAAATTTTCCTTCCATTTTTGACTTGTGGTGCCTATTGTGTATTAAACATTTTCAGTGTAAACACTACATTTGGAGTTGGGTTAATGTTCCCTTTAGACTGATACCTTTTGGGGTCCTGGTATCCTGAAATTTTGAAATTTTATAAAACTCTGAATACTATGTTCAGATTTTTGTTAAAAATGTGTTTAATTTGATACCCGGAATGGACTTTTTTTCCAAATTTTTGTTCACATTTTGAGCCTTGGTGTCCCTAAATTTTGAAATTTCCAGGCCTGAACGCTAAGTTTAGGTTATGGTAAAAATTATCTTTGATACCCCAAATGCGTATTTTTCAAGATTTTGACCCCTCCTATTTCTTTGCCCTGCCTTCCTATTCTTGGTAGGATCGACCTCAAACAAAACATCTCTGTGGGGTAAAGGTTTAAACATGTTAAATTTTATAAAAATCATTCGGTCCCTTCAAAAGTTACCATGAGAAATACCACAAATAGATAGACAGCAAGCCAGACAGAGACAGATAAATCCCAAACGGTCCAGTTAAAATTGAAAACTCACTTCATTTATTCACTAATAAGTAATTTATTTCTAAAGTATTATTGTGCAAAATAATACTGTAATGAAATGTTTACCATTCCATCAGAAATCGTAATCTAAATAATGCATTATTAACTTAACTCTTTTTATAGCTTTTTAAAATAACCAGTTTATGCAGAAAAGAAATGTTTTATATATACAGAAAAAGCAGCTAAAGAAAAGTGTAGTTGGCTTTGAATATTCAAGGCACTCTGATTTTTTTTGTAACATTTATATTCTTCTGAAATAAAACTCATTGAATGTATACATGTTTGCAACTCAACATGTGACTGCACCCCCATGGTAATGATTTATTAAACTACAATAACATTTTGATGTTTCAAAATATAATAAAAAATATCATGAAAGGCTACTCTTTTCACAGAAAATTAAAACCAAATGATAATATTGTTGATTATAAACATCCACCTATCAATTACAAAGTCTAGTACTAATCCATCCGTTCCGTACAGTGTCCATACACAGTGTACAGTGTAAGTCTGGTCCATATTTACATTCCCTACAGTGTTCAGCATTCTCCGGTTATTTTAATAAATTTGTCATTGCTTGCCTCAGGTAATGTGTTCTCTTTTGTTATACTTCTTGGGAGCACTTCTCCCTAAACTCCTAACTTTATTCCTTCCCCTAATATTGCATTTTGTATTTCTGAAAACTTTACATGTTCAAAATACTGATTTTCTAATATTCTGTCTAACCCTCATTACCTAAAAAATTATGCAGATCTATTATGTATAGAATATATTATCGACAGCTTGTTGATAACCACACTAAAAGAATTCATTTCAACTGTCCTAATTATTTGTTTTGTTTTGTGACAAAATGATCTGACAACAGCTGTCTTGAACTTCTGTGTTTGTATGTAATTACTTCTTTCACCAAATTACATTCCTACCGAAATAAAACATTTTTGCTCTTTATATACTTATTGATTTACTCAGTATTCTTTAACACATTTACCTGATTACTAATAATCGAGATAATTAATTGATGTTCATCCTCCTGGTCCACTGTTTTGTTTTCATTTACCAGTGAATCATATAATCAATGGATTCCTTCAAAACAGTTGTTTTGTCTTACTGGTATGGATATGTTACACTGACTGCCAAGTAGAAGAAATTACATAGTTACTGCAGCAAGTCATCTTCTATACTGACAATCACTATTGTGTTCCACTCAACCACTCAGACTTAATTCCAGACACATAGTATATCCTCTTGGATCAGTCCAATTCCTTAACATGAATTCTCCTAGTCTGAAATGCCCAGTAATCTGAAATGATCTGTTTCAGAAAAACTACTGTAGTTACTAAAAATTACTGCATTCAGTTCCCACGTTATAAATGATTAAACTTTTGAGAACAAATTCTAATTCAATAAAAATTAAAGAATGACTACATGATGTCAGCTTCAGTTACACTCTATAAAACAGAACCTATGTACATAATGCCTCAGTAAAATTAAGCTAAGCAAATACAGTAGTGTTTATTTGCAAGTGAAAATAACAATGTTTTCTGTAGTCACTCATAGACGTAGTTAACACATGTTAGCATAGTGTTTATTCCTATGTCCTGTATCCAATACATTACACTATTCAGTCATTTAGTTTTTGAACAGTGTTTTTCAGAAGAATTTATTTTTATTTGTAACACTCATATTTATTTAGTTTTTAATACTACAACATATAAGTTCATTTAACACTATTTTAATTTGACACATGCATCTTGGTAATCTGAAAAACCTGCAAACACGAAAAACTGTCCACATTTTTTCTTTGGAATACTTGGACTGGATTTACCGTGAAGTAAAAATCAATTATCAAATTTAACAATAGAGGACTTAATATATTTTCCTGTTAAATACCAATAATGAACAAATTTCCTCCACCATATTGTCTTTGTTGTAATTTTTGTTGCTACTTTTATGTTCATATTGTTACAACAGTCTCACAGATCATTGTACAGTGGACACAAAATACCAACATCAATGAAGTAATTAATTACCAACTTTAATTGGTCACAAATAACAATTTGTAATCAACAAGCTACTCTTATACAATAATTCAAGTAAAAATTGTCCACACGCATTAATAATGTCACCTATAAGAGTTCCGCAATAATTATAACACAACAATCACTTACCATCAATCCACAACAAACACTTGATCCGCACTCTACAACAACAACACCAGGTATAACTAACTTCTATGCTAGCCGTAGATGCTTATATAGATTCTGCTGATGTTCCAGAATAATTTTGGATACACCTGACCATGTGAAAGCATAATTTTTGTAGTTACAAGTGATCTTGAACAGTCTGGAGTGCTATGTGAGTGGATGGCCTTGACACAGATGCCACACACTGGGCTAGCGAGAAACGTGTAGAAACGATGTTGGTTCAGCAAATCCCTTAACTATCAAGTTTCCACTGATCTTATGAAGCATAGAAACGGTGTGCTGTTTTGGATTTAAATAGTAATAAACTGTTTTTCATTACTTTGATAATGCTGTCTAGTTAAATAATACCTTAATTCGGTTTTTAGTTCATCTTCTAGTTGTCTGCCATATTTTAACAGTTCATTACTTATATTATCAGGCCCCAGTCCTTCTGTGCTCTGAAGTTGTTTTAACAATTTTTTGTACATCTTCTTTAGTGATTTTTATTTCATTTGCACCTTTTTGGTTTGCAATCTCTGCATTTTGGATATTTACGTCAGTCTGACTTTCAAACTGACAAGTTATAAGAAAATTTCCCTATTCATTTATTTAGAACCAGAGTTAAACTAGTTATCTGGAACACACATGCGCAATAGGTAAACACTCCAACTACACGTGACATTACCACACACTTCATAGAGTAGTAAATTAGAAACAGGGAAGAAATGAACACAAACAATAGCTCCTAATTGCTTATTTACATTTAATTATAAGTATGTGTAGCATTTGAAATGTAAATTTAAAAACATTATTTATAATTATATAAAAAACACAGTTATGGTTTTAAAAAATCTGTTTGTCCTGTGAATGTCACAAAGTCATTAAAACTGTTCCTCATAGTCATTTGTTAAACTTATTGCTGCTTGTCAACCTTAAAGATTACAGTATTATATCACAATCTGCAGCCCCTTTGGGAAATAAATAATGAAGATGTGTAATAAACTTGTTTATAAATATGAATATAAATGTAAATATATATATTCACATATAAATAAATAAATTACGTGTCGTAAATTTGAGTGTCGTTGTAGCTTCCTCACGGTGCGCACCTTTATTCTCGCGGCTAATGATTGTTTTATATCTGTGTTTTAAATGTTGTTGTTTTTTGTGTTTTGTATCTTAATGTTGTGACGACCTCTAACGAGGAAAATAACCTGAGAATGGAACTTTAGTTCCGAAACGCGTTGTGTTTTAATATAAAACAAGTGAACCACAAGACGGACTATTCAGGTAATATTTAATTACTTAATCTATTTGTGGTTCGGATACGAATATGAAGTATTTCAAAATAAATTACATTTATATCTGGCTGACAATGTTTGAATTACATTAATTTTTAATTTCTGATAATGATAGTTTATACTAAAACAGTGTAATATTAAAAAAATACAAAAAATACATTTCAGTAAGAAAAGTTTTATTTATTACTCATAATAATAAAACATAGGCCTAAATAAATATATACTCTTATCTTTATATTCATATATCTATATAATTAAATAAAATTAAACATAAAATCACTAATAAAATTCCTAAAAACACTACATTTAAAAATTCATCTATTAATAATAATATAAAATATACAACCTTCACTTATTACGGAAATATAACTCAAAAACTAAATAAAATATTTAAAGATACTAATTTAAAAATATCTTATAACACAGATAATATAATTTTTAATGTTTTAGTGGATAGTTAGTGAGGATCGGTCAATAATACAACTTTTAGTAATTTTGCGTCGACGTTTCGACAATATTTATTGTCATCTTCAGGACCTGTGTATGAAATACAATAGAAATATCAAACACAACGAAACAATATTTGTTTTGATATTGTTATTTGATATTTGATATTGATATTTGATTATTTGATATAGAAATTTGATATTTCTATTGTATTTCATACACAGGTCCTGAAGATGACAATAAATATTGTCGAAACGTCGACGCAAAATTACTAAAAGTTGTATTATTGACCGATCCTCACTAACTATCCACTAAAACATTCACTGATTGACGGTCACTAAAAATTTAAGGATATAATTTTTAATAAAATAAAACCTAAAACTAAATCCAATACTCACAATAAAAATGGAATATATAAAATAGAATGTCCAGATTGCAATAAATTTTACGTGGGCCAGACGAAGAAAAAACTACGAGATAGATTCGTTCAACACCGCAATGCATATTTAAAACCAAATATTTATAAATCTAATTTAGCCACACATTGTCTAAATAATAACCACCAGTTTCCAAACATTGAAAATATAAAATTAATTAAAAACATACAAAAAGGTCAAAAAATGAATATTTGGGAAAATCTTAACATTTACAAACACAATAACAATAATTTATTAATTAAAGAACAAACCCAAATAAAAACAAAACAAGACGATCTATTTAAAATTATAAATTTACTAAAAAATAAAAATAAATGTGAATAAAATACTATATAAACAAAATTTCAAATATAACCGAGAAAACAGCTGCTGAAGAAATAAACATTAAAACAATCGTTAACTAATCGACCTAAATCGATTATCAGTTATTTTATTTTACGTTAAAATCGATACAAATTCGATTATTCGTTACTTTTATATTAATAGAATTATTACGATTGTTATTAATTCACTTAGAAACCTCTGATGATACTGATATTTTTCAGTGAAACGTGCGTCAGGTGTTAAAAAGAATATACAATATTATCTACTTGCAGAAGAAACAAATTGAAAACATCACAAATTATATATCTATATATATAAAAGAGAAATACCACTGACTCACTCACTGACTCATCACGAAATCTCCGAAACTATAACACCTAGAAACTTGAAATTTGGCATGCAGGTTCCTTATGTGATGTAGGTACCCGCTAAGAAGGGATTTTTGGAAATTCGACCTTTAAAGGGGGGAAAAGGGGGGGGGGGGAAGTTTGCCTGACTGACTGACATAGAATCAACGTAGAGCAAAACTACTGAATGGATATCAATGAAACTTTGAACATAGCTTCATCATAGGTCTTAGGTGCTCACTAAGAAACGGTTTTAAAAACTTTCACTCCTAAGGGGCAAACCCCCCCCCATTGTATCTATGTATGTATGTTCCACATCTCCTCCTAAACCACTGGACCGATTTCAACCAAACTTGGCACAAATATTTTACACGACGGGAGAACCAACATAGGATAGGTGTTTTTTTTCGATGGGGTCCTTTGGGGGGTTCTTTGGGGTTTTTCACATCTCCTCCTAAACCACTGGACCGATTTCAACCAAACTTGGGACAAATATTTTACGCAGCGGGAGAATCAACATAGGATATGTGTTTTCTTCGATGGGGTCCTTTGGGGGTTCTTTGGGGTCTTCCACATCTCCTCCTAAACCACTGGACCGACTTCAACCAAACTTGGCACAAATATTTTACGCAACGGAAGAACCAACATAAGATAGGTGTTTTTTCGATACGATCCTTCGGGGGGTCCTTTGGGGTCTTCCACATCTCCTCCTAAACCACTGGACCTATTTCAACCAAACTTGGCACAAATATTTTACGCAACGGGAGAACCAACATAGGACAAGTGTTTTTTTGATACGATCCTTTGGGGGGTCCTTTGGGGTCTTCCACATCTCCTTCTAAACCAGTGGACCGAGTTCAACCAAACTTGGCACAAATATTTTACGCAAGGGAGAACCAACATAGGACAGGTGTTTTTTTTTCGATACGATCCTCTGGGGGGTCCTTTGGGTCTTAAACAACTATTAGATCTGGTTACTATGGCAACCCAATAGAATAGATTCTTGTTACCATAGCATCGGTGGAAGTCTCCCGCGTAGGAAATAGCGCGGGAGTCGTCCGACGGGCCTTCCCCGGAGTTCATCCACGGAACCCGGGGAGTCTTAGGTCGGATCCCGCAAAAGACGGCGGGGCCAGAGTCCACGGTTCTTATAAATAAAGATATAGGTTATGATATCAAAGGTGGTGTATGCATCTTAAGAAACGTCTTAATAGTGTGTGAATTCAGAGTTGTTTCAGTTTGAATTTAAAAGTGTTAAAAAGTGTGTAAAGTGTTTAAGAGTTAAGATCGAAGTAAGTTATAAGCGAGTACAAAAAACAAAGTTTTGATAGCGAATGTATTCAGACCATAGAGCTCAGACAATATAAATGCACTTGCTTCAGTTTGAATTTAAAAATTGATAAGCTGAAATCTATAGAGGTATTGTATTGTTAGAATAAGTTTAGGAGACACTAATTTAACAAATGCCTTATTTCAACATTAACACAATGAATTATAAAACGACAGTTAAATACGCAGCGCGTGCAAGTACTGTAGACATTTTATTGAAAACTAATTTAGCTGTTCGCCCTCTCCCAGAGTTAGAAATCGAGCAGGAGCATCACGTGCAACAGAATTCTTCTCCAGATATAAGAATACAGTTTATGACATGTTCTTAAACAGGTGCGCTACAGAGTATTCCTCCAGTGAGAATGCGAACGTAACAATATAAGGAAGATTATACAGTATACAAGTAATATAACGTTAGAACAAGAATAGGTGCCTATGAGCCTATGAATAAATTATGAACCCGAGCAACGCTGGGTAAATCAGCTAGATATAGATATCTATATAAGCCAAATACCACTGACTGACTCACTGATCACGAAATCTCTGAAACCACTGAATGGATATCAGTGAAACTTTGAACATAGCTTCATCATAGGTCTTAGGTGCTCACTAAGAAACGGTTTTAAAAACTTTCACTCCTAAGGGGCAAAAAACCAAATACTGAAATTTATAGCGGGAAATGCATACTTGGTAAATGAAGTGGTTGACATCTCAGTTTACTGGAAACCCCGAATACATTTAGTCCTGAGTTTTTAATCATTGTTTAAATTGAAAAAACTTCGTTGTTTGCAGGTTCTTATAGTCGAGAAAATTTCGAAGTTCAATTAATTAATAAATGTATGTCCTTTTTGTTCTCGGAAACGGCTCTAACGATTTTCTCGAAATAAATAATAAATAGCTGTTGCTATGAATGTAAATAGACAAACTAAGAGTTGAGAATTTGTACAATCTATCTAATCCTATACTATTAAGCGAGCAATAATTGTACAATTACGTACAACGTGAAACTCCGTAGCGAAACACGGGTATTTTGCTAGTATTTATATATTATCAAATATAATTTCTTCTGCAAAGTAGTTGTAATGAATTATATTTTATTTATGTTTATATCCATCTTCTTTTATAGCTGTAAATCTGTAAGTTACTAAGTTCATGCAGTAATAATATTGTATTATTCACAATTATATACAATTTCTTCTACAAGCAGGTTATATTATAACTCTGCTTTATATACATTTCATAGATTCACATAAAATAATAATAATAATAATAATATCCTAAATCAGAAATGAGAATTTTATTCTTCTCTTTATCTTCTTCATTATCTGGCCTGTCTACCTCTCACCGTTAGGTTAAACAAATTTTCAATACTCAATATACTTGGGAAAGCATCTCAAACTAATTTGGTAATTCCAAATAACTCAAACCATCCATCCTAACATAATATGGCTGCAATTAATTTTTTAATATGCCCAGTGCTTAGAATACCATAATAAAAGAAAGGTAACAAAAGAACTATTATCAAACAAATAACAGATACAAAATAAAAACTAATGACAAAATTATAAAATAACACAAAACTCACTAAACAGATACCTAAAAAAATTATTACAAACCCATCAACACACCAAACCGATATAATGCTCTCTAAACCTATACCACTATACATAATATTATTATTATCGTGTATGTGTCCTGTCCTCTAGTAAGTCACTCAGTATAGAACGTGAGCAACGGTTGCAATCGGGACAGACTTACTGTTGCACACTTATTATTTAATAAGGCCATGTCTAAGCACAACACAACCTTATATGCTAGCAGTGTGCAACAGTAAGTCTGTCCCGACTGCAACCGTTGCTCACGTCCTATACTGAGTGACTTACTGGAGGACAGGAAACATACACGATAATAGTACAGTACAACCTGTCACATCCGGACCTGTGATATCCGGATCCTCCCATATCCGGTCGTATCTCCAAACTAATTTTTCAATTTTGGTTAGCGAAATGGTTAGGGATGGAAAAGTGAAAGTTGCAGCTGGAATGTTGTTTGCGTGCCTAGTCTATTCTGAGCGGGGCTGTGGCCTTGACTCGGTCAATGGCTCTTTCCCGGAAACCCATTCCTTTATTCTCAACCTCGGCTGCTGTCTGCCTGCCACTTGCTACCCGCAGTCTGTGTTTGCGTTTTAAAGTGACAGTTTGTTTTGCAAGTGAGTTTCTAAACTGTATGTCAGAAGTGATTGCCGTTGTTATCGTTATTGTTAACCATTGTTACTGTATTTTATCGTTGCTATTTTATCGTTATTTTTTATTGTTGTTATTCTTTATCGTTGTTTTTTGCTAAAATGGCGGAGAAAAGGAAGAAAACTGTTGTGACAATGGATGAAAAGTTTCATGCTCTGAAGACGTTGGATGCTGGTGAAACAGCTAAGAAGATTGCTGCTGACATGGGAGTAGGAACGAGCACTGTGAGTGACTGGAAAAAAACGAGGAGTGAGATTGAAAAGTGGTGCTCATCGCAAGCTTCAACAAGTGGGGTAAAAAAACTGAAAATGATGAAGAAAGCCACTAACAACCAAGTTAATGAGGCTTTATATCTTTGGTTTACCCAAAGAAGAGAGCAAGGATTGCCTATCTCAGGTCCTTTGCTAAAAGAAAAAGCTTTGCACTTCAATAAAGAAATCGGAGCCGATGGACAGTTTAAAGCAAGTGAGGGATGGTTAGAAAGTTGGAAAAATCGTTATGGTGTGCAGAAACTGCAGATCAGCGGTGAAAAACTTTCTGCTAACCATGATGATGTTGACAACTTCAAAACGTTTTTACACAGCTTTGTAGACGAACATGGGATTTCAGAACAGCTCTACAATTGTGACGAGACTGGGCTCAACTATAAAATGCTGCCGACCTACACTTTGGCTTCAAAACAAGAAGATAGTGCACTAGGGTATAAAAAGAAAAAGGAGAGAGTGACCATTTTAGCTTGTAGCAATGCTACAGGAGTTCACAAACTTCCACGGGGATTTATTGGGAAATCCAAAAAGCCGAGGGCTTTCAAGAACTTTAAAGATTTGTCTTCCCTGCCAGTTTGCTACAGAAACCAATGCAGCGCATGGATGAACTGTGAAATATTTAGTGATTGGTTTCACAAGCAGTTTGTGCCACAAGTTGAAAAACATTTAGCAAAAAATAATTTGCCAAGAAAAGCAGTGCTCCTACTAGACAATGCACCCTCACACCCAAGTGAAGATGAACTGAAAAATAGTGACATAAAATGTGTGTTTTTACCCCCAAATGTGACATCCCTTTGTCAACCTATGGACCAAGGTGTGCTTGAATCACTGAAACGTACCTATCGCCGTAAGTTACTGACTGTGTTGATTGCTGGAATGGACGAGGGTGAAAGTGTTACCGGAATCCTTAAAAAAGGTGGACATGTTAGATGTGGTGATGTGGGTATCCCAAGCATGGGATGAAATAAAACCGTTTACACTGGATAGGTCATGGAGGAAGCTGTTAGATCACGAAGCAACTGAAAAATGGACTGGGGAGAAACCAGAAGAAATCAATGAAACTCTTTGCAATGAAGAAGAGTCAGATTGCAGAGCTTGTAAAAAACCTGCCTGGATGTGAAGAAATCAATGACGATGAAGTCAAGAAGTGGTTAAGTGAAGATGAAGTCAACGAAATTACAGACAGTGACATTATAGAAATGGTGTGCAATAGCGATGAGAAAATCTCTGAACCCGAAGAGGATGACAACAAGCCTATAATGAGTCACTCTGAGGCATTCAAGACCATCGAATCTCTGATCAGTTATGTTCAACATCAAGATGAAACAAGTGAAACTGAAGTGATGCTTTTAAGGAGGTTGAGAGACATGGCTTCCAAAAAACGTGTGCAGTGTGTGAAGCACCCGAAAATCACAAACTTTTTCAAAAACTGATGTAGGCGTACTGTAAGTAACACTTTTTAACCAATTTTACTTTTTGTATTTTAAAGAGTACAGTGTACAAATACAAATGCTAAACCAATAGAAACGTCTAAAAAAAACATTCAACAACAAACGCGTTCATTATTTCTGGCCCTCTAGCTATTTATAAATGACCTTGTGATATCCAGATTTTTCCATATCCGGATCGGCCGGTCGCCATATTAGTCCGGATATGACAGGTTGTACTGTATGTACAGTGGTAAGGGGTTTAAAAAAATTATGTACAAAAATAAAATTCATAGAGATAATATAAAATATACAACCTTTACTTATTATGGAAATATAACACAAAAAGTAACAAAACTATTACAGATTCAAATCTGAAAATTTCTTATTTAACACAGGTAACATAGTTTCTGAAAAAATTAGACCCTAAACTGAAACCAACATTCACAACGAAAATGGAATATACAAAATTTAATGTTAAGATTGTAATAAGAACAGAGAAAAAACTACACAGTTTGGATTCTTCAATACCAAAATAAAAGCGCTTTTCTACAAGTCTAATTTAGCCACAAAAACTGTTTAAATAATAAACATCAATTTCCACACATTCAAAACTCTTTATTAACACAATAACAATAATCAGCCTAATAATGGCCCAACAGCCAAGGGTGGGCGTTGGCTAGTAAGTAAGTAAGTACAATAACAATAATTTATTAATTACAGTACTCAAGAAATTCATATGAAAACAAAATAACACAATTTATTTAAAATCTTAAATATTAAAAATTTTTCTTATAAATAAAGCAAACATCACATTTTTTGGTACGTTCCCAATATCCATACCCACACAACATTTTTGATGTTTTGAATATGCACTAGTAGCAATACACCATGATGTGAAGAAAAAGAAGTATGCTAATTGTAAATAACTATATTTCTTAAAGTGAAAATACATAATATTTTCCTTTGTAAGATTCGATAATAATATTTTTTGGTTTTTAGTTTACTATTTAAAAAAATAAAAGCCACTGTTAGGAAAAACATAACATTTAATGTGTATACACAATGCTTATAAGAGATAAAATATTTATTTCAAATAAAGGACATAACTTTTTTTTAACATAGCAACAGAAAATGTCAAGTGCAGAATACATTAATTATTTCTGAATAGTAACATTAAAACAAAAAACAATGTATTAATAAATGGAAATTGGATTTGTTATCTGTAAGGTGGCCAATATTCTTTGATGTTATTCAATGAAATTTCGGAAACTTCACTTCAAGCAAATTTTGTCACGATACATGATAACACCTTACTTCAAGTTGGTTTTTTTCACATGGTTTTCACAAAAGTGAGTATTGTTTTAAAGGCATACTGGTTTCAATGTGTACTTTTGGTTTGCATGTTAACCTAACAACGTTAATTTTTGGCATCACAGGCTCACATCAGAGCTATATTATTGCTACAAAGATTTTTTTCAAAAAAAAAATATGACAATGAAAAATTAAAAACAAGGTCTATGTTTATATTTACATATATATTCTTGTATTCCCCGTAGCTTTTATGTTTGTATTTCTTACAGTAATCTCCACTGGCTATAACAGAATTATGCCCACATTTTTTCAGTCCCCAAAACATTTTGGAATGAGCTTTTATGTATAGCCTTGATCTCATTTTCAACAGTCGTGAAACATTGTACTTTCATGTCTTTTTTTTTCTTGGGAAGAGAAAAAGATCACTTTTGAAGATATCTGGCAAAACAGCGGTTGCACTATGATTATGATGTTTTTCCCTAAAATTCTTGTGACTTTGATCCAATTTCTATAAATGTGATCCTTCCATAAATCTGGATGTTTCCTACAAACACCTTCATAAAACAGCAAATAATTCCCAAATAGTACTCTTTACTGCCCATAGCACATAATGACAAAAAAATCTGTGGAACAAAATTCCACAATCTTAACTCTTTCACAACTGTATTCGAAGATTCGTCACCTGTATTTCTTATCATTCGTCAATTGCGTCCTTCATGTATATACAACTGACTGAAAGACTTCTGCAACATTTGCGTGAAGTTAGAGTACTTTATCTTTTTCTATATAACATATAATGCAAATTCTTCTACCCTGCTATTTAAGCCAGATTTAAGCATAGGCTACATAGGCTGCAGCCTAGGGGCCCGCACCACAAAAAAAAAGAACAGGCAACTTGCATAAAAATTATTTGGTTCGTGTTTCAGAGAATGTAAAAGTTATTAGAGGGAAAGGTGGTATTATGAGCCATGTTTACAGTAGAGTGGGGCAAGAGTGAACACTTAAATTTTAAATTCATCTCAAACTGCACTCACTGCACTGACTCATTATATTTTGACAGAAATATCATGACTCCCTTATTGTTCGATTAAGACCCCCTTTTTATAATTTCATCTGCTGGAAAACATAAATAAATATATTTCCAAAACGTGTCAAATGCGAACCTGTCAGATGCGAGGCACTACACTCCACTACCGAATCCACCTTTGCAAACCACCTCATTGAAGTGAACCACACATACAAAAACATCGAAATAACATGGATATTCTACACGTACACACAAAAGGCCGAAAACTAAACACTCTTGAACAACTGGAAATACACAAACACTCAAAAACACAAAAAACGACATCCTAAACGAACAGACACAATTAAAATCACACGCATTATTCGAATATATCACACCCCACACACACACAATATCGATCCTTCAAAAATCAATACCGTCGCCAAAAACAATACGGACAGTGCTCCCAGTGGCAGCCTCTGAAGAAGCTTTTAAAAGCGAAAATTGGTTCAGGCTATAAGGTAAAACATTTATGTTTTTACCCATAACCAACTTTGTGTTCCGAGTCGGTAGTGATTTAATTATATTTAGATAATTAACGGACACGTCATGGACAACGAAATCCAAGAATAAATTTGTTAATATTAAGTGTAGGCGAGTGCCAATAAATCAAACCAAATCCTAATGAAAGTAGTATACTACAGTCTATTTATGATGCAGAAAAATTACGATTTACTTACAGATTTGTAAAATATAAATATACCTTAATACTTTTATGTTCTTTTTAAAAAACATAATTTGTGATAATTACAGTGGCACTGTTTTACTTTCCTTTGGAAATCAGTTGTTTTTAGTTTTCCTTCATTTTTATTCTGTTTAGGGTCTTTTGAGTGTAATACAAAAACGAGTCCAATCTTTTTCAGAATGCCATTGTACATTGAGATATCTTGAAACCATTAAATTGTTTAACATAGTATTCAAAATTTCCAAAAAACAGTATATCCCAATTTAATTTGTGCACTTAACACTGATTTTATTTGCAGTTCTGGAAGATATTTTTTAAAAATTTTCTCGGGGAGGGACCCGGACCCCTGTTTAGACTCCTTGGTAGTTGGGGGGCCCACACCACATGTTCAGCCTAAGGGCCTACTAACTCTAAATCCGGCCCTGCCCTGCATTGTAGAATGTTAAATGAATCACCTAATACTTCAAACACAACTTGCTTAGTTAGCTGTTGAATCTAAACTATGCATTCCATGTGTTTAAAACAAACTTTGATAATTTCAACAAACAGGTACACCAATATCACCATAAAAGCTGTTTTTATCAGACTTTATTCGCATAGCTTATTCAAAAAATTGCATAAATTGTTTGACAGAGTTGCACACACCTTGTATAAGAGTTTAATTGTAAAATTCTCCTAGTTTACAACGGGAATAAGAACATAAACATCTTCCCCACATTTCAAAAGATATTTATGGGCAATAAAAATCACAATAAATATTTTATCACTAACTATGAATTTAACTACTACCTTTTTATAATAACTCACACTGCCTACCAATAAATGAAGAACACATTTAACAAGGAAGATAAAAGAACAGTAGTTTATAAGTGCTACTGAAATCACTGTAAAGATCAGTCAGCAGAAGAAAACTACTGTCATAAATTTTTAATACCTGCAGCTGTGTATACAACACATACATGTATATTCCAAATATCAAAAGCACTGTGGCTATAGCTGTATTTACATAATGTGCAAAATACGCAAAAGTGTAATAATTTGGACATGTATTTGTACAAAATTCAAATAAATCCCTTTGTGATTCATAAATATATGCTAAATACCCCATAAAAAATAGCTTGACAAGGCAGTTTTTTATATATGGGTGATACAAAAACAATTCGATCCTTTACTGAAGTTTTGTTGAAGACTGAACGATACTTCTGGCTATTACCAAACTAACTTTTGTTTTTTAATTATAACACCAGCAGATAGGTGACTGTGAGTTGACATTGTAAAATATCAGCTACGTATATATATAAGCTGATATACACAATTGCTTTTTAAGAATGTAAAACCAATTAATACAATCAGTAAGAAATACAACTTTTCAAATAAGTGTAATAGCTCATTATCTGATATGTATATCAGTCTTCATGCATTTTTACAGGAATACATTTGAATACAAAATATTAGGATATGACTATATGCAATGTAAACACAACAGTAATTCATGTTCAATAAAAATAAGATTCAATTACATTTAAAAGTGAAATAAGTATACAAATGTTCAAAACAGTACGTTTTAAAAATATTTCAATTGATTTAGACAATATTCCTACGACAATTACATAACGCTCTTGAAAATCAGAAAGCACCATTGTACACATTTCTTAACTAGCCCTTCATGTGCAGTGTCTGTGTCAAAGCCACGTAGCCTCCATACTATTCAAGCTCTTGTAACCATGCAAATTATGCTGCCATGCTGCCAGAAGTATGGAAAATTATTCTGGAACTTCTGCAGGGTGCATATGTAAGCATCTATGGCCAGCTTAGAAGTTGCGGATCAAGAGAATGTTGTCGACTAGTGGAATGTGATTATTGGTGTTTGTTAGTGCAGAAATTATTTTTGTGTGTGAACAAAACTACCATGAATTATTGTTGAGCGTTCCTTTGTTGATTTGAAATTGTAGTATGTGACTAACTACAGTTGGTGATTAGTGATTTCATTGGTGTCTGTATTTTGTTTCCACTGTACAAAACGATGATCTGTGAGACTGTCGTAACAATATACTAACGAAGTGAGTACTATTTCAATCAATCAATTATATGCTATTTCCTTGTTTCTTGATTATGTATTTCATGTTAAATATTTGTACTTTTTATATAGCCTATGTTATTTACAATATTTAATTATAATATCAAAATGATTTTGTATTATGGTTATGTTGGCTACTCTGCTATTAATAAAAGAAACAACAGACGAAGTTAGTAAAATGGTGTTTTATTATAACCATGTTAACCCTTCAAGTGATATATATAAAAATTCATCAGGTTATGGGCCCAGTTAAAGCCTTAACCAGTAAAAATCGTAAAATTAAATCGTGTTAATTGAGGTCGTGTAAAAATGTCTAGTGGCGAAAGTGAAATAAACAATATACAAAAACTTAAAGATGCCGACGCTTACACAATGTGGGATTTCGAGGTCAAAGTGTTATTCAAAGCCAAAGGACTTATGGATATTGTAAATGGTACAGAAACTTTGGAGCAACAAGCTGAAGATACAGACAAGGTAAAGACATGGAAATTGAAGGACGCTAAAGCCCAACACATTATACTTATGACCATTGAACATCCAGTAAAATTGCACTTAGTCACATGTGAAACATCAAAGGAAATGTTTGAAACATTATCTAACATTTATAAAAGAGACACATCACAACAAAAATGCTCTCTTTTACAAGAATTCTACAACTACAAGTTTGACAACCAAAAGGACATGATGTCTAACTTACCCTATATTCAGAACGTCGCATACAAGCTCAATCGACTCGACCAGAAAGTAGACGACACAATGATACTCACCAAAATTCTGAGCATTCTTCCAGAATATTACAAACATTTTTCAAGTGCGTGGGACTCGACGAATTCAACGGACAGAACCTTGGAGAACTTGAAGGCTAGGCTGATACAAGAAGAAGCGAAGTCATCGAGTGATAGTGAGAGTGTAGCTTTTAAAATCAAATCTCAAGGTATGCTTAGAGAAGTAAGATGTTATTCATGTAAAGATACCGGTCATATCCATCAGAACTGTCCAAACAACAAATCTAAGTTTTGTAATTACTGTAAAAAGTCAAATCATTATGAAAAGGACTGTTTCTTAAAAAATAAATCCTTTAAACCTAAAATATCATGTAGTATTTGTAAGAAAACTAATCACACTGATAAAGATTGCTATTTCCGTAACAAATCTAAAGCAAAGCCCAATAGGCCTAATGATAGTAAAACTACCTTTTTAACTAAAACCGTTGAAACTCATTCACCAGTAGGCTATAGCAGTGTAAATAAAAATAGCATTATTCCAAGTAAAACTTTTATCGTAGATAGCGGTTGTACTCCAAACCACATGACAAACGACTTATCCATCCTTGAAAATGTAAAATATGTAATAAAGACATATCTGTTGCAAAGAAAAATCAGAGTATGCAATCACTAGCTGTAGGCTATGTCGACTCAGAACAGTGTATTTTAAAAAATGTCTCATATGTTCCTGAATTAAGTAATAATTTGATGTCTGTCAATGCAATTACTGAAAATGGTGGTAAGGTATTATTTACTAGAAACAAAGTTCAAATATTGAAAGATGATAATGTAATTTTAGAAGGTAGTAAAAACAAAAATTGTTTGTATGTAGTTAACCTAACTGAGAATGAAAGTGTTCCAAAAGTAGCTGCTGTAAGTAACACTGAACAAAATAAATGTAGACCTAAGGCTAATATAAATGTCAAACAAACAGATGTACCCGTAAGTGTTGATCAATATAAGGGTAAAACTAAAAGTAGTGAAGCTATGGAATGGCATAGGAAATTAGGTCACATAAGTTTTCGTAATTTAAAAAACTTGTCTAAAATGTCTCGAGGTATTTCAGCTAATTTAAATGTATGTAAAGATATTTTTTGTGATATTTGTCTCAAAGCTAAACAAGTGAGATCTTCTTTCAATTCAGTAAGAGACAGAGCTTCTAAACCTTTACAAATAATACATTCTGATCTGTGTGGTCCAATAGAACCTCAGACGCATGATGGTAAAAAATATTTCTTGACATGTGTTGATGATAATACTCACTTTTGTAAAGTGTATCTTTTAAAATCTAAAAATGAGGTTTTCACATTTTTAAAAGAGTATGTTAATGAAGCTGAAGCTCATTTCAATCTTAAAACTTCTAAAATAAGGTGTGATAATGGGGGTGAATACATTGCCTCTGGTCTTAGACAATGGTGTAAATTAAGAGGAATTGTTATCGATTATACAGTACCCTATTCGCCGCAGTTAAATGGCACAGCGGAAAGAATGAATCGAACACTCATGGAAAAAGCTAGAGCAATGCTTTTCGACTCTGAATTACCCAAAGAAATGTGGGGGGAAGCTATCCTAACATCTGCGTATTTACTCAATAGAAGTCCAACTGTTACATTAGATACAACACCTGCAGAGAAATGGTATAGTAAGACACCTGACCTATCAAGACTTCAGACATTTGGTTCAGTAGCTTATGCTAAAGTTTTAGGACGGCTTAAGAAACTCGACAGCAGGAGTAAGAAAAGTATTTTTGTGGGATACACACTGAATGGATACAGATTGTGGGATCCAGTGAAAAGAAATATTTTTGTATCAAGAGATGTTGTCTTCAAAAGGGAGTCTGTAAAATCAAAAGCAGAAGAAATACCAGAAATAGTACCATGTAATCAAGAAGAAGATATGGAAGAAATCATTGAAGAAGAAAATGTGAATGAAGAAAAAGGGAATAACCCAGTCGAAGAAAATCAAATAGGCCTAGAAGAAATTGGACTAGAAACTGATAGGCCTAACACAAATGAACAACATGAACAAGAACAACGTTACAATTTAAGACCAAGGGTAAATATTAAACGTCCTACTAGATATGAAGAAAATCTTCAAGATGGACAAGTGATGCTTACTTTCAGTGAATGTATGACAGGAAATGATAAAGAAAAATGGAAGTTAGCCATTAAAAATGAAAAAGAATCTTTGAACAAGAATAACACCTGGGAGATAGTCGATGAAAAACAAGTTGCAGAAAAAGAAATACTAACCAGTAGATGGATATTCAAAATAAAAGATGACGGCACATATAAAGCTCGACTAGTAGTAAGAGGCTGCGAACAAACAAAAGGAAATTTGGATTTTAAAGATACGTTTAGTCCAGTTGTTGAAAGTGCTTCGTTAAGAGTTTTATTTTCCTTAGCTGCTCAAGAAAATCTTGTTATTCAGACTTTTGATGTCAAAACTGCATTCCTGTATGGAGAACTGGAATATGAAATCTATATGAGAATACCAGAAGGATTTGATGAAGAAGGAAAAATTTGTAGGCTAAACAAAGCCTTATATGGACTAACACAAGCACCAAATCAATGGAATAAAAGACTCACATAATTTCTTAAAAATGAAGGACTTACACAACTCAAAACAGATCAATGTATATTTAAAGACACCAAGAATGACTTATATTTAGCTATTCATGTTGACGATGGAATCATGATGGGAAAATATCCTGAAAAAATGAAGAATTTACTAGAAAAGCTTAAAGAAAACTTTGAAATGACAAGTAGTGAAAAGCCATCCACTTATCTTGGAATGGAGATAGCTAGAAAGAAAGAAGGAATTTACATTACACAAACAAATTATGCAAATCAAGTACTCACTAATTTTAATATGACAAACTGCAAGTCAGTAACAACCCCAATTGTACAAGAAGAGAAGACTACTGTAATTGACAATGAAAGAATACAGTTTCCTTACAGAGAAGCCATTGGAAATCTCCTCTACATGACAAACAAAACCAGACCTGATATGGCATTTGCTGTCAATTACGAAAGTCGTTTTTTGGAAAAACCAGAAAAGAAAGATGTACAAAATGTGAAAAGAACTTTAAGGTACCTAAAAGGAACGCAAAATCTGGGAATATTTTTTCCTGCAATAAAATCAAACAGTATAGAAATTGAAACATTTTGCGACTCAGATTACGCAGGAGATGTGAAAGATAGAAAAAGTACTAGTGGATACGTCCTAATGTTAGGAGGCGCACCAATAGTATGGAGTTCTAGAAAACAACCCATAACTGCCTTATCAACAACAGAAGCGGAATATATATCTGCTGCTGAATGCTGCAAAGAAATCAAATACATCAAAACATTCATCCAGGAGTTGACAAACAAAACTGTAAATACTACATTGAATGTTGATAATCAAAGTGCAATAAAACTAATAAAATCTGGACAATTGAGTAGAAAGAGCAAACACATAGATGTCAGATTTCACTATGTGAGTGAACAATTTCATGATGGACTATTTGATATCAAATACTGTTGTTCAGAGAATCAGTTAGCCGATGTGTTTACCAAACCATTATCAAACACCAAGTTTGAAAGATTTAAAAACATTTTGCTTAAAATTATGTAAGCTAGTAAACATTCTTGAAAAAAAAATCAAACTTTGTAAATAGTATTTTTCTAAGATTAAAAACTGAAAAAAAATTGTCATTAGATAGGCTATGACAGATTATTATGAATTTGTTTAAAAAGAAGCAACAAATATATGGTAGCCTTATTGTAAGTTAAATTAAAGTAGGCTATTTTGTTTTATTAAGTCAATATGCAATATCATTAAAAACTAACAAATTATGCAGTCAATTTCTTTTGTACTTTATTTTAAAACATTTTGATATTAAGGGAGAGTGTTAAATATTTGTACTTTTTATATAGCCTATGTTATTTACAATATTTAATTATAATATCAAAATGATTTTGTATTATGGTTATGTTGGCTACTCTGCTATTAATAAAAGAAACAACAGACGAAGTTAGTAAAATGGCGTTTTATTATAACCATGTTAACCCTTCAAGTGATATATATAAAAATTCATCATTTCAGCCCTCCTGTTATTATTTTTATAACTGCATCGCTTCTACCTATGAACTGCTTATACCAAGTGATATTAGGTCCCATGTTACATTCAATTTTCTCGTTTTACCATGTTTGCATGAAATATATCACACTTATAATTTTTATTTATAAATCTGTTGAATGTGTTAATTTCAGATTTTAACTTATTTCTTAAAAAGGAACACAAAACTAACACCAAAATAGGCGCTGAAGATTCTCTCCACTACTGCATATTATCTAGAAATCTAGACATAATCTAGACAACTCCACTATTGTCTAGTAATATGAAGAAATTAACACAATTATTTTAATAAATTACCACTAGACCTATCAGTTACTAAGAACTTCAATTTTTCCTATGTCTTTTAAAGTGCATCGTTCATACATGGACTTAACTGTACACTGACATTGCACACCCTGCTTCTAGGATGTACCCATGATCCTTTACTTCATACTACTATCCTAGGTGATAATGAGGACACTAAATAAAATTTGTGTGGTGATTAAGTTTACATTTGTTATACAGAAAAGTAGTTTTTTCCAACAAGGATTTTGATTTGTTATATAATGGAAGGGAGGTGTCTAGCTTTCATAAGTCACTAAAAACTGTTGTGTTCATTCTTCATGCCTCTGGAACCAAAACTTGTACATTAATTCTGGTACAGATGAAAAAAGTCATAACAACTGTTGCATGGAATCTAGTTGCATTAGATAACTTTTGTACACACAAAGTACATAAAAGAAAATATAGCCCTGTGAGTTTACAGAATACACAATTAAAATAAGTTTAAACAGAATATTATTACCTTTCACCCAAACAGCCAGGCTGTGTCTTACCTGCCTTTTTATTGCTGTATTAAATGAAAAATATTATATTACATTAAAATGAAAAAATTATAATTTTATTGCCTGGCAACAAAATTATTTTATTTTTAACAATTACCATTGTTTCAAAAAGTTTAAATAAATTTTCAAGTACTTTACTCTTGTTAAAACGTAAAAGGTTGCTGGTAAACTACCCCTTCCCCTTAACCGATCTTCACCAAAATCGAAAGTCATTGAGACCTCTACAATTCAGGGACGTATGCTAAAAATTATTTGATTCTGTTTGAATTTGCGGCTGCTATCGTTTGCCATAGAAAATACGCTTGATAAAAAAACGTTGCAGGTAAACTACCCCTTCCCCTTAACCGATCTTCACCAAAAACAATAGGTCTTGAGTACTCTACAAATCAGGGCTGTATGCAAAACATTATTTGATTCTGTTTGAATTTGCGGCTCTTATCGTTTGCCATAGAAAATACTCTTGTTAAAAAAACGTTGCAGGTAAACTACCCCTTTACCTCAACCGATCTTCACCAAAAACAATAGGTCTTGAGAACTCTGCAATTCAGGGCTGTATGCGAAACATTATTTGATTCTGTTTGAATTTGCGGCTGTTATCGTTTGCCATAGGAAATACCCTTGTTAAAACATAAAACGTTACAGGTAAACTACCCCTTTCCCTTAACCGATCTTCACCAGAAACAATAGGTCTTGAGTACTCTACAAATCAGGGCTGTACGCAAAACATTATTTGATTCTGTTTGAATTTGCGGCTGTTATCGTTTGCCATAGAAAATACCCTTTTTAAAAAAACGTTGCAGGTAAACTACCCCTTTCCCTCAACCGATCTTCACCAAAAACAATAGGTCTTGAGAACTCTACAATTTAGGGCTGTATGCAAATAATCTTTTGATTCTGTTTGAATTTGCGGCTGTTATCGTTTGCCATAAGAAATACCCTTGTTAAAACATAAAACGTTACAGGTAAACTACCCCTTTCCCTTAACCGATCTTCACCAAAATCAAAAGACCTTGAGAACTCTACAATTCAGGGCTGTATGCGAAACATTATTTCATTCTGTATGAATTTTTCGGCTGTTATCGTTTGCCAAACAAACAAAATTACCCTTGCTAAAAAAAAACCGTTGCAGGTAAACTACCCCTTTCCCTCAACCGATCTTCACCAAAAACAATAGGTCGCGAGTACTCTGCAAATCAGGGCTGCATGCAAAAAATTATTTGATTCTGTTTGAATTTGCGGCAGTTATCGTTTGCCATAGAAAAAAAATCTACAGACAGACAGACACACAGACAGACAGACAGACAGACAGACAGATAGACACACAGACACTTTTCGGAAAACGACTTTTTTTCATGTTTTGAGTGTAGTACAATCAGAATCTGCAATAATCTCGAACACGATTTTTTTTGCCATCACCATACTTCCATTCCTTAAGGAATATGGAAGTAAATATCGGTATGGAGAACCATACATGACTTCCATATTCTAAGATTTATATTTAAAATCATTTTCAGCCAAACAGCCAGGCTGTGTCTTACCTGCCTTTTTATTGCTGTATTAAATGAAAAATATTATATTACATTAAAATGAAAAAATTATAATTTTATTGCCTGGCAACAAAATTATTTTATTTTTAACAATTACCATTGTTTCAAAAAGTTTAAATAAATTTTCAAGTACTTTACTCTTGTTAAAACGTAAAAGGTTGCAGGTAAACTACCCCTTCCCCTTAACCGATCTTCACCAAAATCGAAAGTCATTGAGACCTGTACAATTCAGGAACGTATCCAAAAACTTACTTGATTCTGTTTGAATTTGCGGCTGTTATCGTTTGCCATAGAAAATACGCTTGATAAAAAAACGTTGCTGGTAAACTACCCCTTCCCCTTAACCGATCTTCACCAAAAACAATAGGTCTTGGGAACTCTACAAATCAGGGCTGTATGCAAAACATTATTTGATTCTGTTTGAATTTGCGGCTGTTATCGTTTGCCATAGAAAATACCCTTGTTAAAAAACCGTTGCAGGTAAACTACCCCTTTCCCTCAACCGATCTTCACCAAAAACAATAGGTCTTGAGTACTCTACAAATCAGGGCTGTATGCAAAACATTATTTGATTCTGTTTGAATTTGCGGCTGTTATCGTTTGCCATAGAAAATACCCTTGTTAAAAAAACGTTGCAGGGGTAAACTACCCCTTTCCCTCAACCGAACTTCACCAAAACCAATAGGTCTTGAGAACTCTACAATTTAGGGCTGTATGCAAATAATCTTTTGATTCTGTTTGAATTTGCGGCTGTTATCGTTTGCCATAGGAAATACCCTTGTTAAAACATAAAACGTTACAGGTAAACTACCCCTTTCCCTTAACCGATCTTCACCAAAATCAACAGATCTTGAGAACTCTACAATTCAGGGCTGTATGCGAAACATTATTTGATTCTGTTTGAATTTGCGGCTGTTATCGTTTGCCAAACAAACAAAATTACCCTTGCTAAAAAAAAACCGTTGCAGGTAAACTACCCCTTTCCCTCAACCGATCTTCACCAAAAACAATAGGTCGCGAGTACTCTGCAAATCAGGGCTGCATGCAAAAAATTATTTGATTCTGTTTGAATTTGCGGCAGTTATCGTTTGCCATAGAAAAAAAAAATCTACAGACAGACAGACAGACAGACACACAGACAGACAGACAGACAGACAGACACTTTTCGGAAAACGACTTTTTTTCATTTTTTGAGTGTAGTAGAATCAGAATCTGCAATAATCTCGAACACGATTTTTTTTGCCATCACCATACTTCCATTCCTTAAGGAATATGGAAGTAAAATTACCCTTGATAAAAAACCGTTGCTGGTAAACTACCCCTTTCCCTTAACCGATCTTCACCAAAAACGACAGGTCTTGAGAACTCTACAATTCAGGGTTGTATGTAAAATATTATATGATTTTGTTTGAATTTGCGGCTGTTATCGTTTGCCATACAAAATACCCTTGATAAAACAAAAACGTGGCTGGTAAACTACCCCTTTCCCTCAAACGATCTTCACCAAAAACAATAGGTCTTTAGTACTCAAGAAATCAGTGCTGTATGCAAAAACTTATTTGATTCTGTTTGAATTTGCGGCTCTTATCGTTTGCCATAGAAAATACCCTTTTAAAACATAAAACGTTGCCGGTAAACTACCCCTTTTCCTTAACCGATCTTCACCAAAACCAAAATGTCTTGAGAACTCTACAATTCGGGACAGTATGCAAAACATTATTTGATTATGTTTGAATTTGCGGCTGTTATCGTTTGCCATAGAAATACCCTTGTTAAAACATAAAACGTTGCAGGTAAACTACCCCTTTCCCTTAACCGATCTTCACCAAAAACAATAGATCTTGAGAACTCTACAATTTAGGGCTGTATGCGAAACATTATTTGATTCTGTTTGAATTTACGGCTGTTATCGTTTGCCAAACAAACAAAGTTACCCTTGATAAAAAAAACCGCAGGTAAACTACCCCTTTCCCTTAACCGATCTTCACCAAAAACAACAGGTCGCGAGTACTCTTCAAATCAGGGCCGTATGCAAAAAATTATTTGATTCTGTTTGAATTTGCGGCTGTTATCGTTTGCCATAGAAAAAAAACCAACAGACACACACACAGACAGACACACACACAGACACTTTTCGAAAAACGACTTTTTTCATGTTTTGAGTGTAGTACAATCAGAATCTGCAATAATCTCGAACACGATTTTTTTTTGCCATCACCATACTTCCATTTCCTTAAGGAACATGGAAGTAAAATTCAATAGGTCTTGAGTACTCTACAAATCAGGGCTGTATGCAAAACATTATTTGATTCTGTTTGAATTTGCGGCTGTTATCGTTTGCCATAGAAAATACCCTTGTTAAAAAAATGTTGCAAGTAAACTACCCCTTTCCCTCAACCGATCTTCACCAAAAACAATAGGTCTTGAGAACTCTACAATTTAGGGCTGTATGCAAATAATCGTTTGATTCTGTTTGAATTTGCGGCTGTTATCGTTTGCCATAGAAAATACCCTTGTTAAAACATAAAACGTTACAGGTAAACTACCCCTTTCCCTTAACCGATCTTCACCAAAAACAATAGGTCGTGAAAACTCTACAATTCAGGGCTGTATACGAAACACTATTTAAGTCTGTTTGAATTTGCGGCTGTTATCGTTTGCCAAAAAAAAAATTTCCCTTGATAAAAAAAACCGTTGCAGGTAAACTACCCCTTCCCCTCAACCGATCTTCACCAAAAACAACAGGTCGCGAGTACTCTGCAAATCAGGGCTGTATGCAAAAAATTATTTGATTCTGTTTGAATTTGCGGCAGTTATCGTTTGCCATAGAAAATACGCTTGATAAAAAACGTTGCAGGTAAACTACCCCTTTCCCTCAACCGATCTTCACCAAAAACAATAGGTCTTTAGTACTCTACAAATCAGGGCTGTATGCAGAAAATTATTTGATTCTGTTTGAATTTGCGGCTGTTATCGTTTGCCATAGAAAATACCCTTGTTAAAAAAACGTTGTAGGTAAACTACCCCTTTCCCTTAACCGATCTTCACCAAAAACAATAGGTCTTGAGAACTCTACAATTTAGGGCTGTATGCAAATAATCTTTTGATTCTGTTTGAATTTGCGGCTGTTATCGTTTGCCAAAAAAAAAAAATTTCCCTTGATAAAAAAAAACCGTTGCAGGTAAACTACCCCTTTCCATCAACCGATCTTCACAAAAAACAATAGGTCGCGAGTCCTCTACAAATCAGGGCTGTATGCAAAAAATTATTTGATTCTGTTTGAATTTGCGGCAGTTATCGTTTGCCATAGAAAAAAAATCTACAGACACACACACACACACACACACACACACACACACACACACACACACAGACACTTTTCGGAAAACGACTTTTTTTCATGTTTTGAGTGTAGTAGAATCAGAATCTGCAATAATCTCGAACACGATTTTTTTTGCCATCACCATACTTCCATTCCTTAAGGAATATGGAAGTAAAAATTACCCTTGATAAAAAACCGTTGCTGGTAAACTACCCCTTTCCCTTAACCGATCTTCACCAAAAACGACAGGTCTTGAGAACTCTACAATTCAGGGTTGTATGTAAAATATTATATGATTTTCTTTGAATTTGCGGCTGTTATCGTTTGCCATACAAAATACCCTTGATAAAACAAAAACGTGGCTGGTAAACTACCCCTTTCCCTCAAACGATCTTCACCAAAAACAATAGGTCTTTAGTACTCAAGAAATCAGTGCTGTATGCAAAAACTTATTTGATTTTGTTTGAATTTGCGGCTCTTATCGTTTGCCATAGAAAATACCCTTTTAAAACATAAAACGTTGCTGGTAAACTACCCCTTTTCCTTAACCGATCTTCACCAAAACCAAAAGGTCTTGAGATCTCTACAATTCGGGACAGTATGCAAAACATTATTTGATTATGTTTGAATTTGCGGCTGTTATCGTTTGCCATAGAAATACCCTTGTTAAAACATAAAACGTTGCTGGTAAACTACCCCTTTCCCTTAACCGATCTTCACCAAAAACAATAGGTCGCGAGTACTCTTCAAATCAGGGCTGTATGCAAAAAATTATTTGATTCTGTTTGAATTTGCGGCTGTTATCGTTTGCCATAGAAAAAAAATCTACAGACACACACACAGACAGACACACGCACAGACACTTTTCGAAAAACGACTTTTTTCATGTTTTGAGTGTAGTACAATCAGAATCTGCAATAATCTCGAACACGATTTTTTTTGCCATCACCATACTTCCATTTCCTTAAGGAACATGGAAGTAAAATTCAATAGGTCTTGAGTACTCTACAAATCAGGGCTGTATGCAAAACATTATTTGATTCTGTTTGAATTTGCGGCTGTTATCGTTTGCCATAGGAAATACCCTTGTTAAAACATAAAACGTTACAGGTAAACTACCCCTTTCCCTTAACCGATCTTCACCAAAAACAATAGGTCGTCAAAACTCTACAATTCAGGGCTGTATACGAAACACTATTTAAGTCTGTTTGAATTTGCGGCTGTTATCGTTTGCCAAAAAAAAAATTTCCCTTGATAAAAAAAACCGTTGCAGGTAAACTACCCCTTCCCCTCAACCGATCTTCACCAAAAACAATAGGTCTTGAGTACTCTACAAATCAGGGCTGTATGCAGAAAATTATTTGATTCTGTTTGAATTTGCGGCTGTTATCGTTTGCCAAACAAACAAAGTTACCCTTGATAAAAAAAACCGTTGCAGGTAAACTACCCCTTTCCCTTAACCGATCTTCACCAAAAACAATAGGTCGCGAGTACTCTACAAATCAGGGCTGTATGCAAAAAATTATTTGATTCTGTTTGAATTTGCGGCTGTTATCGTTTGCCATAGAAAAAAAATCTACAGACACACAGACACACACACAGACAGACACACACACAGACAGACACACACACAGACACTTTTCGAAAAACGACTTTTTTCATGTTTTGAGTGTAGTACAATCAGAATCTGCAATAATCTCGAACACGATTTTTTTTGCCATCACCATACTTCCATTTCCTTAAGGAACATGGAAGTAAAATTCAATAGGTCTTGAGTACTCTACAAATCAGGGCTGTATGCAAAACAATATTTGATTCTGTTTGAATTTGCGGCTGTTATCGTTTGCCATAGAAAATACCCTTGGTAAAAACATGTTGCAAGTAAACTACCCCTTTCCCTCAACCGATCTTCACCAAAAACAATAGGTCCTGAGAACTCTACAATTTAGGGCTGTATGCAAATAATCGTTTGATTCTGTTTGAATTTGCGGCTGTTATCGTTTGCCATAGGAAATACCCTTGTTAAAACATAAAACGTTACAGGTAAACTACCCCTTTCCCTTAACCGATCTTCACCAAAAACAATAGGTCGTGAAAACTCTACAATTCAGGGCTGTATACGAAACACTATTTAAGTCTGTTTGAATTTGCGGCTGTTATCGTTTGCCAAAAAAAAAATTTCCCTTGAGAAAAAAAACCGTTGCAGGTAAACTACCCCTTTCCCTTAACCGATCTTCACCAAAAACAACAGGTCTTGAGAACTCTACAATTTAGGACTGTATGCAAATAATCTTTTGATTCTGTTTGAATTTGCGGCTGTTATCGTTTGCCATAAGAAATACCCTTGTTAAAACATAAAACGTTACAAGTAAACTACTCCTTTCCCTTAACCGATCTTCACCAAAAACAAAAGATCTTGAGAACTCTACAATTCAGGGCTGTATACGAAACATTATTTGATTCTGTTTGAATTTGCGGCTGTTATCGTTTGCCAAAAAAAAAAATTTCCCTTGATAAAAAAAAACCGTTGCCGGTAAACTACCCCTTTCCATCAACCGATCTTCACCAAAAACAATAGGTCGCGAGTCCTCTACAAATCAGGGCTGTATGCAAAAAATTATTTGATTCTGTTTGAATTTGCGGCTGTTATCGTTTGCCATAGAAAATACGCTTGATAAAAAAACGTTGCAGGTAAACTACCCCTTCCCCTTAACCGATCTTCACCAAAAACAACAGGTCTTGAGTACTCTACAAGTCAGGGCTGTATGCAAAACATTATTTGATTCCGTTTGAATTTGCGGCTGTTATCGTTTGCCATAGAAAATACCCTTGTTAAAAAAACGTTGCTGGTAAACTACCCCTTTCCCTCAACCGATCTTCACCAAAAACAATAGGTCTTGAGAACTCTACAATATAGGGCTGTATGCAAATAATCTTTTGATTCTGTTTGAATTTGCGGCTGTTATCGTTTGCCATAGGAAATACCCTTGTTAAAACATAAAACGTTACAGGTAAACTACCCCTTTCCCTTAACCTATCTTCACCAAAAACAAAAGGTCTTGAGTACTCTACAAATCAGGGCTGTATGCAAAACATTATTTGATTCTGTTTGAATTTGCGGCTGTTATCGTTTGCCATAGAAAATACCCTTGTTAAAAAACGTTGCAGGTAAACTACCCCTTTCCCTCAACCGAAGTTCACCAAAAACAATAGGTCTTGAGAACTCTACAATTTAGAGCTGTATGCAAATAATCTTTTGATTCTGTTTGAATTTGCGGCTGTTATCGTTTGCCATAGGAAATGCCCTTGTTAAAACATAAAACGTTACAGGTAAACTACCCCTTTCCCTTAACCGATCTTCACCAAAATCAACAGATCTTGAGAACTCTACAATTCAGGGCTGTATGCGAAACATTATTTGATTATGTTTCAATTTGCGGCTGTTATCGTTTGCCAAACAAACAAAATTACCCTTGCTAAAAAAAAACCGTTGCCGGTAAACTACCCCTTTCCCTCAACCGATCTTCACCAAAAACAACAGGTCGCGAGTACTCTGCAAATCAGGGCTGCATGCAAAAAATTATTTGATTCTGTTTGAATTTGCGGCAGTTATCGTTTGCCATAGAAAACAAGTACTTTACTCTTGTTAAAACGTAAAAGGTTGCAGGTAAACTACCCCTTCCCCTTAACCGATATTCACCAAAATCGACAGTCCTTGAGACCTCTACAATTCAGGGACGTATGCAAAAAATTATTTGATTCTGTTTGAATTTGCGGCAGTTATCGTTTGCCATATAAAATACGCTTGATAAAAAAACGTTGCGGGTAAACTACCCCTTCCCCTTAACCGATCTTCACCAAAAACAAGAGGTCTTGAGTACTCTACAAATCAGGACAGCATGCAAAACATTATTTGATTCTGTTTGAATTTGCGGCTGTTATCGTTTGCCATAGAAAATACCCTTGTTAAAAAAACGTTGCAGGTAAACTACCCCTTTCCCTTAACCGATCTTCACCAAAAACAATAGGTCTTGAGAACTCCACAATTTAGGGCTTTATGCAAATAATATTTTGATTCTGTTTGAATTTGCGGCTGTTATCGTTTGCCATAGGAAATACCCTTGTTAAAACATAAAACGTTACAGGTAAACTACCCCTTCCCCTCAACCGATCTTCACCAAAAACAACAGGTCTTGAGTACTCTACAAATCAGGGCTGTATGCAAAACATTATTTGATTCTGTTTGAATTTGCGGCTGTTATCGTTTGCCATAGAAAATACCCTTGTTAAAAAAACGTTGCAGGTAAACTACCCCTTTCCCTCAACCGATCTTCACCAAAAACAATAGGTCTTGAGAACTCTACAATTTAGGGCTGTATGCAAATAATCTTTTGATTCTCTTTGAATTTGCGGCTTTTATCGTTTGCCATAGGAAATACCCTTGTTAAAACATAAAACGTTACAGGTAAACTACCCCTTTCCCTTAACCGAACTTCACCAAAAACAATAGGTCTTGAGAACTCTACAATTTAGGGCTGTATACAAATAATCTTTTGATTCTGTTTGAATTTGCGGCTGTTATCGTTTGCCATAGGAAATACCCTTGTTAAAACATAAAACGTTACAGGTAAACTACCCCTTTCCCTTAACCGATCTTCACCAAAAACAATAGGTCTTGAGAACTCTACAATTCAGGGCTGTATGCGAAACATTATTTGATTCTGTTTGAATTTGCGGCTGTTATCGTTTGCCAAACAAACAAAATTACCCTTGCTAAAAAAAAACCGTTGCAGGTAAACTACCCCTTTCCCTCAACCGATCTTCACCAAAAACAATAGGTCGCGAGAACTCTGCAAAACCGGGCTGTATGCAAAAAATTATTTGATTCTGTATGAATTTGCGGCAGTTATCGTTTGCCATAGAAAAAAATCTACAGACAGACAGACACACAGACAGACAGACACACAGACAGACAGACAGACAGACACACAGACACTTTTCGGAAAACGACTTTTTTTCATGTTTTGAGTGTAGTAGAATCAGAATCTGCAATAATCTCGAACACGATTTTTTTTGCCATCACCATACTTCCATTCCTTAAGGAATATGGAAGTAAAAATTACCCATGATAAAAAACAGTTGCAGGTAAACTACCCCTTTACCTTAACCGATCTTCACCAAAAACGATAGGTCTTGAGTAATCTACAATTCAGGCCTGTATGCAACCAATTATTTGATTATGTTTGAATTTGCGGCTGTTATCGTTGGCATAAAAAAATATCGGTATGGAGAACCATACATGACTTCCACATTCTAAGATTTATAATCTGAAATATGCTTGCCTGCCAAGCACGATATATTTTCTAATATATACATAATTTACATTAAAATGAAAAAATTATAATTTTATTGCCTGGCAACAAAATTATCTTATTTTCAACAATTACCATTGTTTGAAAAAGTTTAAATGAATTTTCAAGTACTTTACTCTTGTTAAAACGTAAAAGGTTGCAGGTAAACTACCCCTTCCCCTTAACCGATCTTCACCAAAATCTAATGGCCTTGAGTCCTCTACAATTCACTGATGTATGCAAAAAATTATTTGATTCTGTTTGAATTTGCGGCAGTTATCGTTTGCCATAGAAATACCCTTGTTAAAACATAAAACGTTGCTGGTAAACTACCCCTTTCCCTTAACCGATCTTCACCAAAAACAATAGGTCGCGAGTACTCTTCAAATCAGGGCTGTATGCAAAAAATTATTTGATTCTGTTTGAATTTGCGGCTGTTATCGTTTGCCATAGAAAAAAAATCTACAGACACACACACAGACAGACACACGCACAGACACTTTTCGAAAAACGACTTTTTTCATGTTTTGAGTGTAGTACAATCAGAATCTGCAATAATCTCGAACACGATTTTTTTTGCCATCACCATACTTCCATTTCCTTAAGGAACATGGAAGTAAAATTCAATAGGTCTTGAGTACTCTACAAATCAGGGCTGTATGCAAAACATTATTTGATTCTGTTTGAATTTGCGGCTGTTATCGTTTGCCATAGGAAATACCCTTGTTAAAACATAAAACGTTACAGGTAAACTACCCCTTTCCCTTAACCGATCTTCACCAAAAACAATAGGTCGTCAAAACTCTACAATTCAGGGCTGTATACGAAACACTATTTAAGTCTGTTTGAATTTGCGGCTGTTATCGTTTGCCAAAAAAAAAATTTCCCTTGATAAAAAAAACCGTTGCAGGTAAACTACCCCTTCCCCTCAACCGATCTTCACCAAAAACAATAGGTCTTGAGTACTCTACAAATCAGGGCTGTATGCAGAAAATTATTTGATTCTGTTTGAATTTGCGGCTGTTATCGTTTGCCAAACAAACAAAGTTACCCTTGATAAAAAAAACCGTTGCAGGTAAACTACCCCTTTCCCTTAACCGATCTTCACCAAAAACAATAGGTCGCGAGTACTCTACAAATCAGGGCTGTATGCAAAAAATTATTTGATTCTGTTTGAATTTGCGGCTGTTATCGTTTGCCATAGAAAAAAAATCTACAGACACACAGACACACACACAGACAGACACACACACAGACAGACACACACACAGACACTTTTCGAAAAACGACTTTTTTCATGTTTTGAGTGTAGTACAATCAGAATCTGCAATAATCTCGAACACGATTTTTTTTGCCATCACCATACTTCCATTTCCTTAAGGAACATGGAAGTAAAATTCAATAGGTCTTGAGTACTCTACAAATCAGGGCTGTATGCAAAACAATATTTGATTCTGTTTGAATTTGCGGCTGTTATCGTTTGCCATAGAAAATACCCTTGGTAAAAACATGTTGCAAGTAAACTACCCCTTTCCCTCAACCGATCTTCACCAAAAACAATAGGTCCTGAGAACTCTACAATTTAGGGCTGTATGCAAATAATCGTTTGATTCTGTTTGAATTTGCGGCTGTTATCGTTTGCCATAGGAAATACCCTTGTTAAAACATAAAACGTTACAGGTAAACTACCCCTTTCCCTTAACCGATCTTCACCAAAAACAATAGGTCGTGAAAACTCTACAATTCAGGGCTGTATACGAAACACTATTTAAGTCTGTTTGAATTTGCGGCTGTTATCGTTTGCCAAAAAAAAAATTTCCCTTGAGAAAAAAAACCGTTGCAGGTAAACTACCCCTTTCCCTTAACCGATCTTCACCAAAAACAACAGGTCTTGAGAACTCTACAATTTAGGACTGTATGCAAATAATCTTTTGATTCTGTTTGAATTTGCGGCTGTTATCGTTTGCCATAAGAAATACCCTTGTTAAAACATAAAACGTTACAAGTAAACTACTCCTTTCCCTTAACCGATCTTCACCAAAAACAAAAGATCTTGAGAACTCTACAATTCAGGGCTGTATACGAAACATTATTTGATTCTGTTTGAATTTGCGGCTGTTATCGTTTGCCAAAAAAAAAAATTTCCCTTGATAAAAAAAAACCGTTGCCGGTAAACTACCCCTTTCCATCAACCGATCTTCACCAAAAACAATAGGTCGCGAGTCCTCTACAAATCAGGGCTGTATGCAAAAAATTATTTGATTCTGTTTGAATTTGCGGCTGTTATCGTTTGCCATAGAAAATACGCTTGATAAAAAAACGTTGCAGGTAAACTACCCCTTCCCCTTAACCGATCTTCACCAAAAACAACAGGTCTTGAGTACTCTACAAGTCAGGGCTGTATGCAAAACATTATTTGATTCCGTTTGAATTTGCGGCTGTTATCGTTTGCCATAGAAAATACCCTTGTTAAAAAAACGTTGCTGGTAAACTACCCCTTTCCCTCAACCGATCTTCACCAAAAACAATAGGTCTTGAGAACTCTACAATATAGGGCTGTATGCAAATAATCTTTTGATTCTGTTTGAATTTGCGGCTGTTATCGTTTGCCATAGGAAATACCCTTGTTAAAACATAAAACGTTACAGGTAAACTACCCCTTTCCCTTAACCTATCTTCACCAAAAACAAAAGGTCTTGAGTACTCTACAAATCAGGGCTGTATGCAAAACATTATTTGATTCTGTTTGAATTTGCGGCTGTTATCGTTTGCCATAGAAAATACCCTTGTTAAAAAACGTTGCAGGTAAACTACCCCTTTCCCTCAACCGAAGTTCACCAAAAACAATAGGTCTTGAGAACTCTACAATTTAGAGCTGTATGCAAATAATCTTTTGATTCTGTTTGAATTTGCGGCTGTTATCGTTTGCCATAGGAAATGCCCTTGTTAAAACATAAAACGTTACAGGTAAACTACCCCTTTCCCTTAACCGATCTTCACCAAAATCAACAGATCTTGAGAACTCTACAATTCAGGGCTGTATGCGAAACATTATTTGATTATGTTTCAATTTGCGGCTGTTATCGTTTGCCAAACAAACAAAATTACCCTTGCTAAAAAAAAAACCGTTGCCGGTAAACTACCCCTTTCCCTCAACCGATCTTCACCAAAAACAACAGGTCGCGAGTACTCTGCAAATCAGGGCTGCATGCAAAAAATTATTTGATTCTGTTTGAATTTGCGGCAGTTATCGTTTGCCATAGAAAACAAGTACTTTACTCTTGTTAAAACGTAAAAGGTTGCAGGTAAACTACCCCTTCCCCTTAACCGATATTCACCAAAATCGACAGTCCTTGAGACCTCTACAATTCAGGGACGTATGCAAAAAATTATTTGATTCTGTTTGAATTTGCGGCAGTTATCGTTTGCCATATAAAATACGCTTGATAAAAAAACGTTGCGGGTAAACTACCCCTTCCCCTTAACCGATCTTCACCAAAAACAAGAGGTCTTGAGTACTCTACAAATCAGGACAGCATGCAAAACATTATTTGATTCTGTTTGAATTTGCGGCTGTTATCGTTTGCCATAGAAAATACCCTTGTTAAAAAAACGTTGCAGGTAAACTACCCCTTTCCCTTAACCGATCTTCACCAAAAACAATAGGTCTTGAGAACTCCACAATTTAGGGCTTTATGCAAATAATATTTTGATTCTGTTTGAATTTGCGGCTGTTATCGTTTGCCATAGGAAATACCCTTGTTAAAACATAAAACGTTACAGGTAAACTACCCCTTCCCCTCAACCGATCTTCACCAAAAACAACAGGTCTTGAGTACTCTACAAATCAGGGCTGTATGCAAAACATTATTTGATTCTGTTTGAATTTGCGGCTGTTATCGTTTGCCATAGAAAATACCCTTGTTAAAAAAACGTTGCAGGTAAACTACCCCTTTCCCTCAACCGATCTTCACCAAAAACAATAGGTCTTGAGAACTCTACAATTTAGGGCTGTATGCAAATAATCTTTTGATTCTCTTTGAATTTGCGGCTTTTATCGTTTGCCATAGGAAATACCCTTGTTAAAACATAAAACGTTACAGGTAAACTACCCCTTTCCCTTAACCGAACTTCACCAAAAACAATAGGTCTTGAGAACTCTACAATTTAGGGCTGTATACAAATAATCTTTTGATTCTGTTTGAATTTGCGGCTGTTATCGTTTGCCATAGGAAATACCCTTGTTAAAACATAAAACGTTACAGGTAAACTACCCCTTTCCCTTAACCGATCTTCACCAAAAACAATAGGTCTTGAGAACTCTACAATTCAGGGCTGTATGCGAAACATTATTTGATTCTGTTTGAATTTGCGGCTGTTATCGTTTGCCAAACAAACAAAATTACCCTTGCTAAAAAAAAACCGTTGCAGGTAAACTACCCCTTTCCCTCAACCGATCTTCACCAAAAACAATAGGTCGCGAGAACTCTGCAAAACCGGGCTGTATGCAAAAAATTATTTGATTCTGTATGAATTTGCGGCAGTTATCGTTTGCCATAGAAAAAAATCTACAGACAGACAGACACACAGACAGACAGACACACAGACAGACAGACAGACAGACACACAGACACTTTTCGGAAAACGACTTTTTTTCATGTTTTGAGTGTAGTAGAATCAGAATCTGCAATAATCTCGAACACGATTTTTTTTGCCATCACCATACTTCCATTCCTTAAGGAATATGGAAGTAAAAATTACCCATGATAAAAAACAGTTGCAGGTAAACTACCCCTTTACCTTAACCGATCTTCACCAAAAACGATAGGTCTTGAGTAATCTACAATTCAGGCCTGTATGCAACCAATTATTTGATTATGTTTGAATTTGCGGCTGTTATCGTTGGCATAAAAAAATATCGGTATGGAGAACCATACATGACTTCCACATTCTAAGATTTATAATCTGAAATATGCTTGCCTGCCAAGCACGATATATTTTCTAATATATACATAATTTACATTAAAATGAAAAAATTATAATTTTATTGCCTGGCAACAAAATTATCTTATTTTCAACAATTACCATTGTTTGAAAAAGTTTAAATGAATTTTCAAGTACTTTACTCTTGTTAAAACGTAAAAGGTTGCAGGTAAACTACCCCTTCCCCTTAACCGATCTTCACCAAAATCTAATGGCCTTGAGTCCTCTACAATTCACTGATGTATGCAAAAAATTATTTGATTCTGTTTGAATTTGCGGCAGTTATCGTTTGCCATAGAAAATACGCTTGATAAAAAACGTTGCAGGTAAACTACCCCTTCCCCTTAACCGATCTTCACCAAAAACAATAGGTCTTGAGTACTCTACAAATCAGGGCTGTATGCAGAAAATTATTTGATTCTGTTTGAATTTGCGGCTGTTATCGTTTGCCATAGAAAATACCCTTGTTAAAAAAACGTTGTAGGTAAACTACCCCTTTCCCTTAACCGATCTTCACCAAAAACAATAGGTCTTGAGAACTCTACAATTTAGGGCTGTATGCAAATAATCTTTTGATTCTGTTTGAATTTGCGGCTGTTATCGTTTGCCATAGGAAATACCCTTGTTAAAACATAAAACGTTACAGGTAAACTACCCCTTTCCCTTAACCGATCTTCACCAAAAACAATAGGTCTTGAGAACTCTACAATTCAGGGCTGTATGCGAAACATTATTTGATTCTGTTTGAATTTGCGGCTATCGTTTGCCAAAAAAAAAATTTTCCCTTGATAAAAAAAACCGTTGCAGGTAAACTACCCCTTTCCCTCAACCGATCTTCACCAAAAACAATAGGTCGTGAGTACTCTACAAATCAGGGCTGTATGCAAAAAATTATTTGATTCTGTTTGAATTTGCGGCAGTTATCGTTTGCCATAGAAAAAAAATCTACAGACACACACACACACACTTTTCGGAAAACGACTTTTTTTCATGTTTTGAGTGTAGTAGAATCAGAATCTGCAATAATCTCGAACACGATTTTTTTTGCCATCACCATACTTCCATTCCTTAAGGAATATGGAAGTAATACCCTTGTTAAAACATAAAACGTTGCAGGTAAACTACCCCTTCCCCATAACCGATCTTTACCAAAATCAACAGATCTTGAGAACTCTACAATTCAGCGCTGTATGCGAAATATTATTTGATTCTGTTTGAATTTGCGACTGTTATCGTTTGCCAAAAAAAAACAAAAATATCGGTATGGAGAACCATACATGACTTCCATATTCTAAGATTTATATTTAAAATCATTTTCAGCCAAACAGCCACGCTGTGTCTTACCTGCCTTTTTATTGCTGTATTAAATGAAAAATATTATATTACATTAAAATGAAAAAATAAAATAATTTTATTGCCTGGCAACAAAATTATTTTATTTTTAACAATTACCATTGTTTCAAAAAGTTTAAATAAATTTTCAAGTACTTTACTCTTGTTAAAACGTAAAAGGTTGCAGGTAAACTACCCCTTCCCCTTAACCGATCTTCACCAAAATCGAAAGTCATTGAGACCTCTACAATTCAGGGACGTATGCAAAAAAGTATTTGATTCTGTTTGAATTTGCGGTTGTTATCGTTTGCCATAGAAAATACGCTTGATAAAAAAACGTTGCAGGTAAACTACCCCTTCCCCTTAACCGATCTTCACCAAAAACAATAGGTCTTGAGTACTCTACAAATCAGGGCTGTATGCAAAACATTATTTGATTCTTTTTGAATTTGCGGCTGTTATCGTTTGCCATAGAAAATCCCCTTTTTAAAAAAACGTTGCAGGTAAACTACCCCTTTCCCTTAACCGATCTTCACCAAAATCAAAAGATCTTGAGAACTCTGCAATTCAGGGCTGTATGCGAAACATTATTTGATTCTGTTTGAATTTGCGGCTGTTATCGTTTGCCAAACAAACAAAATTACCATTGCTAAAAAAAAACCGTTGCAGGTAAACTACCCCTTTCCCTCAACCGATCTTCACCAAAAACAATAGGTCGCGAGTACTCTGCAAATCAGGGCTGCATGCAAAAAATTATTTGATTCTGTTTGAATTTGCGGCAGTTATCGTTTGCCATAGAAAAAAAATCTACAGACAGACAGACACACAGACAGACAGACACACAGACACTTTTCGGAAAACGACTTTTTTTCATGTTTTGAGTGTAGTAGAATCAGAATCTGCAATAATCTCGAACACGATTTTTTTTGCCATCACCATACTTCCATTCCTTAAGGAATATGGAAGTAATTAACCTTGATAAAAACAAAACCGTTGCAGGTAAACTACCCCTTTCCCTCAACCGATCTTCACCAAAAACAATAGGTCGCGAGTACTCTACAAATCAGGGCTGTATACAAAAAATTATTTGATTCTGTTTGAATTTGCGGCTGTTATCGTTTGCCATAGAAAAAAAATCTAGAGACACACAGACGCGCGCGCGCGCACACACACACACTTTTCGAAAAACGACTTTTTTTCATGTTTTGAGTGTAGTACAATCAGAATCTGCAATAATCTCGAACACGATTTTTTTTGTCATCACCATACTTCCATTTCCTTAAGGAACATGGAAGTAAAATTACCCTTGATTAAAAAAAAACTGTTGCAGGTAAACTACCCCTTTCCCTTAACCAATCTTCACCAAAAACAATAGGTCTTGAGTACTCTACAAATCAGGGCTGCATGCAAAAAATTATTTGATTCTGTTTGAATTTGCGGCTGCTATCTTTTGCCATAGAAAATACCCTTGTTAAAACATAAAATGTTGCAGGTAAACTACCCCTTTCCCTTAACCGATCTTCACCTAAAACAAAAGGTCTTGAGAACCTTAGCGGGAACAATGGGCCGGAAAACAGAAATGGTCCTGTACTCTTCAGGTGGATCCAAACACACAAAATCCTCCTCCTAAACCAAAACAAAGCAGCTACCTACCAATCTCCCTCCACAGGGACATTAAGCACCCTGGACCTTACTCTGGCATCCCTAGCATTCGAAAGGTCAATAAAAAAGTGGTGCATTGGGGAGGACTTGGGAAGCGACCATTTTCCAGTATTCTGCGAGCTCACATTGACCATGAAACTGGTGTACAATCCTTCTGTCGTACATAGTAAATACAACATGAAGAATGCCAACTGAGAAGCATTCACATTGAGCTCACATTGACCATGAAACTGGTGTACAATCCTTCTGTTGTACATAGTAAATACAACATGAAGAATGCCAACTGAGAAGCATTCACGACCGCAAGTGAAATACAGGATGAAGACTGCTGTGTAGAGACGATTGAAAAAATCCTTCATAATGCTGCCGAAAAAGCAATCCCCAAAAAAAGGCCGTACCGAAGTCCTAAACACATGAACAGTTGGTGGAATGATGAGATTAAAGCCCTCAGGAGAAAATGGCAAGGAGCAAGGAAAAAGTGGAAGGAAAAGTGTAACAAAGAATATCAACAAACGTACAACAAATGGAATGCCATCTTAAGGAAAGCAATCCTAGCTGCAAAACGTAAATCCTGGAAAGAATTTGTTGGTTCAATCAACATGAACACTCCTAGTAGTGAGGTGTGGAAGAAGTTTCAGGCTATTGAAGGGGAGACTAGCAAAAAGATTGAGCAAATCAAGTCAGCATCGGGTGAATGATTTGAAGGGGATAAGGACAAGGCAGAGGCTTTCAGCATGTTCTATAAGGAAAAAGCTGGAAGCAAAACTCCGTGGCCAAAAACACTTACCCCTGAAGAAATGTAACTCACCGCCAGGTTCGAACTGCTATGGCTGTCCGATGACCCGGCCAACAAACCCTTTACGATGACAGAACTAAAAGCGGAAATAGCCAGACTCCGTAGTGCAGCGCCAGGAGCGGACGGCATTCACAATGAAATTCTTATGCATTGCTCTGCGCAACAGCTCGACAAAATCCTTCAACTCTTCAATACTATCTGGAATACAGGAAACATCCCCCAAGCATGGAAAACTGCTCTCATCATACCCCTCCCAAAACCAGGAAAAGCAAAAACGGAAATAAGCTCCTATTGCCCGGTCGCACTTACATCGTGCCAAGGAAAACTCTGCTTTTGACAAAACTCCTCATTCCACCATCCTACTGCAGTGTATGAGGCTGGGAATAAGGGGCAAAATCATCTGATCAAGACCTCAGTGAATGGGCTGGAGTCGAGCTGCACTAAAGTCGAAAACGGCATAGTTCAGGGTGCTGTAATTAGCCCTACTCTGTTCGATATCACTTTATGATATAAACAAAGTGCTACCACCTGAAGTACTTTGTGTAATATTCGCAGACGATGTAACGCTTTTTACTACAGACAAAGATCCAGAAAAAGCACATGAACGGATGCAACTAGTTTTAAATCAAGCTGCCAAGTAGTGTGCAAAATGGTCCTTTAAGATATCATCAACAAAAACAGAATGCGCATTTTTTTCAGGACGCAACATCCATGCAAGCTTCATCCCATGCCTTACAATTGACAACAGGGCCCTGAACGAATGCCCAAAATTGCTTGGAGTCCACTTGGATAAAAAACTTCGCTGGAAAGATCACATAGAACATGTCATGGAACAATGCAGCAAACGATTAAATGCTGCAAAACTGTAGCCAGTCGAGAGTGGGGGGCGGACACTGTATCCTTCAGAACATTTTATTTGTCCTTTGTCAGATCCAAAATGACCTACTGCTGAGATATGGGGCTCTACCGCAGCTACACACATTAACAAGCTACACCTCATCCAATCAGCAGCTTTAAGAATTTGCCTTGGCTGCCCCAAGCCTACCCCCATTACAGCTATGGAAATAGAGCTCGGCACTGAACCAATAGACTTGTATATTAAAAAGCAAATACGGAACAAACATCTCAAAAACCAAACCCTTCCACCAACCCATCAAATCTACTCGATGGCAGCCACAACCATTAAGCAAGCATTCAGTAAAAGAGTGGATCTTCTCTCACGAGACATGCCCAACAAAACCCCAGAGCCCATTGCTGCATACTTCAACGAACCACCTTGGGGGATGATAGAAGCGGAAGTTAAACTTGACTTACCAATTAAAATGACCAAGACTGACCACCCAGAAGCTCTTCGAAGGGAAACACTGGAAATCCTTAATACCCAGTATCACAGCTTTGTGAAAATATATCTTCTTACAAATTCTTTTATTTAATATTTTGTCTCTGTCTACTATTGATTCCATATAGGAAAAAATGTGGCATAAATTTCTTTAACGTCATGTAATCATTAATCACTATTACCAAACTGACATGTCTTGAGATCCTTTCGCTGTATCATAGTCATCCCTTTCACTATTCCATAAGAACGTTATTTTAACAAGTCAAGAGCAAATGGCATCTTCATTTTCCTCTTTTATTTTCTATTCGTATTATTTTATCAACTAGACATCTTTTTTATGTACTTATTTGTCTTTTACTTCACTTCAATATATTGTTATGATAATTAAGTAATCCTCTTGAAAATCCAAGATTCCTGTTCTCGACTAGCCCAGCATGTGCAGCTGGCATCATTTGAGGCTGTTTCAGATGCAGCGTCTGTGTCAACGTCGTGCACTGACCTAGTCTCCAGATTGTTTGAACGCGTGTAAGTATGCAACTTCTCTGGGCATGCCACCCAGAGAATGGAAGATTATTCCGGAACCCCTACAGGGTATATGTGAGTGTCAGTGACGGGCTTAGAAGTTTACTTACAACTGGTGATTTATTCAGTGCAGATCAAGTGATTTGTGCGGATTAGTGGAAAGTGGTTATTGTGTTACTTAGTGCAAAACTAATAAGGTGGATTTTTTTTTTGACAAATTTAACTTGAATTATTCTATAACTGTGCTTCGTTGGTTTACAACAGTTGTTCATGTCTAATAAAAGTAAGTAATTAGTGACTTCTTAGGTGTCAGTTATTCTGTTTCCACTGTACCTACAACAATCCGTGTGACCGATGTAACAAAACTATATTTCCCTGTATAATGGTCAAACTTTTTATACCCAAAATATCCATGAAAAATGTGATGTAACCATTAAGTAAATCAATGATTTTTACCAAGGATCACACGTTTTCTTTTTTCATAAACAGAAACCTATTTAATTCATCAGTTCTTGATAATTAAAGCCCCTTAATTATAAACACATGATACTTTTAATCAGTTATTAAATTAAATGATAACGAATCTGTAAGACTTTCTGGCCTAAAATTTCTTCAGTTCTAAAAAAAAATTGACACAATTTTGATTTGTTCAATTTAATCAAAAATAGAAGAGAGAAATGGTAAATAACTTTTACTTTATAACTTTACAACTAACAAATAACTTTTACAATATTAGCCTAATGCCAATAAGAATTCCCTTTTACGTTTGTCTATATTTTGACCATCATAATTTGGTGTGACCATTATGTAGTGAAATCTCGTCATTTTAAATTCATGTACCTACAAACTATTACAATACCACCTACCTGCCCTTCCATTATATTAAACTGCTCAAATGTGTACAAATAACCATAACAAGCAATTTCAAGATATCTATATAAGCAATTATTGCTAGCAACTTTGAGAATCTGCTCTCAGCATTTTTGCTGTCACAGTTCTCTTGAAGTACTTTTAAAATCTTATAAATCCCACACCAAATGTAGGTGCCACTCATATATGATATGTTACTATAACTACTATATAACAATACAGTAACAACTACTAGCACTGTATTAAGTACAATTTTTCTCCAACTGGTATTTATAGTGGTAAAAATGTTAAATTTCCAATGCTAAAATAGAGTAGAATTCCCCCCCCCTTATTTCAAGACGATATAAAATGTAATATAAATCAGTTTTAATGGGAGAAAATTTATTTTTGTTATCTTATAAAAATAGGACAAAATAATTTTTTTAAATAGTAAAGACTTTAGCACATATGATTTCTTTCAAAAGATCAGTTACATTCTCGTGGTATTTTTAGAATATAATTCTAAAAATAATTGTTAGAAAAATATAATTCTAGCAATTAGATTCTTGTGGTATTTTGGCAAAGTGATTGTGTGTGTGTGTGTGTGTGTGCACGCGTGCGTGCCTGTATATTATGTCAAATCTACATTTACACGGACATGCACATTTTAACCAGCTTCATATACTGTAATTAATGAAGCCTAAAGTAACAGAAATGTTGCTTCATGTCAGTGCTGAACTTTTAATATAATAAAAATCTTTCTCACTGTACAGATTATTCACTAGTACAGCAACTCTCACTTTGAATGAAATTAAACACATTTGGTTATTAATACAAAGTGAGTTTAAAATACTTCCTTTGTAATAGTGTCTATTTATAGCAGTACTACGCTAAGTCAGCACAACTGTCTTTTGTCCTTGTTTATTATTACACTCGCTATGATCACAATATTTCCACAGTTATGTAAAACTTACAGCTAACGTTACTGAATTTTTAATAAAGGTTTAATCTTTTACAATGTATACAACTAAAACTGAAGTGTGTGTGTGTGTGTGTGTGTGTGTGTGTGTGTGTGTGTGTGTGTGTGTGTGTGTGTGAGAGAGAGAGAGAGAGAGAGAGAGAGAGAGAGAGAGAGAGAGAGAGAGAGAGAGAGAGAGAGAGAGAGAGAGAGAATGTACTCATGAAGGTATGCAGTTTATGCAAGTCCGTAAGCGCGCGCACACACACACACACACACACACACACACACACAGACACAATGACATTCAAATTACACTTGTAATTGTTATGTGACAAGCAATTTTTAAATTCATGTTAACTAAAAGGAAAATGAAGAGAATAAAAACGTGTTAGTCCAAGTAAAGACTTTTGGTATCTCACAAAACGCTACAAAATGGTGCCATAATTACTATGCAAAATAGAATCACATCAAAATAAAGGACACTGCCAATGTAAACAAAAAAGTAACAGAAAAAGTAAGATAAGAATCTTTGTGAAAGCAAAAACGAAAGAACAACAGAACGACGGTTTAGGTATGAAATAGATGGCATCAGAGCATTAAATCATGCAGAGCCGCATGAATAATTCAGGATCACAGCACTGCAAAGTTGGGTCTACTGCGACATATTACTGACTGACTATAGTATATGAAAATTCAATATAAGAAAATAGCATTAAAAATAAAGTCATACAATTATTGAAAGTAATATACTTTGATATCGTTATTTACTTTGAAACCAACAGCTGAACAGAATACTAATAATAAAATTGGAACAAGACTCGGAAAATATCAGAAAAGAAAACCACTGTTATCTAAAGTACGGTCATTCATGCCAAAGCCCCAACATTTGGCAGAAATAAAACTGCTCACTTAGTAACTTACCTATAACATTTTGAAGATGTTGTAAATTTGAACAAATGGTCAGAAGAAGATAAAGGCCTTTTACTCATGCTTGCTCTTAAAGAGACCACGGCAGAGCTATTATATAAAATACCACATAACAGCTAAACTCTGAAAATGCAGTTCAGGACCAGCATCTCTGCAATATGTAACTTGTATCAGTGAAAGCAAGATGATAGTGTTCTGGGAAGAGTCTCCAAGAGTTCAAAATGAGCGTGGACCTATCTGAAGCACTACAGGACTTACAAATATGGTTTGAGGTATATATACTTGATCCAGAGATAACAACAAAAAATATTATGAATGGCATACCACAAGAATCGTTAAGATACTATATATGTAATACTCTTGTACATATGGCAGTTTGAATCTGTCGACATCCATACACCACGGATATTACACAAAAGGTGAACAACTGAACAAAATGACAGCTTCAGAATAAGACTGTCCTTTGAAAGGAGGAAATAGGAAGAAGATAAATCATTTGGACTACTTGTATAAATACAAAAAACCTTGGTACCTAAAAGGGTGCATGGCATCATCAGGTATATTTAAATCTGTATAGTTTACAACACAAAGGTAACCTCGTTCTCAAAGACATGTAGACAACATGAAGTTAACTTGTTGCCACTATATTATTTTGTCACTGCTTATTAAATTAGCACTTGCTCATACTGCAGCTTTAATTTTCTTTATGCAACACTCATCTATGAATAAGTTTAACTAATTGCTAGAAACTTAGTTCTATATTCCATTTTAGCAGATGTATATATATATATATTTCAATCACTTTCTGCTACAGTCCGTTTCTTGATGTATGTAATACTATAATACTTATACTATTTTACCTCAAGATGTATTTTTTCTTTAGGGACATGTTTCGGGAGATCCTGTTCTCCCATCTTCAACCTTGCTTCAACCAGAAGCAAGGTTGAAGATGGGAGAACAGGATCTCCCGAAACATGTCCCTAAAGAAAAAATACATCTTGAGGTAAAATAGTATAAGTATTATAATATATATATATATATATATATATATATATGCAGATGAATTGTTTCTTACCACAAAAGGGCTTAAGCAAGGGTGCAGCTTGTCCCCTACCCTGTTTAAAATATATATCCAAGAAGTCATCAGTAACTGGAGAAGAAAAACATCAGGAATGGGAATTCAAATGGATGAGCAGTGTTTAACAACTCTCCTATTTGCCGACGATCATGTAATTATAGCGTGTGACGAGGACGACACAGACTATATGTTTAGAAAATTGAAAGAGGAGTACAAGAAATGGGGTCTAAACATAAACACTATTAAAACAGAATACCTGAAAATAGGAGACATGCAAGAAGAAGACCCAGATCTGCAAATCCATAGAATCGAAAAGTGTAGCGAATTAAAATATTTAGGAAGCATTATTTCAGAAGATGGAACAACAAAGAATGACATCAAAAATAGGATACAACAGGGAGAAAAGTCTATTCGTTTGCTAAACTCGTTACTTTGGTCGAACAAAATGAAACTTCAAACTAAACTGACAATCTACCCAACTATTGTGGAGCCCATTTTAACTATGGCTGCGAATGCTGGCAACTTTCAGATAAAGAGAAAAAGATTATAGAAATGTGGAAATGGACTTCTTAAGAAGAGCGTGTAATATTTCTAGAATGCAACATGTTAGAAACGAAGATATAAGAAGGGAAACAGGGTGCAAATTTACAACAGCAGAAAGAATAGAATCCAGACAGTTGCTATGGTATGGTCTCGTAATGAGGATGGAGGAGAAGCGATGGCCAAAGAAAGCATTTACTTACACACCACAAAACAGAAGAAAAGGAAGACTGACAACACAATGGAGAACAGGAATTAGGAAAAGCATGAGAGATCGAGCTATTGAAGGCGATGACTGGAAAGATAGGGAGAAATGGTGATCGAAATGTGGAATGCGGCATAGACTGTAGGACCCCCACTAATAATAATAATAATAATAATAATAATATATATGCAGACAAATTATTCTGATTGGTTGGATTTAATGTGTAAATATTAGTGGGAGGTATATAAGAACACAACATATTGTTACGGCATCACAGAACAATCTACGTGTTTGTCGAACGTTCCAGAGAAATCCAGAATGTAAGCGTGTGGCGTACGTGCTGTTAAGACGCATTTTGCGAGAATCTTCTCGACCATGCCGGGCTTCGCTCGGGCACTCAGCCTGTGTCAAGGCCGCAGTTAATTATGTAGTTCACACGAGAGATAAGACGCAGTTTGGAAGCTTCTGGTGTGCGAGCGGGACTATAAATACATGGGGTAGCAGCCTTAGTTTTCAGTTCAATGCGAGATATTGGATAGTGCGGTTCGAGAGTATTAGTGCGATATATTTACAGAGCGGTTCAAGTTATTACTGTGTACGTTATTAGTGAAGTGTTGCGTTTTATATTCGGACGGTATAATTGTAATACAATTGAGTTTTAATATTAGTGAACAATTTTCATTTGATTTGTTGTAGACACTGTGTAGTTAATTACGAACTGTTTAACTGTAGAAATTAAAGGTGTGATTAGTGACTTAATTGTTGTCTTGTACTTATTTTGTTTCCACTGTACCTACGACGATCGAGTAGACCGTCATAACAGTGGTGTCAAAACTGGGTTAACAGTAGAAACAGTGGACACTTTGTACAAGACGAGTGTATTTTGTAATTAATCGGAAAACAATGGATGCGTCAGATGATGGAAAATTTCCAGGCGCTGTTGTTGCAGACAGAAGAATGACGATGACAGGATGCAGAGAAAGCGGAAGAGAGACAGAAAACCCTCCTGCTGGAAGCAGAGGGAAGACGCAGACAGGAGGCGGAAGAAGCAGAAAGCCAACAAAAAGAAGAACGGAGACCAGAAAGAGAAGAATCAGAAAAAACAACACGATGAAAAACGCAGACAAGAAAGATAAGAAGCAGAAAAACAACAGGATGCAAAACGCAGGCAGGAAAGAGAAGAGGCTGAGGAATGTCAGAAAGCACTAATGCTTGAAACAGAAGAAAGACAAAAAGAAGAACGTAAGCAGGAGGCAGAGGAACGTAAACGTGAAGCATTAAAGCGTTAATTCAAGAGCAAAAGCAGATGCAAGAACATACTACAGCAGAATTGGGTCTCCTACATGGTGACATAGGTGAATTACAAGGTGAGCTTAACAATCAAATTACTAGAATATCTGCCGTAGAAGAATCCATGTCAAATAAAATAGCTGAAGTAGAAAAATCTATCTTGAATGTGGAAAAAGCTATGTCAACAAAAACAGAACACTCTATCACAAATATAAAAGAGCAGATTAAAAATAAAGTCGAGCAGTGCCTGAAGTTACAACCAAAACAACTTCGTGAACACACTGTACCAATGATAAAGACAGAGAAAGACACAGAAAATAAGTCAATAGAGAAGGTCACCTTGCCTGCGGTTGGGACAGTTCATGTCAAGGCCCCAACCTTTGATGGAAGCACGCACTGGACGACGTATTTACACCAATTCAAAGCTGCTGCATGCGCAAATAATTGGACAGAGAAAGACAAGGCAGTTTCACTCGTTCTCTCATTAAAAGGACCTGCGGCAGAATTACTACAGAAAGTGCCACCTGACAGCCAGAACATCTATGCCGAGTTGATAAAGGCTCTAGAATTACGGTATGGTGATAAACATTTGCGAGAGGTGTACTACGCTCAGTTGAGAACACGACGACAACGGTCCGGGGAGAGTCTTCAAGAGTTTGAAGCAAGTATCGACAGATTTATTAGATTGGCCTATCCTGAAGCACCAGAAGACTTCCGAATAAGGTTTGCGGTGCAGACATTTATTGATGGCATCGGAGATTGTGAACTTCACCAAGTGTTACGAATGGCAAGACACCGAGATAGCTCAGAAGCTCTTGTTCACACCCTAGAGTTTGAAGCTGCCAAGTCAGCGTCCCGCTACATTAATGGGTTTGTGCCATCATGTTGCAGTCAGAAGATCCCTGTATCACATTACCGTTACGATGGGTGCAGAAAAACAATGTTGGCGGACAAACAATTCAAAAGTTCAAGAGAGTCGCAACAATTTCAAAAAGACAGAAGACAGAAATGTTACAACTGTGGAAAACGTGGTCTTCTACAGGTAGACTGTTGGGAGAAGAAGATACCGAGAGAAGAGAGTGATTGCACCAATTGGAGAAGTAAAGCCCCAGAACAGCACAGTTTCCACGCTACATAAGACCAGTGGAAACTTGTTCGTTAATGGATTTGCGTAAGGTAAACCAACATCATTTACAGTTGACACGGGCGCAACAGTGTCCATTGTGCGCCCTGACTTAGTCAGCAACCGCCAGCCTCTAATTAACTCTTGTACAATACAGAATGTGACTGGAAGCCCTGTCAAGGTGCTAGGAAAGGTAGACGTACGTGTACACCTGGGTCTTCTCGAGTTTAGCCAACAAATGCTCGTTGCAGACATTGTCGATGAAGTGATTCTTGCCACGGACATTATGAATGCCTACGGATTCGTTGTGGACTTAAGAGAGAATGTCCTGAAGGTTGGCCAAGAGAAGATAAAGCTTTGCATGGGTAAAATGACAGGGTCTACCAACCAATCGATTAAGCGAGTGGCATTAGTCGAAGAAAAAGTCAGCAAGTCTGGTCAAGAGGAACCCTCCCTGTTGCAAGCGGAAATGGAGGAAGAACTAGCAGAAGAAGTACAAATAAGTATAACAACAAAAGAAGTGATTGGAAAGCCAACTATGGGTGTCGAGACTCTGGCTTGTTCCTGAGCTGATAGAAGCGCCCGAGGGCAAAGTGGTTGAAGATGAGATTACGCAAGACGAGAACCAAACAAACTTGGATCAGCCAGTGGTATTTAGGTCATCAGTCCATGATGCAACGGGAGTGATTCCAGCGAAACTAGTGGTTCCGCGAAAGACTCGCATTCATGGGAATGTGATGTTCGGATCACACGAGACTGAATTCGAAGAACGGGAAAATTACCCTTCGCAAGGACATCCACCTAGATCGCCTGGTCGAGTTTTACTTCGGAGACGGTTTGCCAGTTCGGGACGAACAGGCTTAAGGAGCGATGGCCAAAGAAAGCATTTACTTACACACCACAAAACAGAAGAAAAGGAAGACTGACAACACAATGGAGAACAGGAATTAGGAAAAGCATGAGAGATCGAGCTATTGAAGGCGATGACTGGAAAGATAGGGAGAAATGGTGATCGAAATGTGGAATGCGGCATAGACTGTAGGACCCCCACTAATAATAATAATAATAATAATAATAATATATATGCAGACAAATTATTCTGATTGGTTGGATTTAATGTGTAAATATTAGTGGGAGGTATATAAGAACACAACATATTGTTACGGCATCACAGAACAATCTACGTGTTTGTCGAACGTTCCAGAGAAATCCAGAATGTAAGCGTGTGGCGTACGTGCTGTTAAGACGCATTTTGCGAGAATCTTCTCGACCGTGCCGGGCTTCGCTCGGGCACTCAGCCTGTGTCAAGGCCGCAGTTAATTATGTAGTTCACACGAGAGATAAGACGCAGTTTGGAAGCTTCTGGTGTGCGAGCGGGACTATAAATACATGGGGTAGCAGCCTTAGTTTTCAGTTCAATGCGAGATATTGGATAGTGCGGTTCGAAAGTATTAGTGCGATATATTTACAGAGCGGTTCAAGTTATTACTGTGTACATTATTAGTGAAGTGTTGCGTTTTATATTCGGACGGTATAATTGTAATACAATTGAGTTTTAATATTAGTGAACAATTTTCATTTGATTTGTTGTAGACACTGTGTAGTTAATTACGAACTGTTTAACTGTAGAAATTAAAGGTGTGATTAGTGACTTAATTGTTGTCTTGTACTTATTTTGTTTCCACTGTACCTACGACGATCGAGTAGACCGTCATAACAGTGGTGTCAAAACTGGGTTAACAGTAGAAACAGTGGACACTTTGCACAAGACGAGTGTATTTTGTAATTAATCGGAAAACAATGGATGCGTCAGATGATGGAAAATTTCCAGGCGCTGTTGTTGCAGACAGAAGAATGACGATGACAGGATGCAGAGAAAGCGGAAGAGAGACAGAAAACCCTCCTGCTGGAAGCAGAGGGAAGACGCAGACAGGAGGCGGAAGAAGCAGAAAGCCGACAAAAAGAAGAACGGAGACCAGAAAGAGAAGAATCAGAAAAAACAACACGATGAAAAACGCAGACAAGAAAGATAAGAAGCAGAAAAACAACAGGATGCAAAACGCAGGCAGGAAAGAGAAGAGGCTGAGGAATGTCAGAAAGCACTAATGCTTGAAACAGAAGAAAGACAAAAAGAAGAACGTAAGCAGGAGGCAGAGGAACGTAAACGTGAAGCATTAAAGCGTTAATTCAAGAGCAAAAGCAGATGCAAGAACATACTACAGCAGAATTGGGTCTCCTACATGGTGACATAGGTGAATTACAAGGTGAGCTTAACAATCAAATTACCAGAATATCTGCCGTAGAAGAATCCATGTCAAATAAAATAGCTGAAGTAGAAAAATCTATCTTGAATGTGGAAAAAGCTATGTCAACAAAAACAGAACACTCTATCACAAATATAAAAGAGCAGATTAAAAATGAAGTCGAGCAGTGCCTGAAGTTACAACCAAAACAACTTCGTGAACACACTGTACCAATGATAAAGACAGAGAAAGACACAGAAAAGCTTCGCTCGGCCTGTGTCAAGGCCGCAGTTAATTACGTAGTTCACATGAGAGATAAGACGCAGTTTGGAAGCTTCTGGTGTGTGAGCGGGACTATAAATACATGGGGTAGCGGCCTTAGTTTTCAGTTCAATGTGAGATATTGGATAGTGCGGTTCGAGAGCATTAGTGCGATATATTTACAGAGCGGTTCGAGTTATTACTGTGTACGTTCAAGTAGTTATTAGTGAAGTGTTGCGTTTTATATTCGGACGGTATAATTGTAATACAATTAAGTTTTAATATTAGTGGACATTTTATTGCATGTGAACAATTTTGATTTGATTTGTTGTAGACACTGTGTAGTTAATTACGAACTGTTTAACTGTAAAAATTAAAGGTGTGATTAGTGACTTAATTGTTGTCTTGTACTTATTTTGTTTCTACTGTACCTACAACGATCGAGTAGACCGTCGTAACAATATTAATATCACATGAACCAGAAATTGTGAATCCTTTGTTGGACGATTTAATAAAAAAACATGTATATTTGAAAGTTACTTCATTTAAAATTGAAAAAAAAAATAATGTAAGCTTACAATGCTGTTAAGCATTATCTTATTCTTAATTTTTACCACAGTGATGAGATGTGTGTGTATAAGAAATGCATGTAAGCTGCTGACAAGCTTAGAGCAGCATTACTCGCAGTGATCTGCAAAAGAGGTTAGAAAGAAAAATAAAAACAGGAGGCAAATTCTCAAACTTTGGTACAGTAACCTGTTTTGAATTCATTCTCAAACGACCTATTGACTTTTCGTGTTTCTTGTTTATATAATTAAATAAACAAAAATTAGTGCTCTGTGACAAATCTCTTTCCTGAAAAGTGCTTTGATATGAAATTCTCTCCTAAAATTATTCTGCAGCTCAAATCATCTGGGAACCATTTGCTTAGATATAACAAAAATGCTGCATTAATATTCTAAAAATGTTATGAGAATATGGTATGACACTACTCCCAGCTCTCAGTAAAACATTTACTACATACTGTATTAACTTCTATACATATTGCATATTGTTACGCAATGCAGAAAAAGTATTACACCATTACAGAACTGTCTCAGATGTTCCAGTGGACTCCAGGTGTAATGTTGTGTGCATACGTGATCTCAACATGCGTTAGTGAGGCTTTTCTAGACTTTGCCGGCCACACGCACTGTGTCAAGGCCGCAATCAATTACGCTCTAGTGTAGTGCTGATGCATAGTATGGATGATTCTGGAATTTTAGCGGGATATAAATATAGGCATTCAGCGGCGCTTACTGTCGGATTTTTTATTATGGATACTCGAGTTTAAGCGTTAATTACAAGTGAACCTGTAGGTCTACTTAAAAACTAGTTACATCAAATTTTTGCGCGTTTAATTTTGCGTTGATCTGTGTAAGAAACATAATTTTTTGAAGGTTGATTTAAATTTTTTTTCGCGGTTAGAGTAAAAAAGTCCATGTTTTTTGTGTTTTTCAAGAAACCGCTCTCCATGTTTTTCTTTGTGATTGGACTCGAGCTTAAACCGCACAGTCAAGTTATTCCAAACACACTGACTAGAACATAGTCATGCTAAATAAATATTTGCTAGCACATAAAATTATTTCATTTTTTTATAATAAACTGGTCATCATAGAAAAACAACAAACAAAACCCCTGCAATAAGCTGCCTACTCGTAGGTGATTGAACTTGGCAACACGGCACCCGCTTTCGTTGCCGGAAGGCCCGCTTACACACGGTCCAGCGCACACACACCCTTGCATGAATATCACTCTGTATAAAATCGGCATCTCAATGTATGTTTGCAGCAGTTAAGGATTTTGATAACCACGATCCAGAGCTTCAAAACAAGACCAAGTCTGCCTTTGTACGACTATCCTGTACCAAGAAAAAGTTGTTTCACAAAACTGATAACTTTTTTTTTATCACAAAACAATTTTGTAATTTAAGTAGTGCATTGAAAACACTTGTGCCCATACTGTATAAAAATTTAGTTATGATCGGACCAAGGGTTTTTAATTTATATAATTTCAAAGAGAGCGGTTTCTTGAAAAACACAAAAAAACATGGACTTTTTTTACTCTAACTGCAAAAAAAAATTTAAATCAACCTTCAAAAAATATGTTTCTTACACAGATCAACGCAAAATTAAACGTGAAAAAATTTGATGTTACTAGTTTATAAGTAGACCTACAGGTTCACTTGTAATTAACACTTAAACTCGAGTATCCATAATAAAAAATCCGACAGTAGTTCAGTTATTGTCGGACGATTTACACAGTGTGGTTTAAAGTATTGTAGCGAAGTGTTATGTGTTTTATAATTGTCCAGGACAATTGTAATACAATTGTGTTTTATATTAACTGACATTATTATTGCGTGTGAACAATTTTTATTTCATTTGTAGTAAGAGACTATCTTGTTGATTACAAACTGTTTAATTGTAATAATTAAAGCTGGTGATTAGTGACTTAATTGGTGTCTTGTATTTAGTTTTCCACTGTACCCGATCACTAGACCGTCGTAACAATATATATTTTGTTTAATATTCAGTGATTCTATAAAAGTAAACAGAATCATTAATTTTCCATTAATACTGAGGCATTTTAAATATTTAAAAATTAATTTCAAACATTTTGTTGTCATATATAAATTAGATAATATTTAAAAAGCATTATGTCATACATAGTTTGATGTGGTGTTTATAATGGTATCTGTATTGGCCTAGTCATCAAATGGATGGTTATCAAAGTGAACCTACTTCATTTTGCCATGTGTTCAGGACATGTACACATTACGGTCTGGTCCTGTGCACAAACTATATATATGGTGTGTGTGTATATATATATATATATGTTTGTGTGTGTCCACTTAAATGGACACAGTGCACAAATCCATACAGCTTAGTTAGTGGCAACAAAATTCTCCTTACAATATTACAACAATAGCAATATATTTGAAATTATGTTCTTCATGGGGTAATTACAGATCTTTCAGTTATACAGGATCTGGTGAATTTAGTGATATTGCAGTGACTCTGAGTCTCAGTGGAGTGGAATGGTCAGCAGCTGGAGTGAGCTACAGTCTCATACAGTCTGCCATTCACTACACAATGGATAACACTATGTTCATCAAGAGTAAATCTAATATTTTAACTCACAGAGCTTCCGTATTGTTACGACGGTCTCCTGATCATCGTATAGTACAGTGGAAAACAAAATACAAGACACCAATTACGTCACTAATCACCAGCTTTATCACAATTAACAGTTTATAATTAATTCGTACAATATTTCCAGTTAGATTTGTCCACATGCAATAACAATGTCTATTAATAGAGTTTCATACAATTATTAACAGAATACTACTTCACTCTGACAAACACTCAATCCGCACTAGCGAAAATCGCTCACGTAACTGAACTGACAACCCGGCTGCTATGGCTTTATACGCAATGCGTATCTCAAGTGTTCCTGGAACTCACTAGAATCACCTACTTGAATGAACTTGAGTCTGCACACTAACAGCGTGAAGCCACTCGGGCAACTTCGGCTACCTTCGTTCTCATCTATGCCCGCCTATATTCTGTTGTCAGATATGAGTTTGGTAAACGTTTGGTTAAAGTTTGTGTATTTATTTTGGCACAATAATTTTATTAAGTTCACGGGTTCAAATACGTAAACTCAAGAGTAAATTTTTCGTGTATTCAAGTGTCTGTGTGTATTCATGTCTAACCTACCTATACATGTCCTGTAAGCATTTCGATGTTTCATTTTAAAGTTTTGTGATTTTATTTTTAGCGTAACAGTTTTTATTAGGTACACGCGCTGTAAGTGTTCGATGTGAAGTGAAGTTCGTGTAACATTTCAAAGGAGTCTTGTCAATTTAAGGGGGGGTGGGAACCGTATATGTTAAAATGACATTTTCTCAGCATCTATTTTGTGCTACAGACTTGAAATTTGTACAGGTTAATCATCACACTTTCAGATTGTTATGGCACTAGAATAATAAACTTATAAATTTACAAAATTTATAATTTTCTAAATTTTTTATATTTTTTAAATAAAACCCTTTTTTATTTCGGTCAGTTTTTAAAACATTTTTATAATTCTAGTAGACAAATGTTATTAGTAGAATAACTGTACAAATTTTAACTTTCTATGTTATAAAGGTAATTATATAATTCTCGAAGATAAATAATAAACACAATTGAGAATAAATTCATATCATACCATTTCTTACATACCATTACATACCCTGAATTGTATATTTTGTTTCAGCGTTTATCACTCCAGAAACAAAAATAATTGATTAAATTGACTCCAGATAAATACGAAACCAACCTGCGAAGTTAGTGCACAGGTAAAGAGGAGTTTTACCGCAACTGATCACAGCAATATATATCAAAACCAACATTGTGAGTACAAAAAACTGAACTTAAAAACCGGCAAAACAGTATAAAATAAGTTTTCTTAATAAACGTATATTTCATATACTAATGCGACGATGTAGTCAAAAGGTTCATATTTATCTGGGGGGCCAGTGAAATTGTGTTTGTTTCTGGAGGAAACAAAGGTTAAAACAAAAACTACAATTCAGGGTAATAAATGGAGTACAATGATCTGGTTAAATTAATTCTATATTATGTTTTAATATTTAACTGTGACCACAATCAATATTCATTTTAATTTTCAATTCATCCGCTATGCACACCGGAAAACCCCAATTTGAATAAAAATACGTGGATTTCATTATACACGTAAGTGTGGAGTGTGGGTTGATGAGAGAGTAGACAATAGCGGCGGACGAACAGTAACGAAGTTGCCCGAGTGGATTCACGCTGTCAGTCTGCAGACTCAAGTCTTGAATGACGCAACAGCTGCCACACTGGACGGGGGGGGGGGTGAAGAATGTTCTGCGTTGTTCGGTAGGCTTCTCGTAACAGTATAAATTATGGACTTTGGAAGAGACGATGAGGTTCCTTCTCATAATTCTATTCTGCCATGGATGAATTCTTTTAATGCAATGGGCAGTACGTATAAGTCTGTCTCTTGTAAGTGGTAATTGAATAGTGTAAATGCCCAAGAACATGTTTTGCATTACCTTATCATCCCAAAACATTTGTTATAAAAAAAAGTTAAGCTACATTTGTCCACTTGATTTTCACTAATACGCATTCATGATCACTATTATGCATTACAACTTCTGTAATGAGTAGCTGTCCATTATATCAAAATTTTCTGAGCTATAATTTGTAGTCCACCAAAATCAGAACCAATACACCAATGAAAATGACAGTGTAGTTATTGACAAATGTGAAGCAGACCACAACTTTATAGCCATACATAATGTGCTGTCATGGGCAATTACAGATATAGCCTTCTACAATGTTCCAAATGGGATAGATGCAAAACAATAAATGTACTTTGGTGTTCCTAGAATCAATAATAAAATACACTAACTAATGCAAACATATGCTTCTTCATTACAGCTACCTGACTGTATTTTAATGCAACTTTTCATCATTGGCCTGTTATAATGTCCATGTTACCAAACTATAATTTATCTTATTGTATTCCAAAGTCGGCATCCTAAAAGTTTCTGGCACTTCTAATTAAGATACCCTTTACACTGTATAACGTACAGTTCCATATTAATTGTTATGCACTCATAAATTGTTAATATACAGTTAATGCATACATTGTTATACTCACACAAGTATATACATACCTGTTCATTTTTATAAAAGTAATATTGCAATGCAGAGGAAATAAATGGTACTGCATTGCTGAGTGCATACATGATTACTGGCACATCCTAGCATGCAAGGCTGTTCCAGATGCCTAGAGATCCTTCTATGCACAATTATATAATGCCCCTTTCAGACATTACTCGATTGCCCTACTGGCATTGAGGCCTGCTATCTCACTACGGCAGAGGTATAAATACTGGATTTTGTGACGTCTAGTTCTGTTCTGTTACACCTGGCGATACTACAAGTGTGGATTGGGGTTATTGTTGCATTTTAATGGAAAGTGATTACTATGTTAATTAGTGTGAAACTGTAGTAAAGTGACATTTTGTTGTGTGTATTCGACAGATTTAACTTGAATTATTGTACAAGCATGCTTTTGTTGATTTCTAACTGTTATTTGTGTCTAATTAAAGTTTTTAAGCAGTGACTTCACTGTACAACACACGACAATTCATGTGACCGTCATAACAATATTTTTATAAATGCTTAAAAAATGTTATTAATTAATATTAATATATTGGTACACATATATGATTACTCTTAATAATGTCTGTATAGATAGAAATATATTATATTTTAAATATAAAAATAATATTTATTTAATTTGAAGGTAGGTAATGTTTTGGATAGAGATAAAAACTGAACAAATTTAAGGATCTATCTCTTTGTCATTTACTAATGACGAAGCGATACCGCATTTGATGCCCTAAAGTGATCATTTTGGTTCACCGGATAGTTAAACCGGCTGTGCCTATCCAAAAATTTAAAATACACTCTACCAGCAAAATAAACCTGCAACTAACAGCAAAACACTCTGCCATCCAACATATTCATATATAGACTCAATTTAAACCAAGAAACAGAAAATATATATACAACAGTTAAGTTTCATATTCCTTAGCCACAGTGATGATTTAACATAATAATCGCATATAACATTAACTGTCCAATTAAAATTTAATTACTTAAGATTAATTGGGAGTATTAACAATGACGAGTTTTTTTTTATTAATTGTACTGGCACAAATCTCCTGAGCGCACTGACATAATTGAGATGAAACTTTACTGTTTCGAATAATAATGCGTTCCTTTATTTACTGATAAATAGCTTATTTATACTGAACTACTGACCTTGACAATATAGTAACAACTATCTCACTGACTACACTTCACATTCATATACACGCAGATAAAGATAGGGCTGTTTGGTTTACATGCTCAACACATGATTGGTTTACATGGTTACATAAAATCTTTTATGTTCAGTGGCAGAGATTGTGCTGCAGATCACGTTGACAATTTCTATGACATGCTTGTGACGTTTATTACTGGCATTGATTGTAAGTGATGTAATTCCATCTCTCTTTCTAAAACATGCTGTTTCTATTGTTACTTGCCAGCACTGAATACTCTACACATTTTTGTTTAATCAATTTGAATAAATGTAAGTACTCCTTAGTCCAAAATATGTAAGGATATTCATATGAGGGAAAATTACACACACAAAACACATCGTGCAAACCAAATAATGAAATATAATAACTTATATCACTACTGCCTCAGTTAATTTTTTCCTTTAAAATTGAAAACATCACTCGTGTCATGACTAAGTGCTGAATCTTCAAGAATCTTGAAATATGGTCAACAAAATTTGTAAATGCTTTTTGGTTTACAAAAATGAGGAACACACGCGCGCGCGCGCACACACACACACACACACACACACACCAATGGTAGTCACTTCATATTTCATAAAATTCGACCACACTGATTCATGTCCAAATTATATTTTTAGGTTACACAGTACCAAATAACAGTCAATTTTATATATACCTACATGCTAATCAACATATACAACCAGTAATGTGAATGTGTATTGTATGAAATGTCTGAGATATTGTATTAAATTATTCTTCCATATCTAATGCCTTTCACTCTAATGTAAGTAAACAATCTGAACTTATTATCACCTTCTGTTTGACTCTATACTTGTCACTTCTCTTTCTAATTCTCATCCGCTCACTTACTATGAACTTCTCTGTTCACTTTATCTACCTGTTCACTGTTTCTAGTCTTCCAATCATATAATAATAACAAGCAGCTAGGTTAAGGATACTATCACTGCCCATTTTGACCACATCAACTCTATCCTACATTCCAACTTCCAATACAGCTCATTAATCACAGCTCTTCCTTAATTCTTGTTATTGCATTCCCCTCTGACTTGCATCTTACTTCAACACAATAACACAAATTGTTATTTGGTTTAATTTGTTACTTATGAAACTTCTAAAATAAATCTTTATTTGTTCCAGTACAAAGCTGTTACATATAAAGTACCATATAAACTCAGTTTTCTGAATAACTAAGAATTACAGTTGGCATAGTAATTAGCCTTGGCAGCTACATTAACAGATCCTCATGTTCCTCCTAGTAAAGTTTTGCAAGAAGATATATTTACCTTAGATATTGGTACTGACCTAAATATCTGAAATATCATGAGCCAGTTGTGTAATAAGTAATATAAATGTGTGTGTGTGTGTGTGTGTGTGTGTGTGTGTGTGTGTGTGTGTGTGTGTGTGTGTGTGTGTGTGTGTGTGTGTGTGTGTGTGTGTGTGTGTGTGTGTGTGTGTGTGTGTGTGTGTGTGTGTGTGTGTGTGTGTGTGTGTGTGTGTGTGTGTGTGTGTGTGTTTGAGCTCATATGTAAATATATACACATAAACAAATAGAAAATGCATAGCTGACAATATGCAAACATTCTATTAGTTCATTAGACCTACTCTTGGAAGATATTAACCAATACGATATATTAGATATTTTGCAGTTGTACAGTATTGTAAACTCATTTAATAAACTAGCAGGTACCCGCGGCTTCGGACGTGAATATTTGTATATGAGGAGAGTGCATGATCAAGTATGATCAAGTTGGTAAGTGAGGCAGGTAGGAAGACCAAGAAGGCAATGGCGGATTTGGGAAGGGCGGGAATCAGGAATTGGAGATGCCTGGGAGTAGAAAGAAGTGAGTGGAGGTGAATATTGGACGAAGCCAAGGTCTATGCAGGGCTTGTAGTACTTTGGAAGAAGAAGATATTCTTGTTTTAAAAGGTTTATTTCTTATTGAATAATGAAGATAAATATAAGAATAATGTGTGTGTGTGTGTGTGTGTGTGTGTGTGTGCGCGCGTGCGCGCGTACGTGCAATATTTTTTGTCACCTTTTATGGTTATTTTATTGCATGTTCATTCAAAACCTTTGTTAGGCTGATTCATTTATTTGTTCCCTAATCTATATTAATAAATCTCTAGGGGGGTCTACGTTTGTCCGCGGTAATCTCAGAATCTACTGAACCGATTTCAGTGAAACTTTGCACACTGATAGAAGGTACCCAACGGAAGGTTTTCCACTTTATTTGATAATGATAGGTTAAAAAGAACCGAAGTTATTGTAAAAAAACTTATTTTTTTAAACCTGCGGCTTTGATGGCGAATATTTGTATATGATTGTTGTGGTAACTGTCGAGTTGGTAAATTGCTAATGGTACATCTATATTAATAATATTCTTATATTGTAAGTTATGAATATCCAAAAAGTGAGAAACAACAGATCCATCATTCATGTTTCCTCGATACGTAAAATCAAAATTTGATAATTTAGTAGATATTTACAAACATGCAGTAACACAATTAGATAAAATGTTTATTCGTATTGAATAATACAAATAATGAATACATAAGTATATTGATATGAGTTAGTCAAAATCTTACATGCTAAGTCAGTCTTATAAACTTTTTGGTAGAATCCTTATATACATAAATGTATCACAATCCAGTATACTCAGTTTTTATATACATTTTTACATCAGAGCCTCGTTATAAACTACATTTTTCGTTCTGCCGTTATCAGAGCAAATAAAGAGCTCACTGCTTCTGCTTACTCGAGAACATGCCACACACAGTTGTCCGTGAGAAAAGCAAGCAGCTCTTAAATCCACACCAGCTGTACGTAAAGTTTGCCCTTGTGACTTATTGATAGTCATTACAAAGCATAAATTAACCGGAAACTGAAATTGAAATGGAAAGTTATTGGGTATGATTGGAATTCTTGGGATAAATACTGTTTCTCCTTTGCCGCTGCCTGTTAAGATAGTCGCTTTGATGATATGTTTTTTTAGCGACCTAACTTTCAATCATGTTCCATTGCATAGCCTAACTGTGGTGGCTTCAGATTTCTCATGAGTATAATTGGAACACCTAGTTTTAATTTCAATGTGTGAGCTGGTAATCCTGATGCAGATAAAGTATTCAAAAACTCAGTTGGGTAATGTACTGCATCCTCTTCGTTCAAAACTGTATTAATGGAGTGATATGTTTTTTTGTCTCCTGGAAATTTATGCAATATGCAGCTATTTATGTCATTTACTTGTTCGTTTCTTGGTGCTAGTATCACACGCTCACATAACCACACATTATCATGCATCTGTGGACTCAATATGTCCATAAACCTTTTCGATCAACTCTGCCAGTGAAGAAACTGTACGACATAATGATGGCAGTAAACATATCGCACCGTCTGTCTCTGGTATCTTACCATCTCCAAGGTTTAATAAAGTAGTAGAAAATTCGTGAATATCTGCATCACCTCCAAGTTGGACTCTCATGTTTATTGTGAGTGATACTGTTTGAATGGTACGCCATATATTCGATCGTTTGACGCAAGCGTGTACTTCATCAGCTCAGGTACCTCGCTTAACTACGGGCAATGTTTGTCTGAAATCTCCGACAAAGAGAAAAGTTATTCCACCCATAAATCTGTTGTCATTGCACAAATCTCGTAGAGTTCTATCGAGAGCTTCTACTGATTTTTTTAGGGGCCATAGTGCACTCATCCCAAACAATCAAGTCTGCATTTCTAATCAATTCTGCTTTAGCACTATTTTTGGAAATATTGCACACTGGAAATTCACTGCAATTCAAATCTATTGGTATTTTAAAAAAGGAATGAGCCGTTTTTCCGCCAGGTAATAATGTAGCAGCGATTCCCGAGGAAGCTGCTGCTAATGCGATCTTGCCTTTGCTTCTTCACTTCGAAAGAGTCAATTTGATTAAAAATGATTTACCTGTGCCTCCTGGTGCATCAAGGAAAAATGCATTTCCAGATTTACAGTAAACACTTTGAAGAATGAGTTGATATATATTTCTTTGTTCATCTGTCAGTAATATTTCATTCTCTTCAACTGTAGAAAGTAGCTGTTGTCTGTCATAAGTGGTTTCAGAAAGATATTCCTTTGAAATGTTTTGCACGGTAGACTGTGGATTTGGTAATCCGTATTGAGCTATCGGATTACCACCGACATAAGTAACAAAATCTTGTAAAAGCAGTAAACAACTATTTTCAATGCTTTCCTTGTATAAACTCAAACCAGCATCAGGAATTCGATGCATAATATCTCGAATCAAGTCTTCAGAGAAGTGGTCTTTGTATTTAATCCACAATGCACTCAGGTTTGAAATACTGTAGAACACCAACATTATTGCGAAAAGTTCTCTCACTCTGTCAGGGCTAGCAAATAAACTTGCCTCTGACAATGTGTCATTCCAATGATTGTCATTCTCTAGGAGATCAAGAGCTTGGCATGCAGCTTGAAACGTTGGATGAATTACGTTGTCGACATTCTTGATATTTTCAAATGAAGTTGGGCCACGTATATTCTGCAGAAGTAAACGAAGAAAATAACACTCATGATTGTTTGGATGAACTGTATACACTCGATCCAATACGTGTTCATGATATACGTTCTCGCTCCCTTCTAATAAGACTTCTCGACGTATACGTTGAAATTTTCCTGTCTGCCTATTGAAAGTGTAATATGCTGGCACTTCTTCGTACAACAAAGTTTTGGCAAAGTCATAGACCATTTTGAAACTGTAATACCTCATCGTAAGAATTTTGTATACCAATCGTAGCTAGATCGGAGCCTTTATTGACGTATTTACATATATATTTAATGGATTTTACACTGCTACACAATTCAACATTGATGTGAGCACCAAAAGCTCGTGAAAGCACCGGTGAGTATGGAACTACCCATCTATTGTCAACTATCAAAATCTCATCTCTCAAACGGATTTCACACTAAAAACCTCCATCTTCAGGACTTAGTTGGCGATAATTAGGGTAGCTGTCATCATTTATCATCGTTTCTTTTGTAAGCGATTTAGGATATCGTTTAGTACACTGACCCTCCTTCATACATGGTGACTGTGCATTAATTGTTCCACATGGCCTATGAATCATAAGTGTTTTAACTATATCATAAAGCTCTGGATCTTTATCAGGGTCCGGCAGCTCTGCACTAATCACAGAATCTATCTGATCTGGTCGTATTTTTTCTTCTAACCAGAGCAAAATATGCGCATGCGGCAAGCCTCTTTTTTGCCACTTTACACTGTACATGTAGCAGACAGAGCCAAAATTTTACCTTTCACTAAGAAATCCATTAATTTCTTCAATTTCAGATGAAATACGCGTGCTACTAAGTCGTGTCGATCTTGAGCTGAAAAGCCTTGATGCAACTCCTGGACGATCTCTCTCCACTTAGGATTTGTAGTGGACGTAATAAATAAATCAGGCCGCGAGTATTCGCGTACATAGCAAAAAGCGTCTTGCATTCGCTCATGCATATATCGTGGACCTCCTGTGAAACTTGAGGGTAGAATGACCAAGCGGCCTAAATTATCCACTTTCATTATTTCGTAATGCATCTTGCAAATCTATGTCATTCTCAGCTCTTAACTGAGTTTGATGAGTACGGATGTATATAAGCCTTTCCGTGTCTATCTTAGCATACATATCAACAATATATTGAGAATATATTCAGAAGCTGTTTGTAAATATATTAAATGATTGTACTCATATTTTCTCATCATGAGTCTATAAGAATAAAATTGTAGAGCTGAAACTTTCTTAGTAGTTTGTAACCCAGTCTGAGGATCGACTAATTTTAATGTAAAATGATAACCATCTTCTCCTCTGCAAAACATTAAAGGGTACTGTAAACCATCATAAGCTCGATGTGTTTCTGCAATTCGATGTAGCGTATGATTCCTCGCATGGATTATTATATCGTGTTTATCGCATTCCTGGTTAACTAAAACTACTGCCACCTCATTAGTTGTCGGTGCATTGTAGCGACCCCTGTGCTCTTCATTATTTTCTTTTTGATCAGCATGAATCACAATATTGTACTGATTATTATTCGCAGATGTTACAAATTCAAATGCACTTTTCAGTTCACTAACATATGGGTTGATTGTGTGAAGTAAATTTTGAAGTTCTGTTACTAATGTCTTATCCAAGTTACGAATATGATCCATTCTTGTTTCAGCTTGCTGTAAATAATCAGCTATGAAATACACCTGTAGAAATTTTGGTACTTCGTTTTGTGTGGGGAGTAATGATCCCATGAGGTGATACACTTGCCCTTGAATTTTGAAAGTAGGCATGAAGCTCCCTTCGACTACTTCATTGGCTCCGAATGATGTAAATTGAAAAGCTGAATTGTACGATCTTAATGCATTCAAACATTTTTTCGATAAAAGATGTTCTCCATTTAATAATGATTTTAACGGTTCTGGAGGAGGAAGTATGGGATCTAATTGCACTTTTCCTGTAGAGCAACATAATCCATGTGATTCATTTTTCCACTTTAAAGCTTTGCAATGAGGGCAAACCACACTCGGTAACCCGATATCTGTTTCATTCGCATAGTTAATAACTGGTATAACAGTACTATTTTTGCAAATATAAATTTATTTGTGTTTGAGGAGCCCCACGATCTTGGAGCACCATTATTTATACAACAGTACATATTATTAAATGTAAGCATGTCGAGTCCCAAGTTAACGGGCAACAAAATTATATAACAACACAATTATATATGCAGGTTGTAAGTAATTATAACGATACCAGGTGTAACTATTATAAGAGTATTAGATTTATGAGTATTTAAAAATTCATATTTATTATTTTATCAAGCCTTATAAATAATAAAACATCGTTAATAATCTTCGATCAAGATATCACTCATTATTAAGTGTTTGTTTATCTCTTAAACTATACGGTGTTACACACATTTAAAACACTCTTACATCTAGACATGTTAATAATCTTAATCTAGACATTTATTCAATTTGATTTACTAAAACAAATTAAATTAAAATTTAATTTGAATTGAATTCTTTTAATTCAGATCTGACCTCAGCTTGCTCGGTCTATACCAATGTTTAAAATTTAAATTTAAAATTATATTAATTACTTTTAGACTGGCATTTGTTTTATATTCAAAATTTAAATTATTCTTTTCTACAAATGCAAATATCAAATCAATTCAATTATTTACTTTGATAAACAAAAATATACTATCTCAAATTTAAACTCTTTTTTCTTATTTCTTTATATGCGATCGCTCATTCTTACGACTAAACATTTATCTAAGATTCTAATATATTTTTTCTAATTATAAACTTTTTTTTGTTTTAATTTATTGTCTTTTTATATAGACTTTATGAGCTCTTTTAAAGAAATCATTTATAAATGCATTATGCATGTCACCTCGAGTTTTGATGATCTTATGACTTATTGACGGGGTCCAGCATTGTCCAGAGTTGGGTTTCCGTTACTCCTGGCTTGGCGTGGTCCTGGATATGTCCAGAGTCCAACGTCATTCTCCAGCAGTGTGTGGTCCGTCTCAGAGAATTGCTATCTGCTGCAAGGTGGATCTCAATCGTCAGTTAGGCATCAAAAAACATCTCCTAACGTCCAGCATCCCTCGTCGCTCTTGTAGCTTCTCCGTAGACACTCTTTGTAGACTTAAACGGTCCCGGTACTTTACGCTTCCCGAAATATTGTCAACATAATTACTGAACGTCTTTATTCGTTCGTCAATGAGACTTGTAATAAAATAAAAACTGTTCTGCCGACAGACAGCATGTCCGACTGCAACTGTGTCTTGAAATGAAGAGAAGGGTTTTCAGTCGAACCCTTAATTTATACCCTCTCGAGATTCCGCACCTGTTGGTTCCGAAATTGTCCTGTCGATACCTGCAGATCACATGCTAGCCCCCACTCCCGAACCTTTTCATATATTTGCTATTTTTTGCACGTGGCAATGTTTTGCATGGAATCGAGATAGCACAAATCATAGCTAATTCGATTAAGCACTCACTGTATTAAGTTGAGCGTCTTATTGCAATTTACATATTTTTGGCATGTTTATTTCGCACTGACTTCGCGTAGTGTGTCCTATTAACGTCATTTTCTCACTGGGGATAACTATAAAATTTACACACACTTTGGTGCCTTTTGTTTGTTTATACACTAATTAGTTTTCACACAAATAATTAAAGTAATTATTTTAGCAATTACTTGGGGAGGGTAGCTGAGATTCCTATCTGTACATGCATCACTAACACACACAAGATACACGCGTAACACACATACAATCAAGCAGGTGTTCCTTGCCTGTCGAAACAGGTTAATTTCTCCTCTAATATAACATTGAAATATTTTTACAATCTCAGACCTGTCCATTTACCCCTAACTTATAATAATTCTACAAATTTTATATTTATTTAAATCAATGCCCAATACAGCATATGGCTGTATCGTTGCACTGGATTATAATTGAAACCACTATTTAATTTTGCATTCCATCGTAAAGTAGGACCTCGTGATCTGAGAGTTGCTTGCCTGCGTCTTTGTGCTGCTAATCTATTTTCACGAATCGTAGGACTTTCAACCCGTGAGACTTCTTCTAATCCAGATCTTTCTGAAGAGTTTCCAGAAGCTGATTGCATTTCGACTCCTTTGACGTCATTTTCAGATGCTCTAAGACGCCTCATTCATTTTGCAGCAGCAGTAGATCTTCCTAAACATGATCGTCTTTTTGGCATTTCAAAGCTAAAAAAAGTAGAAATGTACGTATTTTATCTATACTAATAAATCTCTAGGGGGCAATTAATAATTTATACAATACATATTGCACATATTACTTACCGATGACATAAAATTAAACAAAAAAAAGGCACTAATACTACATCACTGACACTCATCGCATGACTGAGGTGAAGTAAGTTAAGTATAATTCTCGAGAATTAATTATTCCTACTGCTTATAGGCCTACTGAATATTCAAATGTCGAAGAGTATGGTTTGTCAGAATCAACGTGTACTATATAATCAATGTTACAATATAATCAATCAATGAATTATTGTATTGTTTATATGAATTCCACATGCTGATAAGAATTCCATATCCCTACTAAAATGTAAATATTCAAATGGACTACCTGATATCAATATACTTATGTATGCACTATTTGTATTATTCTATGTGAATAAACGTTTCATCTAATTGTGTTACTGCATGTTTGTAAATATCTACTAAATTATCAAATTTTGATTTTACGTATTGAGGAAACATGAATGATGGATCTGTTGTTTCTCACTTTTTGGATATTCATAACTTACAATATAAGAATATTATTAATATAGATGTACCATTAGCAATTTACCAACTCACCAGTTACCACAACAATCATATACAAATATTTGCCATCAAAGCCGCAGGTTTAAAAAATTTAGTTTTTTTGCAATAACTTCGGTTCTTTTTAACCTATCATTATCAAATAAAGTGGAAAACCTTCCGTTGGGTACCTGCTATCAGTGTGCAAAGTTTCATTGAAATCAGTTCAGCAGATTCTCAGATTACCGCGGACAAATGTAGACCCCCCCTAGAGATTTATTAATATAGATTAGGGAACAAATAAATGAATCAGCCTAACAAAGGTTTTGAATGAACATGCAATAAAATAACCATAAAAGGTGACAAAAAATATTGCATGCACACACGCGCACGCACGCACGCACGCACACGCACGCACACACACACACACACACACACACACACACACACACACTTTACTCTTATATTTATCTTCATTATTCAATAATAAATAAACCTTTTAAAACAAGAATATCTTCTTCTTCCAAAGTACTACAAGCCCTGCATAGACCTTGGCTTCATCCAATATTCACCACCACTCACTTCTTTCTACTCCCAGGCATCTCCAATTCCTGATTCCCACCCTTCCCAAATCTGCCATTGCCTTCTTGGTCTTCCTACCTGCCTCACTTACCAACTTGATCATGCACTCTCCTTGACTGCATGTCTTGACTCATTCTATCCACACACCGCAATCAGGTGATCTTTCTCGATTTAATAAATCATACTACATCTCCTCCTTCAAGTATAAGTATCTATCTCGTAATTATTTCTCATCATCCAGATTCCCCTTATTTTACATGACCAAACATTTTCCTTTTTATTTTCTGTCAAACACTTTTCAAGTGGGTATATTTGATGTTGTAAGGTCGATGTTTCTAAGAATATTTGAACAAAAAGTCTTGCAAAAAATCTTTGTACCTCTACTACAAACTGAAGCCTGTTGTATTGGAGGATTCGAATGAACCATGAACTGGGCCAACTGATTCAGGGTGCCAACACAGTCTGATTTATTATGAGTAGGAGGCTTCAGTGACTGGGCCACATAAGCCGAATGGATGACAGAAGAATGGCTAAGAGAAATGCAGATTGGAGACCGGTAGGAAGAAGAATTAGAGGCAGAGCTAGATAGAGATGGTTGGTTGATGTGGAGGATGATTTTAGATGTATGAATGTGAGGATGATTTTAGATGTATGAATGTGAGGGGATGGAGATGGATGTGTAATGAGAGGGCGGAATTGAAGAAAGTCATTGAGCAGGCTAAAACCCACGCTCGGTTGTAATGGCAAGAAAAGGAAAGGAAAGGAAGGAAGGTCGACGTTTCTGATTCATACTTCACCGCTGGCTTGATGAGAGTTTATACTGCTACATTTTAATAGATAAGGAGATTATTTTGGATCTGAAGAGGTTCTTATTTGCGTGGTATGCTCAGAAACAAGAATATATTTAATTGGAATTCAATATTTATTTTATACTGTTTTTTGACAATATCAACTGTCATTAACAGATATCAAAATAATAAATATCATATGACTATTTACAATAAATACAACATTAAAAATTATTTTTAAACTAGAACACACACACATACTATTTTTATTTCCTGATAATAACAGTTAAAACTGTTGAAATATAGTATAATATGGGCCTAGGCCTAATTTCAATAAAACACATTCTTGTTTAAAAATGTTATTTATTACTGAATAATGAATACATGTGTGTGTGTGTGTGTGTGTGTGTGTGTGTGTGTGTGTGTGTGTGTGTGTGTGTGTGTGTGTGTGTGTGTGTGTGTGTGTGTGTGTGTGTGTGTGTGTGTGTGTGTGTGTGTGTGTGTGTGTGTGTGTGTGTGTGTGTGTGTGTGTGTGTGTGTGTGTGTGTGTGTGTACGCACCTACACATACGCAAACCCAATTTTATGTAAAAAATTATACAACCCTACTGGCAGAAAACAATACTGTGGCATAAAAAAACCAAAACTTCATGCTGTTAAATAAAAAGTGTAATACAGGCTGTTGTGGATATCGTGTACAGTATATATTGCATCTGTGTCCTGATGGAGGGGATACAGTATGAGTGAGTGTGTTTGTGTTAGAAGTGTTAGTCTGTCAAGGCCAATGATTCATGACAGCTGCCATACTCTGTTCACAATCAGAGTAGCAACTACTCACAACGGCAATCAGACATTACACTTTATAATTGCAGTACAGTTTTCACCGTTGTGGTATCAAGTGCGTTCAAAGACTACGTATTATTGTTTTTGTGTTCACAACTTGTCTTATAGTAATATTAAAAATACGAATTTGTGAACTATAGTTTAGGATTAGTGTAATTAAAGTTAATTTCAGTTAGTGAGTGAATTATCCTGTTATTTATTTGTAGCTGTGTATTCACAATGTCTCTTTACGGGTCATCGAAAGAAAGAAAATGAAGTTTCATTATTCACAGTGAAGGCCACAAAATAATTAGTAATATAACTGAAAAATATAATGAAGAAAAACAGCAAAACTCACACACATACCCACTGAATCAAGCAACAAAACAAGACATGTACAACTGTAATAAATCGGAAGGTTTCGTTAAATACTTGAGAAAGCAAAGGCACAGCAGTTCAGAAGGAAAGCTCTCTACACCGGGGAAAACGTAAAACATGTGAGAAAAGGAAACTTTTTCTTGATGATTCTGATATGTGTTTAGTAAGAAATATTGTTGAGTATTTTTATAAAAATCAAAATGTTGTGCCCACCTATCAATAAAGAAATAATCCAATTCGCACGGAGCACTAAATCATTAATGTGAATGTTTAAAAGTGTGGGATTCAAGTGGAAGAAATGTAGAAGTAAAAGAAAAGAGTTAACTGAAAAACAGACATTGTAATGAAGCATTACACGTACCTCATGCAAATTAAATGTTTTTGGGAATTTGGGATAAACATATTTTTTTTTTAGATGAGAGGAAAGATAGCATTGAGTGAGTTTTGATAATGCCATGTGAATTGGTATTTCACAGTAGTCATTGGTTTGTTTATACCACTAAGCATGCCTATGCGTTGTAACATGACATAAGATAGTGAAAATACACTGATGATTAATAAACAAAAAAAAAGGCTGAAGGTAGGAAGAAATGTTAAAAAACTTATAACTCAAAGATTAATGACCAAATTACGAAATGACAATTGACTAAGGAACTGACGATGACTTGACCCAATAGATTGGAGAAAAACAAGAAAAATACATTGGAACAAGAAAGAAGGAACCAGAAACCAAATGTAACCAAGAGTATGACAACAATTATTGTAATCCCCAAAATATGACTAAAATATGTATGTAAAACAATGCACTAAAACAATTAGGACATAAATAAGATGTAACCATGTAAACAATAAAAAGTAAGATAAAGATATTATGTATAGTCTATGAAAGGAGAAGAAACATGAACTTATAAATATAAGGTAGGAAGCTAAAAATAACAATACCCAATTAATAATAAACATAGTCAAAGCAAGTAAAAGATACATTAAGCCAAATGAAGGCAATAATTAATAACAAAAACTGATCAATGTGAATTGAAAATAAAATAATTATTAATGGCCAATAACCAAACAGTGATATTAAAATAAGTAGACAAACAGTGTGAGAAATATCAAGTGAATGAGACAAATAAGTGGATAAATATAAGTAGGTGAGAACAAGCTATGTAAATAGCATATTATAATAAGTGAAAGTGTTAATAAATAAAGAAACCTATGAAGGGAAAAGTGCAGTGAGTGTACAGTATAAAGTACTTAAGAAGCAGACTGTAGTAGTATAGCTAAACAGCCTTTGATAGAACTTTATGTTATCAAATAAGAATGAACTAATTGTACCATTAGTAATTTCAGTAATAGTAAATAAGAATGACTAAAAAAAAGATGAAAATTAAGTTATTAGAGTGGAAGATAAGAAAGGCAGACACTGTATTTTAGTGAAGGAATTGGTAAGTGAATTATATTGTGTAAGGTACTGTTTGAGTTTCGTTATTGTTTAAAAAAACCATAGAATTTATTAACTTATAAGATAGGCAAGATAGAAATAAGAAACCAAAAAACAGTTAGAAGTTGAATTTCAGGTTTGAGCCTGGTAAGAAAATGTTTGTTTTTATAATAAGAGGTGTGGATAGAAGCACCAATGTTTTATTATATGTTTCTATAAGAAAAAATAAATTGTTCAATGTACCAATATATAAAGCTAATGAGTTATAAAGAATGTTAAATAGTAGTATGGGGAAGTCTAGGCTATAGGCCTAACATTTAGTGAAGGAACTTTGTAAGTTTAAAAGGAAAACAATAACCCAGTATCAGTTAGAGTATATCAAATATTTAAGCAGTTAAGTAAGTGTATCTAGTACAAAAATGTATAAATAATATCCAGTTTAAAAATAACTACATAAGAAATATAAATAAGAAAATAAGGAAATGTTATTAACTATTCAAAAGTAATCATGAGGGATATCAAAATAATCTTTAACAAAAAAGAAAAACAATGGTGTTCATATAATTGATATTACTACTAATATAAGAAAGAAATCATAATTTGAAGATATTTTATAAATTTAAACCAAAATAAAACGTTAGAATATAACAATGTCCTAAGATATTGACCAATGAGAAATAACATAATTCGAAAGGTAACCATGACAACTGACGCTTATTACATACATTACCGTTGGAATTCTAATTACTTCATTACTGACTAACGCGGAGGGCGGATGTATGAAGCTCTCGACCTAAAATTAACTTTAAAACTTTAAATTTTGCTAAATTTTAAAAGAAGAAGTATAAGAGAAACATTCTAAACTACAACTGATGAGATGAACAACTATTAAAATAATTATACCATAAAAATCATGGTAAAAAACTACGAAGATATAAAATTAACGTAATACACGACCTATCCTGAAGGAAGAAGTGGATTTACCTAACTCAACCTGAGGACATCGAACATCTATGCGAACTGATGGAAGCCGAACTTCGAATTAGAACCATTTGAACGGGAATTTCAGACAATCCAAAGAAGAAGGGACTCCTAGAGGTTTCCTGAAGAAGAAGATGATCGTCGAAGAAGCCACGTCAAGAAATCGATGAGTATAAAGTAATAACTTCACTTCAAAACAAATTTTCAATTATCCATAATAACGAACTATAAATATTTTCACTTCACTGATCACAAAATCGACTCAATAACTGAACTTAATCAATATATCACTCTTAATAAAACATAATCAATCAATAAACTTTGATATTAAATTATAATAATTTTCAAAAAACGTAACTTGCTGACAAGAATTTAACCAAACCTATTCTAATTCTCATTGCCAATAACTTGCTTTGTATGTTTTAGTATATCAACTATTCTGTAGTTAGTTTTAAGGAACGTTATAATTTTGTGCATTTATTAGCCGATAATAAAACTTCTGTAGTCAAAAGGACATACTCCCTGAGACAAACAATTATTAATTGTAAACGAAATATGTACGCCATAATGTTTTCCTTACATACGACTGAGCAAGCCAAGCGATGCCAACCGAGCAATTTGTAAACGCCGGTACTAACGTAAATATATGTATTATTCATCAACTGTAAATGAACAGATAATATAAAGAAAGGTTCAATAAATTTTAATATTTCTTAACTGCTGTATGTTTGATTCTTATAAAACAAGGTAATATAAAGAAATATTAAAAACAAACCATCACCATACTACAGTTAGCGAATTCGACTCTGCAAGATAGCGTGAGCCAATCAGGTGACGAGGTGGTGAAATTTGAATTGAGCGACGAGAGATACGGTTAGCCAGTAAGTATTGAGAAAAGGTATAACCCGGCTCGCTGCACACGATTAATTTTCACAAAAGTAATTAACAAATTAATACCAAATAATCAACCCACAATAACACAATTATATAACGAATTCGACGATTACTACGGGTGACATTTCTAACACCCCACAAAAACGTCGTATTACAGCGTGCACAAGTCTACTCATTTCTCTCAGGTACATAGAGTTCAGTCTAAAGCAGTACTACACATTAACCAATTATTATCAGTAACAGGAATGTCACAATTTATTAAAAGTAGTTGAAAATATAATTTATACATTTACAGGGGAGAAATAACTGGATGGACGTTTATTCAACAGAAGCCTGTATGAAAAATGAAAATGCAAATGAGAAAAATACAGATTACATTTTCTTATTGGAAACATACCTTTATACAGAATAATCATATCCATTATGATAAAGTTTCCAATCTGTAGGGTAAGGTTTGATGTTCCCTAGTCCTTTCTGACTTAAAATTTTTTAAGATTATCTACTACAGACATTTCACATTCCCTATATAAAACATTATTTGAGTATTTTAATTTTACCCTCAGGATAATTTTTAATAACAAAATCAAGTGATATTCAAGGATAAATTACATAGAAACGTAACATGTAGCCATAACATGAACACATCATATTAAAAGCTTGAATACAACACAAACTATGATATAATACTGCATGTTATCAGTTTGTTATCACACCTGTGACATGAAAAATGCTTTTACAGCTGACTGTATACAGTCTGACAATAACAAAGTGGTATACACTGAACACAATTCAAATATGGTTAAGTTCTGGGGATGAGTAAACAAAATTATTTCATTTTCTCTTTTTTTTATGCTGTCTACCTTTTAAATGTAAACTGTTAGAATAAGTTGCTTCTGCTGCTTTATGTTGAGCATAAAGTTTCTAAAATTTGCTACAGTTATGAATAATCTCAAACTAAACATATGGTTGTAGGTGCCAACACTCGCGCCCTGTCCCTGCGCATTACGAATTTGAAAAAGTTCAAGATTTTCCAAATCTCAGGTCATATGTGGACTCTGCAAATGACTCCTCTAGAGACGTTGAAAAACGAATATTATCTGCTAATAGGTGTTACTACGGACTAGTGAAACATTTTAAATCAAAATTGATAAGTAAAGAGACAAAAGCCACACTCTACAAGGCCTTGATCAGACCAGTTCTGATGTATGGCTCGGAATGCTGGGTGCTAAAAAAACTAGATGAGCAGAAACTAGCCCTGCTTGAGAGGAAGGTACTGAGGAGAATCTACGGCCCTGTAAAGGAAAACAAGATTTGGAGGCGACTGGATAATCGAGAGTTGTACGAATGGTTTAAAGATCTTCTGATCGTGCAATTCATATAAATTAACAGATTGCATTGGCCCGGACATGTGCAGAGAATGGCGGAGGATAGAATCCCAAAAAAAAATCATGAATTATTTGCCGATGGGAAGGAGAAGGAGGGGAAGACCGCGTACAAGATGGCTGGACCAGGTTGGTAAGGAGGCAGTGAGGCTAGGAGCAGCAAACTGGTGGACATTGGCTGGGAGTAGAGACCAGTGGGGACGATTTCTTTTGGAGGCCAGGGCCCAGACTGGGCTGTAGCGCCAAGGATGTATGTATGTATTGTTATGAAATCACAGAACAGTCTATGTGTTTATCAAACGTTTCAGAGGGATCCGGAATGTAATGCGGCACGTCTCGTGCGTTCCGGAACCATCTCAATTAGCCCAGCGGTGCATGTTTCTGCGAAGGTTGTGCTGAAGTGTCCTCTAGACATTGCCACAAAAAGGAAGAACAAAACTCAACCAAACATGTTCAAGCCATCACTGTAGATTTCCTGGCAGACGGCTGGACGACACAAGACTGTTGACAAGAACAGATGACTGATGAAGACATTGGACCGATCTTGACAGCAAAGGAGGAAGATCGCCGCCCGGATTGGCAAGATATCTGCCATGGTTTGGAAGTGCTGAAGGGCTACTGGGCACAATGGGAATCCCTTACCTTAGAGAACGGATTGCTGAAAAGGGCTTGGGAAAGTGCAGATGGACGAGACGTGGTCATACAGTTGATAGTTCCCCGAAGTAAAGTGCAGTCTGTTTTGAAGGAGATGCATGATGGGACGTCTGGAGGCCATCTTGGCGTTAACAAAACCCTTGAAAAAATACGGAAGCGATTCTATTGGCTTCATCTTCACCACGACGTAGAGGAAATGTGAAATATGAATGGGTTCGGACGTGTGAAAAATGTGCTCCAAGCAAGGGCCCACAAACCAGAAGCAGGGGAAAAATGAGACAGTATACCGTTGGACTGCCTTTCAAGAGAATTGCCATAGACATTGCTGGACCATTCCCAGTTACTGACGATGGAAACCGGTACATCATGGTTGTAGGTGGGTGACTACTTTACTAAGTGGGTGGAAGCCTATGCAATTCCAAATCAGGAGGTTACCACTGTGGCAAAGCAGTTAGTTCACAACTTCTGTTGCCGTTATGGAGCACCTATGGAAATCCATATGGATCAAGGGAGAAATTTTGAATCAGGAGTGTTTAAAGAATTATGCCATCTACTCGGAATTCGAAAGACCAGGACAACGCCCTGCATCCTCAGTCGGACGGGATAGTTGAGAGATTCAATAGGACACTTGAGCAGCATCTTTTGAAGGCTGCTGACGAGAACCAAACAGACTGGGACCAACGTATACCACTATTCCTCATGGCGTATAGATCATCAGTAAACAACACAACTGGCATGACTCCAGCACAATTGGTGTTTCGGTGGGAGATTCATCTTCCTGGGGACTTAATGTTCGGATTACCTGAGACTCAGTCCCAAGAGCCACAGAACTATTCCTCGCAATCGGAAAACCAACTGCGAGAAATAGATCACTTGGTAAGAGGACGGCTGAAGATTGCCAGTGATAAAATGAAAACTCGGTATGACATTCGCAGCAATAGTGTGGGTTTCCAAGAAGGAGATCAGGTCTGGTTGTTCAACCCAAAGCGCCATCGTGGTCGCTCATCTAAGCTTCAGTCTAACTGGGAAGGACCCTACACTGTGAAAAAAAGAATCAACGATGTTGTTTATCTGATTCAACAGGAAGGACAGCGAAAGTTCAAGGTCGTCCGCCTAGATTGCCTGGCTAAGTATTACTTCAGAGACGGATTGCCAGTTCGGGACGAACAGGCTTAAGGAGGGGACAGTGTTATGACATCACAGAACAATCTATGTGTTTATCGAACGTTTCAGAGGGTTCCGGAATGTAATGCAGTGGCCTACGTGACACTTGACATGTCAAGCAGTATTACATAATGCGGCATGTCTCGTGTGTTCTGGAACCATCTCAATTAGCCCAGCGGTGCGTTTCTGCGAAGGTTGCGCTGAAGTGTCCTCTAGAATTTTCGATGGCTTGTTAAGGACCCATGTTATGGAACACAGTAGATTATAAATAGCCCATACCTGCTGCTTAGTTTTCAGTTATTGTCGCGCGATTACAAGCGATATTACTATTACTGCGTGCATTCAAGTGGTTATTAGTGAAGTGTTGTGTTTTATAATCAGGCGGAATATTGTAATACAATTGTGTTTAATATTAGTGGACATTTTGTTGCATGTGAACAATTTTTTATTTGATTTGCTGTAAGAGACTGTGTTGTTAATTACGAACTGTTTAACTGTGAAAATTAAAGCTAGTGACTTAATTGGTGTCTTGTATTTTGTTTCCACTGTACCTACGATGATCAAGTAGACAGTATGTCGTAACAGTATGTATGTATGAATAATCTCTCTCTCTCTCTCTCTCTCTCTCTCTCTCTCTCTCTCTCTCTCTCTCCAATGGGCTAACACCCATTTTGGGCATTTCCTCTCAGTTTCCATTTCTTCTTCTGCCTGTTTCCGTCTAATTTTGTATTTACAACAGTTCCTCCATGTCTCTGTGAATCAGTTCTTACCATCTTTGTTTAGGTCTTCCAGCAGGCTTTCCCTTTCCATTTTCCCTATAAGCAGTTTTTCGAATTCTTCTATCTTCCATTCACAGAACACCACACACATTTTCCACAGTCACCATTTATACTTAATTAAATTTACAAAGGGGGTGTTGCAGCGCGCGCGCACACACACACACACACACACACAATATAGTATATATGCCATCCTATCCTACTGTAGGCCTACAGTTTATATACCCTAATTTTCAGATCCCTAATAATTACAACTTAGCATTTCTATGATATGGGTGGATCTATTGAAGGACATGTTACAATGACAGGTCTGCTTTGAGCAACAACCAGCAGTAAAAAAATTGATGAAAGACAAATTTAAACTTAATACTTAAAATTAAATTGAAGACAAATTATAAATTAAATCTTTTCACTCTTATTTTCAGCTAGTTAAAAATTTACAGGCATTCCACAAATGCAATGCACAGAGAAGGGCAATGCAAATGCTTCAATAAATCTAAAAAATATATATATTTATGTTCATTCACCAATCAATGAATTCATTCTTCATGTACCAATGTACAGATTATAAGTTAAATGTAGTCGCATTCATAAATGAAGTTTTATATGTGTACTACGTTATTGACAACAAAGAAGTAGTTTCTATGGAAACTCACCGGTTCCCATTTTCGATAACGCACCAGCGATCGGCCGCAAATGTGCGACACGTCCTTATAAACATTTTCAATGTTAAAATTTCTCCAGTCAGAAATAATTCACAATTAACAAATTTAGCCATTGCTGTAGAACTTTTCAAAAACTTGAATCAAAGATTTTGCATCTAATTTCTCCTAGCCTGAATGTCTGCCAAATTTCATTTCTCCTAGTTGAGCTACATTGGGCAAAACGTTTTCTGAAGAATAAATTTTTCCTATGTTCATAACATATAATCAATACCATCTGTTACACACTTATAGGTCACTTGGTGTTACCAAGTGTGGTCACTAACTTCAAGTACTTGGAACCACATTAAAGGCAGGACGATGTAAATTGAACACTGGGGTCTCGATGTGCAGTAGACAAACACCTCGTTGCAAGGCTAACAAAACTTCCATTCACTTCGCACATGCGCAGAACAGTTTTGTGGAGTCTTTCATAGCGTGAACATCGGCCACAACAAGACTGGCGAGAACAACGAAAGCATGTATGTGGCAGAGAGGGCTGTAATATGGAAGTGAGACAGTGAACGTTATAGCGTCGTCTCCCCTCTCCTCTCTCTAGATAACTTAGCTAAACTTGAAACTGGAGGTAATTCATGCATTGGGTCGGCGCAGAGTACTGTTCAGGAAAGGCTGGCAGGCCTATACATAAGGAATTTTCTGTGGTGGCAGTGATTGATGATAATCTGTTGGAGAGTCTTCTATTGTTGTGTAGTCATTGTTCATAACCTAAAGATAACATACATATTATTTATAATAAAGTTTTAATTACTCACATTCTTAAATTCAATCAATTTCAATCATAGACCATCGTCAGGACATATACACTGTGCACTTGCGGTCACAATATCGTAAAACTGTTATTATTTACAAAAAACGAAATCGTAGACATTGATTAATGAACGTGAAACGTACAAGTTCACAGTGTATATGTCCTGACGATGGTCTATGACCAAAATCGATCGAATTTAAGAATGTGAGTAATTAAAATTTTATTATAAGTCATATGTATGGTATCTTTAGGTTATGAACAATGAATACACCACAATAGAAGATTGAGATTATAGGTACCATTAGTAAACAACAAGTGTGCATATATTATAAATACATCACATTATCATCAGGTGGAGAGGTGTTGGTGGTATTAGTGTAGTTATAGCCCTCTGAGGACATTATACATTACATCATGCGCATTAATGACGTGGTACTGCCTCCCTGTAGTTTCACCCATAACGTCTTATTGTAACCCCTCTCCCAGTTCCCACCCTTTGGCTATGGAAATGCACATTGCAGACATTGTACGTATTATACAATTGGGTTACTTTTGTAAGTCCTAAAGGAAACTTGTTGAATAATTTGAAATTACCTCAATCACTACATAACCAACCACCAATTAAAGTGTGTACACTAATCTGAAATTCACTATCAGTAACTGTTGCTAACAACATCTAATTAATAAAATAAAAAAACAAATGTATTATAGTTAGCATTTATATCGGCACTATAATTCAGACAGGTACTATTTAAAAGAGCTGTCATGTATTCAAAAAACTAGTGATAAACTTGGCTCCTTGAGAGGAAGTAGTGACACATAAAAAATGTGTATTTTTGTTTTATAATATTGAGAACAAGTTGCACCAATTTGTCAACTAACATTTAATTATTAGTTATTAATATAAAATATCAAATATCCAATATTAATATATTGACAGCATAGGTCACCCAAATTAAATAACAATATAATATAAATTAACAAAATATATATAAATTTTTTAAGTAAACCAAAATGTCTTTTGAAATTGAAATTAACCAGTTTTTTAAATCTGCTTGAACCAGTTTATTGCCATTTTTAAACTGGGTTTGGCTATAGATACTTTAAATTTTATGTTTTTAATAACGGTGTTAACTTATTTAATATTACAAAATAATGTAGACTGTTTGAAATAAATAAAACCGTAAACGGCAGTTTATTAATTTGGGGTTATTTACACTTGTTATCTACACTTGGAAAAAGAAATTTTTAAATTTATTCTATTAATTTAAAAAGCGAATAGATACTTTTCAGAATGTAAGATTCATAGATCAATTTGTTCTGAAATTTACTTTCTCTAATATAAAACTATAACTACCAATTTTAGCAAGACAATCATCACATGTATGTATGTATAAAATTCAGACACATAATTATAGTACAAGTTAAATATTTATACGTTTAATGAAGAAATTTGTGTTAGTGGTTGAAATCACAATCAGAATGATCAATATTGCACACCACTATATAAAAATTATTCCGATTAGCGCTTTCAAGCTTCACAGCTCATCGTCAGATCAGGAATAGACAAAAAATATGTAATACCCAACCCTTCACCCCTCTCCCCCACCCTGCTCACCCACAAAAACTAAAAATTAATTACCCTTCCCCACCCCCTAAACTCTGTCTCACCATCTGTACAGTTACATATTTTTCTAGTAAATTCCTTGTGTGTGTGTGTGTGTGTGTGTGTATGTGTGTGTGTGTGTGTGTGTGTGTGCATCCTTTTAAACTACCCTCTTCCCCTCCACACACGTGGGTCAGTCACACACCCTATTTTAAAACAACCAATTAGTACTATGAAATATAATTCTTAATCTTATCTATCTGCCCTCTCTCATTTACTTCTTAATCATGTTATAAAATATTTCTTCATTATCAAATTTAATTTTAATATTAATTAAATTGTCTAACCCTTTTTCTCTTTCTTTCAATATTTCTAACTCCTCTCTAAGTTTCCTTTCAACTGTGTTATTTACTACTTTTACAATTTCGTATTCTTCCAAAGGATTAACAAACTTGTGGTTGTCTTCTATGAAATGTCTTGCATATAACGAATTGGTTGTTCTATTACCTTCTCCACGTTTGTGGTCAGACAACCTGCATGCGAATTTTCGTCCTGTCTCCCCTAGGTACACTTTGTTGCAGTCTTTACATTTTAATTTATAAATTCCGCTTTTCTGTAATACTGGAATTTTTTCTATATTCTTATTCCTTATCTTATCAAATACCGTTTCACATTTTTTAATAGCTATATCTACTCCATATTGTAACAGTACCAAATATGGTAGTTACATAATATAAACTAATGTAACGTCAAGTATGAGAAAAACATGGAAATATATCTAGATAAATAAACCTAAGTGTGTATAAGTGTGTATCTACAAATATATTAATAAAAAATCCAACAATGAAGAAGAGAATACTAATATATCAACATTAAATACAAAATGAAGAAAGAAAATGCCACAAGCCCAAAACAAAATATCAGTAACTAGACCCAATAGGATCCAACAGTGAGGGGAATCAACGAAACAAGGACCAACAAGCTCCAACAACAATGGAGATAAATAAAAATAGCAACTACAATGAAAATATAGGAAGAAGAAGAAAGAAGAAGGACCAGGAAGAGCACCAAGAAGAAGAAAGAAGATGGACAGAAGATATAAGGACTCAACATAAACCAAGTATACTAAAGACAATGTAAGTGATTATAAATGTGAAAAGAAAACCAGTGTGAAACATTTAAGGAACCACAAACAATTACAGTGTGTACTTAATACAAATGTGAAACCTGTGAATAATTAACTAATTTCAACTGAATAAACCACACAAACAATTACAGTGATGAAGTTTACAGTGTGAGAAATATGTTAATTTCATGATGAAACAACAACAATTAAAAATAGTCAAATAAACACAGACAATGAGTGTGACTAATTCAATAAAGTTGTAATCAATACACATAATCATAAGACCACCAGATTAGAACAAAATAGAACAATTATGTTATTGTTCATAGAGAACTGACAACAAATAAAAGACATTTGTTAAGTATCAAACAATGACAGGAATTAAGTTCCACCATTGACCAGAAAAATATTGTAAATAATACAAAAAAGATTTGTGTTAGTGTTTAAGAAGGAATTGTATAAACATGTGTAACAAAATAGGTAAAGTATTATGTTAATATACCGTAGTGAAGTCAGTTTAGTAGTAGAAAAATACTGCACTAAAACAGATGGTACATTGTTACACAACCCACAAGGAAGAGACCTATTACAACAAAAAATGATACATATTAGTATAAATATATGATCATCAACTATGTTATCAAACGAGAATTTATTATAAGTAATAATAATAAATATTGAGAGACAATGTAATATATTGCAAAACAATGTAAATAGAACAAGTCAAACATAATGGCACAGAGAATAGCAGAGATGAGAAAAGTATGCCAATTTAGTTAGGCAAAGTACAGTATCAAAACCAATATCAATGTTTATAAGAGTATTACCAGTAGTGAGATAAATACCTGATAATACATTGAGAACAGACACTGAACATGATAAGAACAATATTGTAACTAAATTATTGTAAACTAACTAACTATGTACATATGACCAGAAGTAAGCTGAACCATTGTATAGCTAATTAGTTAAGAAAAATACTGTATCAAGTATTGAGCACAGATTGTTACAATTGTTACCAGTAGTAAGAGGAAATCCCAATGCTACTTTGAGAACAGATAATGACCATAAAAACAGTCATATTATATACAAACAATTAAAAACCAAATGACTATTATGAAGAAAACCAAATGTAAACAAACAATGACAAACAAGTTATTTATGAAAAATATAGCATATAAACTTGTGTAAAAGTAATTGGAAACATTACCAAAAGTTAGAATAATATCTAATGCTACTTTGGGAATCCAAACCAAATAGAACAATAACAATTTAGTTGTTGTATTAGAAAAAATAAATGACTACTATGATATGACACAACATAAACAGAGCCATTACTGAAAGATTGAAGAGTTCTGAACCAATTAAAAGATAACCATTATATATAATAAATTAGGTACTATGTGTGTACACTAATTATAATCATTACATGATATGATTTATATAGAGAAGACCAAAAATAAGGTGAAAAATTGTATAAGAGACATAGGAGAGGACTGAAACTATGTAAATATTAAATTAACCACAGTCATATATAAATATTATAGTGTAAAATTGTGTAAATAAACATTACTAGTATTATTAGATAGTAATATGATCGTTTTAAATAAGAAAAATTAGTTCTAAGCATATTTATGAAAAATCTACCATGGACACTTAATGACGCCATAACGAGATTTGTGTAGGGAACAATTATTCCCAAATTGTAAATTAAACCAATTGAGATATAGACTCAAAGTGTTTATTTAAGGAGTGTTTTATTATAATTAAGTAAAATCTGGTGTAACGGACTTATAAAAATAAGATACACCAGAAATAACAAATAAAATCGTTATTGTGATAGTAGTGATGAACGGAAAATAAGCGTTTTTGGACTTAAATTAACAAGCAAAACGTCCTGAATTCACTGATATCAACCAATTAACGATAGGACGTAAATTAAGAAAGTTATGGTAATTTTAAACTTTTCAGTTAAATTTTTGTACCAGTGATGACGTCAAAAAGCCTCCACACCAAACTCGATTTTGTCAAAAAATTAAATATTTTAATAAAACAAAGGCCTTTGGGTCAGAGAGTACAACGTCTCCAGCCAATGGAATGAATGACTTTCGACAGACAACCGAGAGACGCTTCAGAGGAGCAGAACAGTCTACGATCAACCATCAAACGAATAGGCCACGCCGCTCAAGACAAAAAGAAGAAGTTTATTTTAAAACTGTGCGCGCCATATACGTCAGTACAGCAACATACAGTTAACCTTAACACAACATTTATACATACGAGTGAAAAAGTGCGGAGTTGTTTAATTAAACAAGTAGGTCAGTGTATAATGTCGACCATACTTGCGAGTGATGTGTTAAATAAGAAACAGGGAGTACAATTTTATTTAAACAATATTGAACGAAAATAATAATTTTTGTGAATAGCTAACTTTCGATACTATGCAATTCAGATAATGCAGAGTATCGAAAGCAATAATTAAATTATCAGAATTAAGGAAAGATTTAATCCACAATTATTAAAATATTATAAAAATATTTTAATTATTTATAATAATTTAAAATATAATGTTTGGAAATAATTATTAATGAATACAAGAATATTTAGTCACTCATTTGACTAAACTTATTTTTCTTGATTTTTTCGATGTTTTGAAATATACTTTATTAATTTTCATACAGTATAAATAAATGTAATTCTGATAATCGTATATTAAATTATTACGAATGATATGTTTATATGTATAGTTTAAGAAATAATAACTGTTAAGAAATACTTATCCTTTGTAACAACACCGGTTAATTCTAACCTCAGAAATCGTTACGGTAACTTGATAATTTCAATATTACCGATCTGTTCTCAAGTAACATCCAAATCAGATAGAATTATTAACAAGAGTTTTTTGAGAAATTTTTCTCTTGTGAATAGATGATTTTTAAAACAAATTATTAAACGAAAGTAATACATTTCTAAATACTGTACAAGTCATACAGCTTGATAATTGCAAACTAGTATTAGAGATGCGTGCGCATGCCCGCGTACGATAGTTTCATAAATACCAGACATATGGTACCAATTTTTGATTTTTTATATTTGTTCGCTTATTATTCATTATTGTTAATTTTATATCATTATTTGTATTACATCTTGTGCCTGGTATCATGTTACCTAAAAGAACCTAACGAAATATGGTAATTCACTGAATCAAAGTAACATAACCTTGGATTTCGTTGTCCATGACGTGTCCGTTACTTAACTAAATATCACTATAATATTGACGACTCGGAACACAAAGTTTTTATAAGTAAAAACGTAAAGTTTTACCTTACAGCCTAAACCGGCTTTCACCTATAGAAGGCTTCATCAGAGGCTGTCGTTAGTAGCGCTGCTCGTCTTGTTGTTGGCGACGAGAAAGTGTTTCGAAAGATTGAAGCTGTGTGTGTGTGTGGTGAGATGTGTTCGAATAATGCGTGCGATTTGAATTGTGTCTGTTCGTTTAGGATGTCGTTTTTATTTGTTTTTGTGTGTTTGTATATTTCTAATTGTTCTAGAGTGTCTAGTTTTCGGCCTTTTGTGTGTACGTGTAGTATGTTCATGTTATTGTCGATGTTTTTATATGTGTGGTTTGCTTCAATGAGGTGGTTTGCGAAGGTAGATTCTGTAGTGGTGTGGAGTGCTTTTGTGTGTTCAATGTATCTCTGTTTGAAGCTACGTCCTGTCTGGCCTATGTAGAATTTACTGCAATTTGAACAATTTAGTTTATATACACCGGGTAGATCGAATTTGTTTTGTGCTTTGGGCATGCGTTTTGATAGTGTGTGTTCTGTTTTGTTAGTAGTTTTGTAAGCGATTCTGTATCCTGCTTTTTTGAATTTGTGGGCAATTTTTTCTGTTTGTTTGTTGATGTATGTTAGTGTTATGAATTTGTTGTTTTCTGTCTTTGTCTGTTGTTTGTTTTGTGTTTTGTGTAGGAGTTTACTGACTATTGTTCTGTCATAACCGTTAGATTCTGCTAGATATTTTATCGTGTTTAGTTCGTCTTTGTAGTCTATTTCATCTAAGGGGATGTTGTTAAGTCTATGTATCATGGTTCTAAAAGCAGCTAGTTTGTGTTGTATTGTATATTATACAACACCTCCAATCACCCAATATTGATCATTCTAATTGTAAATATTTATAATACACACTTGAACAGCACTAACTTGCAGACATCAGATGTTCAACTAATCTGTGTGGAAAGAATTAAAGTAACTCAGAATATAACAAAATAGTTAAAAAAATAAATTCAACAATAACTGAAAAATGTATGGGCAAAATTTCATTATAAATATTGAACAAAGACGACATCATTCTCTTCAGTGGTCAATTTTCTTTGGATCAAATTACGAAAATTTAAGAATGGTTAGCAAGTAAAAAAATTCAAAGCATGAAGCTCTGACATGAAGAATAAACTTAAGATTTTTTCATAATGTCTCTATTTAATAGTTTCCTTCCATTTATCACTACACTTAATTTGTTTTGTTGAAAAAAAAGAAACTTTATACTAACGTATGATTATTAAGTCTGTATGTAGAAACACCTGACTCAGGAACTAGATTCTCCCCAGAATTGTTATTGAATGTAGCTGTTTATTTTATGTTGTTTGCAAACATTTTTCAGTAAAACTGTTGCAATTATTCGGGTTCGGCCGAATGCAACAATCGGTGATTCGTACTTTGCCCGACGTCCTTACATCACGCCGTTCCCTTTACTAACAAAGCCGTTGTTCGGTTAAATCTTGCCTGTCAAACACCAGACCGCCCTTGTGAGCAGAGCTGTCCTTTCAGCACATTATATAAGAAGCCTCGATTACCAAGTTCAAAACTTGGTTCGACATACAGGAGTGAGAATACAAGTATATGGACTCGACGTAGCTTTCTTCACACATTCTTCTAGCATGAACACAGCAGCTGTCCATGGCATGAGCTGAGGAACACACACCCGTTGCGACCAGCTACAGCAGGCTGTGAGTGAACCTCTCCGGATTGCCAAGTAACACCTAACTGTTAACAACTTTCAGTGGAAGTTACAGTACAATTGATAATGAAAAGAGAGATAAACTAGTTTCCTCACCTTATGTGACATGAACCAAAACCTTTTACGAATATTTTGTGATGCAGAACAGTGTTAGAATTTTCATGAACCAATCACAGCTTGTACGCTAAACACTATTAACTGTAAACCAGTATTGATTTATGTGATCGTTCCATATCCAGCAATCAGTTTATCCAGTATGTAAATTATACAATTATTGAATGTTAGCAAACCATTTATTCAGTATTTAATCTTTTCAATATTTAGCTTATTTCTGAGTTGGATTAACTCAGTAATTAACTTTTGCTGACTGACTTATGATTACGTAAAGTTTCAAGGCTCATATTGTTTTGAAATAAACAGGTCGAGTTCGACTCGGCTCACTAACTGGTGTTTCAAATTTTTTTTTACTCACACCTCCCCCCTTTTGGGAATTATGTTAAACTCTAAGGATATTTGAGAAGGATGTTATAATGTGTAGAGAGACATAAATAGTAATAAGTATTTTGGTTGATTTTGTGGTATATTATGTTATTTTTTGTGTATTCTGTGTGTTGCGCTTTTGGGGCCAAGCAAGCAAGGAAGTGTGCAACAAAACAAAGATTACTGCATACAGCTACAAAGTTGTAATTTATAAAATTATTCTTGTTTACTGTAAAAAAAAATAAATAAATAGAATGAGGCCCTGTTTATGGGTTTGCTACTGTTCACTAAAAATGTCAATGTGTTGTTTACACCATTTTTTTATAAATGAGCTATTTGACAAGTGTTACATAGGTTATGATTCCACTAACTTTATCATTGTTTAGAATAGAAACTTTGACATAGAATAGAAATAATCTATAGTATCTCAGTAAATAAGTATTTAGAATAGACTTTGTTTATTGTTCATCACTTTTTTTATAAAAAGAAGTAATGCATCCAAGTCTGAAAATTGTATTGTTTGACAAGTAAATTGTTTTTTCAATAGGCCACTGACCAAAAATTGGTTCATGATACATTCTGGGCATAATGAAATGCTCAAAGTTCAACTTTGGCCACTGAGAAAAACAAAACCCCTATGATGTGTAGTGAATACTCATCACTTACAAGCCAATATATCGATGTGCTTTTGTGCAACAGAATGTGACCACTATAATTACAGCAGTGGCAGCTGGTGTTATGGTTGCAGCGTTGCACAACCACCAAAATAGAATAACTAAACTTTAAAATAATATACAAAAATATTAAGCAGTTAAAAGTGTCATAAATTTCAATGGAGAGCGTACTATATTCTATGTGGCAATGTTCACGTACTACTCAAAAGTGGCGTGCAGGCTGGTGGTTGTAGGCAGCTTGCAACTTGAAGAGCAAATGGCAGAGCTTACTTCAAAAACATATAGAAGAACGTGCATTACTCTTCACAATTGCCCTATGTTCTCAATGTAAGCTAGGCGGTTGCAAAGCTTCTGCAATGCTCCACTAGCAGCGCTGTACCTCATCCTTAGTTGTGTCATGAAGCCTGCACAGCCTTCTTGATTTGCAAGTTGTGTCAGGTTTAGTGTTTACATTGCTTCAAGGTAAACGTTACTTATTGTTTGAATTTATAAAATTATACTAATAATTTTGTATAACTGCCACTGTGATAATAAAGTGGCAATCGACTTTTCATTAGTTAAACTGTGTGTTAAGTATTATTTTTTCTTTGTTTAGGGCTGCTGTGTGCTTTTGTGTTTGTGCTTTTTGGAGTTGTGCTTTTTGAAGTTACTGATTCTGCGTGCTTTTAAACAACGTCTTTTTTTTACTTCCATATTCCTTAAGGAATGGAAGTATGGTGATGGCAAAAAAAATCGTGTTCGAGATTATTGCAGATTCTGATTGTACTACACTCAAAACATGAAAAATATCGGTATGGAGAACCATACATGACTTCCATATTCTAAGATTTATATTTAAAATCATTTTCGAAATGAAATATTACCATATAAACTACTTCTTTCTACTTACTGCTTCAGCCTTAACCACAGTACTGTGGTCACTAACGTATACCACCTCACGTTATCGCACTCGATTTTCACTGATGATGGAAGTCGATGGCATTGCCGAAATGTCTGGTTTTGTAGAAAACATTGGACTACGGCCAAATATCCCGGGAAGGAATTTTAACAAAAACTACTTCTTTGTTGCTGATAACGTTGTACACATATATATAAAATATATGCATAAAATTAATGGCTTGTATAAGTTAATGATTGATCTCCATTAAGTAGTGCTCAAGTTTCCAAAGTTTTAATATTATGATGTCCGTAATTAAAACATCAGAGCAGGTTTAGTGTGAATGAGGGTACACTGTGGACAAAAATTTTCAACATTTCCTATTGAGCGTTGCTTAGAGTAAAGCTGCGAATCTACAGTGTATGTTTCACAGAACAAACACGCGAAAAAGAAGGAGCGCTCCGAAGTCACTCATGGACCCTCAGCATCTTGCAGAGGGTTCATTCCCTAAAGACGAAAAGTCTGTCTATGAATCGTTCCTCTGTAAACACGTGCAGTTACATTGCCCAGCGATCCACAGGAAGCAAATTGATGTCCATTTTTTCGGCTTGCACGCGTTATGTTGGTTTGGGTTTCGGCACTTTCCATTTAAAAAGCGTGCAAATGTAAGAAAATAAACATGAGTGAGGCCAGAAATAACGTGAAGTGTGTGTGTGTGTGTGTGTGTGTGTGTGTGTGTGTGTGTGTGTGTGTGTGTGTGTGTGTGTGTGTGTGTGTGTGTGTGTGTGTGTGTGTGTGTGTGTGTGTGTGTGTGTGTGTGTGTGTGTGTGTGTGTGTGACCTGCCTTTTTATTGCTGTAAGCATAATAATAAAATGGAAACGTAAACATTACATAACTGAGATATGCTTACCTGCCACGAACGATATATTATTTTATACATGGAGGAGTTCAGTGACACACACGTACAGAAGTCATCTTCAAAAATACTAGAAGTCATCCACGCTTTTATGTTGGCAGTGTAACTTACAGGAAGTTTTTTGATGTTTTTAAAACATCTAGGATGCAAACTTTTCCCGATAACTAAAAGTTTCCTTTTTTCGGTTCCCGTCATGTTCGCACAAACAAAAACTGTAACTCTTTGTTTAGAGAGCTTCCCACCAACGCACTTTTCATTTTTAAATTTGAAAGTCTTATCTGGAGTTAATTTATAAAAAATTCCGGCTTCATGTCCATTAAAGATGTCTTCATCTTTATATGATCGTCTAATTTCTGGCCAAGTGTTACGCACCCAATCGCCTGTAACATTCAGATCTACGCATTTTGCCTCACCACAAATTTCTGCAAAGGAAATAGAGTGTCGGGCCTTAAATCGATCTAGCCATCCGTTGGAGCACGTAAAATGGCTGGCGCCGGCAGTCCTGTTACAGTGCTTATCGCTTGCATACAATGTATGTCTGTAGCCATGGGCTAGCGCGCGCGCGCACATATATACATTTATATGAAATTTAGAGTAAAATATCTGAGAAATATTTGACGCTATAACAGAGTAGTACAATATTTAGTGACATTAAAACCGGAAATTTTTATAATGTTAAAGATATCAGTTTGACAGGACTTATGACAAAATAACGCTACACCCGAGTTGACGTAACAGCCGAGGCCATAATAACCAAGTTCCACTGTATATATAAAGATATTAACTCAAACATAATTTACATTAAAATGAAAAAATTTTAATTTTATTGCCTAGCAACAAAATTATTTTATTTTTAACAATTACCATTGTTTCAAAACGTTTAAATAAATTTTCAAGTACTTTACTCTTGTTAAACCGTAAAAGGTTGCAGGTAAACTACCCCTTCCCCTTAACCGATCTTCACCAAAATCGAAAGTCCTTGAGACCTCTACAATTCAGGGATGTATGCAAAAAATTATTTGATTCTGTTTGAATTTGCGGCTGTTATCGTTTGCCATAGAAAATACGCTTGATAAAAAAATGTTGCAGGTAAACTACCCCTTTCCCTCAACCGATCTTCACCAAAAACAATAGGTCTTGAGAACTCTACAATTTAGGGCTGTATGCAAATAATCGTTTGATTCTGTTTGAATTTGCGGCTGTTATCGTTTGCCATAGGAAATACCCTTGTTAAGACATACAACGTTACAGGTAAACTACCCCTTTCCCTTAACCGATCTTCACCAAAAACAATAGGTCTTGAGAACTCTACAATTCAGGGCTGTATACGAAACATTATTTAATTCTGTTTGAATTTGCGGCTGTTATCGTTTGCCAAAAAAAAAATTTCCCTTGATAAAAAAAAACCGTTGCAGGTAAACTACCCCTTTCCCTCAACCGATCTTCACCAAAAACAATAGGTCGTGAGTACTCTACAAATCAGGGCTGTATGCAAAAAATGATTTGATTCTGTTTGAATTTGCGGCAGTTATCGTTTGCCATAGAAAAATATCGGTATGGAGAACCATACATGACTTCCATATTCTAAGATTTATATTTAAAATCATTTTCGAAATGAAATATTACCATAGAAACTACTTCTTTCTACTTACTGCTTCAGCCTTAACCACAGTACTGTGGTCACTAATGTATACCACCTCACGTTATCGCACTCGATTTTCACTGATGATGGAAGTCGATGGCACTGCCGAAATGTCTGGTTTTGTAGAAAACATTGGACTACGGCCAAATATCCAGGGAAGGAATTTTAATAAAAACTACTTCTTTGTTGCCGATAACGTTGTACACATATATATCAGTGGCGAAGTTACATGGAGGCAATTGAGGCAATGCCTACCCTAAAAAATTCTGTAGAATAAAAATTATAAATACGTATGAACTACATAACGTAAAGATTATACATTGTTACTGCGACTGTTAAATTTATTAAACCGAAACGTGCTTTATTGAGCGACCGCTAGATGGTGACAGGTGAGATTCGGCATAGTTCGTTTAAAGCGAATGAGGCAACCTGAACTTGCCTCAGCGTTTTTTGTATACATCGTATGTAAGCAATGTAGTGGTGTGATAGGGAAGTGTAGGGAGGGGGGACTGTCCCGCGCTGTACACATAGAGCGTTGAGGCATGCCTTACTTCTGTGGTCCAAACAGTTAAGTTAAAGCGCCTGTGTTGTTTCTAAGTGTTTATTTTATGCGGTTATTAAAAGTGTCACTGTTATTCCGCTGAACTAACAGATGATCAAGATTGTTATTTGAATTATTTGTAACATTAAACATATATATAGAAACTAATCAAGTTTAAAAATTTGAAGTTCAATCAGTTGTATTATTGTGTATGACTAATACAAGGATTGTTCAATAGACACACGTATGGAGCTGTAAAGCATTTTTTATTCAACGATTTTAAAAGAAGTCTCCAATAACATTAAGACATGAGTTCCACTGCTGCGCTAACCTGTAGATTCCCTGCTAGTAAAATTCTTACGGCTGTTTGTGGAACCATTCGGTTACAGCAAACTCTACCTCAGCGTCCGATTTGACCCACCGTCCTTTTAGTGATTCCTTAAAAAAAATTTAAGATAAGATTTTTGCCTACCCATTCATTAACTACTAGCTTCGCCAGTAAGCAAATTGATGTCCATTTTTTCGGCTTGCACGCGTTATGTTGGTGTGGGTTTCGGCACTTTCCATTTAAAAAGCGTGCAAACGTAAGAAAATAAACATGAGTGAGGCCAGAAATAACGTGAATTGTGTGTGTGTGTGTGTGTGTGTGTGTGTGTGCGTGCGTGCGTGCGTGCGTGCGTGCGTGCGTGCGTGCGTGCGTGCGTGCGTGCGTGCGTGCGTGCGTGCGTGCGTGCGTGCGTGCGTGCGTGCGTGCGTGCGTGCGTGCGTGCGTGCGTGTGTGTGTGTGTGTGTGTGTGTGTGTGTGTGTGTGTGTGTGTGTGTGTGTGTGTGTGTGTGTGTGTGTGTGTGTGTGTGTGTGTGTGTGTGTGTGTCTTACCTGCCTTTTTATTGCCGTATTAAATGAAAAATATATTACATTAAAATGAAAAAATTTTAATTTTATTGCCTGGCAACAAAATTATTTTATTTTTAACAATTACCATTGTTTCAAAAAGTTTAAATAAATTTTCAAGTACTTTACTCTTGTTAAAACGTAAAAGGTTGCAGGTAAACTACCCCTTCCCCTTAACCGATCTTCACCAAAATCGAAAGACCTTGAGACCTCTACAATTCAGGGACGTATGCAAAAAATTATTTGATTCTGTTTGAATTTGCGGCTGTTATCGTTTGCCATAGAAAATACGCTTGATAAAAAAACGTTGAAGGTAAACTACCCCTTCCCCTTAACCGATCTTCACCAAAAACAATAGGTCTTGAGTACTCTACAATTCAGGGACGTATGCAAAAAATTATTTGATTCTGTTTGAATTTGCGGCTGTTATCGTTTGCCATAGAAAATACGCTTGATAAAAAAACGTTGAAGGTAAACTACCCCTTGCCCTTAACCGATCTTCACCAAAAACAATAGGTCTTGAGTACTCTACAAATCAGGGCTGTATGCAAAACATTATTTGATTCTGTTTGAATTTGCGGCTGTTATTGTTTGCCATAGAAAATACCCTTGTTAAAAAAACGTTGCAGGTAAACTACCCCTTTCCCTCAACCGATCTTCACCAAAAACAATAGGTCTTGAGAACTCTAAAATTTAGGGCTGTATGCAAATAATCGTTTGATTCTGTTTGAATTTGCGGCTGTTATCGTTTGCCATAGGAAATACCCTTGTTAAAACATAAAATGTTACAGGTAAACTACCCCTTTCCCTTAACCGATCTTCACCAAAAACAATAGGTCTTGAAAACTCTACAATTGAGGGCTGTATACGAAACATTATTTAATTCTGTTTGAATTTGCGGCTGTTATCGTTTGCCAAAAAAAAAAATTTCCTTTGATAAAAAAAAACCGTTGCATGTAAACTACCCCTTTCCCTCAACCGATCTTCACCAAAAACAATAGGTCGTGAGTACTCTACAAATCAGGGCTGTATGCAAAAAATTATTTGATTCTGTTTGAATTTGCGGCAGTTATCGTTTGCCATAGAAAAAAAATCTACAGACAGACACACAGACAGACAGACACACAGACACACACACAGACACTTTTCGGAAAACGACTTTTTTTCATGTTTTGAGTGTAGTACAATCAGAATCTGCAATAATCTCGAACACGATTTTTTTTGCCATCACCATACTTCCATTCCTTAAGGAATATGGAAGTAAAAAATCTACAGACACACACACAGACAGACACACACACAGACACTTTTCGGAAAACGACTTTTTTTCATGTTTTGAGCGTAGTAGAATCAGAATCTGCAATAATCTCGAACACGATTTTTTTTTGCCATCACCATACTTCCATTCCTTAAGGAATATTGAAGTAAAAAGTCGTTTTCCGAAAAGTGTCTGTGTGTGTCTGTCTGTCTATAGATTTTTTTCAATGGCAAACGATAACTGCCGCAAATTCAAACAGAATCAAATAATTTTTTGCATACAGCCCTGATTTGTAGAGTACTCACGACCTATTGTTTTTGGTGAAGATCGGTTGAGGGAAAGGGGTAGTTTACCTGCAACGGTTTTTTTTTATCAAGGGAAATTTTTTTTTTTTGGCAAACGATAACAGCCGCAAATTCAAACAGAATTAAATAATGTTTCGTATACAGCCCTCAATTGTAGAGTTTTCAAGACCTATTGTTTTTGGTGAAGATCGGTTAAGGGAAAGGGGTAGTTTACCTGTAACGTTTTATGTTTTAACAAGTGTATTCCTATGGCAAACGATAACAGCCGCAAATTCAAACAGAATCAAACGATTATTTGCATACAGCCCTAAATTGTAGAGTTCTCAAGACCTATTGTTTTTGGTGAAGATCGGTTGAGGGAAAGGGGTAGTTTACCTGCAACGTTTTTTTAACAAGGGTATTTTCTATGGCAAACGATAACAGCCGCAAATTCAAACAGAATCAAATAATGTTTTGCATACAGCCCTGATTTGTAGAGTACTCAAGACATTTTGTTTTTGGTGAAGATCGGTTAAGGGGAAGGGGTAGTTTACCTGCAACGTTTTTTTATCAAGCGTATTTTCTATGGCAAACGATAACAGCCGCAAATTCAAACAGAATCAAATAATTTTTTGCATACGTCCCTGAATTGTAGAGGTCTCAAGGACTTTCGATTTTGGTGAAGATCGGTTAAGGGGAAGGGGTAGTTTACCTGCAACCTTTTACGTTTTAACAAGAGTAAAGTACTTGAAAATTTATTTAAACTTTTTGAAACAATGGTAATTGTTAAAAATAAAATAATTTTGTTGCCAGGCAATAAAATTAAAATTTTTTCACTTTAATGTAATATAATATTTTTCATTTAATACGGCAATAAAAAGGCAGGTAAGACACACACACACACACACACACACACACACACACACACACACACACACACACACACACACACACACACACACACAATTCACGTTATTTCTGGCCTCACTCATGTTTATTTTCTTACGTTTGCACGCTTTTTAAATGGAAAGTGCCGAAACCCACACCAACATAACGCGTGCAAGCCGAAAAAATGGACATCAATTTGCTTACTGGCGAAGCTAGTAGTTAATGAATGGGTAGGCAAATATCTTATCTTAAATTTTTTTTAAGGAATCACTAAAAGGACGGTGGGTCAAATCGGACGCTGAGGTAGAGTTTGCTGTAACCGAATGGTTCCACAAACAGCCGTAAGAATTTTACTAGCAGGGAATCTACAGGTTAGCGCAGCAGTGGAACTCATGTCTTAATGTTATTGGAGACTTCTTTTAAAATCGTTGAATAAAAAATGCTTTACAGCTCTATACGTGTGTCTATTGAACAATCCTTGTATTAGTCATACACAATAATACAACTGATTGAACTTCAAATTTTTAAACTTGATTAGTTTCTATATATATGTTTAATGTTACAAATAATGCAAATAACAATCTTGATCATCTGTTAGTTCAGCGGAATAACAGTGACACTTTTGATAACCGCATAAAATAAACACTTAGAAACAACACAGGCACTTTAACTTAACTGTTTGGACCACAGAAGTGAGGCATGCCTCAACGCTCTATGTGTACAGCGCGGGACAATCCCCCCTCCCTACACTTCCCTATCACACCACTACATTGCTTACATACGATGTATACAAAAAACGCTGAGGCAAGTTCAGGTTGCCTCATTCGCTTTAAACGAACTATGCCGAATCTCACCTGTCACCATCTAGCGGTCGCTCAATAAAGCACGTTTCGGTTTAATAAATTTGACAGTCGCAGTAACAATGTATAATCTTTACGTTATGTAGTTCATACGTATTTATAATTTTTATTCTACAGAATTTTTTAGGGTAGGCATTGCCTCAATTGCCTCCATGTAACTTCGCCACTGATATATATGTGTACAACGTTATCGGCAACAAAGAAGTAGTTTTTGTTAAAATTCCTTCCCGGGATATTTGGCCGTAGTCCAATGTTTTCTACAAAACCAGACATTTCGGCAATGCCATCGACTTCCATCATCAGTGAAAATCGAGTGCGATAATGTGAGGTGGTATACATTAGTGACCACAGTACTGTGGTTAAGGCTGAAGCAGTAAGTAGAAAGAAGTAGTTTCTTTGGTAATATTTCATTTCGAAAATGATTTTAAATATAAATCTTAGAATATGGAAGTCATGTATGGTTCTCCATACCGATATTTTAGTTTAAAATGAATAGTGTTAAGAACTGGTAGACTAGGATGCCAAATGCTTCCCTTAACAATAAATCAAATTGTAAAATCAGGCGGTCGACAATTTAACCTTTTGATTATTTAAACTAGAATATTATGAAAATAATGACTGGTTATGTGGTTGTGACGAAAGAAATTCTTCATTTTGTTTTCCATGTTTATTGTTTGGGAGGGGGACTCCTGGACAAAATTCGGAATCAAAGATACCCAGAAAAATAAGAATCATCAGGCATCACGGTAATATAAACAATGCTTTTCAGTTTTTTCTTTTTGGTACGTATAGGATAGCAGCTGGTCAGTGAATATAGACAAAATATTGTATAACACAACGAAAGAGTATGCAATAATCGGTATGTCTTAAATACAATTATAAACTGTATTGGCTTCTGTGGAGCTTTTGAATTAGCTTTGCGGGGTTATGATGAGACTGAATCTTCATCAGATCCTGGTATATTTCGAGGCTCAATTGGTTTCAGTTCTGAGCTTGACACAGCAATGAAAAATCATTTAGAGGAACCAACTATATTTAAGGGTTTTTTAAAAACCATTCAAAGTGAACTTTTAAATATAATGTTAGAAATATGCCATAAAGAAATAATGAGTAAGATACAAGAAGTGGATTATTTGCCTGTAACTGCTGATGAGACCACTGATGTTGGTAATGTTTTCCAAATGGTCATAGTGTATCATTATATAATAAAAGGTAAACAGGTTGAAAGATTCTGGGGTTTCACTCCTCCTTCTCTTCTAAACATGATACTCAGTCGCTTGTATCATGTTTGTTAGATGAACTGTCTCGATGCAACTTACTTGGAATTTCCGTCAAAGTAACAGCCCAAACAATTGGAAGTTTTTTTTTTTTTTTTTTTTGGCAGCACTATGTATGATGGTCATATGTAGTTAGTAGGTGTGCCTCCTGTTTAAAATGTGTTCTTTTAACCCCCCCCCCCCCGTAATAATGAAAAAACTACTTTAAAAACACTTTACATTTACACAAAATTTTTAGATAATTTTTTTTTAATTTTTTGATAAGTCCCCCAATCACGAATAATGGGGGACTTATGGGGGAATAATGCATTTTTAATAAAGAAAATATGAAACCTACTGAAAATAATATGCCTACTAATAAATTGTAACCATTAATTGGCATATGTACTCTATCTTATACTATAAGTTGTAGAAGAGTAGGCTAATATATGGTCTGCTAAGGCTCAGCCTCCCCCCCCCCAGATTGATTTCTGCATACCCCACTGATGTCATATAGGGTAAATACGAAAGTCCAGCTAAATTAAGCAATTTTGTATAAAATTGCAAAATGTTAAAATTTTGTATAATGTAAAATTGGCTTATCTGATTTTATGGAATAGTCTACTCTTAAATAAAAGCAATTGGCTATTATACTGAAGTTACTGCGGAAATGGCATGCTTTGGGAAACCTCTATGCTCATGACATGGAACCCCAACTACAAATCACATACACGAACAAAAAAAATTGAATTTAAGTCATTTTCTATGGCACAATTTCAGTTTTCAAATATAATGTGATAATTAATATAATGTACAGTGAAATGTAATGTAATGCATAACATATTTTTAATTTTACATATGTTTACTTATAAACATTATTCTCAATTCTTTCTTATTAAAAATAAAAAAATGACTTTTCATGATTCCTAATACAGTTACCTCTAAAAGCCCAATGTCGTTACGGCCAAATTTTTCCATTTCAGATACCATTACTGATTTATATAGAAAAAAAAAGGATGATTTGATTCTAAGTTTCCTATCTCACACATTCAGTTAACAAACTATCAACACTTTGTTTATGGTGAAATGAATGAGTTAAAATTGCCTGAGTGAAGTATAAATACTTTTTAACATAACACAGTGGCAACGAGAAATTCAAGATTTTGGTGGATTCAATAAATAAACCCATTATTTTTCTATTTTTTTACAAAAATTTTCATAATAATAAATTTACACAAACAAAATGGTTATTGTTATTATCAACAAGATAATCAAAATGGTTAATTTGGGAATTTTTGTTATTTGGTATAATTTTGTATGTACTGTGGTTCGCTTCGTGTGCTCTTCTGCTGAAGTTACTTATCACCCACTGAGTAATGTTACTCACATTTGAAAGCATAATAGTTATGTCACAAATCACATTTGACGCTCATGCCAAAATATACAACAGTTTACATATGCTATTTTTGCTCAAAAAAGCTGCAATACCTATATTACGAAAATCAAAAAAAAATGTACTAATGATATTAAAATCATCGTAGATCAACATTAAGTCATCAAACACTTACCTTTTGAAACTCGACACGACATTCTGACGACACACACTTAACATTTTTAATGTTTTTATTTGAGAGCTAAAAAAGCATTTAATAATGAATTAATATTACTCGTCCTATACTAACAGAACCGATTTACAGTCTCTTCGGAAATAATAAATAATCATGGCACTGTCAGTTCTTCAATCCATTCTCGCGCTGCCTTAAACTTAAGTACCAAATTATACTTCCCCAATCTTACCATACACGCGATTACAAAAAACCGAATCAGCTGTCTGCTTCACTTCTTTCTTCACCTGTCATAAACCTCCCCACTACGAACACTACAAAGAGCTATAATGTAGTTTCAAGAAAACAAAGCACTTTTTTCTTGTTTTTTTTTTTCACTGTTAATATTTTTTCACTAAAAATGTTCCATTATTTAGAGAATGATTACATAATCATTTTTACATTAAATTCCCTTCTTGCATAAAATTTACGATTTAACTACGTAATAGATAAAATAAACTATTTTATGTAAAAAGTAAACATATTTTATGGGAAGGGGAAGTTGCAGTGAACAAATGTAGAGTACTTTTCGTTTGAAATGTTTAGCGTTTAAATAACGCTTAGTGAGGTTTAGGTTATCTAAATTTAGACTAACGCTTGTAAATATTAAGTACAACGCAGCTTTCGGATAGCGTTTATATTACATAGTTTAACACCATACGTTTCGTGGGTTACGCGATGTTATCGCAGAATGAATTTAGTAAAAATAAAACAAGCGTGTTTTTAAAATACTGTGATGAATACTATGAAAGCTTATCAGTTATGAGCCAAGTTGTAAATATCGATATTTTCGCCGCACCCGAGCATCCGTATACCGTGGCCAGTGTAGTCAACTTAGGGGTTTTCCCCCTAAGTTTAGGGGTAAAGAAATCGCAACGGGGTTTTTTTGGGGGGTAAAAATATTTAGGGTTTTTTTAGGGGTTTAAAAAATTCTGTTTAAGGGCATCCGAAAAAAGAAATTCATCATGTGATTTCGAAACCATGACTAATTGAATGTCGCCAGATCTTTCACTAAGTCGCTATATTGGCAACACTGCATATTAGTAGTGTATATTAAATTGCATATTTTTTTTTTACCATTCTATGACAATGATGACACCTGGTGGTGTACTTTATGACATAACAGCTTACTGTAAACTCAAGGTTACTATACTATAGAAGCTTCTAGTTGAAGCAGATAGGACCGCAAAAACATGTCAAAAACTTTCATCAATATTTATACCGATCTACCCAGGAAAAACCAAAATTGCAGAATTGAAAATAGCGGCGTTAATTGCGGAACATGCTTCTATACAAACTGTTGATCACATGACGGAAATTTTGCCGCAGTTAGATAGTAATTCTGACACTATACCTAAATTAAAACTTCATAAAACAAAATGTGCAATGATTATAAAAAATGTGCTAAGCCCTTCCATGCTAGAAGATCTAATACAAGAGGTAGGCAACTCCGGATACTCCATAATTATCGATGAAAGTACAGATGTCTTATGTCTCGACACAAAAGATTCTTTGTGTAATGATACGTTTCTTTTGTTTCGCAAAAAAAAAAAATAGTAACTACTTTTTATCGAGCAATTAAATTGACTGCCTCTGATGCTCAGAGCATATGTAATACTATAAAAAGCCAGTTAGAGCATGACGGCCTGAGTCTGGTTGGGATAGGCGTGGATGGTGCCAATGTGATGGTAGGCAAACATAATTCTGTGACTGCTTTCTGAAAAAAGAATTGCAGGATCTCATTGTTGTAAAATGCATCTGTCACTCTTTGCACTTATGTGCAGAAAGAGCGGCCGAAACACTGCCTAGACAATTAGAATTTCTGGTTCGAGAAATTCACAACTGGTTTGCTTATAGTTTTAAACGTATTGAAGAGTACAAAAATTTGAACGAAACAATCAATAATAACCGTAACATAAAGAAAGTGCAAGGACTTAGTGGGACTTGGTGGCTGGCCCGTTTTGATGCCATAAATACAATACTAGACCAATGGGTAGAATTGGAACTATTGTTTTCGATTGCTAAAAATCAAGACAAATGCTACATGGCCGATCAATTGCATGACATTATGAAAAGGTTACCATTCCATGCCTTTTTGGTTTTCTTAAAGAACGAACTAAAAGCTATAACTCAATTGAATCAGTTATTTCAAAGTAATCAAGTGGAACCAGTTAAGTTATTTGAAGATATATTTCTACTTTACAAAAATTTGCTACAGAAGATTGTAGTTTCAGCTCAATTGCAAAAGGTAGATGACAGTGAACTCACCAATTTTAACTTCCATCCCCATCTGATGCACACTTCGTCAATATATCTCGGCTACGATTTTGAGTCTATAGCCAAACGTGTTGAAGAAAGAGATCTGATTGATGTCAGAGAAAGATGTTTCTTAGTTATTTTGGCTGAACGAATTCAAAATAGATTACCGGAAAATTTATCAATTTTAAAAATGATGGCAAACCTCAACCCCAAAATTACAATGTCACAGGTAAAACCTGGTCTGAAGGAAATTCTTACTAAAATTTCCAGGACTCATGTATACGGTGTAAAAAAAGATATTGAAAATGGGTGGTGTCAGCTGCAAAATAAGAAATGGAACAATTTATCAAACACGGAAGAGTTTTGTGCTGAAGTTATGGAAGATAGTCATGCGGCGGGAAATAAACGGTTCGAAAATGTGGCCAAATTTGCAACAGCTTTGCTTTCTCTGCCTTTTTCAAATGCAAGCGTGGAGCGCGCATTTTCCGTTTATTCAATATTAAAAAATAAACTAAGGAACAGATTATCACCAGAAATGTTGCAGTGTTTGATGATGGTGAGATATACTTTACAACGACAAGGTTCCTGCATAAATTTCATACCAACACCAGCGATGTTAAAAATTTTAATTAAAAATTGTATGATTTCAAAAATAACAATGATACTGATAACGATTGTATTGTAATGGAGGAAATATTAGAAAATATAAATGTGTAATTGTTTTCCAACATGATCGGTTATAGTTTTACTGAAAAATCATAATCGGTTACATTTATTAAAATAATAGATATTGAAATACTATTAAAATATTAAATAACTGTTAAAGTAATAAGTATTATTAAATTATTTTTATACTTTTTGTAATAATTTTGATTTGATTCTAAACCTAAGTTCATAAACAAAAAGGTCTTTTTTTACAAACTGTACACAGCTTCCTTGTCAAAAATTTGCTCTATAAAGTTAGAAAATAAAAATTTATCAGAAAAATTAATTTTTCAGGTGACTTTTAATCAAATTACTTTCATTTAAAATTATTAAATCTATAATTTGAAGGAAAGAAAATACCTACATTTCCTACATACCTACTATTCTACAAAATGTCATAATATTATTAAGTTTAGGGGGTTTTGGTTTGATTTTAGGGGATTTTTGAATCACTCTTAGGGGGAAAAAAATTTCGATGTTGGCGACACTGACCGTGGCAAAAAGCCACCGTTTGTAAAAAATGCAAACTTTTAAAATGTGCTTTCACACTTCGATTTCTATCTCATTATGTAATTTCTTTGCTTAGTGAAAGTGGTAATCAGATTAAAATAATAAACGCTTTCTTGTACTCAAGTGACGTCTTAGATCATTGTCAAAATGTGGAAAGGTTTGGATTCTTGTGGTAGATTTGAAAGAGTAAGGAGTTGGAGGTGGTTGGTTGGAGTTGGAGGCTTATAAGACAAAAGAAGTTTTTGTAAAAATATAATTAATTAGCTGACATTTATTTACCGGTTTACAAGTGTTATATATCTGTGAATTCTCATAAAATTTAAATTCGTAAAACTTAAAAAATCGTTCTAATATTAATCTCTTTAATGTTAGCAACTCTGGTGTAAATAAGGACTAATACATTTAGAAAAATTATCTAATATTTAATGACATGAATAAAATTATTTACTATATTATAGTAAATATACTTGCTTATAATAAATTTCTTACAGTTGTTTGTAATAGTAATTTGTATCAAACTGAAAAGAAATGCAAAGAGATTTGTATAGAACATCATATTATCACCATCATATATGCACTTATGAATGAAATAATTTTATTTTTACTGTTTCAGGTGATATATAAATTTAAATAAATATAGTGATAGAAAATTAAAAGAAATGTGTGGGAACTGTATAATAGGCCTAATGCATGTATAGTTAGTAGAAAAAATTTCAGTTCCTTACCATTGTAAGGAAATTAAACCAAATATAATTAAATCACTACCGACTCGGAACACAATAAGCTCATAATAACTGGTTCAGGCTATAAGGTAAAACTTTTACGTTTTTACCCATAAAAAACTTTGTGTTCCCAGTCGGTAGTGATTTAATTATATTTAATTAATTAATATTAATATTATTAGTTAATCAACGGACATGTCATGGACAACGAAATCCAAGAAATTAAATCAGTAAACCATAAAATCTTAAAAAATGAGATTGTCACAGCATTGAAATACCCATCCTTAAAAATGCAATAATACGCAACATAATATTTTCATATTATTGTAATAACTTGAAAACACACTAAATATGTTTAAATAAACAAGTTAGAAACACATAATCTCTAAAATAAAATAACGTGTGTACTAATTAAAGTGTTGCAAATAATAAACATAGAATGTAGAGATATTTTCAGAAAAGAGAATAGAATGTTCAGGGAAAGACAAAGTGTATCAGGAAATAGAAATACCCCACCCCCAGTACAAAATTTATATTTTCAGGCCTTGTACTCTTGAAAATACTTGAGTCATTCCTTTTTACAAGGGCGTAAGTCCACAAAATCAAACTTCTGGAAAATCAAAAACTCTTTCTATTGAATAGCCTATAAAGAAAATTTTGAACTGAAATATATTTATTTTTTGGTTTACCTCTTTTACATTACACTTCGCAAGATTTTATACTTTTTTAATTATCATCCATGTTAACAAAATTTTTGAAATTTGAAGATTTAAGCCCTTTAAAAAAACACTTCGAAATGTTAAAAAAATTTAGCATTTTTTTGCTGCAAAATGCTTTTTATTGAGGAACAGAATTAAAATGAAAGAAAACATTACAATATTCATCCACTGGTTGAAACAAAAAGTGATGTGTCATATTGTAAGTAGTATAGTATAGTAAGTAGTGTGGACCAGAAACTTTCATATTACCCTACTTCTTTATTTTCAATGTCCCAACATTTTTTTTGTAATCACTTTGTCTTTCAGTCTTCCTCTAAAAACCACCCTGTTTCCCTCTTCATCAAAGTCCCTATCTGGGGGCATTATCAGTTATTGACCACTTAATAGATTTCCTCATAATAACCTGCATAAAAATCCAGCTTTGTTTTAATTTTACAATATCTTATACTTTCTCTTTCCTAATTCCCACTTTCCACATAGGACAAGCTAAACTAGTGGAGTGTGTTAAAGCTCCTTTGGTTTTCACCATGAAGAAGTTGTGACAAATGGATCCATTGAACTTTGTATAAACCTTAATATAGCCTTTATTGGCTGAAGTGTACACAAGTGCACAAACTGAAAAATACATTTTCTTTCTTTTTTCTACTTGCTCCTGCAGACGTACAAGATGTCTTATAGAAGTAAGTATACCAGATCTAAAATTTAAGAATGTTTGAAGTTGATACCTCTGTCACTTGAAATTTGTCTGGCTTAGCAGTTTGTGTTATTAATTTTGTAAATTCTGTCATGTTGTCGAAGGGTCTTTGAAATTCTATTACAATCTCAGTCATATGGTAAGAAGATGTGTCCTCTTAACAGAAAAAATTTTGGAATCTTCTAAAATCCTCTGAAGTCAGTTAAATACTATAAAAATCGAGACACACATTGAATCTTGTTTTAGCCACTGCAGTTGTTATCACAGAACAAGTTCGGTATACTTCTGTGAAAGAGACTTTAACGAATCAGTACAGTAAAACAGGGGTTTATAAATTAAATTGTAATGATTGTCACCAATTCTACATCGGCCAGACGGGAAGATCTTTTCCCTCCAGATTTTCAGAACATTTAAAAGCCCTCACCACAAACTACATACATTCCACATTTGCCACACATTTACAAAAGGAAAACCACAGTTACACAAACATAGAACACAACATGGAAATACTACACTACTTACCTAAAAGTAGAAAACTAAACACAACAGAACAATTTGAAATATACAGATATCATGCACTACAACCAAACAACATATTAAATGAACAATTACATTATAAATCACATACACTATTCGATACACTGATCCAAACACCCAATTTGAACCCCAGTGCCAATTCCCTCCCACCATCAACCCCCACCACACACACCTATAGTCCATAACCGTTACTCTGTTTATGACATTCAGTATTAACTCCCACTGAAGAAGACATACATCATGTTGAAATGTTTGGGGAAGTGATAACCAAAGTAAGTTCATAAGTGAAAGTTTATATATATAATAATTTTTAACGAATCATTTAAAAATCAGCAAACTGTGTTTGGACCTTTCTTTCCAATCTTCACATTTTATTGACAATTAATTCAGCTACAGCAGTTCTTTTGGCTACTTCATTTGGATGTGGAGATCTCATTTTCAAGCCAGTATGCATTCTCTAAACATTTTCCACATTGTTTTTATTTAGATCTGTGCTATAGTAGTGTACTTTATTACCTGCATATTTTGGCTCTTTCAGGGGAAAAATCTAATACGATTATTAACTAAGTCACAGACATGTTGAGGTAATATGTGGCAGATGCTGCACTCTTTTATCTTCCGGTGTTTGCCCTACCACCTTTAAGTCTCGAATTCTACAGACTTATTTTTTTGTTTATTTCAAATACTGACAGAGAAGCATCCATACTAAAAGGGACTTGAAGTTAAAAGTGTGAATGAGAAAGGTTTTAAAATGTTAGGTATTGAAAAGAATGGACACTCACTCACACACAGAATATACTAGAAAGAAGTGTAAAAGTGCTGACATGGGTGACTGAACTCACTAGTTAATAATAGCCAGAAAGGACATTTAACTTATAGCTTGTTTACAAAAATGTGTACGCACGGTAGGGCAAGTGGGAGTGTAAAGAAGTTGTTTAGTCCTATTATTGTTATTTCTGATCTGATGACGAGCTGTGAAGCTTGAAAGCGCTAATCAGAATAATTTTTCTATAGTGGTGTGCAACAGTATTAATTCTGTTTATAAAAGTGCTTGTGAAAAATGATTTATATACTTTGAAATTTCATGACTAAGTAATTATAATCAATTAATAAAATTTAATAATTAATCATCTTTAATTACTGATTACTTTAATATACAATTGTCATTTATTTTACTTGGATAGCATGTTTATTGTGCGATTTTACTTGTATGATTCAAACCCATTTATTCTCTATAAGTGTGGCATAGTTTATGAAGCGGTGCATACTTATGTACTTTTGTAATGTCATAAGTGAACAACAAAAATAATTCTTGGATTTTGTTGTCTAGACGTGTACGTTGATTAACTAAATGTAAGTATATCACTACCGACTCAGAAAATAAAGTTTTTTATTGGTAAAAATGTAAAAGTTTTACCTTATAGCCTGAACCAGTTTTTGCTTATTCGAAAAGCATAAATAAGCCAGCTCGCTTAGCCGGAATAAGCAAAAACTGGTTCAGGCTATAAGGTAAAACTTTTATATTTTTACCAATAAAAATCTTTATGTTCCGAGTCAGTAGTGATATACTTATATTTAGCAAAAATAATGTAAGAAAGAAAAACTATTGCATCAGTATTGCATCCAAAAACTGTTTTCTTTATCAGTATTATCAATAGTTTTATTTGGTTTTTGTATGGCAAATCTAAAGAAAGAGTTTTTATTATCCACTGTCTAAGTTCAAAGATGACTTAATAATTCAGGCAATGGGAATATCAGACAACAGTTATTATATTATTATAGTATTAATAAAATGAAGGTGCTATCATGCTATAAGTTGGGTGTTTCATCACACACACCACCATAACCACTACCACCACCACCAAACCATGTAGCTTAGCTCTGGTCTGAAGATCCTATTTTAAAAGAATGTGATTGATTGTACTAATTAAAACAACCTAGAACAAAGGTTTTATGACAAAATGTGCTTTATTTCAGTGAGGTATTGAATCTGGGGTTAACATAAATAAGTGTTAATTGTGCACCACATATTTCAGTCTTATTATAGAAACAATTTCACTTTAATGAATTTCTTTAGTGATTAGTTGGTCAATACCATGTTTCTTTATACTGTGATTTTAATGAAAATTTATTTCCTGCCCACATTATTTTATTAATATTCACCGTATTATATAAATACCACCTGTACATAATATTAAATTCAGCTATACCAAGAGTTCTACATATTCAACATCTTTTAAAATAAACTCTTCTTTGTTACAGATATCAAGATACCAATCTCCACAAGGCTTAGAATCTTCTTTTATCTCATTGCCATGAGGACTGCTGACAATCCTGATCCTAATTTTGAATCTGATACTTCGCCAGAATTGTTCCATAAGTGGTATTATTAATCAGGTTGTTCCATGACAAGTATTGTTGACCAGGATTTTTCCATGGTGGCAGATGACTGGTAATAAACAAAAGGAGACAAGTTGGTGTTAGTAGGAGGTTCGTCAGTTATTCCCTTCTGTATGTTCATATGCAAGCCAGTAGCAAGTTGATACTACCTGACTGTAGATTTTACCTGTAAGACTCTACTGACACTCCCTCAATAGGGCGTTGTAACCTCCCAATAACCCCCTTGGCTATACTAGTAGTAATATGGTAATTTGCTACAATGGTAAGTCTTGTTATAAACAATAAATGGTAAGTATATCGTTCACTAAGGGCCTCCGCACACGGGGCAACAGGTAAGCGATAAAAGTGATGACAGCAATGCAGGCGATATAAGTGATAAAGGCGATGTGAGTGATCTGAGCAACAGGGCATCCGCTCACAGAGTGCTAGAAAGTAGTCGAATCGTGCCTTCCAATGAGAGAATACCTATCTAAAGTTTTTTTCCAAAGTTTTTGAAGAGGTCCTACATTATTTTTCAGTATGTCGAGTGAGTCAAGTGACAAAGAACTTTTGCACCTATACCGATACGTAAGATCCCGACAAAGAAGAAACCGTAGGGAATATTGGGTTCATCCCTACATTGAAAAGAATTTATACTGCAGGCCGTTCGTTGTAGCCAAAGAACTCCAGAAAATGACGCGAAATTTCTCGCATTCTATAGAATGTCAAAGTAATCATACACTGTACTTACTGAAATTATTACCCCTGCTTTTCACAATCGAAACAGCAATATGAGGGAGTGCATCAGCGCAAAAGAGAGAACTTAACATTGAACGCCTCCATTTTACCTGGCAATATGGGCAACATGATGCACTACGCAACCTGCATCTACACTGTAGGTTGACCGAGTTGCTCAGATCACGTACATCGACTAGATCACCTACGGATTGCTTTCGCATTGCTCCATTGGTGGGTCCACACTTCTTTACATAGGAAGTATCGGGAAGGAGATATCGACGAATTTGTATTGGATCGCTTAGCTGGTGCCCTGTGTGCGGAGGACCTAACAGTCAATTGTTGACTAGTCATGCACAATAATAAACAAATGTAAGTTCTGATATTAAACCCTTTCTCTTTTCTGATATTTATACTGCAGGCCATTCGTTGTAGCCAAAGAACTCCAGAAAATGACGCGAAATTTCTCGCATTCTATAGAATGTCAAAGCAATCATACACTGTACTTACTGAAATGATTACCCCTGCTTTTCACAATCGAAACAGCAATATGAGGGAGTGCATCAGCGCAAAAGAGAGAACTTAACATTGAACGCCTCCATTTTACCTGGCAATATAGGCAACACGATGCACTACGCAACCTGCATCTACACTGTAGGTTGACCGAGTTGCTCAGATCACGTACATCGACTAGATCACCTACGGATTGCTTTCGCATTGCTCCGTTGGTGGGTCCACACTTCTTTACATAGGAAGTATCGGGAAGGAGATATCGACGAATTTGTATTGGATTGCTTAGCTGGTGCCCCGTGTGCGGAGGGCCTAACAGTCAATTGTTGACTAGTCATGCACAATAATAAACAAATGTAAGTTCTGATATTAAACCCTTTCTCTTTTCTGATATTTTCCATTCTGTTATTTCATGTTAGGAAACACTGTATGTTTTGTAATAATGTAATTAGAATAAGTATTAAAGGAAAACATTTTTTTATATGTTTACCAAACATGAGGCAAAACAGCAAAGAGTTTTGAAGTGGCTGCCCCTTTGAAACTGGTCACAACATTTGTTTTTCTAAGCTTAAACAATACAGAAACGTCAGATTGTAAATTTCAAATCAGACGATTATTTGATAAACTGTTTTACAAAAATTAAGGAAAGTTGAGTTTACACTAATGAACAACTAGACTAAAATGAGAATTGATCTTAGGTTTAATCTTTTGTAATTCCTACAAGCTTACTTCAGATATGATATAACTACATTTAACATACAGAAAAGAATAAACTTTAAACTTTGTTGTAAACTTGAATTTTTTTCATCAAGTAGATAACAACAAAATATAATTTTATTGCCACTTACAGTATTTGTTAAATCATAAAAAAGGTTTTATTCAGAAACACAATAATAAAAACAAAATAACATTGTATTTGTAGTAAGAATTACATTACATTAACGAACATTCAAAAATAAAGTAAATATTGTAAATGAAAATAAAAAGAACATGTAACAGCCATGTAGGGTAGGGGGTGGTTCCAATTATGAGAAACTAAAATATAAAACATGAAAAGCAGACAATTTGAGTGGCTGTGTTTGTGCTTGTCTTGAACATGTGTGGGTTTATGTACTGTATAAGTATAAATCTAAATAATTTTGATAATTTCATTTAGTTGACTAACTGTAAAAAAATCATGTTAAGCTATAAACACACAGCTTCTGAAACCAATTATAAAAAAGTATTATTATTTTTATTCTATCATATATATTGTGTGTGTGTGTGTGTGTGTGTGTGTGTGTGTGTGTGTGTGTGTGTGTGTGTGTGTGTGTGTGTGTGTGTGCAGTGAGGGGGTAACAAAATCAGGAGAAACTGCCAACAAAACATGTCACCTATTATACACTTGCTTTCACGTCACTTGTTCCCATGTTGTGTGACAAAATTTCTATCCCTACCATTTGTGAATCCCAACCATTTTGTTCACAATATTAAAATTTAAGTTTTGTTAAATTTCTGATAAATTTTTTGTATGCTTAAACAAAATCGTGACGATTTTCTTTACTATGTACATAATAATTGGGTCTTGGTAACTTCAGTCAAGTTTCCAGAATTTTAAGGTTCCTCCACAAGTTGGCTAGCGTGTCCTTCATGTCATCCGCTTCCATATTTTCTATGTATTTCTTGACTTTCTCTTTGTCGTGTTTCCAGTGATGGTACTTGGAAGTTTCCACGTCTTCGACTTCTGCGTGACGTTTGAAAGCCAGTTTCGTTAAATTACCGATGAGCGTCGGCGGGTACATGTCCCTGTCCTCGTGTTTTACTCTGGCAACCAGCGGAATGTTGATTTCACTTCTGAGATTACGTGGAACGGCGATAAGAAAAGTCAGTTTGTACTTTTCCAGAATTCTGTAGAATTTCATTTGAAAGAGGATTTCGTAGTCGCTCACCCAGTGCGCTTGTATGTAATTGAGTATTATGTCGCCGTCCACTTCGAGCGTGTGACCGCCGCGAATCGCCAGGCCGACTAGCATGTTCAGCATAGCGATCACGGCTATAAACAGAAACAACAGACAAACTGTACACTGTATTATAAACAAAACCATATTGGAAGCGTGAGGGAGAGTCTTTTCACCGAATATCGGCAGCTCGTCCAACCGGCCCGGTAACATTATCAACGCCGTGTATATGAACGAAATAAACGGGTTGGAAAATTTCGCTTCGCTACGGAACAAGCAGAAAAAACTGACAGAGAACGCTATGAGTATGACCAGCAGCACTAAAAAGTATTTAGTTATGTTGTTGACGATGTGCGCGAACATGGCGAACTGATGACTCAGAGACACGAACGTTTCTGCAGCGTATAACAGCAACAACAGCCACGACATTAGAATCGTCAGACCGATGTTTTCCAAAGCGAACGGCAATTTTCTGCCGCCGAACAGCAAGTACATGATGCCGAACGACGGATATATGCAGAGAATATACTTGACCAGACTTTTCTCGCCGAGAACGTGCGGCAACGACAAACAGATACCGTACAGACCGTAGACCAAGAAGAATCCCAAACATTCTGGAAACAGTTTCACAAAATGTTCCTCCAAAGACGGCATCAGGTATATGCTGAGCAGCACCGTGATGCACAGCGTGAAGACCGCGTAAAACACGAACCGCAGAAACATTATCTGTTTGATTTTCTGAAATTTCAACAGAATGAACAGTTCCAAGACGGGATGCGTTAGAAAGTGCCTTTTGGACGTGTCGCGCAGTTTGTCGTACAGCAGTCGGGTGACTTTCATCTGGTTCTGAGTCGGCGGGCATAGAATGGAAAAGTTGACGTCGACGTACTTGTCCAAGTGTTTCAGGTTCAAAGCGACGCACGTGTCCAGGACGCCGGACCACAGGTGTTCTTGGTCGGGCATGTGCAGGTTAAACGCTTTGAACACGTCTAGACCGTTGTTGTTTTTCACGGACATGTTGGCTCCGTGCGTTAGAAAGAATTTCACGCAGGCCAGGGAACTGACGCCGCACTGCAACGCCAAAAGCAAAGGCGTATCACCCGTATCACACCTGGCGTCGAAATCGTCCATATTGTAATTGAAATTGACATAGTAGCTGTAAATAAACTCCAAACACTCTATATTGGCGCCTAGCGCGCACGCGTGAAATATATTTCTGTTTCCTTTGATTTTCTTAATAAGCGCTTTAGCTGTCCAAGAGTACAGTTCGTGTTTCACTTTTTTGCCGAGTAGAATAAAGACGTCGGAAGCGTGAATGTCACCTCGGATCTCGGCGTCGCATATCACTTCGCTGTCGTTCACGTCCAACACGCTGCCGTGTTGCTTACAAAACGCGTAGTAGTGTTCGGTCAACAGCAAACAACGAAGAATATTGTAGAACCCGTATTGGGCGGCAACGTACACAGCCGTTTCGCCTTGGGAATTCACTTCGCTCGCGTAATACCAGCCTGCTTGTAGCAATTCCATTAAACCGACTTGATTATTGGATTTTATTGCTGTCATCAGCGCAGTATTACCTTCGCAGTCTTTATGATAGAAAAAACTTGTAATGTACTTATGTTTCAACATTAAAGTGGTTACGATCTTTTCACTCTTTTCTCTTACCGCCGAATGAAGAACGTTTTCGTATGTTCTTTTGTTCAGTATCGTTATATTGGCGCCGTTTTCCAGTAACAAGTTGAAGCATTCCTCATTATCGAGTTCGGCAGCCAACAGAAGGGGCGCTCTACCGTGCATATCTGGATACTCCATGAAATCGCTGGAACAGTGTTTCAGAATCTCTCTCAATATGTCGATTCTGTTGATAAGTATTGCTCGGTGTAAGACGGTTTCACACAGTTCTTGATTGATACCGTTGTACTCCAAATTGTGTTTAATTAACAATTTTACAAACTCAAGCTTCCCTAGTTTCGTCGCCAGCATTAACGGTGAATCCTTTTCATAATTTACCTGTCCGATTAGCGACTTATTACACTCGGGGCTGGCTAGCAATACTTTGAACAAGTCCAAGTTGTCGTAAGCTATAGCCACGTGCAATATAGTTCTGCCGTTCAGTTTGTTCTGATTGGTAAAGTCTGCTCCCGCTTTCAACAGATAACTCGAAGCTGGAGATTTAGACTCAGCTGCAATGGCCAACGGTGTGTTGCCTGTAAACAGTTGAAGCATTCTAATTATACAAGCCATAACTCATAAAGTGGAAAACTGTGTTGTTATAAAAAGTATCATGGGAGATTTAAATTGTATGCACATAAGAAAATAGCAAAAAAAAACTTTTGATATTTCTAATATGTACACCGACAATCCAATTAACAACTAATTTATTCGGTGAAGAGTTTGTGAGGCAAAGTTTTTTACGGGAAAAAACCAAAAAGTTTTACCTTATAGCCTGAACCGGTTTTCGCTTTAAAAAGCTTCTTCAGAGGCTGCCGCTGGGAGCACTGTCCGTCTTGTTCTTGGCGACGGTATCAACTTTTGAAAGATAGATATTGTGTGTGTGGGGTGTGATATGTTCGAATAATGCGTGTGATTTGAATTGTGTCTGTTCGTTTAGGATGTCGTTTTTATGTTTTCGTGTGTTTATATATTTCCAATTGATCTAGAGTGTCTAGTTTTCGGTCTTTTGTGTATACGTGTAGAATGTCCATGTTATTGTCGATGTTTTTGTATGTGTGGTTTGCTTCAATGAGGTTGTTTGCAAAGGTAGATTCTGTAGTGGAGTGTAGTGCCTTTGTGTGTTCAATGTATCTTTGTTTGAAGCTACGTCCTGTCTGCCCTATGTAGAATTTGTTGCAATCTGAGCAATTTAGTTTGTAAACAGCAGGTAGATAGAATTTGTTTGTGCTTTGTGTGTGTGTTTTGATAGTGTGTGTCCTGTTTTGTTAGTAGTTTTGTATGAGATTCTGTATCCTGCTTTTTGAATTTGTGGGCTATTTTTTCAGTTTGGTTGTTGGTGTATATTAGTGTTATGAATTTGTTGTTTTCCGTCTTTGTCTGTTTTGTGTAATTAACTACTATCGTTCAAAACATGTCCCAATAACCTATGGAGAAAATGCAACAAAATTAAAACTACATGCAAAGTAACTGAGCTTCCCAGAATATGTGCATTCCAGAATTCTTCAGGATAGTCTTTCTACTTTGAAATATGCTATTGAATAAATAGCAATAACTTCAAGTGAATATGAGAGGGCTGATTTCTGGCCATCATACAGCATTGGACACAAAGAGTAAGTACATTAGTCAGCAGGAGGAAGCGACGCCAGCTAATATCATCTAGTTGCGTAAGTGGAGGGACATTGTGTCGCGGAAGAGGGCTAAAAGGGGGAAGCCATCAGATGACTGCTAGATATCAAGGACTTTTTCAAAAACTAAAAACTGTAAGTTTTGACTCGTTTATCTTAGGCCTACCTTTTCATAATCATTTATCAATGAACAGTAAAATAAGTTTAAATCATTTTTTTTTAAGAATTAGGGCTACGTTTTACATTAATGTTTTGTTTATTTTAAAATTGTATGTATTCATACTGTACAGTGTACATCATTTTTTGTTTCCTGCAATTAAGTTAGACATCATAAAATTTATCTTAAAATGTGTATACAGTTTTTTTTCTTGGACTTCCTTTTTCTGTAATAAATTTCTAAAACGTTCAGTACAGTACATTACAAACATTTATAAAGTAATGGCCTGTAATAAGAGGTCAGAAAATATGAATTAGAGTGGGTTTTGGTATAAAAAGTGTGTTTTTAATGGTATGGGTGGGGCAGGAAGTGAGTAATTATAGAACTCCGGCCTATCCAACTTTTTTGTTATCTGGCCTGCCCTTCCGCCACATTATGCTGGATAGTCGATCCAACTATCCAGCTAGGCTGGATATATATAATATGTAAATATCACTATAATATTGACGACTCGGAACACAAAGTTTTTTATAAATAAAAACGTAAAGTTTTACCTTACAGCCTAAACCGGCTTTCACCTATAGAAGAAAGGCTTTCTGATGAAGCCTTCTATAGGTGAAAGCCGGTTTAGGCTGTAAGGTAAAACTTTACGTTTTTACTTATAAAAAACTTTGTGTTCCGAGTCGTCAATATTATAGTGATATTTAGTTAAGTAACGGACATGTCATGGACAACGAAATCCAAGAATATAATATGTGATGTTTATATTTCCAACGTTTTGTTCCGTAATCCCGGAATATTTTCAAGGCATACTGGTGTTGATTTAACTACGGCATGCATTTTATATCTTGCTTCCAAAGGGAGATATATATATATATATATAATATTTACAATTTATATTTATTTTACCTTAAGATGTTATTTTTCCTTTATTTGGAACATGTTTCGAGAACTTCTGTGTTCTCATTCTCAGCCTTCGTGATATTGCGTCTGGTGAAGTATTTGTGTGTTGGCTGGATGTTATTTTGGTTTCTTGTTGGTCTCTGGTATTTTAAAGTGGTATTATTGTGTGTGATTGTGGTGTATGTATTAGTATTTTGTGTATTTTCGATGTTGAGTGCTTTGAATATTGTGTCATGTTTTGTATTTGTTCAGGTATTAGTTTGTTTTGTGTTTTATGTTTGTATATTTGTAAATTTTCCCAAATGTTCATTATGGTGCCTTTGTGTGGTATATTTTTTATTAGTGTCACATTGGTTATGTCTGGGAATTCATGTCCCGTGTTTATTGCATGTGTGGCCAAATTGGATTTATATATTTCTGTTTTTTTGTATGCGTTTAGGTGTTCAAAATAACGTTTTTTCAGCTGTTTTTTTGTTTGTCCTATGTAACATTTATTGCAATCTTGCCATTCAATTTTGTATATACCGTTAGTTGTTGTACTATCTTTGTTGAATTATTATATTCAAAGCACTTAACATCAAAAATACACAACACACACACACAGGGAGCAGATTCCACTGCCAAGGGACTGACCATGAACAGCTCCCCGATATTTCGAACTCTGACTAAAAACTCCCCAACTACAGACTAGAATCCACCCCGGATTACTACTCTGTAATTGTATTATTTCAAGATGGTGCCTCTATTATACCCCGCCGAGCTTCCACTCCGATATCACCATCTCTCTATGAATTATATTATAGCAAACTTTACTCTTGTTTCTTTTCCTTCAGTACCAACTCAATATATGCAGAGATGTAGTCACAGTGATCTTCACCCTCAAGCATCACTTCTATGATGTTATCTGGAGTTATTTTGCCTGTGTTCAGTGCAAGGCTTCTCTTTTGTGGTATCCATCTACTGCAATTAAAGAAAATGTGGCAGGATGGCCACTTTTCCCATTCTACAGAGGTAGCAGTAAAGGAGCCATACCTGTTGAGAAATTATGTGAGGTAATAGTTAACTTCCCCATCCTGTCCATCCATGGCGATGAGCCTTGCAGTCCACCTTCCCTTGGTCTCCATGCCGCAGTGCGCTTGGCAGCATTATTTGGTGAGGTCTCTTTTTCCTGGTATAGCAACTTCCTTGCCTATTTAAGATATCCTTCTATGTGTGTTCTATCTTTCAGTTGCAAGATCAATAGGAATCATCCCCGCAACCACAAGAATGACAGATTCTGACACTGTTCAGTATCAGCTGACTGTCCTGAGAGTGCTGCATCTCTGTACTGCAGCTATTCTCTTTCTGTACTTCTCTTGGTTAAGTGCATTTAGTGAGCAGACCCAGCTCTGTCTTTTTAGTGGCCAAGGTGAGACCATGGTCCACTATTCTAATGGAGAATCTAGATTGCCTTTCCCCTGGTGATTAACACAAAGTGTTGGGTTTTCTATTTCTAATAAAAGCTAACATCCCTCAAGCAGATGTTGAGTAACAACTGAGGCAAATTGTTTTCAACATTTCAGCAGGTATACTCTCAGGTCCAGGAGCTTGCAGCCTGCAAGAACTCTTCCTCATTGAACAGAGGAAACTCTTCATGCAGGTCGGGCAGGACATCAGAAGGAGTGTGTCTACAATGACTCTCATTTCTGCTGCATTCAGGGCTGGGCTGGCTCCTTGGTCTTGGAGTTTGCGTGTCCAAGGTTACCTTGGTTATCTGAGATATCGATTTGGTTACCTTGTAAGCAAGGTCCTAAGAGCTGTTATTTCTATCCTGATGAAGAGCCTCATACTTTTCTCTTTTGCTGCTGCCGATTGCTCTTTTAAGAACCTTTCTCACAATTCTATAATCGGCAAGAAGGGTTACAGTAGCCTCTCAGCACTTCTTTGTCTTCTGGTGATTCTTTGCCCAAGTTGGAGACATCTTGTATGGAAGCTGGCTGTTTCCTCATTCCACCAATATACAAATGCCCTGTGAGGATTGCTTTTCCATCAAGGCATTGCACACTTAGTGTATAAGATACATTTTGGCACTAGCTAGAGTATCCATGGTGCCTGTTACCACTAAAATTTGACACTTCCCACTTTTGATCATAAATATAAGGGCCTCAGCATCAAGTCTGGCCATATTCCAGATAATAATAATAATAATAATATAATAGAACATGATTAATATCACATTTTTATACATGTAATAATAATTTAAACATCAAATGTGAAAGAAACAATTTAAATATCTTCATAACTTTTCTTATTTCCTATGTTTGCCCTGTGTCAAAAAGATAAGATGGCACCAAAAGCTACCATTAGCAAAATTAACAAAATTATCTAGATTCCTAATCAAAATTAAGAACCTAATTGATACGTACAACACCACACTATGAATGAAGTAAAAATAAGTGAAGCCGTTAGAAGGGAATGTTCTGGCCACCTGACACTGAGAAAATAAAAGTAAGCTTCATAAACATCTTGAGTAGCAAAAATGGTGGCCATTACTACAAAGGGAGTTACTGACCCTAAGTTAAATGTTACGGCAGTCCTGTGGAGGAGATAGGTAAAATAGAATATAATTAATACAATCAAATCCATGGAAATGAAGAACAAGGAGAACACCAGGTACAGCAGCAGCAGTAGTAGTAGTAATGAAAATATGCAAAAGACAGAATAAATTGAAGAGTTTAATTAAATTACTAGAATATACAATCCACCAGTAATTATCAAGAATTTCACCTTCCCACCTAGTGAAGGGATGGCACATATTTTTAACATCTAAAACCTGTATATATAGGACATAGGCAAAGGCAATTCATACTGAAGAGTACTAAACACCCTGGACAGCACTGTTATGGGATATGACAAAAGTATACCATATCCATATACTCGTGTGTGTGTGTGTGTGTGTGTGTGTGTGTGTACATGCACGTGTATATAGTATGAGCACTCTGTGAGTTAGTGAGTATGTTTCCAGATTCCTTCATAATACACAGAATCTGCAGTTTAAAGCTAGCGCTGAGCAGCCAAGAAGATAATACTAGTCATGAGTACTATTTGTGCTTTGCCATCAATTTATAGGAAGAAAGATACAATCATTTGGATATTAGAAACAAACCAGACAAAATATAAGTAACATTTATAACTAGTATCACTTACTTATTGTTCTTTATATTTATGTCAAATCAATTTCAATAATTTAGTTGTATTTGTTTTTTTATGTTGACAAGACAATGAAGAAAATTACACAATTCATGTGTCAGTAGAAAACTACATTTATAATGTTAATTTTAATTTTATGTTGCATATAATAAATGAAAAATGTGTAATTAACTAGGACATGAAAGTGAACTGGTAGACTGATAAAAATACACACATGCCATCATGTTAGTATCATATCGTAAATGCAGCCTTTTAGATCAGAAGGTGATGTATTAATTGTATTATAAACATTTTTATAGGATTCTGCTACAGAGCTAAATGTTGAGCAGTAATTATAAAAGGGTTATCCAGAAAGTATTTTTAGGGTAATATTCTGTTTTAAATATTGCCATGGTATCGATGACAGTACGCTGTTGCGCATGCATGCCCAGTTTGTTGACAACACTATTTGTAAATAACTATGCTTGAGTAAGCTTCATTGGACGTGTTTATAATGTCAAAGAAATTTGAAACGCCTGGAATTGAAATTCACCATCAGATTTTCGATATTTATGGAGAAGAAGCAGTGAGCAAATCAATAGTACAAAGATGGATATGACTTTTTTGTTTAGTCCGATCCACAGTAAGAAATGTAGGATGCTTACCCGGGACATTGCGATGAATCATGACACTGCGCACACACTGCCACTGTAACGTAACATATCCTTACAAAGTTTGGCTGGCAACAACTTGATCACCTGCCTTACAACCCAGACCTCACACCAAATGAATATCACCTTTTCAAGCAAGAGAAATCCTACCTTGGTGGCCAACAATGTCAAACAGGATGTTAAGACATGGTTCAAATGACAGGCAGGAAATTTCTATGATGAAGGTATACAATGCCTGGTGCCTCACTATGAAAAGTGTTTCAAAAATGATAGAAACTATATAGAAACATAGTTTAAGGAGTGTACTTCAAATAGCAATAAAAATGATTTTGTAAACATATTCTTAGTTTCCTCTAATACCCTACCGGAACTTACTTTCTGGTTAGCCCTTGTATCTCACAACGTTAGGTTCTGAAAAAAAGCTTCCATAAGCAAAATTTAACATCACAGTTCAATAAATTGTATTGTTTCATTTTCTTTTTCATTAGAAATAATATGTTTAAGAAGGGAATCAAGGAAGACTTACAAGACAACACTTGCAGGCAAGAAACGTTACCAGTGGTATTGCATTTCTTCATTTCAAGCTCTTAATTTCTTGATTTTATATCAATGAAGAAAAGTTGTTAGGTTATATCTTTCTAACGAATTAAAAAAAAATTGTGTGAATGCTGAGGATAAAATACTTTATCAAGCCTCTGCAAAACATCTCAGGAGGAAAGTAAGGCTTTATCTCTCTAATACTTCCCCTCAGATAACTATCTTGCTTTAAATAAATACCAAACACACGTTATCAAAATGTATAAGCTTTTTACCCATAAAGGATAATCTGAAACCAATTATATACTGTAACATGGCATAAGATAGTGCAAAATATCACTAATGATTAATAAAAGAAAAAGCTGAAGGTAGGAAGAAAGGTTAAAAAACTTATAACTTGAAGATTAATGACCCAACTACGAAATAACAATTGACAGGAACGGACTATGACTTGACCCAATAGATTGGAGAAAACAAGAAAATAGAAACAAGAAGTAAGGAACGAGAAACCAAGAAGTGATCCAAAGTATGACCACGATCATTGTAACCCCAAGATGTAACTAACAAATAATATGTAAAGTAAATGCACTAAAACAGATAGGGCATAAATAAGATGTCAAATATATAAACTATAAAAATAAACTAAAGATATCATATATGTTAAATGAAAAGCAAAGAAACATGAATCTATAAATATAAGATAGGAAGTTAGAAATAAATAATACCCAATTAAATAATAAACTAGTCAAAAACAAGTAAGTTATAATTGAGCTGAATAAAAACAATAAATAATATCAAAAGTGACCAATGTCGAATGAAAATAAAACAAATATTAATTACAAATAACCACACCGTGATACAAAACTAAATAAACAAACAATATGTGAAATATAAAGTGAAAGTGATGATACATAAAGAAACCTCATATGTAAGGAAAAGTGCAGTGTAGGTGCGTGTAGTGTACAAGATAATAAGAAGCAGACTATAATAATATAGCGAAACAATCTTTAATAGAATATTATATAAAAAGTATGGAACTAATTGTACCATTATTAATTTAAGTGATAGTAAGTAAGAATTACAAAAATAAGGTAAAAGTTAAGTTATTAGAGTGGAAGATAGGAGAAGCAGACACTATATTTTAGTGAAGGTATTTGTAAGTGAGTGATATTGTGTAAGGTACTATTAAAAAATTACTATTATAAGAGCTCGTTATTGTAAAAAACTATAGAATTAATTAACTTAGAAGATGGGGTAACTTAGATAGTAGTAAGAAACCAAAAATAGTTAGAAGTTTAATTTCAGGATTGAACCTGGTAAGAAATATTTTAATAATAAAAGGTGTGTTGTTAAGAGCACCAATGTTTTTTTTGTTTATCTGTTTCTATAAAAAAGATGTTCAATGTACCAATAAATAAAGTTTATGAATTATAAGGAATGTTGAATGGGAGTATTGTGAAACCTATGCTTTAGGCCTAGCATGAAGGAGAGAATTTTACAAGTTTAAAAAGAAAACAATAACCAAGGGTCAATTAGAGTATATAAAATGTTTAAGTAAGTAAGTGTATTAGATATAAAAATGTATAAATATTATTCAGTTTAAAAATAATTACAAAAGAAATATCAGTAAGAAAATAATAAAAAATGTTATTAACTAATCAAAAGTAACCATGAGGGATATCAAAATAATCTTTAGTAAAAAAGCAGAACAATGGTGTTAGTATAATTAATAGTAATACTAGCATAAGGAAGTAATCATAATTTAAAGGATTTTGACATATTTGAACATAAATAAAACGTTAGATTATAACAATGTTGTAAGATGTTGACCAATGAGAACTAGTATAATTTGAAGGGTATCTATGGCAACTCATGCTTGTTACATAGAGTGACCGTTGAATTCTAATTACTTCATTATTGACCAGCATAGAGGGTGGATGTATGAAGCCCTCGAATCCAAATTAATTTTAAAAGAATTAAATTTTCATAATTTTGAAAGAAGAAGAGTAAGAAGACTATGTAAAACAACCATTGATGAGATGACCAGCAATTAAAACATTTATAACAAATATTCTGGCCAAAACTTGGAAGGAAGTAAATCTAATTAATACCCGACCAATTCTGGAGGAAGAACTGAAGGGACCTATCTCAACCTGAGGAAGAAGATCGTCTACCAGAACTGATGGAAGCTGGACATTGGATTTCAACCATTTGAACAGGAATTTCAACTAATCCAAAGAAGAAAGGACTCTTAGACGTGTTCCAGAAGAAGAAGAGGATCGCAAGAGAAGCTACGACCAGGAATCGATGAGTATAAATGAAATACTTCAACCCAAAAATAAACTTTCAATTACCCATAGTAAACGAACTATATTATTTTCACTTCACAGATCACAAAATTAACTTTTGAACTGAACTTGATTATAAAATCACTTTTGATAAAATATATCAATCAATGAACTTTGATTTTATACTAAAACAATTTTAAAAACATAACTTGCAAACAAGAATTTAACCAAGAGTGCACTATTTCTCATTGCCAATGACTTACTTTTCCTGTTATAAAATATCAACTATTGTGTATTAGATATAAGTAATATTATAATTTTGTGCATTTATTAGTCTGTAATCCAACTTCTGTAGTCCAAAGAACTTATTCCCTGAGAAAAAATTATTATTTTGTTTAAACGTTAACCTGTACGCCATGATGGTACTTTGCGTATGAACTGAGCTAACCAGACGCTGCCAACCGAGCAATTTGTAACGCCGGAATTATAAAAAAATATATATTTCATTTTAACTGTAATTGACCTGATGATTCAAAGAAAATGTGAATAAATCTTCGTACCGATAAAATCGTTGTATGTTTGATTATTTTAGCAAAGGTAACATAAGAATTTGAAAAATAACAAATAAAAATACTGTAGTGAACGAAGTCGACTCGGCCAAACAGCGAGAGCCAATCAGGTGGCGAGGCAGAAAAATTTGAACTGAGCGACGAGAAATACGGTCGACTAGTAAGTATTGAGACAAGGTATAAAACGGCTCGCTGCACACTATTAAATAATTTAACATCAACAATAATTAAATACACCGGCAAACTGCTATATTACAAAGTGGCGCACCAACTAGTAGGGCTAGAATAATTAAGAAATTATACAATTAAACCCTATAGATTCTAGTGGCAGCTGCAGAAAATGGAGCTGGCAAAGCACGACACAAGATACCAGGAGAAGCTACACGAGAAGAAGGCGGGAAAGGAAGCAGAGGCGTTAGAAAAGGAGACAGAGGAAGACGGCAGAATGGAAGAAAGGGAGATAACATCAGTGGAAGACGTGGAAGAAATATTAACTCCCGTAGGATCTATAGAACCAGCACAACGGGAGAAACAACCAGAAAACGTGACCTTACAGGACATGATAAGGTTAATGGGCGATTTCAGTAAAACAAAAAAAGAAGACAATGAAACATTGTTAAAACAAAATAATGAGGACAGCGAGAGAAGGAGAAGAGAAGACAAAGAAGAATTGAATAAGAAATTTGAGTCAATTAATGACAATTTTAAGAAACAGGAGGAAAAATTGGACAGAACTAAGGAAGATTTAAGGCAGACCATTAATGGAAATATTGAAGCATTAAATGAAACCTTGACACAGAAAATGAAGGAGGAGAATAAACTGATAAGATAAAAAATAGATAAAAGCAATGAGAAAACCAGCGAAACTTTGAGACAAATGAAAGAAGATATCGAAACACTGAATGATAAAATCGAGTACAACCAAGACACCTTACAACAACAATTGACAGAGTACAGGGAAGAACTAAAGCAGACCGTAATGGAGACTGAAGAGAAGATAGAGAGAACCAGCGAAGTGGTGTTACAAGTCTGGGAAGAAATCTTAACCAAAGTAAATGAAGCTGAAGGTGAAAGTAAAAGGAGGATTGAAGGACTCTAGCAAGAAACAACTCATAAATTCGAACAAATACAAACCAGAGTCGAAGAGAAGTATACCCAATTGGATGCGTCCGTAAGTGAAGTTACGGGTACTACAACAGCCCAGGAAGGAAAATTAGAAGAATTCCGAGTGAGAGAGTTACGCCTCCAAGAAGAAATAAATGCACTGAAGGACAGACTATTACTAAAATTCACACATCTCATGTGGTGAAAATAGGGAGATAATCAATTTCAAGAACTACAAAAGGAATCCAATCGAATTTACTGAACGGGTGGAAGAGAGTTTAGCAAGAACCAGGGAGACTCGATGGACAGTTATCAAGGGCATGACGGATGAGATGTTTAAGGAGGTCCATGATAATTGGTGGACGGCAGTACGACCGGACATTCACAATTTTGCCGTGTTTAAGGAACTTTTTATAAACAAATATTGGTCGGAGGCGACGCAGCACGTAGTACGGAACAATATCAGTAATGGCAGATTCGACCCATACTTGGGGCAATCTCCAATGGCTTATTTCTTAGGTAAGGTCAGTGTGGCGAGAAACTTAGAGCCTAACATCCCAGAAGAATGTTTGGTAACTCAACTAGCTTACCATTACGATGGGGAAATAACCAAAAGCAGACTGAGTGGGAGAATCAAAACGATACAAGATATGGCCGCTTTATTAGGGGAGTACGAATGAAAGAAGCACTACATACTAAATAAACAGAAGAACATCCCGAATAACAGAAACTATGACATGAGAAATCACCAAAATGGGCCCCAGGGAAACAATGCACCGGCAAATAACCCGCCGAACAACCCCAATAATTTTCGAACATTCAACAACAATAATAACCAAAATTACCCAAGAAACAACAACCAAAATTATTACAATAATAATAATAATCATAACAATTCCTATAACTGAGGGAATAACCAAAATGGTGGTCACTACAACAGGCCCAACCACCAATTCAACAATAACAACCACCAAGGGCAGAATCAAACATACAGGCGACGGGTCAATTACATCAACGCCGAGAATAGAAACGATGGAAGACGGTATTACAGAGGACCGAGGAGCAGGAGCGCCGAGAATGAGAGAAGAAGCAGGGAACAAAGGAGAGACACACCCTTAATAAATCAGCCAAATAATGACCAGAGAACCCATATAGCTCGACTCAACTACATCATGGCTGAGGACAGGGATGACCAAGAGGACTATCGTGGAAACCATGAACCTAATCCCGGTTCCAGGAATGCTGAGGGAAGGAACAGATGGAACGAAGATGACATAGAACCATATGAGTATGATCCATACTGTGACGATCCCATAGAGAGATTTAACACCGCTTATAATCTACGGAATCCACCGGAAAACCATATTGGTGGAGCAGCCCGAACAGTGGCCAATACAGGAAACGGATAAAACTAAGTCAAAACACTATCCGAAAAGGGACTGATGTTAGAGATAACCGACACAACATTGATGAAGGAAGAAAGAAGGAAAAGATTAAACTAATGAGTAGGAAAAACAAAAGATGCACCTTACACCATCATGTATGGAAAACCACCACCTCGAGCAATTGAAGAACTTATTAATTTCCCCACCAACCCTGAGTACCAGTTCGATAATGCAAGTTTCTACAGCAAGATAGCTGAACAAATAGAAAAGAAGAAGGAAAAATATCACAAAATCCAACCTAAGGCAATACAATATCAAGAGGGAGAAAAAGTGCTAATACGGAACAGAGAGCTACCTAGTTCTAGAGAAGGTATCACGAAGAAATTATTATTACTTTACAACGGCCCCTATGTCATTGTAAAAAATAACAGTAATAACACATATGTCATAAGTGAAATAACTACCAAAAGAATCAAAGGGACTTACAACCAGTCTTCTTTGAAGAAATATTATGAGGCAGTGCAAGAAAGTTAAAAGAATTTAAAAACAAAAAAACAAAAAAGTTATCCAAATTCCAAAAAGTAAGAACAACTTACAACCAAGTGTGTGAAACTAAATAAGAGAAACAAGTTAATTTTGAAAAAAAAAATGTTTATAATGAAATATCATAAAAAACTGAAATAAAATACTAACATTAACAAATGTGATGTTACTTAACATCATTAAATAACCCTATGGTGAAAGGGAATCATAAAGAATTAACATGTTAAGAAAGGACCGACCAGACAGTCAAATAAAGAATGACAATGACGTACTAAATGGAAAATCAATGATGAAAAAGGTATGAGTAAACCAAAAAACAGCTGCAATGCTAATATTAATTATAAATGAGAAGAGAAGTGATAACAAACAAAATAACTATCATATGAAATAAATTAAAGAAACAATGCAAAAATATGTTAAGAACATCGCTACAGATATAGAGAAGGAATCCAAATAAATCAATGAGAAGAGAAGGTCTTGATATGAAGAAAAAACAGAATAAGTAATCCCAAGAGTGTTTTATTATATTTATATTATATGAGTCGAAAAATAGACGACTATTATTATTATTAGTATTGTTATATGATGATTCTATGTTGAGATACGTCCAACAATCATTTGATTTTATTGAGCAGATAGGCATGACCTCTGAACTCAAAGTGTGTATAAATGGATAGCAGAGTAATAGAGCCACACATGCCCTCTGGCTAGTACCAATTTATATGGATGGGAGAGAAGAAAATTTTAGGGAGATAAAACATACAAGGGATAACACTCATAATAAAAGAGTAAAAGAGGAGAATAATATCATTTCCAGTATCATGAAACATGAATTAATAAAGATAAACTAAAGAAGAAGATAACGATGGATGAATTCCATAATGATAACAACTTGATTTAATGAACTATGTTGATGATTTCAGAAAAACAATCTTTATTTTTGAAATAATCAATTTTGGCGGCGATGCATTATGTAACATGACATAAGATAGCGCAAAATATCACTAATGATTAATAAAAGAAAAAGCTGAAGGTAGGAAGAAAGGTTAAAAAACTTATAACTTGAAGATTAATGACCCAACTACGAAATAACAATTGACAGGAACGGACTATGACTTGACCCAATAGATTGGAGAAAACAAGAAAATAGAAACAAGAAGTAAGGAACGAGAAACCAAGAAGTGATCCAAAGTATGACCACGATCATTGTAACCCCAAGATGTAACTAACAAATAATATGTAAAGTAAATGCACTAAAACAGATAGGGCATAAATAAGATGTCAAATATATAAACTATAAAAATAAACTAAAGATATCATATATGTTAAATGAAAAGCAAAGAAACATGAATCTATAAATATAAGATAGGAAGTTAGAAATAAATAATACCCAATTAAATAATAAACTAGTCAAAAACAAGTAAGTTATAATTGAGCTGAATAAAAACAATAAATAATATCAAAAGTGACCAATGTGGAATGAAAATAAAACAAATATTAATTACAAATAACCACACCGTGATACAAAACTAAATAAACAAACAATATGTGAAATATAAAGTGAAAGTGATGATACATAAAGAAACCTCATATGTAAGGAAAAGTGCAGTGTAGGTGCATGTAGTGTACAAGATAATAAGAAGCAGACTATAGTAATATAGCGAAACAATCTTTAATAGAATATTATATAAAAAGTATGGAACTAATTGTACCATTATTAATTTAAGTGATAGTAAGTAAGAATTACAAAAATAAGGTAAAAGTTAAGTTATTAGAGTGGAAGATAGGAGAAGCAGACACTATATTTTAGTGAAGGTATTTGTAAGTGAGTGATATTGTGTAAGGTACTATTAAAAAATTACTATTATAAGAGCTCGTTATTATAAAAAACTATAGAATTAATTAACTTAGAAGATGGGGTAGATAGTAGTAAGAAACCAAAAATAGTTAGAAGTTTAATTTCAGGATTGAACCTGGTAAGAAATATTTTAATAATAAAAGGTGTGTTGTTAAGAGCACCAATGTTTTTTTTGTTTATCTGTTTCTATAAAAAAGATGTTCAATGAACCAATAAATAAAGTTTATGAATTATAAGGAATGTTGAATGGGAGTATTGTGAAACCTATGCTTTAGGCCTAGCATGAAGGAGAGAATTTTATAAGTTTAAAAAGAAAAAAATAACCAAGGGTCAATTAGAGTATATAAAATGTTTAAGTAAGTAAGTGTATTAGATATAAAAATGTATAAATATTATTCAGTTTAAAAATAATTACAAAAGAAATATCAGTAAGAAAATAATAAAAAATGTTATTAACTAATCAAAAGTAACCATGAGGGATATCAAAATAATCTTTAGTAAAAAAGCAGAACAATGGTGTTAGTATAATTAATAGTAATCCTAGCATAAGGAAGTAATCATAATTTAAAGGATTTTGACATATTTGAACATAAATAAAACGTTAGATTATAACAATGTTGTAAGATGTTGACCAATGAGAACTAGTATAATTTGAAGGGTATCTATGGCAACTCATGCTTGTTACTTTCCTGTTATAAAATATCAACTATTGTGTATTAGATATAAGTAATATTATAATTTTGTGCATTTATTAGTCTGTAATCCAACTTCTGTAGTCCAAAGAACTTATTCCCTGAGAAAAAATTATTATTTTGTTTAAACGTTAACCTGTACGCCATGATGGTATTTTGCGTATGAACTGAGCTAACCAGACGCTGCCAACCGAGCAATTTGTAAACGCCGGAATTATAAAAAAATATATATTTCATTTTAACTGTAATTGACCTGATGATTCAAAGAAAATGTGAATAAATCTTCGTACCAATAAAATCGTTGTATGTTTGATTATTTTAGCAAAGGTAACATAAGAATTTGAAAAATAACAAATAAAAATACTGTAGTGAACGAAGTCGACTCGGCCAAACAGCGAGAGCCAATCAGGTGGCGAGGCAGAAAAATTTGAACTGAGCGACGAGAAATACGGTCGACTAGTAAGTATTGAGACAAGGTATAAAACGGCTCGCTGCACACTATTAAATAATTTAACATCAACAATAATTAAATACACCGGCAAACCGCTACATTACAATATTCAGAGTGTTTTCATATGACAACTGGCTGATTAGAATAGAATACAACAATACATGATAATACTGGGTAGCCATGGGGCAGCAGAGATTAAAATTCCGCGTACTTCCTACATTGACAAAAGACTGATAAGGGAAAAAAATCTCAAACAGATTTAAAAACATGTTATGTCTTGAGATAAACAATAAAAGAACATTATGTTATTTAAGAAAAGTTATTTATAGACCATGTTATATTGTTTGATTTACTCCAAACAAACAGATATTACTACTGCTAACAGTTTTACTATGACAAGTGAATTTTGTTGTATAAGTAGCAATAGCAGTGCTTGCATTACATCCAATTTCATTATGGGTGTGTATATATATATATATGTGTGTGTGTGTATTTTTGATTGTTGTTTTCCAGATGAGACTGTTTTCCTTGACACTCCTCTCTCTCTACTTTTCAACATCTTACTCTAAAATGTGTCTTGTGTTCTGCTGCGTGTATTTATGAGTTTGTGTGTTGTAGTGGCTCATAATGGGTTCACTGCAAGTGCTACTGCTACCATTATTAACTGGCAAACTACCCAACAAACACAACATAATGCACCATATTTAAGAGAGACAAAATATGATACAGCATATTCATGATACAACACGAAAAATCTCTAACAAAACCATAAGTTTTTGTGTGAAATTCTCATCACAAGACATACTCCTAAGGAAGACATTAGAGCAGATGTTGAAAATGGAGAGAAAAGAATGAAGAGAAAGAATGCAGTTTCATCTGAAAAACATATCACTAAAACTTTGTGTGTGTGTGTGTGTGTGTGTGTGTGTGTGTGTGTGTGTGTGTGTGTGTGTGTGTGTGTGTGTGTGTGTGTGTGTGTGTGTGTGTGTGTGTGTGTGTGTGTGTGTGTGTGTGTGTGTAAATTTTATTACCCATAAAAAGCTACTACTTGTAACATATACATATATTAACTTGATAGCTAAGTATGACTTTTGGTTTGTCATAACTCATATTTAAGAATGAATGAGTAATAACTCTTTACTTAATGCCCAGGAATATTTTGAACTGGGTTCATACCAGGCAGATCTTCAGATCTTCTGGTGTTAAAACCAGAATCCTGAGAAGATTACAGAATGAATATTATCTCCAGGGAAGATTACATTTACTTACCAGCTATACAAATTTAATTAAGAGAAAAAGCCACTTTCGTGATACACAGATATATTGAGAATATCAGTCTTCTAGGAAAGCCAAGGCAGTTTAGTTATATTGTGACTGACATTATTCTTATTTAATGTACATGTATGCACATTCTGGAAGGACATATTCCTGCAAACCATTCTTGAAGGCAAAGTTTTGGGATAGAGATGGGAGGGGGAGCCCAGTTTTTCATGCTTGGGGGGGAGGGGTTGTAATCAATGTAATGGGTGTGGCCCTTATAACAAGATAAAAAGGACTGCATAAGACAAGAATATATGGTTTCAGTGATAATAAGGCTTTACCTTCAGGAATAAGTAATTAAACAGGCAGGATATGAGGTGGTACAGTCTCAGCTATGTTAATCTTTTACCTCAAATAAGTACGTACAAAAGATACTAGCCTTTAACTTATTTGAAGCTGTAATTATACAATTTTACCTCAAACAAGTACGTACAAAAGATACTAGCCTTTAACTTATTTGAAGCTGTAATTATATAACTGTTATAACATAGTGAAAAAACTGAAGTTATGAATTACCATCTGCATTGCTGGCATTAATAAATTCAGGCAAAGAATTATGTTGTAGCAGCAATGCAGCCAATCTAGGATCATTTAACCGAGCTGCATAGTGTAGGGCACTTTCCTGCACTTTGTGTAACATAGTTCTTGTAACATCCACACCAAGGCTACAAAGTGTTTGGGCAGCATAAAAGTTATTATAACGTGCAGCACATATCAAAGGTGTTATTCCCTTCTCATCAGCTCTGTCCTTCAAACGTCGAACAGATGGATACTGCAGTAGTAGTTTCAATGTATCTTCATTTGCCCATTGTATTGCAACATGAAGCACAGTTGTACCACTTGAATCTAAAGGAAACATGAAACAGATTATTCTAATGCAAATTCCACTTATATTATCTAAAATTTGACTATAGATAAATAAATGTGATTAGTCCATATTTTCTTTGTAACTCCTGCTGTAAACGCAGTATGGCACAAACTTAACAAATGTTAAACTTAATAAATGTTTCATGTGTCAACTGTAGTCCAAATTTAACACAAAATGGGCAAAAAAATGTTTTAATATTCATGTTTAATATGGTAACCAAATCACTTGTACGAATTAATAAATTAATTACCTTAATTATCCGCCGTGTGATTTCTTATGCTTCGTCTATGACGCGTTTCGGAGCGTATGCTCCATCATCAGATATTAAAAAGTTAAAACTGTCACTCTTGCGAGATCGTTAAAAAGTTAAAATGTCAAGATTTGCATATGAACCGTACGCGGATATGGGTGCGCACCCATTCAAGTTCATTCTGCCACTGAGCGGTTGCTACCTTATCGCAGCCCCAGCAAGCAGACTCAAGGCAGTATCGTACAATCGGTTGGATACAAAGTTCAGGTGGTCATTTAACACGATATCGCGACTCATTGGGTTTGCATATGCACTGTAAATTTCAAATTCCTCCAAGGCATTCATGAAACGGCCCTTCTTACACACATGTAACGGTATTAAATTGGAACTAAAATCTGTGTAATTATGATTGTGTGAAGTCAGGTGTCGGGCGTAATTTGATTTGATGTTGTCAATGTTTCTTATTTTCTTAGGTAAATGTTCTCGAAATCGTTTAAGGAAACCTCTCCCAGTCTGTCCAATGTAGAAGCACTCGCAATCACTCGCATTTAGCTCATCACGGAAGTCATTATCATCCAAAGGAATCGTCAATAATCTATGAATGAAACTATTGTACGCTACTCGAGGTTATTTTGAAACAAAACTATTTCACTTTTAATGGCTCTTTTTACATTCAAAATGATGGCCTAGCAATGGGCTCACCCCTTTCCGGCCTACTGGCCGATATTTATTTAAATTATTATGAGAATACTCACTTGTTGAACAATAATATATATGCAAATAAAATAATATTTTATGCACGGTATGTAGACGATACGTTTTTAATTTTTGATGGTACTATAAGACAAATCGAATTATTTAAAAACTGTCTAAATAAAATAAATAGAAACATCCAGTTTACTCTTGAAACAGAGGTTGATAACAAGATAAACTTTCTAGATTTAACCATCACTCGACAGATGAATAAACTAAAGTTCAACATTTATAGGAAACCGACTACCACTGACACCACAATACACGCAGACTCTCATCATCCTCTTTCACATAAAATGGCAGCGTACAATAGTTTCATTCATAGATTATTGACGATTCCTTTGGATGATAATGACTTCCGTGATGAGCTAAATGTCATAAAATATACCGCGGTTGCCAATGGTTACAGTAGTTTAACCATTGACAAACTGTTGAGAAAACATGAAAAAAGAATGCTTAAACCCCGAATAAACAACAACACGCAAAAAATTTTTATATCTACTAATTACACTAGCTTTATGCCTAAGGTTTTGTATTCTATACTGAATAATAATAGTTTCACTATTTCATTCAGGACTAATAATAAGTTACTGGATATTCTCAAACCGAAAAAACACACGCCTCCAGAAGAAAAAACTGGCATATATAAGTTAACATGTAATGATTGCGAGTGCTTCTACATTGGACAGACTGGGAGAGGTTTCCTTAAACGATTTCGAGAACATTTACCTAAGAAAATAAGAAACATTGACAACATCAAATCAAATTACGCCCGACACCTGACTTCACACAATCATAATTACACAGATTTTAGTTCCAATTTAATACCGTTACATGTGTGTAAGAAGGGCCGTTTCATGAATGCCTTGGAGGAATTTGAAATTTACAGTGCATATGCAAACCCAATGAGTCGCGATATCGTGTTAAATGACCACCTGAACTTTGTATCCAACCGATTGTACGATACTGCCTTGAGTCTGCTTGCTGGGGCTGTGATAAGGTAGCAACCGCTCAGTGGCAGAATGAACTTTGTAAAGTAACAAGTTTTACAAGTATAAGTGTAGATATAGTGATAAATAGTGTGAGTGCAGATACGCACCGGTATCTACGATAATGTTGTTTCTCGTTCAGATTTTACTTAATTATATTAAAACACTTCTTAAATAAACACCTTGAGTCCATATCTCAATTGGTTTGATTCAAAATTTGGGAATAATTGTTCCCTACACAAAATCTCGTTATGGCGTCTTTAAGCGTCCATGTTTGATTTTCCATAAATGTGCTTAAAATTAACTTTTCTTATTTAAAACGGTAATATTACAATCTAATAATACTAGTAAAGTTTATTTACACAATTTTACACTAGAATATTTGTATATGACTGTGGTTAATCTACTATTTACATATTTTCAGTCCTCTTCTATCTCTCTTATACAATTTTTCACTTTATTTTTGGTTTTCTCTATATAAATTATATCATGTAATGATTTTAATTAGTGTACACACATTGTACCTAATTCATTATATATAGTGGTTATCTTTTAACTAGTTCAGAACCCTTCAATTTTTCAGTAATGGGCCTGTTTATGTTGTGTCATATCATAGTAGTCATTTATTTTTGTTAATACAATAACTAAATTGTTATTGTTATACTTGGTTTGGATTTCCAAAGTAGCATTAGACATTATTCTAACTCTTGATAATGTTTTCATTTACTTTTACACAAGTTTATATGTTATATTTTTCATAAATAACTTGCTTGTCATGGTTTGTTTACATTTGGGTTTCTTCATAATAGTCATTTGGTTTTTAATTGTTTGTATATAAAATGACTGTTTTTATGGTCATAGTCTGTTCTCAAAGTAGCATTGGGATTTCCTCTCACTACTGGTAATAACTTTAACAATCTGTGTTCAATATTTGATATAGTATTTTTCTTAACTAATTAGCTATACAATGGTTCAGCTTACTTCTGGTCATATGTACATAGTTAGTTAGTTTACAATATTTGAGTTACAATATTGTTCTTATTATGTTCAGAATCTGTTCTCAATGTATTATCAGATATTTATCTCACTACTGGTGATACTTTTATTAACATTGGTATTGGTTTTGATATTGTACTTTGCCTAACTAAATTGGCATACTTGTTCCATCTCTGCTATCTCTGTGCCATTATGTTTGACTTGTTCTATTTGCATTGTTTTGCAATATAATACATTGTCTCTTAAGATTTATTATTATTTATAACAAATTCTTGTTTGATATCATAGTTGATGATCATTTATTTATACTAATATGTATCATTTTCTGTTGAATAGGTGTCTTCCCTATGGGTTGTGTAACAATGTACCATCTGTTTTAGTGCAGTATTTTTCTACTACTAAACTGACTTCAGTATGGTATCTTACTATAATATTTTAATTATTTTGTTACACATGTTTATACAACTCCTTCTTAAACAATAACACAAATCTTTTTGTATTATTTACAATATTTTTCTGGTCATTGGTGGAACTTAATTCCTGTCATTGTTTGATACATAACAAAGGTTTTTTATTTGTTGTCAGTTCTCTATGAACAATAACATAATTGTTCTATTTTGTTCTATTCTGGTGGTCTTATGATTATGTGTATTGATCACAATTTTATTAAATTAGTCACACTCATTGTCTGTGTTTATTTGACTATTTTAATTCTTGTTGTTTCATTATGAAATTAACATATTTTCTTACACTGTAAACTTCATCACTGTAATTGTTTGTGTGGTTTATTCAGTTGAAATTAGTTAATTATTCACAGGTTTCACATTTATATTAAGTACACACTGTAATTGTTTGTGGTTCCTTAAACGTTAAACACTGGTTTTCTTTTCATATTTCATAATCATCATTTCTTTTGTCACTTATATAGTCTTTAGTACACGTGGTTTATGTTGAATCCTTACATCTTCTGTCCATCTTCTTCTCTCTTCATGGTGCTCTTCCTGGTCCTTCTTCTTTCTTCTTCTTCAAATATTTTCACTGTAGTCGCTATTTTTATTTATCTCCTTTGCTGTTGGAGCTTGTTGGTTCTTGTTTCGTTGGTTCCCCTCACTGTTGGATCCTATTGGGTCTGGTTACTGATATTTTGTTTTGGCTCGTGGCATTTTCTTTCTTCATTTTGTATTTGATGTTGCTATGTTAATATTATCTTCTTCATCGTTGGATTTTTATATTAATATATTTGTAGATACACACTTTTATACACTTAGGTTTATTTATCTAGACATATTTCCATGCTCTTCTCTTACTTGACGTTATATTAGCTTATATTATGTAACTACCATATTTGGTACCGTTACAACTTGAACGGGTGCGCACCCATATCCGCGTACGGTTCATATGCAAATCTTGACATTTCAACTTTTTAACGATCTCGCAAGAGTGACAGTTTTAACTTTTTAATATCTGATGATGGAGCATACGCTCCGAAACGCGTCATAGACGAAGCATAAGAAATCACACGGCGGATAATTAAGGTAATTAATTTATTAAAAAAATGTTGAAGGAGGGGTCAGTAGAACAGAAATTATCTACACAAACACCGTAAACTTCAGAGAACTTTCCAGCCCAATAGAGTCTATGTGGAATCCAGCAGCGTACGGTAGGTAAACATTTTGGTGAAGCTGAGGTATATCCGATACCGTACTTAGGTCTGTAGTTCATTTAAATTTCCTACCATTGTTGCTGCTGCTCCATCATACGCTTAAGTGATTAGTTTTTCACTACAAATTCAAATTAAATCAGCAACTGTAATCAGCAATGAGCTCTGTAATAGCCTGGTCATGTCGATCACAACTTATGTCAGTAAATTCTAAAAATCTCTCTTTTACTTCTCTATCATAAGCATACCAATAATGAAAAACTACAGATAACTGTGTTTTATTTGAAATGTTTCATCGACTAATATGTAATACAGCTACAAAGTTTGCCTCTTTATTTCATTTTTTTATAGCCACTAAAGGAGCTGAGCTAACCGCTTCAATTAGATTATTTTTCATTCAATTAGATTGTCTCCTCAATACAGTAGATGTTTCCATACTATACGCAAAAAGAAGGCCATATTTAGCTGGTGCTTTAGAAGTCCTATGTAATTGGCTCAACTAACTGGCTTTTCCGTTTTGTTGTGTCCTCAAAATGCTAATTCTTGTTAATCTAGCAAACAGACATCGTTAATTAGTCTCGTAAGAATGTATCTATTACGTCGAACCTTCCACTTCTGAGCCGATATCTCTGATTTAAATTGGTTATCTAAAGCAGTTTCTATTCTACTCTGATCGACAGCAGTGAAACACAATGATGAACAAAGATAATTCACAGTAATTTCATGGCCAGCAATAGATTTAACTAGGTTTTCTAAATGTTTGAATCAAGTATTGACTCAGTTATTGTTCCTGTCCTTTCCAAACAACAAACAATACCAGCAAAATACCACATTCAGATCAGCTCTACCAGCCAACCACTCACATTTCCTGTGCATTTGTTGGGTTTTTAAAAGATTCAAGGTTGGCCTACCGGTTTTTATAATGTCAGTTTTTTCATTAAATCTCCAGGAAGAAAAAGATGTTGTGAAATGGTCTTTTATTATACAAACTGACATTATAGAAAGTATTGAAACGAACACTGAAACTATTCTAAAGTATATAACTATAACTTCAAATGTAATATATATTGTTTAAATGCACTGTAAATAAAACACAAATGGACTATTTAATAAGGTATGACTATAACTTCAAATGTTAAAAATGGATAACGCATATGGTTTAAACATGGTACTATATAAAAAGTAACACGCACAGCGATACCAGCAAACTCAACATCATGCAGTCCAACTCAACTCAAGCTAGCTTCAGTTCGCTACCATGGCAGTGGTGGTTTTCTATCTCACTCTACGTCCACGCACATCTTCCTTACACAGGGCTACCTCAAGCTGCGATGAACCTGCTTTACCTAGTGTAGCAGTGACAGTGTATGAAGTTAGTCTACTTAGTGATGTTAGATATCATCTAAATCCAGTGAATTTTTATTTTGGTTAATTAAAATTAGATTCAATTAAATATTAACATCTACTCTAAACAATAATTGCAGTTAGTGTGTCATCAGTCATTAGTGAAGCAGCGTTTCACTTGCTTCCCTTGACCGCACGCCACTGGTGGAATCGATCAACAAATTTTCACGAAAAGGCAAAAAAAGACAATAATACACTTTTCCAGCTACAAAACGCTAACTTTAAGATACAATTTTAAATGAAATTTGACATATACTGGAGCTAGCTTTTATTTTTACATAAGCTTCATCACATGGACCTGGTGATGAGTACATAAAAGTGAAAGCTAACTCAGGGACAAATTAAAAATAGTTCTGTAGTAGGAAAAGTGGATTATGTAGTACCTGATGATTGGCTTGACAATAAAGTCCATAGAAGCAAACAAAGAAGTAGAACCAACCATGGATCACCTTTGAGATGATTTGTAAAATTCTTCAATTACAGATCAACATTTTTTTAACCTGTTCAAGAAATGTGCAAAATAATTAGTATTCCATTTAACTGACTTCCAGTTAATGAATGACTCAACAATCATTTAGACTACTTACGTATACTAACACTATTTGGACTATAATATTCAGGAATTAAGTTGCACAAAAAGAAGGAACCAGCTTTAAATTGTGTGTGTGTCTGTGTGTGAGACACACAAGTATATTGTTTTGTAAATTACAGATTCAAGTGTGCATAGATTCTGCTATAATATGTTTTACACTTAGAGTTCATATACTATATGACCTAAAGTTTAATACATATTCTGAATGGGTTTGTAAAGACATTAATAGGCAATTATGGTTTGTTGGTTGTTGGTTTGTCATCACTTTCAGAAGAGGGTAACCAAGGATAACAAGATAATAATAGAGTGAGAATGAAAACTATGCTATTGTTAAAGCAGTAGAATGCACTAACTGAAATTCATTGCTATTATTTTGTAATCTTAATTTGTTATAAAATATTATACTTTTTCTAAATTTTTTTTTATCAGTTATTTTCTCTATGTTAGCAGTCTTCATCACAACTTTGTCAAATTTTGTTGCTTCCCTGCTATATACACTTTTTCCTCGAACGAGGCCTTTCGGTTTCGCAACCATTATCAAGTTCTTCCTACAACATCCATGGCTGTAGGAAGAACTTGATAATGGTTGCGAAACCGAAAGGCCTCGTTCGAGGAAAAAGTGTATATAGCAGGGAAGCAACAAAATTTGACAAAGTTGTAAATTTTTTTTGTTTGATTTACGGTACTTGCAGTTTCACTTACCAGTTAAGGTGGGATGTCGCTGTTGCATCATTTCTTTAATTTTACTAATATTATTACTTTGAACAGCTTCGCTCAGAGTTCTGAATGAATCATTAGTTGTATTCTGAAACACGTATAGAATATGATTTACTAAATCATCATCTGGTTGGATAAACAAAAACGTGTGTAAGTGAACACAGAAATAAAACATATGTGTGTATAAGATTAAATTTGACTCCAAATGTGTATCTATTGAAAATATATCACTGTTTATATGAAAACAATGTGAAAGGTATGTTTACAAGGTCAACAAATTGTTTTGGCCCTTTCTAACTATATCATCAGTTAAGTAGTATGACTTTTTATATGCCTGAAATGTATCAAAACATACTTGCACAACAAAATACCACACCAGTAACTGACTGAACACCACACCACTACCATATCAATGAAGAAAAATTTGTTTAGATCCTGATAGAAACTGAGCCATTTTATGATGATATTTATGATGCATATCCTTTATCTGGTTATGCCATTAAGAAAAAAAGAAATAATTTTAATACACACATGCCACTATCCAAACTTTTGTACTTTAATTTATTTAGCCTTTCTCCATGTTGTTATTTACTATGATATTTTACCTCGTAATGCTAATTAAATATTAACGTCTGTTTCACACATAATATTAATCACAGTAGGTTACAGATGACAAAATGTTTTTAACAAAACAATTCACTTTAATCTATGTTTGAATGCATTTTACACAGTTAAATTTAATAATTTTAACACAAACATTTCAATTTACAATTTAGAGATACATTTACAATTTTTATGTTGAAACCACATTATTCAAATCCCTTTCAAACAAGCTTATGCTGATTGCTTGGCTGCACCTACTCCTTCATCCCCTCAGCTGTAGCAGCTTCTTCAGTTGTCAGCTGCTTTGTGGTATTAAAAGTACTTTAACCATTATAATAGAAATGTTTTTTGTAAAATGTTATTTGCTGTAACTAAAAGAAACATATAATTATGAGTGCACGCGCGTAATTGTAATAAAATAACAACACACACACACAATAGTAATAAAATAACAACAGCAATGATAATAATAATTTGTTTTTCATTTTAATGATGGGTTCCACATTCCCCTTTACAGCTATCCCAACCTCCTTGAAGATTACTGCCTACGGTGCAGCTGCGTGCCCACAAGTGCAGCGTGGAGTACTGGAAGGCATATGAGTCACTGGACACATACCTCTGGCAACGCTCCGGCTTTTGGACATACAGCTGTTTATTTGTGAAATAAAAAAATATCCTTCGCTATCCTAAAGAGTTATAGCTAACATTTCCCGTGGAGGTACAGACAGTCTCATCCACATATCTCAGTATTTTATGTTGTCGCTTATTTTCCCTTCAAGCTCATCAAATGAATGAACACTCATTTGAAAGTAATTGAAAAATGTATCCGAATTGTCTCTTAATTTTCTCTCAAAAGCCATATGAAATCTGCCTCTAATAAGTCTTGAGTCAGTAAATGGATGGATCCAAAATCGTCTCCGATTCCAAACAAAACGTCTGTACACTAAATAAGAGAATATTACACATTTTCTATGATGTAAGTGCATTGCTGTATGTGGCAAAACCTGGCTGCCGACTGCGGGTAGGTGACTGCTAGTCACACGTGTGTGCATCGAGCCTGCATTTTGTGTTGCAGCAACGTGCACGCAGCACACCACACATTAAAAAACCTGATGTGTGCATCGGGCCTAACAGATGCAGATTAACCGTATTCTGAAGTGAAGAGAGTGCATATAACAGTATGCATACCTTGATGTATTTATACACTTTATCTACTGGAGAACATCAATATAACGTAAAAGAAAGGGAGATAAACTACACACACACACACACACACACACACACACACACACACACACACACACACACACACACACACACACACACACACACACACACATATTAACAATACAAATTATATTATTATTTGATATAATTTATTTTTGTGGAGCCCCACGTTCTTTGGGACGCCAAAATGCAACACTGCCACACAATTTGATAATTTAATTTAATCTAATTTGTGAAGTGTTAACACTCATTGATCGTTGTTTATATAAAAGGGGTTCAGGTGTAATTATAATAAGAGTAGTCCTTTTAGGAATCGTAATATGTTTTCATTTATTAATTCAAACAAAAAAATAAAAAAAATAATAATATAATAGTTACTTCACCATAAAATATTCATTATCTATGGTTTCAATGTTTCTTTGCTTGCCGTACTCTCATCATAAAAATAGATTTTATAGCTTATATCTTATATTAGCAATTCTATGTAAAACATTTCTTCATTATATTATAATTTCTTGACTACTCAGTCTGAATGTGTGCTTTATAAATTTGTTAATATTGTAACGTACCGCTTTTTTCACGAGGCGTTATTTAGCGAAACGTCAGTCTGAGTCAAGCCCCAAATGTTGGGTTCGCCAAATCTGTAACGTACCGCTGTTTTCGTGATGTGTTATGGAAGTGTTATTATATGCCTCACGCAGTATGTGTCACTTTTGAATTATACTAACTGACGTTTTAAACGGTAAAAATAAAGGATTTTGTTTATCTTGTTTTACTCAATCCAAAAGAAATCGAGAGTGTGTGATTTGGGGTCAAGGAGGTAATTTGTTCAGCCTTATGCAGAAGAGAGAGTAAGTATCAAATTTGCCCCTCTGTTGTGACGATTCCTTCTGTATGTTGTGCTGAAATTTTCATTAACTACCCACTACAATAAATTATAACACGTTATAATTCAATATTAATTTTCAATAATATTGCTTTATTGATTATTGACTTTTGTCTCCAGCCACCAAAGTATAGGTATCACAATTAATCTTTTTAAAAAGAAAACATCCTCTCGCCTTTACCGAGTAAACATAGATCTGTCTAAAGAACAAAACATATATGTTGTTATTTAACCAATATTACGCTATAATAAAATACATTAGTTATTACATAATTCTTATTAATTCCCCAGGGTTCAGGGTGAATTCTTTGTGTTATGAGAGTGTCAGAAATGGCTAATTGCTACGCTTTACAAATATAAAAAATTAATAAATAATTTTGGTTTATTTTTCAAATGTTACATAGTTTCCGGAATTGCCGTAAGAGAGCAGCATGTATTTGTTTACTTTTGAAAGGAACATATGATAAAATGAATATTTTTTCGTTCTATTTCACTATTAAAAAACGAGTTTTCTTCTGTATTTATTACGAAAAATGTTTATATTACCTCGCTCCGTGTTGTCCTTACTGGATTGAAGTTTTATTCTGTGATGAGGTATGTCTTGCGTTATTATTTCCTTTTCATTTTTCGAGTATTTTTCTGATTGTCTATTAGACGTAGGCCGAATTATATTGGATCCTCAGAATGGTTTCATCCACTGGTTTTTAATGTATAACACCTTTTAATTTGGATTCCTCAGGTATAATTGGTTAGTATTCACTTTGTTTATTACTCTTGTGTGAATTTCGCCTCCTCCAACGTCCAAAAAAGGTTATTTTTTTATAATTTTTGTCGCATCGATTCTTCAACTCTCTGGTTCAGTTCAAAATTTTTTCTTATTAACAATACTTGTTATTTTCCATCACTCTTAGTAACACATAGTATTTTTATTATGTAGGCAGTTTGTGATTATTATAAATTTATATTTTTATTTATGGAAAAATAATTCCCTTCCATTCCGGTTTATTTACTAATTTAATTCACATAATATGTTTTGGTTAATTTTTTTATGATCTTGTATATAAATATTTTATCATTTTATTATCATTAAATAAATTTATATATTATTTATTTAGTATCGAATAGTGTTCATACCCGGTACTACTTCCTGTTGTCCTTTCCTTCCTAGGATTATTTTAATTTTATATTATCTTTGGTAGTTAAAATTTTTATGTCTTTTAAAATTAACCCTGGGTTTTCTTACAATCTAACATAATTCTTTGAAACAATATAATATTAACTTGGATATAACAAATTGTGGTTCATACAATATAAATTACAATAAATAAATAAAATCACAAAAATCAATTAGTACTATTACATACTACTTCCATAGTTTTATCCTATCCAAAACATATAGCACAGTTTAGTAATACATTAATTTCACTTTGGTTTTTTCACCTCAATGGGTACACTAGAACTCACTTCGCACTATATACCACTGGAATTGTTTATTATGTGGAGTGATATAATTAAATTTTGAGCGAGCTTTAGTTCTACCCATTTCTGACTTTTACTCTCATGATTTACTTTATTGGGACCGGGTTATGTACCGTTACATAAAGCCCCCCCACTAGAACAAATTTATTTTAGTCCAACTCGTTGATAGAAATAAATTGTTGATTTGTTCAAGTCTCCAAATGGTCTTGACTTTGTTTTCATAATAGCGTTTCATTTCCGACTGATTATACACTCCCTTTATTTTATTATTGGTAATTGTTTTAATTTCGTAAGTATTATTACCCTTCACCTGGGTTATGAGGTAAGGGCCAGTATAAAGTAGCAATAGCTTCCGGGCGATACCCTCTATAGAACTGTTAGTACTTTATCTCCCAACTGGTATGTATCCAATCTTCTCCTTTTTACCTGATCCCTTTTTTGTTGAAGTTCCACTTTATGTAACACTCTGTTGTGCATTTCCACTTGGTCGAATTCTACTCTCTCTCCTGGAGGGAAATTTATAAATGACATAATTTCTCTTGGTGGTGGTTTATCAAACATTATTTGATAAGGGCTAGTACCAATAGTGTCATGGTAGGACCAATTAAGAAAAGTCTCGGCTGGTTCAATATACTGACTCCAGTTTTTATGTTCTTGATGACAATAGGTGCGTAGAATTCTGCCAACTTCTCTTAATACACGCTCAGCAGGATTGCTACTAGGGTGGTACACGGATGTCTTGTACGTTCTTATTTGCCAATTTCTCAATTCTTCCTTCCACCTTTTCCCCCGAAATTGCGTTCCATGATCCGTTATAATCATTTCCGGTCTTCCCACTTCAGGTAAGTATTTTTTTATAATTACTTCTAGAATTTTCTTTGTTGTAGCTCTACTAATAGCGTAGAGTTTTGTGTATTTTGTATAATGATCAAATAATATGATAATATATTTATATTTATGTCTTCCTCCACTTCTGGGAAAAGGTCCGCAGATATCCAAAAAAATCTTTTCAAGTTTTTTATTAGATGTTATAGTAATCATGGCGCCTGTTTTCTTCTCATTATTTACTTTTACAAGCTGACAAATGTTACAGGTTTTCACTATCTCTCTTACTCTTCTATTTATAGCTTTCACGTAACAATGTTCAGATAAAGCTTTAATAACCTTGAGTGATCCCATATGGCCATACCTTTCATGATAATCTTGAATCAATGCTACTTCTGTTGCTGCTGGTACATATATCTTCCAGACATGATCCTTAATGGTAGGACGAATAAAAAGGATCTCTTCATAAACACAAAAAAATTTCATTATTATAGGGTCATGTTGTAATATTCTTTCCTTAATTTTTGTTAATTTATTGTCACTTTGTTGATCGATTTTTATTTTATTAATTATATCTTGTAACTCCTTTGACATCTTAATTATGTGATATATTTTTCCAATGCTTTCTGGTTCTATTTCACAAGTTCCTTTTTCAAGGTTAATCCGGGATAATCGGTCTGCTATTACATTCTTCTTGCCTGGAATATATTCCCAGTCTAAATTATATTCTTGAAGTATTAATGCCCATATAGTAAGTCTGCCGTGATTAAGTTTACAATTCTTTAAAAATGAAATTGATCTGTGATCAGTTCTGATAGTCACTGGGTATCCCAAAATAAATGTTCGAAATTTTATACATGAGAACACAACACTCAGCAGTTCTTTTTCAGTTACTGTATAGTTTCTCTCACAACTGCTTAGTACTCTACTTGCAAAACTTATAACTCCATGATTTCCTTCTTCATCTTCCTGATATAGCTCACTGCCAAGGCTAATGTTACTAGCATCACAATTTATGAAAAAACGTTTATTAAAATTTGGGTGATGTAACATGATGCAGTCAAGAAATTTATTTTTTACTATCTGGAAATTATTATCTTCACTTTCTTCCCATTTCCACTTGTTCTTCTTTGAAAGTAAATATTGAAATTGAGCTGTTATTTCTGAATAACTCTGTTGAAATTTTCTATAATAGTTGCATATCCCCAAAAAGGACTGTAATTGTTTCAAGTTTCTGGGTTTGGGAAAATCTTGAATAGCCTTTACTTTTTCAGGAGATGGTTTAATTCCAGTAGCAGATAAAATGAACCCTAAAAATGGTAGTTCATGGGTGATAAACTTAGATTTATCCAGTTTTAAAGTTATATTATGTTGCAAAAGTTTATCTAACACTGTTTCCACTCGGTTACAATGCTCCTCCCAAGTACAAGACGTAATTAGTATGTCATCCACATATATTGTAGTAAAATCTAAAACTTCCTTACCCAAAATTTGGTCCATGCATTGAATGAACACAGCCACAGAATTTACCAATCCAAAAGGCAAACGCTTAAAATGATAATTTCGTCCTTCGAATATGAAAGCAACATATTGTCTGCTGTTAGGGTGTAATTCTATTTGCCAGTATCCACAGACTGCATCCCAAGTACTCATGTACTTGCATCCAAAAAATCTCTTCATAATCTCCTCAATCTCACCTGGAGACGTGCGATCGTTAATGAGCATTTTATTCAACTCCCGAGCATCGAGACATAGTCTAACTTGACCATCTTTCTTCGGTATAGCCACCAATGGGCTAGTATATGGAGAGTTACTTCTTTCAATTATGTCTTCTAATATCATTCTTTGAATTTCTTTCCTTGCTGCCTCTTTCAAAGCTTGAGCAATAGGGTATGATCGTTTATTAAAATTTACATTTTCTTTAAATTTTAGTTCACACAAGAAGTTTTTAGCTTTTCCTGGTGATTCTGAGAATACTGGTTTATATTTATTATAAATTTTTATAAGTTGTTGTTTCTGTTCTATACTAATTATTTCCGGTGCCTGCCTATTCTGAAACTCCATTATTTCTTCTATCTTCTCTTTCAAAATCTTTGATTCTGTTACTTCTATATTATTACCTAGGGTTAATCTATTATTCTCCCTAACAAAAAATGAGCTCGGACACTGAGGGGCACTTTGGCTACCAATTATCTCAGCCGTTAACTCACCATTTTCTGTGCTCAAGGTTACTATACCCCTGGCCAGATTTATAATTGCAGTGTGTCGCCGTAGCATATCACACCCTATTAACACCCTAAACGGTAGCCCTTTCGCTACTAAAAATCCCATAGGTATTCCTATTCCATTAGTGGTAACATTCAAAGACACTTGTTTTTTGATTGTTTTATTTTGTTTCTCGGTAGCACCAACAATTGTCAAATTGTTAATTGGTAAAGTAGGTATTCTCTCAGTAGTTGACTCAGTAATACGATCTAATTCTAATTGATCAATAATTGAAATATTGGCCCCTGTATCAATCATGGCCTCTGCTGACACTCCATTTAATTTTATTTGTATATAGACTATGTCATTGTTCGGTGATGACTCTTTGATTACTCTTTCTTCCATTAACTCGGATTGTATATTTTTTAGAAAATTATTTCTGATAATGGTTATTGGTTTATTCAAATTATTATTATAATTGGGTGTATGGTAAATTCTGTGCCCTGTTGTTTCTAGCAGTGACGGGCAATCACATCTTCTCACTGCTGGTACCCGTTTCCCCTATTTATATCATTACTATTGGTTGCTTCAACATTTTCATTATGTTGAATGTTGTTTATCGGTATCCTTTCTTCATCCCTCTCTCTGGATCTAGGTTGATCGATGTTTGTACTCCTTGGTGGACCTTCGTCTCTATGATAATAATCCTGTCTGTAATTCTGTCGATTATTATTAGACCATCTTCCGCGATATCTGTTATTGAAATAACTGTTGTTAGCATGTACATAATTAACTCGGGGCCGATTCTCTCTTGGTGGTTCATTCCTCCGCTCCTCGGTATTCCCTGACCTCCATCTACTTCTCCTATAATAAGATTCCTGTTCATAATTTTCTAGCAGCGTTTCCATGCCTCCAATAGTTTTGATTTGTCCACCCAAGCGTGCACTGATGATCTTTTCTTCAAAATGATACGCCATTTTGGTCACTAGACACTCTTCAGGTATCTTAGGGTCTAGATACTTGGCGATACACACCTTCCCTAAAAAGTAAGCAGTAGGTGTTTGTCCCGCTGTACGGTCATACCTACCATGACAGATATCGTCCCTAATAATGTTTTGTACTGATTCTGACCAGTACTTAAGTTTGAACATAGTTTTGAAACCCTCATAATCACACACCTCGTTCCTAATTGCTGTCCACCAATTATCATTGATATTTTTGAACGATTCGTCTAATAGACCTTTTATCATAATCCATCTATTCTCCTTTGATCTGTTCAAAATTTCATCTACTCTCCCTAAAAATTCAAGTGGGTTTCTGCGATAATCCCGAAAGTTTACACTTTCCTTATTGTCTGGATAAACATGATGACTGCTGCATGCAGATCTAGCACTTATTCTCTCTACATCACATTGAAAATTGGTTTGTATTTGTTGCAAACTATCTAATTTCTCTGCTTGGCTATCACATTGATTTTTTACATTCTCTACAGTTTTATGAAACTCTGAAAATTTACAGTTTAGACTGCTTTTAATGCTATCTAACTGGTCATTGTTTTCTTGTCGTATGGCCATTACACGAACTTGATTATCTTGTTCTTCTTTTTCCATTCGTGCCTCAACTCCAATTTTAATTAGTTCCATCTTCTCTTCAGTTGTATCTAATCTTTGGTTAGTTTCTACTAATTTCTTCTCTGCCTCTTCCTTATATGCCTCTACTCTTTGGCTTAACGTATTATTGACCAGTTCAATTTTACCTTCTAGATTTTCTCTTAATTCTTTATTGAAATTCTCCATCTTACCCTCAATTTGTTTTAAATTCTCATTATTCTCTTCAAATTTTGCATTCATCTCTTCTCTTTGTCCTTCAACCCCTTCCTTCAGTTCATGGTATCGTTCATTCATAGTTTGTTTTAAGTTTTCCTCCTGTTTCTTAAAATTCTCCTTATTTTCCTCATTGGTTTGTTTCAAGGCTTCCTCCTGTCTCCTAAAATTTTCATCTATTTTGTTATTGGTTTGCTTTGAAGTTTCCTCCTGTTTCTTAAAATTCTCCTTATTTTCCTCCTTGGTTTGCTTCAAGTTTTCATCTATTTTATTAAATTTTTCCTCCTGTCTCCTAAAATTTTCTTTATTTTCCTCATTGGTTCGCTTATTATCTTCCTGGATCTTGTTATTCCCTTCCATTATAATTCTTAACATCTCCTGTATGCTTATATCTTCTTTTTGGTTGGATTTATCTGGTTGATCCCCTCGGGCATCCTCTTCAATTATTTCCGTTTCCGTATCCATAACTACTTCGGTTTCTTCTGTATCACCTGTCTGTTGGTCCATTTCACTGTCCGTGACTAACTCTATTTCTTGTTCCTGTCCACCTTCTTCAATCTCCTTTTCTTCTGCCCTCTTCTTCGATTTTCCACGGGTATTAGGCATTTCTTGTTTTCTCATAACTGCCAACGATAATTAGATTTTTTGATATATTTTTTATCAAATATCAAAATTCTTTTCTAATTACCGCCCTTTTACGTTGAGCGCCATTCTGTAACGTACCGCTTTTTTCACGAGGCGTTATTTAGCGAAACGTCAGTCTGAGTCAAGCCCCAAATGTTGGGTTCGCCAAATCTGTAACGTACCGCTGTTTTCGTGATGTGTTATGGAAGTGTTATTATATGCCTCACGCAGTATGCGTCACTTTTGAATTATACTAACTGACGTTTTAAACGGTAAAAATAAAGGATTTTGTTTATCTTGTTTTACTCAATCCAAAAGAAATCGAGAGTGTGTGATTTGGGGTCAAGGAGGTAATTTGTTCAGCCTTATGCAGAAGAGAGAGTAAGTATCAAATTTGCCCCTCTGTTGTGACGATTCCTTCTGTATGTTGTGCTGAAATTTTCATTAACTACCCACTACAATAAATTATAACACGTTATAATTCAATATTAATTTTCAATAATATTGCTTTATTGATTATTGACTTTTGTCTCCAGCCACCAAAGTATAGGTATCACAATTAATCTTTTTAAAAAGAAAACATCCTCTCGCCTTTACCGAGTAAACATAGATCTGTCTAAAGAACAAAACATATATGTTGTTATTTAACCAATATTACGCTATAATAAAATACATCAGTTATTACATAATTCTTATTAATTCCCCAGGGTTCAGGGTGAATTCTTTGTGTTATGAGAGTGTCAGAAATGGCTAATTGCTACGCTTTACAAATATAAAAAATTAATAAATAATTTTGGTTTATTTTTCAAATGTTACATAGTTTCCGGAATTGCCGTAAGAGAGCAGCATGTATTTGTTTACTTTTGAAAGGAACATATGATAAAATGAATATTTTTTCGTTCTATTTCACTATTAAAAAACGAGTTTTCTTCTGTATTTATTACGAAAAATGTTTATATTACCTCGCTCCGTGTTGTCCTTACTGGATTGAAGTTTTATTCTGTGATGAGGTATGTCTTGCGTTATTATTTCCTTTTCATTTTTCGAGTATTTTTCTGATTGTCTATTAGACGTAGGCCGAATTATATTGGATCCTCAGAATGGTTTCATCCACTGGTTTTTAATGTATAACATCTTTTAATTTGGATTCCTCAGGTATAATTGGTTAGTATTCACTTTGTTTATTACTCTTGTGTGAATTTCGCCTCCTCCAACGTCCAAAAAAGGTTATTTTTTTATAATTTTTGTCGCATCGATTCTTCAACTCTCTGGTTCAGTTCAAAATTGTTTCTTATTAACAATACTTGTTATTTTCCATCACTCTTAGTAACACATAGTATTTTTATTATGTAGGCAGTTTGTGATTATTATAAATTTATATTTTTATTTATGGAAAAATAATTCCCTTCCATTCCGGTTTATTTACTAATTTAATTCACATAATATGTTTTGGTTAATTTTTTTATGATCTTGTATATAAATATTTTATCATTTTATTATCATTAAATAAATTTATATATTATTTATTTAGTATCGAATAGTGTTCATACCCGGTACTACTTCCTGTTGTCCTTTCCTTCCTAGGATTATTTTAATTTTATATTATCTATGGTAGTTAAAATTTTTATGTCTTTTAAAATTAACCCTGGGTTTTCTTACAATCTAACATAATTCTTTGAAACAATATAATATTAACTTGGATATAACAAATTGTGGTTCATACAATATAAATTACAATAAATAAATAAAATCACAAAAATCAATTAGTACTATTACATACTACTTCCATAGTTTTATCCTATCCAAAACATATAGCACAGTTTAGTAATACATTAATTTCACTTTGGTTTTTTCACCTCAATGGGTACACTAGAACTCACTTCGCACTATATACCACTGGAATTGTTTATTATGTGGAGTGATATAATTAAATTTTGAGCGAGCTTTAGTTCTACCCATTTCTGACTTTTACTCTCATGATTTACTTTATTGGGACCGGGTTATGTACCGTTACAATATTTACATTAATATTCTAGACTTGACATATCTTTTTACGGGTTTATAATCATTTTAACGAAACTAATTGATTATTTCCAATTACTTTACTTTATATGCTTTCAAGGAAAAATTTAAATAAATTAAATTAATTGTTAATTCTCCAAGCAAGGATTTAAATTATCTTTAAATTGACTGTTCATCATAAAAAAATATCATTAAAGAAAATTCTGATTACAAGTACATTACATTCTCTTATCTCTATCTACATAATATTTCTTTAATTTAAAAATGTTTTTATTAATGTCTTTCAATGTCTTTATTCTTTGATAATTATAAATTGGTTTTTCGTTACCTCAAATTCTGCAGATTGTCCCAGGTCCTCCAGTGATCTGTCGGTCCTCTCCTACTGTATGTCCTCTTGCATTATCTGGTTCCACTGGTCGTCCTCCCGTCTCTCGTCCTTCATGGTCCCATCAGCTGGCTGTAGAATGGAATGACATGTTGCTCTGGATCGGCTGCTGTTGTGATAGAAACCGCCTCTATTGCTCTGCGTATTGTTCCTCTGCTTGATGTTCTCGCCATCTGTCTAGTGTGTAGATGTTTGTAGTTGTCAACTATTTGTAGACGTCTGATACTTGTAGTTACAGTTCTTCTTTTTTATTACTTTAGCTAACACACTTTCGGTAATATTTTATAGTTTATAATAAAAGATCTTGTTGATGTTGGCCATAGTGTCTAACTATGTCTGAAGTAATTAAAAACTTTCGCGTTTCTGACGGACACAGCGTACCGCTGCAATTGAAAACTGATTGAAGAGTTTAAAAATTCGCGTCGCGAATGGACATAGCGTACCACCGCGACTGAAGACTGATTGAAGAGTAAATTTGGCTCTCCTGGGCTCGTACTTATATTCACCAAAAAAAAACCACACCTGTCGCTACAGAATTCTGCAGGTCCAAAGCTGTTTACGGCGTCTGTTCCCCCACTCTCATCTCATTTCACATATTCGCACATTTTCGCCAATCGCAATGTTTAATGTGGATTTCAAGGTGATCTAACACTGTCTAATTTAATTACACATATTATACGTAATTATCATAATGATCACATCATTATTGTAATTACTATGCTTTACAAATCGCACAGAATTCGCACTGATAGTCAGAATTACATAGAATTCGCACTGCACATGTGTCTGATTTTTACGCATTTTTAGAAGTTTTACACTCTTTCTAATATTTATGGTTTCCTTAAAATTAAATAAAATCTTAATTTAGCATTTATTTGGGGTGAGATTGCAAACTTTCAGGCTCGAACAGGCTTCACGCACACACTCTATTTACTTGCATACACGCTCTCAGCGACAATCGCATGATGTTCCTGTTGATTCATGTTTATAAGCCAGCTTCCAATTTCACACCTGCTCGTCTATTACATATTACTAAAATTAATTTAAATATTAATTTTATTTCATATATGCGCATTACAGCACATGCTTGTATCGTCGCAATATATATATATATATATATATATATATATATTGTAACGTTATAATGTGGTTGTGTCTGTAAATGATGCGTATATTGTGTATGTAGTGTGTGTTTGTCTCGCACTGGAGTCGTTACATCAATCCTTGCACTACCGAAGTCCGTAGCGGTGTGTTAATTACCAGTACAACACAGTAGTAACCTTACCTGTTTTTCAATAGGGGTTTGTGAATCCCGGGTGGCGCCAAATTGTTTATTAAAACAATTAAACTTATCAAATAATATTTTAAAAAGGTGTTCTCAGCGATGACGGCCGGGGCATTCAAATAATTCCCGTTCGTTCAGCCTCCTGAATCGAGTAGGTAGTTGTTCGAATTGCAACGTGAGCGCTGGTCATCAAATCTAGCTTTCGTTAACAAACACAAGTAATACTATAAAATAGGTTAATTACCTTCTGTCAACGTTTCTTAAAATCCTTTTAGGATGACTCGAGTTTCGACACCATTTGGTGTCATCATCAGATCGAAATATGAATTACGTTAATACATTTTGATGCATATACATCGCGTCAGATATTAAAACATTAAAAACAACACATAACATTATATAAATAATAAATAAACTATATCACAACAAATAACATTATAACAATAAAATATAAAAACAACGCGGCCGCAAACGAACCTGTACAGGAACGCACCCCACGGTAAGATTAATCAATGCCGGTTTGACCTTGGTTCAATTTTATCGATCTGATATAGCCAATTTCTCGCTCTATAAGATCGATTCTATTAAATAAAACATTATTGGTATGTATTGCTTTCTCATTTAGGATACGATTTTGATCCTTCTTTATGGCTTTATATATCTCGAACCTTTCAAGGGTGTCCAGCTTTAGTGACTTTTTACATTTATGTAGGATATCCAAATTATCATTAATACTCTTTATATTATGGTTATATGAGCTCAAATGTTCTGCAAATGTAGATCTTATTACATTTTACTTGGAGCTTGGGATATGTTCTTTATAGCATAATTTGAAAGAACGACCTGTTTGTCCTATACAGAACTGTGTGCAATCAGAACAATTAAGTCTATATACACCAGTACCATCAAATATATCGGAGGGTATATTTTTGTTAGTAAATGTAAGTTTTTTCTCAAGTTTATTACTTGCCTTTGAGGCTAAAGTGATATTATGCTTTTTTAATTGGTTTTTTAAAGTATGGTATAGATTTTCACCATATCAGAGATACACTGAACACACAAAAGCACTCCACACCACTACAGAATCTACCTTTGCAAACCACCTCATTGAAGCAAACCACACATATAAAAACATCGACAATAACATGAACATTCTACACGTACACACAAAAGGCCGAAAACTAGACACTCTAGAACAATTAGAAATATACAAACACACAAAAACAAATAAAAACGACATCCTAAACGAACAGACACAATTCAAATCGCACGCATTATTCAAACACATCTCACCACACACACACAGCTTCGATCTTTCGAATAACTATCCCGTCGCCAACAACAAGACGGACAACGCTACCTATGGCAGCCTCTGATGAAGCCTTCTAAAGGTGAAAGCCGGTTTAGGCTGTAAGGTAAAACTTCACGTTTTTACTTATAAAAAACTTAGTGTTCCGAGTCGTCAATACTATAGTGATAATTTATTTAGCGTTTTTCATTATCACTTTACTTTGGGGTTTTTTCACTTCCACTTTTGCACTTCTTAAATGTTTTTGTTTTAAGTGTTTCTAAATGGGTAATCCCTATAATTACTTTCTCACTACCGTACTATCTCTTTCATTACAAATCTCATTACTAATAATAACAAGCTTAAGTCTCTATTGATTTCATCATTACATCTAACTCTAATTTGTGGGTTAGTTTGCTTTTATATTTAATATTCTTTGATTGAGTTTCATTAAATATCATTTACCTTTATCAGTTAATTGATAATAATATTTATTTATTACTTAGGTTATTTATTGGTTTCTTTTTCAACATTACATTGAGTGTACCATTTCTCCTGCTTTTATTCTTTATTACTTGTTTGTGTCTTATCATTTGATTTCTTTTTATTTATTTCCCTTTATCTTAGGTTTGTTTCTTTTTCATTTCTTCTCCTTCACCTTCAGTGTATTTGATTTATATCTTGGTTCTCCACCTTCTCCTTTGGTTTTATTTTATTTTGTTGCATTGGGTCATTCAATTGGTTTGTTTCTTTCCTTCTTGTTTTGTTCCCTCTTGTTGGGTCAATCACTTTCTTCTTTGGTTTTATTCTTGTTTGTTTTTTGTTGTTCCCTTCTTCTTTTGGTTCTTTTTATTTTGGTCCATCACTTGGGTTAGGTCATGTCGTCGTTTGTTGTGTCATTGTCTTTTTATTTTCTTTATATTAAACATTTTATTTTATGAACTACTTATTTACCTAAATATCACTATTGTTTGATGACTCGGAACACTAAGTTTTTTATAAGTAAAGTCGTAAAGATTTACCTTACAGCCTAAACCGGCTTTCACCTTTAGAAGGTTTCATCAGAGGCTGCCATAGGGAGCGTTGTCCGTCTTGTTGTTGGCGACGGGATAGTTATTCGAAAGATCGAATAAGTAAATCTGTAAGGTAAATCTTTACGATTTTACTTATAAAAAACTTAGTGTTCCGAGTCGTCAAACAATAGTGATATTTAGTTAAGTAACGGACACGTCATGGACAACGAAATCCAAGTACTTATTTACATTCAGATTCATCTTTTTTCATCCCTGGTATTGGGGTGGCTTATTTGTGTTGTAACAATATATATATTATAACGATTCATATGTCGTCATATCTGAGCATTATATGAAAGGGTCAGACTGTGCGCCGTAAGCAAGACAGAGAGCGTATAATAAGCAGCTATCTCACTCTAACCTCGTCACAGTGACGCACGCGGCCGTTCAGACAGGAAATTTACTCAATTCATTTTTGCAGTTCAACCTGTGATAACTTCAAAACCAATAAATATACAGCAATTCTGAAAACTGCATTGTGTTCAGTGATTAAAGCTTTATAAGTAGCCAAAATCTCAATTAATATAATTAACAATTACAGAAGATACACAGAAGAAGAACCCCAAGCGGAATAACGAGAGAATTAGGCTACGTACAGATTAGGTGTTTTCACACACACACACAGATAAAGACCTAAGCAACAATATTCTGTGGTCAGATCGTTGAAAACACTTTTGCAAGTACCAGTAATCAAACGATTTGCAAACACAGGAAGTACGATTTTAGCTAGAAATTCTCAGCAGTTACGGACTTGTTAAGGGGTGTTTTTCGACGTGTTGAATACTGTTTCAATTGGCAGAATCCTGCATGATTTGGAACAGCCAATCACAAGGCTGTATTCTGAACTGACGCTCACCCAAAACCGTTGAAAGCTTTACTCTTCGTTCAGGGCTTCAATGCGTTAGACGTGTGTAAATTACATGCATAATTTCACAACATCGCAAAGTTTTATTTAAGCAGTTCGAGAAGTAGTCCGCAGTTGAAGAGGAACGAGTACAGTTCGCCAACAACTCTTGCTGTGTAACACCATATTAATTAATTAAAATATTAATTAATTAATTAATAACCGCTTGTGAAGTGACCAGCGCAACAGAGAGCTACAGCATCTGTAATTGCCTGATCATCGTTCTACAAGATTGGTCAACATCATTTCTACTGTGCAGTACCATCCAAAGGAGGACCTCTACAGATTCCTATCTTCGGTCGATGCATCAAACAGTAAGAAATCGATTCATTGATCAATGAAATAAATAATCAATAAATAATAAAAGCAATAAACAATTTTAAAGACACTAAGTAAATTCACACTTTGAATCCACATTCACTGAACGAATCCTGAGATTGTGTGTCTCTATGCTCTGAGCTAAGCTGTATCTGTGTCATCTGTATCTGGGATTTGTTCTGGCGCCCAGGTAAAGCACAAGTCACGGGTGAGTAACGTTTTATCTGTCATTAAAATATTGTATAAGTGTGTTAGATAAAAGTTGTACATTAGATATATTTGTCGCCACAACTAAGGGGCTCCACAAACCAAATATATTTAACATAAGCAAGGTGTACGTTATATACTTGGCGCTGAACGTGGAGCCACCCAAACAAAATATATCACCCAAGCAAAAAGATACGTTATATATTTGGCAGCCAACTAAGGGCACGATTAAACTCCCAACTTTATATATAGAAATAAGTTATATATAAATTTGATGCCGCAACTAATGGGCACGATTAAATTGACAAATTATATAAAGAAAGTTATATAAATTTGGTGCTGTTTTTACCCAAGTGAATAGTTTAAATTGTAAAATTAATTAATTAGAAACGAAGTGGAATTCAAGGTTACAAATAACAGTTGAATGGTTAATATTAAAATCAAAAATTGTTAATTGTTACACATTAATTTGTTAATAATAAAAATTAAAAATGGCTAAATCATCAGCAGTAGATATGGCAGCAATTGAACAAATGTTTAAGCAGTTGATCACTAAAATTGAAAGTAAAATTGATGATACAAATAATAAACTATCTAGTGAAATAAAAGAAACTAATAGTAAAATTTAAAGTACAAATAGTCAATTAAATAGTAAAATCGACGAAAATAATGAAAATTTAATAAAGGAATTAAATAGTAAAATAGATGAAAATAATAAAAGTTTAGAAGAAAGTAATCAAAAATTGATAAATGATGTTAATAATAAAATTGAGCAAACTAATAAATATTGTAACACCACAAAGTATTACATAACCTAGACGTGTACCGAAAGAATAAATAAGTACACTAAAATAATAAAAGTGAATAATTTATGATGAAAGTAGCAAAGAAGAGAAGGACCAACGAAGAAGAAAGAAGAAGTACCACAAGAAGCAGTAAGGAATACATTGCATGACACTACAACAAATACTATGACTGACTCTAACTAATGGACAAGCCAAGTTCACTATAAGCTGTCAAACAAGCCAGTCAATGACATAAATGTAAAATCACATGTTTATAAAAGTAATTAAAGAATGACAAGAATAATATAATATCAGCAACAGCATTTGGCTGAAAATAAATGAACCATGACCAGTAAATAACAGTGCCTATGACTAAGACTAGCTATGGCCACAATGTAAAATTAAAACTTACATTACAATCCCAAATGTAATATTAAGAAGTAAGAATACTTGTAAGAGGAAACCTTATATGAATAAGTAACTTCCTCATTATACCAAATGTAACTAATGACCATTATTAAGGCATAAACCGATGCTAAAGGTATGCCTAGGCTACGCCTAAACAGACGATTGTCAGTGAATTAATAAGTAGAAAGGACTACTAGTGTACATAAAATCTACTGAGCAATCAATATAAATAAATGTAACAATGAATATCACCACTCAATTATTAATGAGTAACATTAAGTTGAGTGGGATAAACAAAATGTAATTAGAAAGTAAGGATTATTCATAGTAAAGTATCACCATAGTTAAGCTAAGATTTAATAATTGTATTCAATAAATAGATATTAAGTATAACGACGAATGTGTTAGTGTTCCGACAAAGACGTTTAAAAGAAAACGCGATGTGAAACACTAAATATAACTAGATAGGTAATAATCGTATTTGGCTTCACTAGCAGAAGACAGTGCGAAACCATGTTTCTGAACATTATTTATTAGCAATGTCAGAGAAAGTGCGATTAAAACCAGTGTTAAGTCACATCAAATTAAAGCTCATAAACTATTCTTTAATTTGATAGTAATAAACTCGCGATCGCAACTGTAATAAGTGCGTAGCGTGCGTTAGCATCATTTGTAATTATAAAGTGAAAAATTGGTTGGGTAATAATAACAACACAGCCAACTGTCAATCAAGTTCGCCAAATTACGGTTAGAAAACAATGCGTCATTTTTGTAACGACTGGCAGAGCCAATCAAAAAATAGCTTATTAAACGAATTCATCACCTAAGCCCCATGAAGCAAGGGGGTATATAATCCAAAACCAAGAGAAATCGTTACACTTAACTGTCATCATCGCGAGCGAGAGGTTGTCGCTCGTCACCACAAAATACGTTAATAAAACTTTATTGTCATCATCGAGAGCGAGAAGGTGTCGCTCGTCACCTCAAAATTTTTAATAACTTAGAGTATCATGTAAACAGTGAATTCATTTAACCGTTTCGTCAAGACAAATAACTACACTACAATTTATCAACAGGAAGTGCATCGATGTGAAGTAATTATTACTTCCATATTCCTTAAGGAAATGGAAGTATGGTGATGGCAAAAAAAAATCGTGTTCGAGATTATTGCAGATTCTCATTGTACTACACTCAAAACATGAAAAAAAGTCGTTTTCCGAAAAGTGTCTGTGTGTGTGTCTGTCTGTCTGTCTGTCTATGTGTCTGTCTGTGTGTAGATTTTTTTTCTATGGCAAACGATAACTGCCGCAAATTCAAACAGAATCAAATAATTTTTTGCATACAGCCCTGATTTGTAGAGTACTCACGATCTATTGTTTTTGGTGAAGATCGGTTGAGGGAAAGGGGTAGTTTACCTGCAACGGTTTTTTTTTATCAAGGGAAATTTTTTTTTGGCAAACGATAACAGCCGCAAATTCAGACAGAATCAAATAATGTTTCGCATACAGCCCTGAATTGTAGAGTTCTCTAGACCTATTGTTTTTGGTGAAGATCGGTTAAGGGAAAGGGGTAGTTTACCTGTAACGTTTTATGTTTTAACAAGGGTATTTCCTATGGCAAACGATAACAGCCGCAAATTCAAACAGAATCAAAAGATTATTTGCACTCAGCCCTAAATTGCAGAGTTCTCAAGACCTATTGTTTTTGGTGAAGATCGGTTAAGGGAAAGGGGTAGTTTACCTGCAGCGTTTTTTTATCAAGGGTATTTTCTATGGCAAACGATAACAGCCGCAAATTCAAACAGAATCAAATAATTTTTTGCATGCAGCCGTGATTTTTAGAGTACTCAAGACCTATTGTTTTTGGTGAAGATCGGTTGAGGGGAAGGGGTAGTTTACCTGCAACGTTTTTTATCAAGCGTATTTTCTATGGCAAAACGATAACTGCCGCAAATTCAAACAGAATCAAATAATTTTTTGCATACGTCACTGAATTGTAGAGGACTCAAGGCCTTTTGATTTTGGTGAAGATCGGTTAAGGGGAAGGGGTAGTTTACCTGCAACCTTTTACGTTTTAACAAGAGTAAAGTACTTGAAAATTCATTTAAACTTTTTCAAACAATGGTAATTGTTAAAAATAAAATAATTTTGTTGCCAGGCAATAAAATTATAATTTTTTCATTTTAATGTAAATCTGTACATAGTATAAAGTAAAGTCGGTCCGTTTTCTCTCTGTGTTTGAAATCGCTAATCTCAGGAAGTACTGAACGGATTTTATTCAAGTTTTCGCCAATAGATAGAGTGTCTATCGAGGAACATTTATGTGTATAATTAATACATATATGTTGTACATTAGCTTAGCTATCACGGTTTATGTCAAGTAAGTGGTATCAGTGGCGTCGCCAGATGTAGTGGCACCCGGGGCGGGCCGTCCTCGTTACACCCCCCTCCCACACACTTAACTATAAAAAGCTGAAAATACTGTAATTAGCTAACGTGTTGCAAAGAACGAATTTGAATTAAATTAAATAAAACATTTATAACTTATGGAACTGTTTATTTTTAGGCTAAATACATTTTACAAACTAAATACAGGTAATTAGGCCTACTAATTCAAAAGAATTAGCACATCAATATCTTAAAACCTGCTTTTACGTTCTTTATATGAAGCAAATTTTGAAATTACACTATCAAAATCAATACTTTTTGCCACTTCATGTTCAATGGATAACATAGCTAGGTTCGTCAATCTAACCTGACTCATTGTGGATCTGAGGTAACTTTTGATTAATTTTAGTTTCGAAAAACTTCTCTCGCATGAAGCAACTGATACACATATTGTGAGGAAAAACCTTAAAGCTAATGTTACATTTGGTATAGTATCTGAAAAGTCATATTCGCTAATAAATTCTAAGAAGTTCAAACTGGTCCACTTCTTCGTTTTTTCATTTGAAATGCCTGCTGCCTGAAGATGCCTTCTCAACCGCAGGATTTCTTTGGGGACGTCTACGTCTTCTTGAGAAAATTCATCATATGTCTTAGTCAAACTTTTGAGAAGAGTCCGGAAGGTCTGGTTCGTTTGCATTCATCAAATTATTAGGCTGCAAAATAGCGAAGTGGGAGAGGACTTGTTCCATACCCTCACAGCGTGTCACCATCTCCTGGTAAAACGTATCTATGCACTCGAGCATTGCCCGTTGTAGCTCTTGCGCCCAAGTGAGTCCTTCATCCCTGGAATTTTCACCAGGTAGCATCTTTTTCACTCTTTTTCTTTTTTCTGTGGGGATGTCCAATTTTTGACACATATTTTTTGCAAACTGAAGAGCACCTTCAACAATATCTCTACGTTTGTCCTTCAAGAACAGCTTAAGATCATTCATTTTAACTACACATTTTTCGAGGTTGATTCCTTCCAATTGCAAATATTTTTGTGTGTAGTTTACTTCCTCTAACACTTGCCCCCACAATGAAAGGTACCATAAAAATGAGAAGTCGCTGATTGCAGGCAGTAGGATATGTGCAGCTCCTCTAGTTTCGACTGTCTCGTCGGGCTGGCATAGTTCTTCAACAGCTTCGATTAGCTTTTCAAAGTTACCCATGACGGGTTTTATTGCTTCGTGATGGGCACTCCATCTAGTCTCAGACAGACGTTTTACAGAAATGCCAACTTGTTGCATTAGTGTAAATTCCACCAATTTTAATATTTAAAAATTTCATCTTATTTTCACTATTTCAAATCATTTGGGCTTCATAATTATTAATTTAATAATTATATTATTTTAACGTTTGTTTATTTACTTTTACAGTAGACCAATGAGCTTTCTGCGTTTCGAGCTTGAAAGGCTCGTTTCGTACTTTTGAAACTGCCGAAGGCCGCATTAAAAGTTATTTGGTCGATAACACCTTCGTCACTGTTTATATAAAAGGCCTACATACGGTATTTACAAAACCATTTACAATATTTAAAAATGTTGGATTTTTATCAGAGTTTTTTTGTATTGCTAAGCGTGTTTGCTTGCTTGCATTACATTATTTTGCATATAACCTTGAGTCAAGAAGAGGGCCTCCTCCTCGAAATAATACATCACATAAAGAAATAATAAATACATCACAATATTGTCCTAGCTTGAGTGTGTAAAAACGTGGCGGTATTTGCAGAATTCCTATTTAAATATTCATTTACGAAAACAAGTTCGTGGGTCAGATAAACAAACCTGCATACGTTCTATAGCCATATCATATAACCTTTGAACAGTATTTCACCTCAGATTCGTACCGTGTTTGCTCTAATTTTGTTTGGAATTCAACGCAGAATCAAAAAATGTTACGTTAAATGCTATTAAATTGTAAACCATAAGAAAAGTCGGTTCGAGTAACGGAGTGTCCAATAGTGTCCAGTAGGCATTAAACGCCGAATGAGGGTACCGTCGGGTCGGCTGCATGTGTGTGTTTGTGTTAAGTGAGCCATCGCAGGTAATCCAACCGCCTTCCCTGACTGAACAAAGTATAGAGACCTGTTTAACCCCGTGCCGCAAAAAAAAAAATTTAAATTCGCAGGCCTGTGTATCGGTACTCGCTTTTCAAGTCAAGTACTTACCTTCAGTAAATGAATGGTGCACATACAGAAACTCAAAATAATTAAAGGACCACTCTGCACCATGCCACCACTATAAACAGCAAAAATTGAATTTCTGTTGAACTGAACTGAAACTGACAACACGCATCACATTCACAACACTGGGCTGAAACAAAGAGTGAGCGGTCCTCCGGCGCGGGAGTCTGGTGCGCCTGCGCAGAATTGGCCAAATCAGGAAACGCAACTATCAAAACACCCTTCGGCTTACGGACGACCGAGCGGTGCGCGAGCTGAACGAGCCATAAGCGAAGAGAGTGTAGGATGATCGGACGCTAACGCACACGATTATATAAGCGTATTGAGGGTTTGCGAGCGGGTCGAGTTTTTGTAGCAATTGCCGTCGAAAACGTGGATCGGCATATAAGTCTAACCTATAACAGGGAAACAACGCGACCAAACAAAAATCTAAACTTCAAACGGACAGGACGTTATGCTAGCGAAAGTTTAACCTTCGGAAGTGCAGATAGGCGAGCTAGCGATTCTATCTAAAATGCCAAAAAAGGCATTTTTTTTAAATAAATTATTAATTTAAAAATGCGCAATTCTTTTAAAAAGCAACTTCTACAAAAACAAGGGTAGGTTAGGAGTGCTTACAAAAAATCTCATAATTGATTTTTTTATATACACTGAGAAAATTTTTCACGCAAAAATTACTCGGTCGTTTTATAATCGAAGTACAAGCAATCAAACTTACGATAATTAAAAGACTGCAATACAAATTTAACTGAACAAAAATTACGTATTTACCGAAACGTTTTAAACTCGTATTACTCTAGTGATACCCACATAATACGCCCCTCTTCCTGGGATTGCACACTTCAATCGAAATGTTGATGTGATTAATTTGTTGATCTAGTAATTCTTTTTTATTTCTAAAATTTTTTTTCGCCCTAATTTTGTCACCCCCCTGAGTGTGGCACCCGGGGCGGACCGCCCCCACCGCCCCCCCCTGGCGACGCCACCGAGTGGTATAGTTTACATCTTATATATAAAAATGAATGTTTCTTTGTTTGTCCCGTATGCGTTCCTATACCATTAATCCGATTGCGATGAAACTTCGGTGAGTTGTTGTGCGCACGTCCGCGAAGGTTTCTTCCACATCTCCTCCTAAACCACTGTACCGATTTCAACCAAACTTGGCACAAATATTTTACGCAACGGGAGAACCAACATAGGATAGGTGTTTTTTCGATGGGGTCCTTTTGGGGGTTCTTTGGGGTCTTCCACATCGCCTCCTAAACCACTGGACCGATTTCAACCAAACTTGGCACAAATATTTTACGCAAAGGGAGAACCAACATAGGACAAGTGTTTTTTTTTTATACGATCCTTTGGGGTCTTCCACGTCTCCACCTAAACCATTGGACCGATTTCAACCAAACTTGGCACAAATATTTTACGCAACGGGAGAACCAACATAGGACAGGTGTTTTTTTCGATACGATCCTCTGGGGGGTCCTTTGCGGTCTTAAAAAACTATTAGATCTGGTTACTATGGCAACCCAATAGAATAGATTCTGTTCTAAATATATTATCGCATTAAATTGAAGACCACGCGAACGAAGTTGTGGGCAACAGCTATTTATTTTTAAGAAGCCTACTTTAATTAAACTTTATTAATTAAACTAACATTTTCATTACGTACAACGTGAAACTCCGTAGCGAAGCACGGGTATTCTGCTAGTCATGTATAAGAGAAAATATATCGTGCGTGGCAGGCAAGCATATCTCAGTTATGTACTGTTTACGTTTCCATTTTATTATTATCACTACCGCAATAAAAAGGCAGGGAAGACACACACACACACACAATTCGCGTTATTTCTGGCCTCATTCATGTTTATTTTCTTACATTTGCACGGTTTTTAAATGGAAAGTGCCGAACCCATACCAACATAACGCATGCAAGCCGAAAAAGTGTCCAGCGTGGATAGCGATTCGCTTCCTGTGGATCGCTGGGCAGTGTAACTGCACGTGTTTACAGAGGAACGATTCATAGACAGACTTTTGGTCTTTAGGGATGAACCCTCTGCAAGATGCTGAGGGTCCATGAGTGACTTCGGAGCGCTCCTTCTTTTCCGCGTGTTTGTTCTGTGAAACGTACACTGTAGATTCGCAGATTTATTATAAGCAACGCTCAATAGGAAATGTTGAAAATTTTTGTCCACGGTGAACCCTCATACACACTAAACCTGCTCTGATGTTTTAATTACGGACATCATAATATTAAAACTTTGGAAACTTGAGCACTACTTAATGGAGATCAATCATTAACTTATACAAGCCATTAATTTTATGTATATTTTTTATATATATGTGTACAACGTTATCGGCAACAAAGAAGTAGTTTTTGTTAAAATTCCTTCCGGGGATATTTGGCCGTAGTCCAATGTTTTCTACAAAACCAGACGTTTCGTCAATGCCATTGACTTCCATCATCAGTGAAAATCGAGTGCGATAACGTGAGGTGGTATATGTTAGTGACCACAGTACTGTGGTTAAGGCTGAAGCAGTAAGTAGAAAGAAGTAGTTTCTATGGTAATATTTCATTTCGAAAATGATTTTAAAAATAAATCTTAGAATATGGAAGTCATGTATGGTTCTCCATACCGATATTTTTTATTTTGTGCGCGATAATTAGAACGAGAGAAAGATTATTAACCAGTATTTAACTTAGTCCAAATTTAGTTAGAAGAGGACGATTATTCTCTGTTCTTAGTTCGTGTGCAGTGTAATGAACCAGGGTCACTATAATCCGACCGCTGGAGTGTTCAAAATAAATTTTAATCTATAAGATTAAAATAAAAAAGGTAACATTGTGACAATTCATTTTATTAATCTGTGTGCACTTGTATTTCTTCAACACAAAATTGTACTGACGCAAAAACATCAAAACTTTCTATCTGTTACACTGTGATCAAATTTATTTAGCGGATTTGTTAATCCCACGTAAGATTTGTATTAGTCTTAAGGGATAAAAAATATTTGTTAATAATTAAGTCAGCGTGACCAACGCATAACCTAGAAATAGGTACGAATTTTAAAAAAGAGGCCGAATTAGTAAATATTGTCATTAACTTCTGTATAGGCATAAAGTAGTTCTTTCTTGTATTTAAAAGAGCTTACGCCCGAGATATAAAAATAATATTTAAATTAAAAGTTAATCTGGTAATAACCAGAAGAGTTGTTTGTTCTATCTGAGCTAGTTCGTAGGGTAAAAGAACGAAGTAATTGCAATTTTATATTAATGTATCTATTATACTTGTAATTGTTGGAATTTATTCTCAAGGATAAGAATAAAACCCGTTTGTTATCAGCATAAACCTTGACTCTATTTATTTCAAAGAGTGAATTAATAATTAATTTTGAATACAAAAGTAACTCTGAATGGAGGTTGTATGTTGCTAGATTTGAATTGCCGTAAGTGCAATAAGCATCAACACAAGTTTTAAAGAAAATTATCAGAGATTAAATCTCATTAATTGGTTTTTCATGGGATTTTCCCGAAATAAACCCGTGTGGCGCCCTTATTAAACAAGGAGTGATCTAACCTTGTCAGTAAAGCAAGCTGGTATTAAATCCATCTTGGCAGCTTATTAATTCCTATAAGTGAACTTCAGAACTTCTAGAATCACGATCAGGTACGTGAAAGTATATTATTATAAATTTTTGTTGTCCAGACGAGACTTAACATTACGTACTTTGACGACAGTTAACCTAGAAGAGGAGTTTCGCTGCCAGATCGACGCTACGGCTACCTTCATCAGTCGACCAGCGATTAACGCTTTATTCACTAAATTGATCAACCATTACTATTCAAACAGTATTACAGCAATTATTTTAGAAAAGAGGTCTTTTAAAATAATTATAACTAATCGATTTATAACATAACTTAATTTTAAATCGAAATCAAAATACACACATAATAACTTTTTTAACAACGATAATCTCGCTATATTACAAATTGGCGACCAGCAATGTGAGGCTGTAAAAATATTAAACAAAAATATTTTTAATATTAATATTAAGCCCAGCAAATACAAGAGAACAATCACGCCTTACATACACAGACAATAATATATACAAAGTCAACCAAAACAAAGATGTACCGGAGAAATAGAAGGAGAAGGGAGAGAGTAGACTGGGACCAAATATATAGAATATTGAAAATAGATGGTGAAGAGATGAACCGAAAAATGGAAGAGGAGAAGAGATGGATGAAAGAGGAGTCAGACCAATTAAGACGTAAGATGGAAGAAGGCTTTGCAAGACTCCACGAATGGGAAACCCCACAAACAAGGAGGAACCGGAATACAAGATGGTATAATAACCAACCAGCATGGCGGAACGAAGAGAAGAGGGACTACCGTTACCAGAGATGGGAAGACGAGCGTAGAAGAAAAGAAGCATTCGAAGAGGAATTGAGATACAACAAAATAAGACGAAATGAAGAAATGTTCTACAGCCAAGCAGCACAACGGGCAAGAGAGGAAATGATAAACGATATCAGACTATGGAGAGAAGAAATCATCCAACAATGGAGGGAAGAAATGAAAAATAATGACGGACCAACAACCGCAGAAACATCAAGTGAGGAAATTGCAGAACAACCAAATTTACGAACTAAAAATAATGGTGAACAAGCAGAAAAGCAACAAGACACAAAGACGTTACCATCTGAAGACAGGCTCGACAGAAGCACAGAAGATATTCATTGCATGGAGATCAACGCCGAAGGTGTCGAGAAGATCCGAATAACTAAGAAAAAGGAAGAACTAAGCATAATACGCCCAAAGAAGACAAGGATCACAAAAGAATTAATAGAAATGACTCGAAGTGGTCTAATTAATATGAGTAACTTCCCAATTGTCGACCGTGAAGAAGGAATCTATAGGAAGGAGTATCGAAGGAGCTTCATGAAGATGGATGAAGAGAAGAAATATGCTACAACAAAGAAGACTATAAACAATAAAGTACTTAAAGCAAATATTTCCAAAAGAAGAATAAGGCATTCCATAAAAAGGAAGGTTATCAAGAACAACTGGACCGGATCATTGAAGGATACGCCCAAGAAATAAAAGAATTGAGGAAGAAGATGGACCAACCAATGGAAAAACCCAACCAGAAAACAAATGACGATCAACCAGAATTAGAAGAGGTACTAGAAGTCAATAATAACAAAGACCAGGAGGACGCTGGACACGTGGATACCAAAGATGATGAGAAGAAGAAGACGAGAAAACGGGAAGCAGATGAAGATCTGATAGCCGCAAAATGGAAGAACCGAATGATAGTAAGGTATATGACAAGAACAGATAGAAGCCTGAACGTAAAAATGATCCAACCGACAAACACACCGAATATGAAGGACTATGGCTAAACATTAGAAACCATCAGCCACTGAAGAAAAGGACTGACATCAAGATAACCGAGTGGAGCTACAAAAGGTAGAGAAAATGAAAAACCCTCAGAACTATATAAAACCATTTAATGAATATTGTAAAGAAGTATTATGTATAAGGAATTCTATTATGAAATGTATTGTAAGATGCTAAATATCATAAAATATGTCGTACTATAAACAGCTATAAAAAATGGATCTGTGAAACGTAATTGACCCATAATGAACCCAATAGAATGGTGAAGCCCAAGAGAACCCCAACATACAGACTATTAATGGACTTATTATTATAGAAGAATGAACTATGTTATCATACGGTGATTCTAACAAGAGTGTTTATTGTATCAAATATCATAAACGTGTCGACCATGAAAAAGTTAAATTAATGATCAAGAAAATCGTTTATTATATTCAATGTATTGAAAATATCTAATCGCCTATAACCAGCCTGTTTACCATATTGTATCATAAAGAAGAATGTGTATTATAGGTATATGTACCAAAAATATCTATTATGTATTAAATAAGAACCATGTTTGTCATATTAAATGATAGGGAAAAATGTTCATTATAAACTAAATGATTTTATAATAAGAAAAATGTTTATTATATCAAATGATAAAGAAAAAATGTCTATTGTATTGTATACAACAAAAATATATTGTATAACGAAAATGTATGTAAAATATTGATATGATGTTACTCTGACTCTTCAAGTGATTAATTTTAAAACAATGAAATTATATATCGTCCAGAATAAGTGTTAAAGATTCCAACACTTGAAGGAGTAGAGGGGAAGAACATCACAGTGTCGAATAATAAAGGAGAAGGCTTGAATAAGGAATGGAATTAATAAAATTGACTACGTATAAACCCAATATACTCTCAAACTCTAATACTCCTATAATAATTTCAACAAACGAAATTATATATCGTCCAGAATAAGTGTTAAAGATTCCAACACTTGAAGGATTAGAGAAGAAGAACATCAAAGTGTAGAATAATAAAGGAGAAGGCTTGAATAAGGAATGGGAATAATTAATTAAGTGATAAAAAAAAATGCTTACCAAATTATAATAAAGAAAAAATATGTATTGTATCGCATATACCAAGACTGTTTAGCATGTTAAGTAAACGATTAACGAGAATGATTATTATATGATATAAAAAAGAAAAATGTCTATGTATAAATAACAAAAATGATTATCAAAATACTACTGTTATTGAGGATCAAGAATGTTAATTAAACGGTGAAGAAAATATCTAATTGTATATACCAACAATATATGTCAAATGATATCTAACAAAAATGTTTATTATATGAATATTGTAGACCCTGAGAATCCAGGAACATAAAGAACTAAATGTTAAAAAACCATATATACAAACAATCACTCTCAACATTGCTGGTGAACTATTGATGAGAGTAAAGCTTGTGAACTATTAATAAGAGTAAAGTATTGTAAACTCAATGTTTAAAGAACAACTGCATAATTGTATAATGATCAATCTAAGTGTGTAATTTAAGAATATTAAGATAAACAAAACAAATTACAAACTAGTATAGAAAAATAACAACAAGGCTAATAAATAACATAGCCAATATGTCAAGTTAGAAATAAAATAATGACCTGTGAAGAGAAGTATGTTAGCCAAAGTATAAAAGCATGAAAAGTGATACCAATGAAACCTCTAATACCTTGAATGTTATATTGAATATGTTATATTATTGAAAAATGAATGATATGTTATATTTTATGTGTTGTGATAGTGCAACTGTTGCTACGTGCAATTTTTATTTTGTCCCAGACAGAGATGAGGATTCCTCTGATTCTGAGGATGTGTAATGAGGAACGGCGGAGAATGTATACCAGAGTGAGCCACTCTGACTCCGAACCCACTACAAATGTTAGGGAATTAAATGGTAATATATCAAGGATTATTAATAAAAAACTGTGAGGTAAAAAATGAAAGAACCATAGAGATTATCACGACAATAAAGATATGTTTAATGAGAAAGAAAAATGTATTATTGTACACCAGAAAACTGTTAATTTAAGAAATAAGACATGTTATAACTAAATGACTTAGAATACAAGAAACTTGAAAGATACTAGTAAGCTGAAAAATATATCACTAGCCAAGAACTCAATCTAGTGCAACACACTAACAGAATATTAAATTAAAAAAAAAAAGCAGTAATAGTATATTAAAACCCAACTAAAATGATAATTTCTTCAAATGTAAAATTTCTCTGAAATTATCAATTTTGAGAGGGGAGTATATGCAACACCACAAAGTGTTACATAACCTAGACGTGTACCGAAAGAATAAATAAGTACACTAAAATAATAAAAGTGAATAATTTATGATGAAAGTAGCAAAGAAGAGAAGGACCAACGAAGAAGAAAGAAGAAGAAGTACCACAAGAAGCAGTAAGGAATACACTGCATGACACTACAACAAATACTATGACTGACTCTAACTAATGGACAAGCCAAGTTCACTATAAGCTGTCAAACAAGCCAGTCAATGACATAAATGTAAAATCACATGTTTATAAAAGTAATTAAAGAATGACAAGAATAATATAATATCAGCAACAGCATTTGGCTGAAAATAAATGAACCATGACCAGTAAATAACAATGCCTATGACTAAGACTAGCTATGGCCACAATGTAAAATTAAAACTTACATTACAATCCCAAATGTAATATTAAGAAGTAAGAATACTTGTAAGAGGAAACCTTATATGAATAAGTAACTTCCTCATTATACCAAATGTAACTAATGACCATTATTAAGGCATAAACCGATGCTAAAGGTATGCCTAGGCTACGCCTAAACAAACGATTGTCAGTGAATTAATAAGTAGAAAGGACTACTAGTGTACATAAAATCTACTGAGCAATCAATATAAATAAATGTAACAGTGAATATCACCACTCAATTATTAATGAGTAACATTAACTTGAGTGGGATAAACAAAATGTAATTAGAAAGTAAGGATTATTCATAGTAAAGTATCACCATAGTTAAGCTAAGATTTAATAATTGTATTCAATAAATAGATATTAAGTATAACGACGAATGTGTTAGTGTTCCGACAAAGACGTTTAAAAGAAAACGCGATGTGAAACACTAAATATAACTAGATAGGTAATAATCGTATTTGGCTTCACTAGCAGAAGACAGTGCGAAACCATGTTTCTGAACATTATTTATTAGCAATGTCAGAGAAAGTGCGATTAAAACCAGTGTTAAGTCACATCAAATTAAAGCTCATAAACTATTCTTTAATTTGATAGTAATAAACTCGTGATCGCAACTGTAATAAGTGCGTAGCGTGCGTTAGCATCATTTGTAATTATAAAGTGAAAAATTGGTTGGGTAATAATAACAACACACCCAACTGTTAATCAAGTTCGCCAAATGACGGTTAGAAAACAATGCGTCATTTTTGTAACGACTGGCGGAGCCAATCAAAAAATAGCTTATTAAACGAATTCATCACCTAAGCCCCATGAAGCAATGGGGTATATAATCCAAACCAAGCGAAATCGTTACACTTAATTGTCATCATCGCGAGCGAGAGGTTGTCGCTCGTCTCCACAAAATACGTTAATAACACTTTATTGTCATTATCGAGAGCGAGAAGGTGTCGCTCGTCACCTCAAAATTTTTAACAACTTAGAGTATCATGTAAACAGTGAATCCATTTAACCGTTTCGTCAAGACAAATAACTACACTACAATTTATCAACAGGAAGTGCATACATGTGAAGTAATTATTTTTATTTTGTGCGCGATTATTAGAACGATAGAAAGATTATTAACCAGTATTTAACTTAGTCCGAATTTAGTTAGAAGAGGACGATTATTCTCTGTTCTTAGTTCGTGTGCAGTGTAATGAACCAGGGTCACTATAATCCGACCGCTGGAGTGTTCAAAATAAATTTTAATCTATAAGATTAAAATAAAAAAGGTAACATTGTGACAATTCATTTTATTAATCTGTGAGCACTTGTATTTCTTCAACACAAAATTGTACTGACGCAAAAACATCAAAACTTTCTATCTGTTACACTGTGATCAAATTTATTTAGCGGATTTGTTAATCCCACGTAAGATTTGTATTAGTCTTAAGGGATAAAAAATATTTGTTAATAATTAAGTCAGCGTGACCAACGCATAACCTAGAAATAGGTACGAATTTTAAAAAAGAGGCCGAATTAGTAAATATTGTCATTAACTTCTGTATAGGCATAAAGTAGTTCTTTCTTGTATTTAAAAGAGCTTACGCCCGAGATATAAAAATAATATTTAAATTAAAAGTTAATCTGGTAATAACTAGAAGAGTTGTTTGTTCTATCTGAGCTAGTTCGTAGGGTAAAAGAACGAAGTAATTGCAATTTTATATTAATGTATCTATTATACTTGTAATTGTTGGAATTTATTCTCAAGGATAAGAATAAAACCCGTTTGTTATCAGCATAAACCTTGACTCTATTTATTTCAAAGAGTGAATTAATAATTAATTTTGAATACAAAAGTAACTCTGAATGGAGGTTGTATGTTGCTAGATTTGAATTGCCGTAAGTGCAATAAGCATCAACACAAGTTTTAAAGAAAATTATCAGAGATTAAATCTCATTAATTGGTTTTTCATGGGATTTTCCCGAAATAAACCCGTGTGGCGCCCTTATTAAACAAGGAGTGATCTAACCTTGTCAGTAAAGCAAGCTGGTATTAAATCCATCTTGGCAGCTTATTAATTCCTATAAGTGAACTTCAGAACTTCTAGAATCACGATCAGGTACGTGAAAGTATATTATTATAAATTTTTGTTGTCCAGACGAGACTTAACATTACGTACTTTGACGACAGTTAACCTAGAAGAGGAGTTTCGCTGCCAGATCGACGCTACGGCTACCTTCATCAGTCGACCAGTGATTAACGCTTTATTCACTAAATTGATCAACCATTACTATTCAAACAGTATTACAGCAATTATTTTAGAAAAGAGGTCTTTTAAAATAATTATAACTAATCGATTTATAACATAACTTAATTTTAAATCGAAATCAAAATACACACATAATAACTTTTTTAACAACGATAATCTCGCTATATTACAAATTGGCGACCAGCAATGTGAGGCTGTAAAAATATTAAACAAAAATATTTTTAATATTAATATTAAGCCCAGCAAATACAAGAGAACAATCACGCCTTACATACACAGACAATAATATATACAAAGTCAACCAAAACAAAGATGTACCGGAGAAATAGAAGGAGAAGGGAGAGAGTAGACTGGGACCAAATATATAGAATATTGAAAATAGATGGTGAAGAGATGAACCGAAAAATGGAAGAGGAGAAGAGATGGATGAAAGAGGAGTCAGACCAATTAAGACGTAAGATGGAAGAAGGCTTTGCAAGACTCCACGAATGGGAAACCCCACAAACAAGGAGGAACCGGAATACAAGATGGTATAATAACCAACCAGCATGGCGGAACGAAGAGAAGAGGGACTACCGTTACCAGAGATGGGAAGACGAGCGTAGAAGAAAAGAAGCATTCGAAGAGGAATTGAGATACAACAAAATAAGACGAAATGAAGAAATGTTCTACAGCCAAGCAGCACAACGGGCAAGAGAGGAAATGATAAACGATATCAGACTATGGAGAGAAGAAATCATCCAACAATGGAGGGAAGAAATGAAAAATAATGACGGACCAACAACCGCAGAAACATCAAGTGAGGAAATTGCAGAACAACCAAATTTACGAACTAAAAATAATGGTGAACAAGCAGAAAAGCAACAAGACACAAAGACGTTACCATCTGAAGACAGGCTCGACAGAAGCACAGAAGATATTCATTGCATGGAGATCAACGCCGAAGGTGTCGAGAAGATCCGAATAACTAAGAAAAAGGAAGAACTAAGCATAATACGCCCAAAGAAGACAAGGATCACAAAAGAATTAATAGAAATGACTCGAAGTGGTCTAATTAATATGAGTAACTTCCCAATTGTCGACCGTGAAGAAGGAATCTATAGGAAGGAGTATCGAAGGAGCTTCATGAAGATGGATGAAGAGAAGAAATATGCTACAACAAAGAAGACTATAAACAATAAAGTACTTAAAGCAAATATTTCCAAAAGAAGAATAAGGCATTCCATAAAAAGGAAGGTTATCAAGAACAACTGGACCGGATCATTGAAGGATACGCCCAAGAAATAAAAGAATTGAGGAAGAAGATGGACCAACCAATGGAAAAACCCAACCAGAAAACAAATGACGATCAACCAGAATTAGAAGAGGTACTAGAAGTCAATAATAACAAAGACCAGGAGGACGCTGGACACGTGGATACCAAAGATGATGAGAAGAAGAAGACGAGAAAACGGGAAGCAGATGAAGATCTGATAGCCGCAAAATGGAAGAACCGAATGATAGTAAGGTATATGACAAGAACAGATAGAAGCCTGAACGTAAAAATGATCCAACCGACAAACACACCGAATATGAAGGACTATGGCTAAACATTAGAAACCATCAGCCACTGAAGAAAAGGACTGACATCAAGATAACCGAGTGGAGCTACAAAAGGTAGAGAAAATGAAAAACCCTCAGAACTATATAAAACCATTTAATGAATATTGTAAAGAAGTATTATGTATAAGGAATTCTATTATGAAATGTATTGTAAGATGCTAAATATCATAAAATATGTCGTACTATAAACAGCTATAAAAAATGGATCTGTGAAACGTAATTGACCCATAATGAACCCAATAGAATGGTGAAGCCCAAGAGAACCCCAACATACAGACTATTAATGGACTTATTATTATAGAAGAATGAACTATGTTATCATACGGTGATTCTAACAAGAGTGTTTATTGTATCAAATATCATAAACGTGTCGACCATGAAAAAGTTAAATTAATGATCAAGAAAATCGTTTATTATATTCAATGTATTGAAAATATCTAATCGCCTATAACCAGCCTGTTTACCATATTGTATCATAAAGAAGAATGTGTATTATAGGTATATGTACCAAAAATATCTATTATGTATTAAATAAGAACCATGTTTGTCATATTAAATGATAGGGAAAAATGTTCATTATAAACTAAATGATTTTATAATAAGAAAAATGTTTATTATATCAAATGATAAAGAAAAAATGTCTATTGTATTGTATACAACAAAAATATATTGTATAACGAAAATGTATGTAAAATATTGATATGATGTTACTCTGACTCTTCAAGTGATTAATTTTAAAACAATGAAATTATATATCGTCCAGAATAAGTGTTAAAGATTCCAACACTTGAAGGAGTAGAGGGGAAGAACATCACAGTGTCGAATAATAAAGGAGAAGGCTTGAATAAGGAATGGAATTAATAAAATTGACTACGTATAAACCCAATATACTCTCAAACTCTAATACTCCTATAATAATTTCAACAAACGAAATTATATATCGTCCAGAATAAGTGTTAAAGATTCCAACACTTGAAGGATTAGAGAAGAAGAACATCAAAGTGTAGAATAATAAAGGAGAAGGCTTGAATAAGGAATGGGAATAATTAATTAAGTGATAAAAAAAAATGCTTACCAAATTATAATAAAGAAAAAATATGTATTGTATCGCATATACCAAGACTGTTTAGCATGTTAAGTAAACGATTAACGAGAATGATTATTATATGATATAAAAAAGAAAAATGTCTATGTATAAATAACAAAAATGATTATCAAAATACTACTGTTATTGAGGATCAAGAATGTTAATTAAACGGTGAAGAAAATATCTAATTGTATATACCAACAATATATGTCAAATGATATCTAACAAAAATGTTTATTATATGAATATTGTAGACCCTGAGAATCCAGGAACATAAAGAACTAAATGTTAAAAAACCATATATACAAACAATCACTCTCAACATTGCTGGTGAACTATTGATGAGAGTAAAGCTTGTGAACTATTAATAAGAGTAAAGTATTGTAAACTCAATGTTTAAAGAACAACTGCATAATTGTATAATGATCAATCTAAGTGTGTAATTTAAGAATATTAAGATAAACAAAACAAATTACAAACTAGTATAGAAAAATAACAACAAGGCTAATAAATAACATAGCCAATATGTCAAGTTAGAAATAAAATAATGACCTGTGAAGAGAAGTATGTTAGCCAAAGTATAAAAGCATGAAAAGTGATACCAATGAAACCTCTAATACCTTGAATGTTATATTGAATATGTTATATTATTGAAAAATGAATGATATGTTATATTTTATGTGTTGTGATAGTGCAACTGTTGCTACGTGCAATTTTTATTTTGTCCCAGACAGAGATGAGGATTCCTCTGATTCTGAGGATGTGTAATGAGGAACGGCGGAGAATGTATACCAGAGTGAGCCACTCTGATTCCGAACCCACTACAAATGTTAGGGAATTAAATGGTAATATATCAAGGATTATTAATAAAAAACTGTGAGGTAAAAAATGAAAGAACCATAGAGATTATCACGACAATAAAGATATGTTTAATGAGAAAGAAAAATGTATTATTGTACACCAGAAAACTGTTAATTTAAGAAATAAGACATGTTATAACTAAATGACTTAGAATACAAGAAACTTGAAAGATACTAGTAAGCTGAAAAATATATCACTAGCCAAGAACTCAATCTAGTGCAACACACTAACAGAATATTAAATTAAAAAAAAAAAGCAGTAATAGTATATTAAAACCCAACTAAAATGATAATTTCTTCAAATGTAAAATTTCTCTGAAATTATCAATTTTGAGAGGGGAGTATATGCAACACCACAAAGTGTTACATAACCTAGACGTGTACCGAAAGAATAAATAAGTACACTAAAATAATAAAAGTGAATAATTTATGATGAAAGTAGCAAAGAAGAGAAGGACCAACGAAGAAGAAAGAAGAAGAAGTACCACAAGAAGCAGTAAGGAATACACTGCATGACACTACAACAAATACTATGACTGACTCTAACTAATGGACAAGCCAAGTTCACTATAAGCTGTCAAACAAGCCAGTCAATGACATAAATGTAAAATCACATGTTTATAAAAGTAATTAAAGAATGACAAGAATAATATAATATCAGCAACAGCATTTGGCTGAAAATAAATGAACCATGACCAGTAAATAACAATGCCTATGACTAAGACTAGCTATGGCCACAATGTAAAATTAAAACTTACATTACAATCCCAAATGTAATATTAAGAAGTAAGAATACTTGTAAGAGGAAACCTTATATGAATAAGTAACTTCCTCATTATACCAAATGTAACTAATGACCATTATTAAGGCATAAACCGATGCTAAAGGTATGCCTAGGCTACGCCTAAACAAACGATTGTCAGTGACTTAATAAGTAGAAAGGACTACTAGTGTACATAAAATCTACTGAGCAATCAATATAAATAAATGTAACAGTGAATATCACCACTCAATTATTAATGAGTAACATTAAGTTGAGTGGGATAAACAAAATGTAATTAGAAAGTAAGGATTATTCATAGTAAAGTATCACCATAGTTAAGCTAAGATTTAATAATTGTATTCAATAAATAGATATTAAGTATAACGACGAATGTGTTAGTGTTCCGACAAAGACGTTTAAAAGAAAACGCGATGTGAAACACTAAATATAACTAGATAGGTAATAATCGTATTTGGCTTCACTAGCAGAAGACAGTGCGAAACCATGTTTCTGAACATTATTTATTAGCAATGTCAGAGAAAGTGCGATTAAAACCAGTGTTAAGTCACATCAAATTAAAGCTCATAAACTATTCTTTAATTTGATAGTAATAAACTCGCGATCGCAACTGTAATAAGTGCGTAGCGTGCGTTAGCATCATTTGTAATTATAAAGTGAAAAATTGGTTGGGTAATAATAACAACACACCCAACTGTTAATCAAGTTCGCCAAATGACGGTTAGAAAACAATGCGTCATTTTTGTAACGACTGGCGGAGCCAATCAAAAAATAGCTTATTAAACGAATTCATCACCTAAGCCCCATGAAGCAATGGGGTATATAATCCAAACCAAGCGAAATCGTTACACTTAATTGTCATCATCGCGAGCGAGAGGTTGTCGCTCGTCTCCACAAAATACGTTAATAACACTTTATTGTCATTATCGAGAGCGAGAAGGTGTCGCTCGTCACCTCAAAATTTTTAACAACTTAGAGTATCATGTAAACAGTGAATCCATTTAACCGTTTCGTCAAGACAAATAACTACACTACAATTTATCAACAGGAAGTGCATCGATGTGAAGTAATTATTTTTATTTTGTGCGCGATTATTAGAACGATAGAAAGATTATTAACCAGTATTTAACTTAGTCCGAATTTAGTTAGAAGAGGACGATTATTCTCTGTTCTTAGTTCGTGTGCAGTGTAATGAACCAGGGTCACTATAATCCGACCGCTGGAGTGTTCAAAATAAATTTTAATCTATAAGATTAAAATAAAAAAGGTAACATTGTGACAATTCATTTTATTAATCTGTGAGCACTTGTATTTCTTCAACACAAAATTGTACTGACGCAAAAACATCAAAACTTTCTATCTGTTACACTGTGATCAAATTTATTTAGCGGATTTGTTAATCCCACGTAAGATTTGTATTAGTCTTAAGGGATAAAAAATATTTGTTAATAATTAAGTCAGCGTGACCAACGCATAACCTAGAAATAGGTACGAATTTTAAAAAAGAGGCCGAATTAGTAAATATTGTCATTAACTTCTGTATAGGCATAAAGTAGTTCTTTCTTGTATTTAAAAGAGCTTACGCCCGAGATATAAAAATAATATTTAAATTAAAAGTTAATCTGGTAATAACTAGAAGAGTTGTTTGTTCTATCTGAGCTAGTTCGTAGGGTAAAAGAACGAAGTAATTGCAATTTTATATTAATGTATCTATTATACTTGTAATTGTTGGAATTTATTCTCAAGGGTAAGAATAAAACCCGTTTGTTATCAGCATAAACCTTGACTCTATTTATTTCAAAGAGTGAATTAATAATTAATTTTGAATACAAAAGTAACTCTGAATAGAGGTTGTATGTAGCTAGATTTGAATTGCCGTAAGTGCAATAAGCATCAACACAAGTTTTAAAGAAAATTATCAGAGATTAAATCTCATTAATTGGTTTTTCATGGGATTTTCCCGAAATAAACCCATGTGGCGCCCTTATTAAACAAGGAGTGATCTAACCTTGTCAGTAAAGCAAGCTGGTATAAAATTCATCTTGGCAGCTTATTAATTCCTATAAGTGAAATTCAGAACTTCTAGAATCACGATCAGGTACGTGAAAGTATATTATTATAAATTTTTGTTGTCCAGACGAGACTTAACATTACGTACTTTGACGACAGTTAACCTAGAAGAGGAGTTTCGCTGCCAGATCGACGCTACGGCTACCTTCATCAGTCGACCAGTGATTAACGCTTTATTCACTAAATTGATCAACCATTACTATTCAAACAGTATTACTGCAATTATTTTAGAAAAGAGTTCTTTTAAAATAATTATAACTTACTAATCGATTTATAACATAACTTAATTTTAAATTGAAATCAAAATACACACATAATAACTTTTTTAACAACGATAATCTCGCTATATTATAATATGTATCTAGTGAAATGAAACACATAAACGAAAATTTATCTAGCCAAATAGAACACAGTAGTAAAGAAGCTACATTTAAAATCGATGAAGAAATACTAATTTAGCTAGTTAATTAGATAGTACTAATAATAAAATAGATGAGAGTAATATTAAGTTTGATAAACATACCGAAGAGGTTAAAACTACGTTAGAGGAATTTAGAAAACAAGTAAACATTAATTTTCGGCGTCAAGATGAAAAACTTAATAAATTTAGAAATGAATTCATGAAAGGTTAGAACAAAAGGTAACCCTTATTAACCAACAATTCAGTAAGGTAACTGCTGAATTAAAATCACAAACACTTCTAAATAAAGAAGAAATCCAGAGTACTAGGGAAGAGTGTACCCAACTGGGTGAGAATATTAAAGAAGTTAAGAAACAGGTAGAGAGTAAGGCTAACAGTGACAAAGTACATCAAAAGTGGAACAGCAATTAAAGGTAATGCGGGAAGATCTGACTAAGGCAATGAAGTCACAGCAAACCAAAGTCGTGAGGTGTGGCGGCTATAAGGAAGAACCGGAAAACCTTGCATTTTCAGGAAACCCACATGAGAATCCTGTGGAGTTCCTAAAGCTGTTTGAGGCTTATGTAGCTAGTGTAAACCCACTGATGGACGATGAGGACAAGAAAGACATGTTAGGCCGATTCCTCAAGAATTGGGCAGGTATGTGGTGGAAAGTCATCTCGGACAGAGTCCAAACCTACTCCGACTTCAGAGAAAAATTCCTTGCTCAGTACTGGAACATTCAAATCCAAAGAAGGGTACGCGATCATCTGGAATTTGGTAATTATCACCCGTCAATGAATATGACAACAACCAACTAAATGTGCTAAATGTAATGGCACAAGTAAAGCATTTAACGCCACCAATAGAAGAGAGAGACCTAGTGTATAAGCTAACGCGTCATTTCTCAGAACGCACTAGAGTAGCAACCACTACGAGAGGTGTGGATACTTTAGAAAAGTTTATAATGGTCGTAGATGAATGTCAAGATCTAGAGAGGGACCTGAAGCGTGTAAATACTCAGCAGAGTAACCACCCTAGCGACAATCATTGTGAACCAACTTACTACCCAACGATGAGAAGAGACAATGAATGCCCGAAGGAAAAAAGGTTTACCCCATATCCGGGTAATAAACCCCAAAATCGGCAGGAATTGGAAGAGAAGGGTAGAAGTAGGAGTATGGAAAACCGACCAAATAAAGGGTATAAGGTATGTAAAACAGCCATATCAACTACCGAGCCACAACCATCTACTAGTAAAGCAAATACAGGAAATGGGAAGCCACTGCAGGTAGAAAAGAAGCAAAATTAAATCTACCAGTACCTGCAGTGAAACAAGCCATTCATACAGTAAAAAAGAGAGTAATGAATAATATAAATAAAGTGAATGATAGGGAGTTCTTGTTAAAGGAAGAGCAAGAAGTGGGTAGGAACCATTATCCTGAATGTCCGGAAATAAATTGTGAAATCAGTAATCTACTAGTAAGAGCGTTGATAGACACTGGCAGTGAAGTAACCTGTGTCAGCTCAAAGTTTGTAGATAATTGTCAGTTGCAAAATTGTCCCAGACTACCCGTAAAAAATTGTAATGTACAGGGAGCCACTGGAGCCAAAACGCAAAAGATAACTGAACAAATTTATTTACCTATCAATATAAATGGTACCCAAACCCAAATAGTAGCTCTAATAGTCCCTGAACTCGTTCATAACTGTATTATTGGGGTAGATACGTTACTTGAATGGAAGGCAGAAATCAATTTAAAAAGAAATACCATCTCAATGGAAATTGATACGAAGAAAATCAGTGTAAATATTAAAGAGTTTAAGCATTGGAAGTCTGTAAATGTCATAAAAAGGTACGGAGGGAAACCAGTAGTGGAAGTTAAGTGACCAGCACTGTATTGAAGATACTCCAGAAATCAACATCGGGACAAAGTTGAACAATAAGCAACAAAATCAAATTCAGCAACTCGTCTATGAGTATAGGGATGTTTTCAGAACAGAGCCTGGAAGAGCTAAGTTTTATGAACATCAGTTGGCACTTACTGAAAACGCATCATTTGTGCAAAGGACTTATCCAATCCCTCTACATTATAGAGATGAAGTGGAAAAAGAGGTCCAACAGATGTTAGCAAATGGAGTTATTGAGAGGGCAAGTAGTCCCTATATAAACCTTTTAGTAGTTGTCACCAAGCCAAACGGGAGTATCCGATTATGCCTTGATGCTAGGAAATTAAATTCTTTATTAATACCTGATTACGAGTGCGCAAGGAGTGTGGAAGAATTGTTCCAAAAATGTAATGGGGTTAAGTACATGACCAAGCTGGACTTAACATCTGGATTTTGGCAAATTCCAATCCGCAAATGTGATAGACAATATACGGCATTTTTGTATAAAAACAAGTGCTACCAATTTAAAGTGGTACCTTTTCGCCTGAGCACCAGTTTAGCTGCAATGGTGAGGTGTTTAGACAGTGCCTTAGGTAATGAGGTAGAGAAGTATACATTAGTGTTCATAGATGATATTCTATGTGTGTCACAAACCTTCGAGGAGCACTTACAACATCTAAGAAATATTTTTGAAAAGTTAAGATCAGCAAACATGACGCTGAATCTAAGGAAATCAGAGTTTGGTAAGGAGGAAATTAAGTTTTTAGGTCACCAAATCTCAGTGGAAGGAATAACCACGGACCCAGAGAAGGTAAAAGCTATACAAGAATTTCCAACTCCAAAGAACTGCAAGCAGCTAAAGTCATTTCTAGGTTTAGCTAACTACTATCAGAGGTTTACAAGTAAATACGCGGAAAGTACTGTTCCATTGTTGAAGTTGTTAAACAAAGGGATTAAATGGAGGTGGACAAGGGACCACGATGAAGCGCTACAAGTGAAAAGTCTTTTTATAAATACTGTTGTATTACATCATCCAAGGGTAGGAGAAAGATTTTACTTGCAAACAGACACCAGCAATATTGCTATAGGAGCACACTTATTTCAGATTGATGAGAAGGGCCAAAAAGCGGTATTAGGATTTGTAAGTCGCACACTAAAAGGGGCAGAATTAACTTACTTTATGACAGAAAAGGAGCTATTAGCGATAGTCCATAGCCTGTCAAAGTTTAGAAGTTATGTCCTGGGTGCTAAACTTACTATAATCACCGACAATAAGGCGTTAGTATTTTTATTGAAGTGTAAATTGCTGGGTGCTCGTCTGACTCGCTGGATTTTGGCTATACAAGAGTACCAGTTTGAAATACAGTATTGTAAAGCGAAAGACAACTTGGTAGCAGATGTGCTTAGTAGAAATCCACCATCAGAAAACAACATGGATACAGATAACATTAAAAGTAGTAGCAATGATATAGGTATTTACGCGATAAAGCATGTAGCAAAACCTGAAGTAGTTAGACGACTTAAGGAAATAGGGACCCATCAACAACAAAGCCCTAGGATTAGTGTAGCTTGGAGGAGTGCAATTACCAACACCAAACCAGGATTTTCAATATATGAAGGGAAACTATATAAGCTATGTTCACATAAGTGGAAATTATTATTACCAAGCTGTATGTTAGATGAACTTATTTGGGAATGCCACTTGTCATTGGGCCATGCTGGATTTAAGAAATGCTATCGAGCATTAACAGAAAGCTTCATTGGAAAGGGGTTAGCAAAATGCATTAAATGTTTATTATCTACTTGTAACCTGTGCCAGAAGTGTAAACACCCAAACGTATCTACTACGGTAGAGATGCAAACAATCCAAGCAAAGGAGAAAGGAGAGTTATTAGCTATAGATTATTATGGGCCTCTACCAAAAGCAAAAGGAGGAGTGAAGCACATTCTTGTAACAGTAGATTTCTTTTCCAAGTTTGTTAAACTATACCCAGTCCAAAGAGCCACGACAAAAGAAACCCTTAGAGCACTAACAAAGTTCTATATCCCACAGTATGGTAAACCTAAGAAAATATTGTCAGACCAAGGAAAACAGTTCACCCATAACCTATGGAGAGAAACCTTGGAGGAACTCAATATAAAACCCATTCTAACATCTATATGGCACCCTCAAGCGAATTTAGCTGAGCGTATAAATAGAGAATTAGGTAGATATTTCAGAATATTGTGCCATCAAAACCATTCTGCATGGGTAGATTGTTTGAATTTTATTTCTGAGTGTATTAATGGTACTTGTAATGAAACCACGGTGTACACACCTTCAGAATTATTTCTCAATAAGCAACTAGTACACGTATGGACCAAAACCATAAAAAGTCCACCCAACTACAACCTACCTATTCCATATGAGGTAAAAACCAGAATAGCAGGAGAAAGAATACAGAGAGAAGGCCAAAAGAGGATAGAACGATATAATCGCACTCACAAGTTGGTAAGGTTTGTGGAAGGAGAGGAAGTGCTATTGAAAGCGAATCCTGTATCCTCTGCCATAGATAATACCATGGCCAAATTCTTCCCGTTATTCGTAGGACCTTATAGAATAGAAGAGCAAGTTGCAAGGTACACGTACATATTAAAAGATGTCGAAAGAAACGAAATAATAGGAAAGTACCATGGGGATAGTTTAAGGAAATATAGAGGAAATATTGAGCAATAAAGAAACAATAGTTTGAGCCAATATGGTATGTGTATCAAACGTGGTCAATCAAACAAAAATTTATAAATGTTTGAGTCAATGTCAATGTTAATAAAATTTATTTAAATAAATGTTAATATTGTTGTTTTAAATTATTGAAATTAATTGAGTCAAAATGGTGATTAAAATATAAACGATCATATAAATCTCTAATATGTATATGCCATGTTAGGTTAAGTAACACATTGTAATGTTTAGTATAAGGTAGAAGTAAGCAAAGTTGTATTAGTGAAATTTGTGCGGAAAAACCCAAAAGTGCGAAAGTTATATATGCAAAAGTTTAATGACTGTAAAGCTATACATTAAAGAAAAAAAAATTAATGTATTCTTAAATAATCAGTTTTTTTTTTATACCGAGGAGGGGTATATATAACGATTCATATGTCGTCATATCTGAGCGTTATATGAAAGGGTCAGACTGTGTGCCATAAGCAAGACAGAGAGCGTATAATAAGCAGCTATCTCACTCTAACCTCGTCACAGTGACGCACGCGGCCGTTCAGACAGGAAATTTACTCAATTCATTTTTGCAGTTCAACCTGTGATAACTTCAAAACCAATAAATATACAGCAATTCTGAAAACTGCATTGTGTTCAGTGATTAAAGCTTTATAAGTAGCCAAAATCTCAATTAATATAATTAACAATTACAGAAGATACACAGAAGAAGAACGCCAAGCGGAATAACGAGAGAATTAGGCTATGTACAGATTAGGTGTTTTCACACACACACAGATAAAGACCTAAGCAACAATATTCTGTGGTCAGATCGTTGAAAACACTTTTGCAAGTACCAGTAATCAAACGATTTGCAAACACAGGAAGTACGATTTTAGCTAGAAATTCTCAGCAGTTAAGGACTTGTTAAGGGGTGTTTTTTGACGTGTTGAATACTGTTTCAATTGGCAGAATCCTGCATGATTTGGAACAGCCAATCACAAGGCTGTATTCTGAACTGACGCTCACCCAAAACCGTTGAAAGCTTTACTCTTCGTTCAGGGCTTCAATGCGTTAGACGTGTGTAAATTACATGCATAATTTCACAACATCGCAAAGTTTTATTTAAGCAGTTCGAGAAGTAGTCCGCAGTTGAAGAGGAACGAGTACAGTTCGCCAACAACTCTTGCTGTGTAACACCATATTAATTAATTAAAATATTAATTAATTAATTAATAACCGCTTGTGAAGTGACCAGTGCAACAGAGAGCTACAGCATCTGTAATTGCCTGATCATCGTTCTACAAGATTGGTCAACATCATTTCTACTGTGCAGTACCATCCAAAGGAGGACCTCTACAGATTCCTATCTTCGGTCGATGCATCAAACAGTAAGAAATCAATTCATTGATCAATGAAATAAATAATCAATAAATAATAAAAGCAATAAACAATTTTAAAGACACTAAGTAAATTCACACTTTGTAATTAATTAGTAAGATTAGTTATAAGTTAGTATAGGAGTGTTGAATGGAAAGTGGAGTGTAGTATTGAACGTGCAAATTATTGCAGACCTGTTCTTTAGTACTGGTTTGGGAGATATAAAATTTCTCAATCAAACCAGATAAGAACAATAGGTCGTTTGGACGTTTTAATCTTCACTTTTCACGCACACTCATTAATTATAAGAGTTAGGGTAGCAATAAGTCCTAAACTTGGCAATTTTAAATAATTAACAAAATAATTAAACGTTGATTAAATAACCTTCAACAAAATCTTAAGTGTTATTTGTAACAATTCCCCTTGAATCCACATTCACTGAACGAATCCTGAGATTGTGTGTCTCTATGCTCTGAGCTAAGCTGTATCCGTGTCATCTGTATCTGGGATTTGTTCTGGCGCCCAGGTAAAGCACAAGTCACGGGTGAGTAACGTTTTATCTGTCATTAAAATATTGTATAAGTGTGTTAGATAAAAGTTGTACATTAGATATATTTGTCGCCGCAAATAAGGGGCTCCACAAACCAAATATGTTTAACATAAGCAAGGTGTACGTTATATATTTGGCGCTGAACATGGAGCCACCCAAACAAAATATATCACCCAAGCAAAAAAGATACGTTATAATATATATATATATATATATATATATATATATATATATATATATAACAACACAATAGGTAACATAAATAGAATATACACTGTAACGAAACAGAACGCTGTAAGAATAATTAGAAATAATAATCGCTGGAACCCTATCAAGGATGGAACCATACACTATAATCAACAACATCAACCATTGACCTGACTATGACTAAAAGAATATAACCAGACTTTACCCAGTAAGATAGGGCAGTAAACCAATAAAAATAACATAAAGAACTATAATCAACATTAAATAAATAAACCTAATTAAACAATAATATATTTTATTAAAATACATTGGGCACAATTTTATACACATTAACTGACCACGAGGCGGCCATGTTTGTGACATCATGTCATAACCAGAATGCATTGCGCCCTATAACGAAACGAAATATTGCAAGCCATTTTATTCAAAATTAATAATTGTTTATTATATCACATTAGATCATAAGTATTAAGATTATGTTGTAATGTACTCTATATTGTTTGTTATTAATTAAGGGAACCTTTTGTAGCAGCCAAAAGAATTCACACTTTATATATTTAATTCATTTGTACTATTGACCCTGAGATAAAGAATCGATTATTGCTAGCGTGTATCTCGAAATGATAATTTTTCCTAAACTGAATTAATTTTTCAAAGATTAAAGATTAATATTACAAAAATCATATCCATGTGTTTTATTCCTTGAATGTAAGGTACAATCAGGATTCGTTCTATCTTCACGGGGATCCAGACGACGTCGGCGAGCCGCAAGAATATTAGAAGCTACAAAACAAAAATTAACCTCAATGAATAGTGTTAAGATGAAGATCGAATGTAAACGTTGAGAATTTGTTTTGGGACAATCCAACCGTTACATTCAAATTTGAACAGATGGACTGAATAATTCTCTTTAGTTAATTCTCGAACTAATAGATAAGGAAGAGTCATTCAGAATTTAAAATTATAATTTAATAAATTTAACAAATACGAGGAATAAACACGCAACATAAATATCAACAGAAACAACAGATACACTTAGAGAAAAAAAAAGGTTTTAATTAACAACCAAAGTTTTATTACATCTTAAAATTACTAATACATGGATAAACATATTATAATAACACGTACACATTTATGAAGTAGATAGATATCCCAGTCAAAGTCTCACTCTGGTATCTTCATAACCTTCTTCCTAAAGGCATTCTGACTATAAATGTCAATGTCCTCATTGTCACAAACTGTTAATCATTTTGATGGAGCTCACCTTTGGAGTCAACACACTCTACCACAAATATCTGAACAAGACAGGCACTGCACTCTGTAATCGATCCCAGAGATATCTACCTCAATAAGACTGTGAATACCTGTATATATATAAATACCATGTCTTATAGTATTCTTCTATTGTTAAGATTTATAATGCCCCAAAGTTCACAATTGGGCTCATATCAAGAAAAACACTGACTGATTATAGATGAGAAAAAACTTGTTTTTGAACTGCCTCAATCATCTGATTGGTGGCATCCCCAATATATCCCCAAATCACTGAACAGTTCTCCACAATTGGTCAAACAATTGTTTAGTATAACCTCAGGATAGTACCAGCTGACTAGAAATGACAATTCATCCAAAAAAGCAGTCCTAACTTCCTGTTTGCTTTAGAAGTTATCATATCTACATGGCCAATGAAAAGTAACTTTGGTATCAAAGTTTACACCCAAATCACACACAGATTTACTTGGCAAATGGTTACCATATTTCACTAACATTGTCTTCTTGTCACTGTCTTGTCCAGGTTCAGTAGCATGCAATTTGCAGTAGATGTTTTCAGCATCATTTTTCAAGTCAAGAAGGTCCCTATTTTTTAATTTTCGCACAAAGCTTCAGATCATTTGCAAACATTAATATCTTTGAATGAATGCCTTTTCCAATATCATTAATACTCAATATGACCACTAGTGGCCCTAAAAATAATAATAATAATAATAATAATATGAGTAATATGAATAGAAGGATTATGCAGATTATTTATGCAGGTCTTAGAAATGTTTAAATTTACCATAAAATAAAAACTTGGAAGTGAGTCAAAACTGTAATTATCTTCGCCTTGTGGTCTTCTGGAAGGAAGATCTAGAAGAGGAATTTTGTCCATAATGTGTGAATTCTGATATTTATCTAATTGGTAATGTGAAGACCCTACAAAAATGAAATATGTTATACATTATATAATTACTACTCTTTTATAATTACATATACTACTTTACTACACTTGTATTTTTAGTATGACTTATAAATTTAAACAGTTCTGTTACAACATTTAAAGTAAAGAACAAATGAATAGTTACATAATATGACTTTTTATGTGCCTGACATGTATCAAAACATACTTGTCCAACAAAATATCACAGGAGTGACTGATTGAACTGATGACCATACCAATGAAGGAAAGTCTGTTAACACTTTGATGCCGGGCCCTTAACATAGTGGTCCTTCGCCCATGCTGAGCCATTTTTGCATATATTTAAAATGTATCTTCTAAAGTATATGGTAAAAAAAATTATGCTACTTATGTTTTTATAAAGATCTAAGTTTCTAAAAATGGTGTATACTGTATGTTATTGTGTTGGTTATTTTCCATGATATTGCTTTTCAAAAAAGTGATGTTTTTGGAAGAAAAAAAAAAAATTGGCCAATACACATGTTGTTACTAGAAACTCGCAAATTTATTTATACTTATTAGAAATGGATTAAACAATACATTACATAATGTTTATAATATACTGAGTGGCCCATAAGTCAGTTGGCACTAGCAGTATGTAGACGCTTGATTGACTAGCATAGTAGTTACTTGACTTGACTAGAGCAGTAGTTCCCATGATTCAGTTGAGATTTGAGGTTAGGTTGATGTTGATGTGTATGCTGTTTGCTGATTAGCGCTTCTTTGTTGTACGTGTTGTTTGCGAGACAATGAATAGAAAACTATCTACAAAGCAGCGTGTTTTTGTACTGCAGTTGTGGTGGAAACAGGACTATAATTATAGTGATGTTGTTGAGTTATTTGCGGAACGTTTTCCAAACATCGCACCTCCATCTAGAGAAGGTATTCGTAAACTGAATAAGAGATTTGAACAGACTGGAATGGTAGCAGAATTTAAATATTGTTGTGCAATGTTTTGTACATCACCAAAGAAAGCAACACGAAAAGCGTCCAATGAGTATGGAATACCTTGAACAAGCCTGCAAAGGATGCAGAAAACGAAGTTGAGACCATATAAGCCCACATTACTCCAAAGCTTAAATGAAGATGATACTGATAGGTGTACAGAATTCTGCAAATGGTACGCAATACGACAAGAAGCCGATCCACAATTTTACAAAACCATTCTTTGGAGTGACGAGGCTACTTTTAAGCTGAATGGTACAGTGAATAGGCACAACTGTGTTTACTGGGATACTGCGAATCCACATGTGGTGATAGAGACAGAGTTAAACGCTCCGGGGATTACTGTTTGGGCAGGGATCTTTGCCGGTGGGATCATCGGACCCTACTTTTTTAATGGTACAGTGAATGCTGAAAGTTACCTACAAATGCTTCACGAAGTGTTGATGGAACTAGAAAACAGTCCACTTTTTGAACATCTGCAGCCAATTCGAGGAAAGTTAATATGGCAACAAGATGGGGCACCCCCTCACTATGGACTGATTATGAGAGACTTTTTGAATGCAACGTTCGATGAATGGGTTGGCAGACAGGGTCGTGTTGAATGGCCTCCACGTTCTCCTGATCTTACCCCGATGGACTTCTCAGTCTGGGGTATACTAAAAAATGCAGTGTACTCTGCGAAGACTCGTGATGTGGAACAATTGAAGGAATGCATTCAATCTGAATTTGAACACCTACAGTCCCTGAATATTTCGGACATAATTTGTGCTTCAGTGCTTCGAAGATGTCAAATTTGCATAGAAAAGGATGGAGGCCACTTTGAGCATTTCTTGTAGGTCATGAGAACTATGCTATTAACTATCTGTATCTGTATCCCTGCTGCACCTCTACAAATAAAAGTGGTATTTGCAATTTTGCCAACTGACTTATGGGCCATCCTGTATATTGGCTTATAAAGGTGTACTTTTGTAATTTTTTTTATAAGAAACGCCTGTCTGACATTTTGACATGTAAGTGGTGTTTAGCCAACTGACATAACAGTTGGCCGCGCGCTGTTTCATGTCAACTGTATCTACGAAAGTGAACGCATATGCGATCTAGTGGATAATTTGGGTACTACAAGGCCTGACATCATTTCAAAACAGCTCCAAGGACGTCTTTATACATATGGAATCACGCAAAACACATTGAAACTTCAGGACGTCAATTGACGTCCATCGGCATTTCAGAAGTTTTCAAAGGACGTCAATTGACGTCCATCAGCATCAAAGTGTTAAGGTCCTGAGAAATACTGAACCCTTTTACGATATTATGCCATTTTAAAAGACAAGATGATTTGCATGATTAAAAAAATATATATATAATAATATATTTACATGTCACTTTCCAAATTTCTGTATTTTTTTATTTATTCAGCCTTTCTCCTTGTTGTTATTCATTGTGAGATTTTTGCCAAGCAATGATAATAGTTTATGGTAAACAAAGATGGTAAAACTAAGAGCACTATTTTAAACACTAAAGCAAATAGTTTTAAACAATTGTTTTTCCAGTTTTTGATCTCAAACATCAGTTATTAATTTAATATAGATAAACGTATGAATTAATTTTATAATATGAAGACAAAGGTGTTGGCCTGACTTTATTGGCCAGTCTGCCGCACACAATACACTCAGCCTGATGTTTCTACTATTGAGACGTTAATCTGCTGTATTTCACCCCTGGACCTGGAATCTCTCCCCCCCTCATCGCGGACTCTCCAGACTCACCAACATCATGTTGAAGTCAAGTTAACCAGTCAAGTGCTGAGACGACAGAATTCCTTTCCTTAACTACTGACAATATCTATTTGCCAAACACCTGAAACACATGCATGCCACAACTTCAATCTTTAAATTTGTTGTACAAATTATAATATTGGTTGAGTATAGCATGCAGTATAAACTGGATTTTGTTGATTCAAAAGTAATTAAGAATATCTCTGTAACTTTTAAATTGTAAATCTAAATAATGATTTCACTGGAGTAAAATTATTAGGGTGATGTAATTAGGCATTAGGGAGCAAAAATAATTGTACACCTTAGTGGCTAACCCAATACTTGAAGGAAAGTATTTTTAATACTAATTTAGTTGGCTTCAGGGCAGCCACATATTCACAGTTTTGGTATTCTGTTTTGACCACTGTATGGTAACTTCATTTCCTAGTATTAACTTTTAGCAACTTTCAATGTTTTACTCCCTTTTATCCCTTAAATAGAACCGCCATGTCACTGCTTTTCTTTACTCCTGGATTTATTTTTACTTAAAATTACTCACAAAATATATGACAAAAATCTCTTTGTATTATTCTATACAGAAACCAAAATTTAGTTTGCTAAATATAATTATTTCACTACCGACTTGGAACACAAAGGTTTTTATGGGTAAAAACGTACAAGCTTTACCTTATAGCCTGAACAGGTTTACACCTTTAAAAAGCTTCTTCAGAGGCTGCTGCTGGGAGCACCGTCTGTCTTGTTCTTGGCGACGGTATCGACTTCTGAAAGATTGATATTGTGTGTGTGTGGGGTGTGATATGTTTGAATAATGCGTGCGATTTGAATTGTGTCTGTTCATTTAGGATGTAGTTTTTATGCGTGTTCGTGTGTTTGTATATTTCCAATTGTTTTAGAGTGTCTAGTTTTCGACCTTTTGTGTGTATGTGTAGACTGTCCATGTTATTGTTGATGTTTTTGCATGTGTGGTTTGCTTCAATGAGGTGGTTTGCAAGGGTGGATTCTGCAGTGGAGTGTAGTGCCTTTGTGTGTTCAATGTATCTTTGTTTGAAGCTACATCCTGTCTGGCCTATGTAGAATTTGTTTTAATTTGCATAAAGTTAACATGGTTTTATAAAACTAAGCAGCATGAATTGGTTTAGCAAAAAGAACTGATAAGATAAAATTTAATAAAGTTTACATTCTATTTGTAAGACTAAAATATGGTTTAATTGTATATTTTACTATAAAATATTGAAAAATTACTGTTATTCATATTTACATATTGCTGTAAGTTTCATAGTCTAAAACTAACTATACTAAAACCAAAGATAATATTTAACTGATTTATTGTATTTATAATTAACTAAATAAGATTATGCTGTTTTGTAAAAATAAAATTAGCTATTCTTCCAAGAATTTGAGTATTTCAAGTGTTAACTTGAAATAAATTAAGTATTTGTATTTTGTATTTTTTGATGAATTGAGTATTTATAATTCATATGTTTTATAAATTACTTTTTATGCTAACATTTTTTTACTGGTCTTGCCAGTTACTTTGTGTACTGAGAAATAAAGGTGGAAATTTATTATTTACTTCTTTACAAAACTTTTTAAATATTAATGCTTCAAACTACTAAACAAAGGATTTTTGAGTGATTTGATTTATTGCCAAAATTCAAATAGTTCAAACAAAAGTAGTCTTAGGTTTGGTGACTTATTTGTAATACTTAGAAATTATATTGTTATTCAGTTAATTACCTATTACTTTATTTACTTCAACTTATGAATTCATATAACAAAATTGAAGATTGCACAACATTCAAATAACATTCATTTATTCCATCTTCCTATAATAAATGAAAGGCAGTGATGCCAACCTTCTGAAGTCAATACTATTTGGTAAATTTAAGTAAGTTATTAGGTGATAAGTATCAGCCAATTTTATTATGTTATGTTGCTAAGTTGTATGATTTCTATACATGAATAACTAAAAGGTTAATAAATGATTTAAAATTCAGTCAAATTGCTATTATTTTGTAAACATCAAACACTGTACAGTAGTATTATCTTAGTATATCTAATGGGGATTGCCTAAGAAAAATGAATTTTTATTTATTTGTTTTGCGAGGAATATTTCAAGATAGTTTTAAAGAATGATTTTCATTATACCAAAATCACTTCACCTAACTGAACACTTAGATGAAAAATTTCAACAGTGTTAACAAGAAATTAAAATATATTTTATTTCCAGTGAAACAAATAAAATTAAATGATCTTCAAGTTCCCAGATTAAACAACCATCTTTGTAGTGATGAACTTAAAATTTATAGACTTCAAAGAAGTTTGTAGTCTTTCTTTATGTGTTTCTTTTATGTAATAATATGTTTCTTTAGAGAAGACTATAAATTTCTAAAAAAAGTAACTTGCAGAAAGAAATGGGAAATACTTATTGCAATTATTTAAAAAAAAATATCTGAATGCAAATGAAATCTTTGGGAAGGTGAACATGCCAATGGACATGAGCAATTAAACAATCTTAAATCTCAAATTCTCTCCAGATTCTGTATTGCTTAAAGTAATAATAAAGAAGCCTTGTAGTAATATCATACATGAATGTTTTGCACTTATGTGCTAGAACAGAATGTTCTACAATCAGGAAAACGTGCTTTATTTATAAACAAAAAATCAAATCATTTTGGATTTGTTTGCTAACTGACAAGCATACTGATTCTCCTAGCTATCATGAATTAGCACTAAAACAGAAAATAGTGATAACACAATTGTTTTTAATATAAATACTTTACTTGCCATAAAATTAAAAAAAAATGTAATTAAAAAATTGTAAGAAATTGAAATTAGCATTAAATTAGATGCAGGGGTTTTCAACAAACAAAATGTCTTATAGTTTTGAAAACAAACATAATCTTGAAGAATCAGATAAAAATCTAATCTATAGAACCTTTGGAGCATTTTAAGTAAACTTTTTAGCCATATTAATTTGAGGCAGAAACAGACAAAAAATTCAGTTTTGTAAATTTTATTGTGTATTGTAAATTGGTTCTTGGTGATTGTATTCCAATTATGGGGCTCTAACATGTTTAGATTTAAACATAAAACAGTTCATTGTTGTGAAAATACTGACATAAAGATAATAAACTCAAACAATTTGTATTTATGACAGATATAAGAATGTATTGAATTATAAAAGTTCCTGCTCTAACATTTGTGAATTTGAATTAAGTAAAGATGCAATTCCTTGTGTCAGCTTAGCCAGCAGAAAATCCCCATAAAACTGAAGGAAAGTACTTAATGATTTCTAATAATATTATTTGAAATTGAGGAACTTGCAAAAAAGAGTTAAATGTTTTGGAGAAACTAAGTTACTTATTATAGATTTAAAAAGATGCAACCTAAATAAGTAGGTAAATACATATGTTATAAGGGAAGGAATTCCACACCTACATTCTCGTAGTCAGATACAAATCTGATCAGTAATGGTGTTGGATATCAAAGATGGTTTCCACCGTATTGAATTACATAAAAGAAGTGAGTACACTCTGTTCATTCAGTACTGCATTTAAGACACACAAATTTTTAAGAGCTCCCAATTAAGCTGAATTGTATGCTAGAGATATTTGAAAGATTAGTATATAAATACTTCAGTGCTATTAAGGGTTTGTCAGTATTTTTTTCCAACCTATGTACTACAGCTGACACAAAGGAAGAAATTATTATATTGTCAGGCAGGTTTTTGAAAGAGGCACATTTTCAATATTATGTGAATCAAGTGAAATATTTAGTTGTTATTTTAGTTACAAAGGTAGGTAACCAAATTCATCGAAAAATTCGTTAATTTCAAAAGTACAACAAATAAAACATAGTTAGGCTACAATTTTTTTTTGCATGATCTTTTTTGAATGACCTTCAAAAAAAATGTTATACATTACACTTATCGAATAGTCACTTGGCACTTGGTAGAACATTTTACTAATACATGAATTTAATAAATAAACATTTAGTAAGTTCTACAGATGATTTTATTTTCCTGACAATTGTTTCACCAGTTACGGCAGTTGAAATCCAACCTCTGAACTTCATTGCTGACTCAATCTTGCAACAGGAATGGATACATACTAAGATTTCTTCGCTTTACAGATAATATTCCTACACCAACTGATAACACAAGCAAGTTTGTAAAAATAAGATCTGTTTTAGATAGTCTTCATAATAAATTTCATGAAGTCATTGAGCCCAGAGAGTTCCAGACGATAAATAAACTGATAATACCTGTCAAAGGCAAAAGTTGGCTAAAACAGTGTATTATAAATGAACCCCAAAATTGGGATTTAAAGTCTGGGCTAGAGAAGATAAGTATGTGTGTGTTTTGAAAAGTATTTGGGGCCACATTTGTGAATACCAGCCACTTGGGACCTGTGAAGATGTTTTTATCCCAACAGCACTTCTGTGTTTCCTGCAAGAGAAATACTTCCTGCAGTTGGAATACTTAGGATGAATCAATGTAAGGCTACTGAAGAAAAACTCTGATGGTAAAGGAAGGTCGAGGCTCATCTGCTGTTGTATCTTCCTTAGATAATCTTCCTCTTAACAATCTCAACATTTGATGGACATAAACCTGTTGACAAAACAAAAATATAGAACTGAAAAGAACAAAAATAGTTGCAATTCCTCAACCTTTCTCAATTCAGATGAACAACAAATACGTGGGTGGAGTAGACCTAACATGGGTAGGATGTTGTCTCTTTACCCACATGCTGTAATGTCGTCTTCTAGGTTCATGATTGAAAAAAACACTCACATCACTATTGACAGCTTGTTTGTTTACCAATGTCATAAATAGTTTTTCACAAATAAAAATATAATACAGAAAATACAATACCAGTCCATAACTGTTATATTGATTATTAACACAACGGTAATTTATGCAAACAAATATAATATCGATCCGCAAATGTGGTGTTCAAACCACACACTAACTCTATAACTCACTAATTCTCAATGAAGACTGATTAACTCTGTCTCTTACATTTCTATATACCAAATACTTGGTAATGATGTCATTCACAAACATGCATCATTTCAGTATTGACCACACTAGTATAGTCTAGGTTGTTCCAGGCGGATATTCTAGAACATGGTAGAACAAACTACCATATGTTTATCTATAAATGTATTGCATATTAATACAGAACATTCTAGTGTATTCTATAAATACTGGGCATCAATATACTCAAGTTATACATCAACTATGCATAATGTTAATACATGTGAGTAACATAACATTCTAATGACAAATAGTTTCTAAATTGCTCAGACTGCAACAAATTCTACATAGGCCAGACAGGATGTAGCTTCAAACAAAAAGCAAACCACAATACAAAAACATCGACAATAACATGGACATTCTACACATACACACAAAAGGCCGAAAACTAGACACTCTAGAACAATTGGAAATATACAAACACACAAAACCACATAAAAACGACATCCTAAACGAACAGACACAATTCAAATCACACGCATTATTCGAACATATCACACCCCACACAAACAATATCGATCTTTCAAAACTCGATACCGTCGCCAACAACAAAATGGACAGTGCTCCCAGCGGGAGCCTCTGAAGCTTTTTAAAAGCGGAAACCGGTTAAGGGTATAAGGTAAAACTTTTATGCGTTTACCCATGAAAAACTTTGTGTTCCGAGTCGGTAGTGAAATAATTATATTTAGACAAATAGTTTCAACAATACCAATCACAATATCACTTAATATATTATGCAGTATTCATAATATTACTTTGAATGTGGGTTGGGGGGTTCTCTAGTATACAGAAGTAAATGTACAGGGTGGTATTTACAATTTTTTTCTTCGTTTTGAATATGGCTGTACTATGTATGCATGGCTACTGTACAGATTAAAAAGAGAAGTCAATATATACCCCTTGTCAATTAGCTGTTATCAACAATCAAAGTTATTGCAATTGGAGTACTGATTGAAGCTGGAAGCAGAAGGAAAAAGGGGGAAGACCATCTTCAGCTTCAAACACTTCACCTCAACCTCCAAAAAGGAAAAAATTGTGAACATGCCTTTGACATGTTTTGACATTCTGCACCACTATTCATCCCACAAGAAACAGGAGGTACTGCGTCAATGTGTTGAGAGCAGAGTTGTACTCAGAGAACAAGGTACTTACGTGGTAAGTGTAAAGTACCATTATGACCAGAATGTATGTAGACTAATTATAAGTATAATACTACTGACTCAGAACACTAACTCCATAGTACTAAGCTTAGTGTTCCGAGTCTGTAGTATTATACTTTTACAATGGACACGGCATGGACAACAAAATCCAATAATTGATCCAATGGAGATCATATGTAGACTTTTCATATGATGAAAAACTGAATATTGAAATTATGCATAATGGAATAGTCCATAAGAAATTTACACTTGTTACTGATCTTGATTGCATCTGAAAATTGTTAGAACATTTTTGTGTACTACAGTATTTTCAGCATTTTTGTAAACAAGTGAAATTTGCGTTCAAAATAAGTAGCCTACTAAAAATTTTTAACACTACGTACTCATTGTAATATCATCACCTCTGCAGTTACAGCTTCTGATTCTCCAAAGCATCATGTACATAAATGATCGTCGTCATCATCCTTTATGGCTTAGGCTGTAAAGACTGTTCCAGTCTCGATGGAATTCATCCAACCATTGTTTATGGGGTCATCCCACACTTTTCTTCACACTTGGATGATAGTCAAGGGCTCGTCTTGAAAATCTAGTTGGATCCATTCTCTCTACGTGTAATCGCCACTCTGTTTTGTACTGGGAGATTTTCTCATTTAAGCTTTCAGCTATGCCTAACTCCATTCTAATATGATCATTTCTGATAAGGTCTCTTTCAGATCTCTCCATCATCACAAATGATGACACACACAAAAATTAAATTTAAAAATGACTGAAATTAGAAATTTAATTTTTTTAATAAGTGTTTAATTTGAAGTATTTTATTATATTGTAATTTTTTGAAAAGATAATAAAAAAACACTCGTTCATAAATGAAGAGAGCAAAATAAAACGTTTTCATTCATTTGCATTGCATTGATTTTTAATTTGTTTTCAGCTTCTGTATTTTGGATGTGGGCGACCTTTAAAATGTTATGACTGTATACATTTTAGTTAGGTACGAACTAACATTTTTAAAACAGGGTTACTGATACCTCATATGTAGAAAAGTCTTGACAAGTGGTAGGCAAGAAAAACATTTGGAAACCACTGTCTTATGATTTAATTTACATCGAAAAGCTGAGCATTTGATATAGAATGTGGCACGAGTACAATAATACGTACTGTAATAAATTCTGTATACCCTACTCATAATTCTGTCAGATATTTTATGTCCCTGTTTGAAGATGCAGAATAGTTCCCAGTGACAAACTGAGCTATAGCAGCCACAAAACCTGTTTCTTTGTAAACTACAGGTTAAAACTATGCGGGGACGCAAAAAATTCGCACTCTTTATTTGCAAGTTGCGAAAAAAATGCATAATTAGAGCGATACAGCATTGAAACACAATAGGTTTCCTGTACAATAGGAAAGGGGTGCTCCGCCTTACTTTGTTTCTTTTACGTGGATTTCATAAAAAGCAAGGAAAGTTAGTAAATAATTATTTCACTACGACTCGGAACACAAAACTTTTATGGGTAAAAACGTAAAAGTTTTACCTTATAACCTAAACCGGTTTTCACTTTTAAACAGCTTCTTCAGAGCTTTTAATAATTATTTTTATGTTAATCTAACGTCAAACTACCTTATTTACTGCGTACACAGCTAAATTAGAGGTGGATTCCACGTTGAAAATGAAAAAAACTGCGTTTTAATTGTGAATCTTTTGCAAAAAAATGTTGCGCATTTTTCACGTCCGCACCTAGTTTTGACCTGTAGTTTACGTAGAAACATAAAAAGCGGTTTTTGCGAGTTTTGTGGCTGCCAGAGCCGAGTTGTCACTGCCGACTGCTATACAAGAGGGGTATCATTTTTTACAATATTAGGTTAGGACATTCAAATACATTGCCGGATATATTCCCAAATATCGTTTTCGCTATTTCTGATTTGTTTTTGCATAATATAATAGTGTGTATGTTCAAAATTAAATAAGGTAAAACTTCTGTTCGGAACCAACCAATAAACCTTACAAATTGTTAAAGGATAAATTGGTAATTAGTATTAGTATGACATTTCAGAAAATCAACTTCACCCGACTTTACCGTATCGAATGCATAGAGGTAGAGGACAGAGTAGAGGTAAATGCAAATGAGTAAATATAAACAAACTCGGCCCACAAACTCTTCTAGAGATTCGTGAGTTTAAAACGATGTGTTGCAAGACCTCTTTGTAAATTGTCTTTAAAATTGTTTTTTACTCCTTCTCATTGGACTCTGGTTACGTAATATTATCTACGCATAACACCATTTTATTAATGACTGAATAAACATTACACTGTTATATCTCGCACCATCTTTATGTATCCTTTGTTAGTACTCATATAATTATTTTTGTTACCTTAGTGAAGTCACAGTAGTATTAAATTACTGAAAGCAATTGATTAGTAATTAAATTAGCCTATAGAGTCATATAAAGTTTATATAGGTTAAATATAGAGCTTTTATAAGAATGCACTGTAACTTATTTTTCAAGTGCATAGAGATTAAAATATCTGGAACAAGAAATCCCGCCATGCAGTGCGCGTATTGTTGCTTGTCGGTCGGTTAAACCGTTGAATGTTTGAATGGTGGTGCAGAACGTTTTATTGGTGCTTTCTTCTTTAGGTAAGCAAAATATATTTTTTTAAAAGACTAGCTAATAAATTTACGATAGAAAAATATTAATTTAAATAAAGTAAGAATTTAAGAGAAGTGTTATTTTAGGATGTACACGTTTAGAGTTTAGCTATGAAATGTATAAGAAAATAATGGTAGGCCTATGTGCTAACCGAGCAATGTGTCTCGAAACTTCTTTGAATTTGAAACCTCTTTAAAACCCGAATTTTGTATATAAGAGAACATTCCGTATCAGATTTTAAGTAGTTTAGCTTATATATCCACGAAATTGTGATGTGTAGTAGGTTATACAATGGAACGTGTTTTAACTGCAGTGGTAGAAGTTTTTCTAGATTAAACAAATCTTTATCAAGATGTGATGTGTAGTAGGTTATACAATGGAACGTGTTTTAACTGCAGTGGTAGAAGTATTTCCAGATTAAACAAGTCCTTACCAATATGTGATGGTTATGATACCTATTTTCTGTGGGTCAGATGAGTGAAAAATGTAAAAGTAATTTAACCTCCTATGTAATTGGTGTATTAATTAAAACAATTATGTTAAATCTTTAGCATCTTGTGTTTGGGTAAAACTCAAACCGGACTACTTTTGTTAGAAGTGGTGGGCATCATGTTTTCAAGTCGTGTAAAGGAACACACTGTGTACATCAGTTTGCTAAATTTGTGTATAGTTAATTATCAAACGAAAGACCAAATGGTAGGCAAAATAAATGTGTTACTTGAATATAAAATATACAAGATAAACTACAGTTGGAAGCAGTGGCGGCTGGTAACGTTTTTGATTGTGGGCGGGGGGGGGGGACACATTTTTTTGGACTCATATGTAACAAAAGTCACCAGTAGAAACTAAATTATTGCGATTATCATGAAATAATTGTAAAATTGAACCTTTTGCTTTACTACTAAAAGTATTGTTAATATCAAAAACCTACCTTGCAAACTACCAATATTTAAACAGTGTTTGAAACTTAAATTATTTATAACTCTAAGCAGTTCACGTTCCTAAACTTAAATATACACGCCGGTACCAATCTGAGAGCTTGACCTTGACGACAGCTGGCAAGGACAACACCTATTAGTCAACTTAAAAATATCGTGCCGTTACTCTATAGGAGACTATTTGCATTACTTTATACCGGATCATATTTTAATAGTTTGCGCTCATTTATAACAAATCTTTGGTATACTTAAATTTATATATTTTCTGAGTAGTAGTTAAATACTAAAGCTGTAAATTATTAATGTAAATTGTAAATTTCTTCAAAGAGGCATCGAATAAGTAAGCGAACATAAGCATTTTTTCATCCAGCAGGGAACTTTTTTCCAAAGCGATGACCTATACTTTTTTTTGCATAACCGTTTTATGAAAGTCCAAGTAAAATTTTAAGATCACAATCCGAGAAAGTGTTGTGGAAAAGTTTTGAGATATCAAGGATGTAAGCAAAACGTAGCGGAGCATTAACAGAAAAGACGGGAGCTGTATTGCGCTTATTTATACATGTTGGGGTGGGGTGTGTAAGCTTGTATGTTATAATATTAAACACACACACACACACACACACACACACACACACACACACACACACACACACACACACAGTTTTCTTATACGCCTATTTCGTTGAATTAGTATTGTTTAAAATCGTAAAACAAAATTTATAGTTTATAAACAATGTTGACTATACTGAACAATTATGAGTCAGCAAAATATGCATTGAAATAAGAAAATAAATTAAATACGAAAAATTCGTATAGTTTTTTCGTTGTTTAATATTTCAAAGATGCAAATACTCCGATATGAAAACATGAGAGGTGTCACACACACACACACACACACACACACACACACACACACACACACACACACACACACACACACACACACACACACACACACACACACACACACACACACACACACACACACACACACACACACACACACACACACACACACACACACACACACACACACACACACACACACACACACACAGAGAGAGAGAGAGAGAGAGAGAGAGAGAGAGAGAGAGAGAGAGAGAGAGAGAGAGAGAGAGAGAGAGAGAGAGAGAGACGCAACACATAATTCGAAGAATAGGCTAATCTATTGCATACTGAAAATGTAAAACACGTTTTGAAATAAAGTAAATACAAACTAATATCCTAAACATCGTAAATATAACTTACCATAATGTCCAGGACACCCAGTACTTTGTTTTTATGAGCTTCTGTTGTTTCCACCAAACACTCGATTTCCTTGCACTATTTTTTGTAAAATATGCATTAAAGTAAACGGTGCATACAAGTTATTTACATATAACGATGTCTATATACACGTTTGTCGTAAGAGTTACAGGGTAAATTAATACAGTAAAAACTGGAAATATTATAATAGACGCACTACTAAAATGCACTATCTAAATTATTACGACTGATGTCTACTGAACTTCCTTTCAGTCAGGAAACATTTCGATACCGCACATATCTGCGCCGTAATCTGTTTCCGGTTCACAATCACTGTCACTCTCACAATCTAATGAAATCACAAACCTATCAGTTTCTTCGTCAATAATTATGTCTCTTTCACAGTATTCCCTCTCTAATCTTTTAACTCTATCACACAGAGGTTTCCAGTCATCTTCGGACAGTTCAGCAAATTTTCGTTCACACAAGGCAATTACATCATTCATTTTAAATGTAGTATTGTGTTTAGCAACATGCCCTTTCACGATAGACCATATCTCGATCGGGTTTAAATCGGGATGATATGGCTGAAGTCGCAGTGTCGTATGACCATTTGCTTTCAGTAGCTCATCAACTACGTACGTTTTCTTGTCACTCTGGTGGTTTTTTGTAAGCGTTACAAGTTCAGGCTTCAACATATTTGTCGAAAATGGGACACTGTTATCCTCTAACCATTTTATCATATCCTCCTTTTTGGAATTCGAGGTGGGTGCCTTATTTATCTCCACATTGTGATAGGCTGCATTATCCATTATAACAACACGTTCAGGAGGTAGGTTGGGAAGAAGTTTCTCTTGCAACCATTTTATGTAATTGTCTTTATTCATGTGGTCATGGTAATCGCCACTCTTTCTTCCAGCCTTCCACATTAAAAGACAATTCAGTATGCAACCCATTTCGCCTCCAGTGTTGATAATTGTCAGCCTTTCGCCTTTAGATACTGGCCGGTGTATACATTTTGCACTGTCGTCTCTCCACGATTTAGATGACACATGACTAGAGAGAATATATAACTCGTCCACATAAACAATTGGTCTTTTCTCTTCCCTGTGCTTAATGAGACATTTTAAATAGTGAATACGCTTTTGGCGTAAGTACTCTTTTCAATCAGAACTTTCCTGTTACTTGGGTAGCTTTCCACTTAAAACCTAGCGATTTCAAAATGACTCTTAAACTACGGTCGCTACCTTTAAAATTAATCTTTTCTTCAAATTTTTTCCTAATTATATATGCAGTTGGAAGTCTCCGTTCAGCCACATACACTTCACGAACGGTTCTACGAACAACGGATTTATCAAAATCGTCGATACCAGTAACGGGTTTGTCCCTTTTATATTTCTTTGGAGTCGAAAATGAACATGTTGGACTGCCATAAATATCCTCACCCATTTTCTTGGCTTCTTGCAATATTGTCTGAACTACCGTCCTTGAAACTCCACATGCAGCTGCTGTTCTCTCTTGGCATTTTTGAATGGGTACAATAAAGCCGTTGTTACATTTTTCCAGTTTTCATTATTGCTTGTGCTTCTTTTTTCATGAAATCATAAACGTTTTTTATTATTTCCCTGCTCTGACTATGCAGTTTCTTGCCTTTTAATTTTGATACAAACTCTGACATATTTGTCAAAATTGCAAAGCACAAACATAAAATATGAATACATAATTGAAGACTCACTACACTAACAAGACGCACCAACGAGTATAAACAAAATGATAGAACACAGATTACGCAATACACTTCGAGGCGTAGCCGTACAGTGAAGTAAAAAAATCCACTCATTTGCAAGCCGTTGACAGCGGATGTTTTCAGATCCAACTGCATACAACCCGTCCTTCCTTACTCCGCCTGTTGGAACTGTTTCAAGGCCAAGCTTTCAGATTGGTACCGGCTTGTATACTTAATACATTATATTTTATTAAATGCATGGATTACTAAATAATAAAATATATTTGTTCCCTACCTTGGATTAGTTTATATGCTTGAATATGAAATCCATTCTCCTCTCCTTTTGCTTTGAAAAATGGTCAATAACTAATTCATCAAAGTTAGGAGTTATTTCTAAAATTTTTTTCAACAAAACTGCTATTGCTAAATAGTCTGAAAATGAAAATCTGTCGTCTATGTTGGTAACTATTATGTCACAAACTTCTTTAGCTGCAGTCTTCTTGCTTTCATCAAAACGTGACCTTTTTGGATTTTGAGATGATTCTCCAAAATCATTTGTTGCAGACAGACTGGCATCAAAAACAATATAGGCTAATCTCTGACATTTTGAATGTGTGACTTGAATGAGGCATCATACTGGTGTGTTTGAATACTGTCAATTTCTACTTGCTGTAATTGATTAAACAAAATGTCACAGGCTGGCATAATTTTGTTGATAAATGTTAACCAAAAATTAAAATCATCATTATTTAATGTGTTTTTCAGTCCTAATGCTTTCTGAACAGTGGACTTGTCACTCTCGTTCTCATCTATGATTTTTTAAAGAGCAGCGGAAATGTAATTTTTATGAATAAATACTATTGTCACAACGGGATTTAAAATTCCACCTGGTATTAGAACATTATGGGAGACATTTCTTTACTACTTCATCAAGTATGGCAGTTCGTTTGGAAGATCTTTGTAAAGCCATCTAAATTACAGAAAAATATTTTTACTTGCTTGTTTTGTGATGCAGCGTGCTCAATAATTAAGTTTAGTTGATGGGCATAGCAGTGTATACACTGGGCATTCTTGTACACAGCTTTAACTTTTGCTTGACACCGTTATGTTTTCCACTCATTACTGCTGCCCCATCGTAACTTTGTGCAATAATTTTACTAGGCATCTTATCAAGTTCTAATTTTGCTAATTATTCAAAAATAGTATTACTAATACCTTGAGCGGAGTGATCTTGTGGACTGGCAAAATGATAATTCTCTCATGTAATTTTCCATTCAATTCATACCTCACAACTATCACCAATTGTGACAGAGTGGCACGATCCGTGGTTTCATCTGCTCAATTGAAATGTAGTCAATTTCATTTATTTCTTTTTTTATTAGTCCAACGCACACTGCATAAAGAGAATCCAAAATTTCATTTTGAATTGTTTTAGAAAGACCAACGAAAACCCTATTGTTTGTTTTTTCAATATGCTCTCTTAACCTTACTGGGGTGTTCAAATTTTAGCAACACTTAAGACATTCGGGTCCAAAATGACCCATACGGGAAAAATTATTTTTTTCAAAAAAAGTTTCTTGGTAGCCTATGCATATTTATGTTTTATACATTAGGCCTAAGTTCTGATAATGAATGACCAAAATAATCACCTAACAATGCAGTATATCAGCATTTTTATCATATATGTTGCCTTGCACATTTCATCATATTTTATTTTTATATATGTAAGTATATATTTATTTGTGTACTAAAACTAACATAATTCTGTATTTTTATTTGTTATGAATACAGTAAAAGATTTCAAAGCACGAAACGAACACATTATTATATTCTGAAACAAAAAACTTTATTAATAATCTAGCTATTAAAATTCTGTTTATTGGAAATTTAAAAATCTGTATTATTAAAAAAATGTACATTATTTCATGAACATAATTTTTATGAAATACTATTCTATACGACAAAGATTAAAGTCATTTCTAAATTATTATATAACACAGGCAAAAAACAAAATGGAAAATCTTATATTTGTATGTTACGAGACTATCTGTCAGGTAAACTGTTTCTGTTACGTAAACTTACACAATTTCACTGAAACATTTATTACATATATTGGTGAGGTGATTCTTGCAAGTAAACTTGTCACATTTTGAGCACTTCATAGAAGACTTATTGTCAGTTTTTGGCTGGCACCTCCCTCTTTTTCTCTGCATTGTATCTGGATTCTTCATAATAGACTGAGTTGGTACTGCACGTTCAGCTTGTACGCGTTCAACTACATCTCTTGCAGCTTTTTCTCTTGGCATATACTGTCGTCTGTCAATGTGTTTTTTGATCAAAGATTCTCCAAGGTTTTCTAAAAATATTCTTCTCCGGTCATTGCATTTTGGCTTCCATTCAAGGTTGATGGAAGTAAATAAAACATAAGAATTGACACCCGAAATATCAAGTATATTTGAAAAGACAACTATGGGCCAACGATTTGTTTTCCTTTTTGAAGTATAGTTTGCACACATCTTATCTAGAGTATCAACAGCCCCTTTAGTTTTGTTGTAATCTAAAATAAGCAGTGGTTTTTTTATCATCATTACAACTTATTTTGTCATCGTGGTGTAAAGTACTCTGTAGTACAACACACTTATTCTTTTTTAGAAAGTAAGACACCAGTGTAGTATCCTTCGTAAATGCAAACTTTGAGGTCAGTGCAGGTACATTTTTTGTTTCTAGAAGTTGGGAAGTGTAGGCTTATTTTTCTTGATAGTTCCTACCATTGTAATACCTCTTCTGAGAAGCGTTTGGCCTAATTTATACGATGTAAAAAAGTTGTCACAAGTAACATTGTGGCCTTTTAGACCAACTGTCAAATCCAGAACTACCCTAAGACCCTGCTTTTTCTCTGGTAGTGCACCTTGTGGCTTTCCTAAATATGGCTGGATATTCCAAACATAACTAGTGGCATTATCACATACAACCCAAAACTTTATGCCATATTTAGCTGGTTTTTTAGGCATGTATTGACGGAAAGGGCATTTTCCTGTAAAACCAACTAACCTTTCATCCACTGTGACACATTCGGTAGGATTGAAATGCTTTGGCAAAATTTCAACCCATTTCTCCCACAGCTCTAATAGGTGCGAATTTATCACTAGCCTACTTGGTCGAGTTTGATGATCATCAAAACGGAAAATACGAGAAATAATTTTAAATCTTTCCAGTGACATTGTTGCCCGAAATATTGGCCTTCCTTTTGTTTCATCCCACAAACTCTCATTTGACTCATTATGTGATTTATAAACACCTGCCAGTAACAAAAGTCCATTATAAGCGTCTAGTTCTGTTGAGTCAATTTTTTTCCATATCTCCCCATAAATACGGTTGCCTTCTTCACTTGTTTGGGTCAGGATTATATTTTCAATTGGAGGGGGAAAAATACTTTGAATGGCGAATATTCATCAGTAACACGTGAAGTTGCATACCTGGTTGGTCCTGGCGTAAGTGTCATTACATCATGAGAAGGACGTCTTCCTATCTGGAGCTCAGGCTTGGTCTTCCACTGAATATCACTGTTTTTAGATAATAAAATGTTATTTCCTGGTTTATGATGTACTTCTTCATATTCTGAATCTGAAGACACATTCAGAAATATTTTCTTCAATTTCTGAAGCAACTTCTCCTTTGTCGGAGATTTCCGATAACACTTCTTCAACGTCCATCATTGTTCATACAAAAGCCACTTCAGGTCAAACACAAGTATGGTAATAAAACCAAAGAAAGAGCACTAAAAATTACTGCAATTGAAAAAAGAATGTTTCACTGCATAACATAACAACAACCTCACTCACACTCTGCTCAAGGAGCACTGACTGACAGATGGAGAGGGAAAACATTCTTCCCAACAGAGGCAGGCACTGTTGCTAAGTGGAGTAGGTGGGAGAGAATGTAGCAACCAGTGTGACCTTGTACTATGAGACTATGCATTGAATCATCAAACGAGACAAAGTAATGAAGCTTTTGAATCCAAAGTACAGCTTATAATATTAATAAAATAATTACTTCACCTATGGGTCCAAAAGGACCCGAACAACTTTTTTGTATAAAAACGTGTCATAAAATTTTATAAGCGGTTTAAAAAATTTATATTAGAGAATGATACTTATTTATAGGTATTTGACAAAGTCACAAAGGGTCATTCCATATCAAATCAACCAATGAAGAATTTAATTTGAAACTTCATGTCTCAGATATTGGTAATTTTTTGTATATTTGTTGTACTTATAAAGTACTTCAAAAATACAAAGTTTCAAATTTTTTTGTTGTGTAGTTTTTTTTAAAGATTTTTTAAAAACTGCACAAAACGCCATTTTTCACATTGTTTTGAAACAGAAAACTGTGTATAATTAAGGAACCGTTAGACCTAGAAAGCTCGTTTATAGCTCATTTTAAAGGTCTTTGTAAGGGCTTTAATTTGATATGTAACACAACCTACTTTGAACAAAAACCTTTTTTTGGCATGTTTTTAAAAAACGTTTTTTTGAAAATTTCAAAAACACCATCATCGAATTTTTTCAAAACAATATATGTTATTTGCAAAGACATAGACTAGAAATATGCAAAGTTTGAAAGTGGAGAAATGATGTTTTTTTTTTAACAAAAATTTAAAGGCATCAGTGTGGGGGTCGTATTCACGTAAATTTGCATTACAATACCAACAGTTACATTTTATGTCATTTTTAGTTTGACTTAGTACCATAATGATAAATTACAAACAATTACTAAGACTTCCCTAAAAAAATTTTGATGAAATTAATCACAGTTTTAAAAGTTTATGACACCAATTAATTTATTTTTCTATGCCACGCATGCTAGAACGCCATGTTCTCGAGCGCGCCGAGCGGCCGGTAGATCAACCAAAAAGTATCGGTGTCCGAGAAAAGAAAAGGATGAATTCATAGAAGATTTCAGTGAAGCTATTTTAAAGTTAAAGACACACTCTTTTTTAGCAAACATGCAAAAAGAGTTTTACCGTGAAACAAAAACTAACTTAGAGTAAGGTGAAGTGGTTGTAACCTGTGATTTTTCAGAAAATTATTCATTTGTCCTCCAAGATGTGGTTCAATCTTACCATTGGACCAATAGCCAGGCAACACTCCATCCCTTTGTTGTCTACTATAGAGGAGAAGACAGTAAAATGCAGCACTTAAATTACGTTTTTATATCAGAGTGCCTTACCCACAACACTGTTGCATTCAATCTCTTTCAGACGCACCTGATTAATGCCCTAAAAGAAGACATCCCAGGGATTAAAATAATTTATTACTTCTCAGATGGTTGTGCAGGACAATATAAAAACCGTAAGAATTTCCAGAACATTTGTTTGCACAAAAAAGACTTTGGCATTGATGCTGAGTGGCATTTCTTTGCCACATCACATGGTAAAAGTGCATGTGATGGTCTAGGGGGGACTGTTAAAAGATTAGCTATGAAAGCAAGTTTACAGCGACCGTATGACCAGCAAATAATGACACCGCATCAATTATATGAATTTGCAGCAACCAACATACCAGGCATCAAGTTTAAATACTGTACAATAGAAGAACACAATGAAAATGAAGAAAGGTTAGCAACACGTTTTGATAAAACAAAAACTATAAAAGGGACCCATAATTTACATGCAGTTATCCCTATTTCTGACACACAAATGGCAACAAAATTGTTTTCTTCAAGTACTGAAAGAAAGCTACAAGCACCAGTTATAACAGATAGTGTAACAGCTGAATTAGAAGAAATTGAATCAGGTTTTGTAACTGTCATGTATGATAACTTCTGGTGGCTTGCATGCATCCTAGGGAAAAACAACGAGACAAATGAAGTTAAAGTGAGCTTTTTACATCCCCGAGGACCTGCAGCATCATTTTTCTATCCTCAACCACGGTTGGATATTTTGGATGTGTCAACAGACACCCTTCTGAAAAAGGTTGAATCTAGAACCGCTACAGGAAGAACGTATACTTTGACCACAGAAGAAATGGCAGACTCATCTCACTTACTTGAACAACAGTTAAAGAAAATGTGAACAACTTATTATTAACTTATGTGTGAACTCTAAGTGATTAATATTCAAAACCACTATTTTAATTTACAAACATGATTTGTTCTTATAAGACTGCACTGTGTAGTGTATATATAGACTAGAATCTTCTACAGATATGTTTTAATTCGTAAAATATACAACTAATAAATGAGTTTTGTTGCTTAAAATCATTTCACTGCAAGATCAATATGGGACACTTTATTCAAGAGAATTTGTAGGTGAGTCTTAGTAATTGTTTGTAATTTATCATTATGGTACTAAGTCAAACTAAAAATGACATAAAATGTAACTGTTGGTATTGTAATGCAAATTTACGTGAATACGACCTCCACACTGATGCCTTTAAATTTTTGTTAAAAAAAAACCCATCATTTCTCCACTTTCAAACTTTGCATATTTCTAGTCAATGTCTTTACAAATAACGTATATTTTTTTGAAAAAATTCGATGATGGTGTTTTTGAAATTTTCAAAAAAACGTTTTTTGAAAACATGCCAAAAAAAGGTTTTTGTTCAAAGTAGGTTGTGTTACATATCAAATTAAAGCCCTTACAAAGACCTTTAAAATGAGCTATAAACGAGCTTTCTAGGTCTAACGGTTCCTTAATTATACACAGTTTTCTGTTTCAAAACAATGTGAAAAATGGCGTTTTGTGCAGTTTTTAAAAAATCTTTAAAAAAAACTACCCAACAAAAAAATTTGAAACTTTGTATTTTTGAAGTACTTTATAAGTACAACAAATATACAAAAAATTACCAATATTTGAGACACTGAGGTTCAGACCCCTGGTTGATTTGATATGGAATGACCCCAAAACGGAAAGTTGATCTAATAATTTTTTAACAAACAGCAGCGTAAAACAAAATCTTTTGGGTCAAAAAGGACCCGAACACCTCAGCAGGGTTAAGGTGCTATCTAGGCCTGCCACTAAATTTACTGAGCCCCTAATACTTAGGATGTATCTTAGAGACTTCTTCATTATGCTGTTTAATTTTTAATCTATATGCACTGTCTAACTGGGAACTAATATTGTCTTTTCCTAACAATGAATATTGTAACATCACAAAATGTTCCATAACCATAATGAACACCAGTTTATATATACTGTATAGGGTCATTTGTTGTATGGATCATTCATTAAAGAGCGTATTTCATTATTATAGAGTATTTTCGGTTTGTCCGGCCATTTTGAAATCCGACCTAGGGTCTGGTCCCGAAGTGGCCGGACGAGAGGGCGTCTACTGTATGTGTTTTTGTTGACAGTTATGTAGAAATATCATGAGCAACGCATGATGACAGGCTCATAATTTCTGTGAACATCCTGGAGAACTATGCAGCTGATTTTATTCTTATCCAAAAGATAGTAATGATGAAATATAGTTTTCAATAGGTTCAGATGCTTTCACAACACATTCAGCTTTTCACACTAATTTACTTCATTCTAGAATGAAGAAGGACATAAAAAGAAGCATTGCCTATATACAAAAATGTTGACACCACAGTATGAAAAAAAAACTAGTAAAACAGTTTTTTCGAACTACTTAAATTAAATATAAATATGTTGTTATTATTATTATTATTATTATTATATTTTAAGGATATTTATCCATTATGTGCCAAGAAAATGAATTTCATTTGTTGCTCATTATTATCACAAATCATCATAGTTTTGTTATGTTATTCATAAAATAGTTATTTACATAAAATTACAAGAAATAAGAAAATACATTTGTCAAGAGTCCTAAACATGAGTCATTCAGCAGCAACAAGGACCTAGCATGTACTGGTCAAACAGTTGAAGTTTATGAGATTTATATTCTTGTGGAGAACAATGTTTGATATTATTTCAGCAGTCAGTTTTGTAGAGAAACAATATAAAGTTTCTTGTTTTTTCTTGTTAATAGAAATATAGAAATGTCTCCTATCAAACAAAGTAACAAAGTAAGACCAGGTAATAAATATTTCAGGTAAATGTTGAGCCTAAAGGGCGCCCAGTTTTTGTAGTTATAATGTCACAGGGATAACAATTTATTTCAACAAGTCCTAACGTTCATAGTCCACTATTGCCCACCAGAATAAAGGTAGGATATTTTTAAGTTGTAGATTATACTTTAGTTTCTTGATATGTAAGATTCTATTATGATTATTATTATTTGTGTTTCATTATTTAAGAGCATTTTAATAACCAGTGAAATAACAAAACCACTTGACTTTTATACATAGTTACTGTATGGTCTCCAGATCACTGTATGATTAAATAAATAATTACCTTATTTTATCCAATAAGTGATCTTCTTTTTCTTTTTTAATTACTACATGTTTCGGGGCTTATATCCCCATCTTCAGGTTAAAAACAAAATCTACCCTATTGTTAGGGTTTCGTTAAAAATTCACAAAGACACAAACACATAACACACTTAAATAAATTAACATAGAACATTGAATTTGTATCGGAACGCGCTACAAACGAACCAGTGCACTGGCCAAAGTCCGACTTTCAACTGATCCGTACACGCTATTCACGGTTTGTTTTCATAGCTGTGTCATATAGTTTATTTGACTTGAATGACAGCTGTTCATTAAGTACCTGATTTTTATTTCTTCTTAAGGGCTTGTATAGGGTGATTCAGATAAGTCAGAACTCCAACATTTACCAACATCATTTAATATCAATATAATTTAATACATTTTTAATGTATTTAATACATTTAAATACCTTTATAAAAGATGCTGAAATTGTCCTCCATTTTGTAGTAAACACATATCAACTCGACGGCACATGTTTGGAGTTCTGACTTATCTGAATCACCCTGTATATTTCAAATTCCTCTAGGGCATCCAGTAGTTGACCCTTTTTACTTATATGTAAAGGTTCTAAATTCTCTTTAAATCCAGTGTATGTATGATTTTTGTTTATTAGGTGATGTGCGTAATGCGATACATTAGTATTGGGGAACTTCTTAGGTAAATGTTCTTTAAATCTCTCAGAAAATTTTCTCCCCGTCTGGCCTATATAGATTTTATCGCATTCATTACACCGGATCCTATAAACACTGGAACAATCCTCTAGTAATGCTGTGGTATTAGGCTTAAGTATATTTGTTAATTTGTTCGTGGTCCTGAATGAGACAATAATCCCTAGCTTCATTATGTAGCATATTATGTTCATTCATTATGTAGTATATTAGGTCTTATTTTATCCACTAAGTGATCTTCTTTTTCTTTTTTAATTATATTTTTATTGAAAATTATTATACAACAGAATTACTTTACACACGACAAAACAAGTTTTTTATCCAAGAAAATAGGCTGGCCATGGGTTCACCGGTGAGTGGAATTTTAGCGGAAATTTACATGAATCATTATGAGAACAAGTACATACTTTCTGACAAAAACAAGTTATACAATAAAATCATCTCGTACACACGGTACATAGACGACAAATTTTTAATTTTTGGTGGTACTCTTAGACAGATAGACGGATTGCTTACTTTTTTGAACGGCATAAACAGTAATATTAAATTCACTATGGAAGTAGAGCATAACAATATGTTGAATTTTCTGGACGTAACCACATATAAACGTAATAACCTCCTTAGCTTTAAAATATATAGAAAGCCAACGACAACTGATATAGCCATACATGCTACTTCCAATCATCCTTATACACATAAAATGGCAACTTTTAACGTACTAGCACATAGATTGACAAATGTACGGATGGACATAGAAGACTACAACGATGAAATTAATATAATAAAATATATAGCAATAGTGAATGGTTACAATAGTCAAATCATTGATAAAATAATATATAAACACGCTAATAAATTAAAACGTTCGGACAAAGTTAAAGATAAAACCCAATATGTTTCTGCTAGATATACGAACATACTACCTAATATACTACATAATGAATTAAAAAAGCTAGGGATTATCGTCTCATTCAGGACCACGAACAAATTAACAAATATACTTAAGCCTAATACCACAGCATTACTAGAGGATTGTTCCGGCATTTATAGGATCCGGTGTAATGAATGCGATAAAATCTATATAGGCCAGACGGGGAGAAAATTTTCTGAGAGATTTAAAGAACATTTACCTAAGAAGTTCCCCAATACTAATGTATCGCATTACGCACATCACCTAATAAACGAAAATCATACATACACTGGATTTAAAGAGAATTTAGAACCTTTACATATAGGTAAAAAGGGTCAACTACTGGATGCCCTAGAGGAATTTGAAATATACAAGGCCTTAAGAAGAAATAAAAATCAGGTACTTAATGAACAGTTGTCATTCAAGTCAAATAAACTATATGACACAGCTATGAAAACAAACCGTGAATAGCGTGTACGGATCAGTTGAAAGTCGGACTTTGGCCAGTGCACTGGTTCGTTTGTAGCGCGTTCCGATACAAATTCAATGTTCTATGTTAATTTATTTAAGTGTGTTATGTGTTTGTGTCTTTGTGAATTTTTAACGAAACCCTAACAATAGGGTAGATTTTGTTTTTAACCTGAAGATGGGGATATAAGCCCCGAAACATGTAGTAATTAAAAAAGAAAAAGAAGATCACTTAGTGGATAAAATAAGGTAATTATTTATTTAATCACTTGACTTTTCTTTGGTCATATGGTTAAAGCATTATGGCTCCACATTTATTAATACAAAAGCTAAGTGGCTTAGTGAACGGGGATTTCTACACGTAAGAGTAACAAAGGCAGTGGCAGCTTGTGACTGCAGAAGTTGGTACAGCCCAGCCGTGTGAAGATAAATGGGGTGGTGGAGGGGGAGGGTACATAAAGTTAAAAGAATGTGAAAATTGTAACAGTATCTCTAAGTGTTGTTACTAATATTGTCAACAATTTTAACTTAAAATATTTATTTAAATAGCTACTATAGTTTAAAATATACAATTTTACGTATTTATTAAAAATGTATTATTATGCTGTAGGCCTACAGACATTTCTGTAGTTCATATTAATGCTAAACGGACTGTAATACTAATTATAATTTACAAGTCAAGTATGCTAATAAATAATGTGGAAAACATTAAGTAAATTAATTAGTACAAGGTCATTTTCAAACTGGCGCGTACTTACATTAAAATTAATTTTAAAAAATCAAGTCAATCCCCCCCTGTCTTTAAGAGTGACATAGTGGTCGATAATGTCATCATAAAACGATGCTGTTTGTGTCGGATGACTTAACAGTTTCTTCTCGAAAGAAATGGTCGTCAATTCAGTCACCCTTTCCTGGGATATTTTATTATGTAAGGATGTAGGCAGTGTTATAGTTTATTATATTTTATATGTTTTAGGCAAGAAAAACTTCTTTCTACAGAGCTAGTAGATGAAGGTAAGTTAGAATCACACAAAACAATTTGTAGGCCTCTTTAAACACGTCTTTTACACCATTCTCATTTAAAAGGATTACAATTTTTTCAGCTGATACATTTTGGTAGTCCTCTCTAGAATAGATAAATTCAAGTTAGTTTTTTAATCTGTGAAAGTCAAACATTGACGGATAAGATTTTAAGCTTTCCAGGGCATCTGAAGGAAACGTTTGAAAAACATTCAAATTTCATGCTGGGTCCAAGAGAAAGGAATGGTAATTCTGTTATGTTCTGAAGTGTTACATCAATCTCCATTATAATAATGATGTCCAATATTTTATAAAAGAGAGACATATTTCACATATATTGTAGTAAAACTAGATCTGTGCGTTTTTTAAGTCACACGTTGAATGCGTCAATTTGTGATAATGCTGTCGCTGATAATGGTGATCGCGATCGCGCTAATAAGCCGTCCCGAATCTTGTTGTCGTCTGTTAATCCTTACCTGTCCTTACTCACTGGTTTTTTCTTCCCGATAGGCGCCAAATTGTTTTCCCTTAAAACAATTAAAAGATTCTGTATCAGTTTATTTGTTTACAATACTGTGATGAATGATTCGAATTACTCGCAGACTGGCGGGAACTCGAATTTTGCTTGTTTGGGGAGACGTGTTGCCAACATAAAATTTGGTCAAATAATTCTATTCACTGCTACAGAACACAACATACATAATACATTTGAAATAATTACAGGACAGCTAGTAACGATTCATACTTATTTATTTAGCTTGGTAGCTCATTAATTTTTAATAATTATTGTAGAATTGAAATTATTATAATAACTTTTAGCCTCGGCAATAAATTAATTGTTTACTCAGCAGAGAGCAGGGTGGCAGCACAAGTTAGTTGGCGACGTAATGGTCGCCGTGTATTTTTATTTATACAAATTAAACTGCCCATGAATTCTTTTAGTTAAACTTTGTACCTATGAAAACTTTGTACTTTAAAATGTTGCATTGCAGGTGCGTGTAGTGACGTCATTTTTATATCTGTTATCTGCTGCTGGTTTGATACAGGCCGACAGCAGCCAGATTTAAGTTAGTTCTTTGCAAGACTCTGTACAGGCAACTAGCCTTGTTCGCTAGCCGCAGCGCTACATAAAGTTTAAATATTTCATAATTTTAGCATGACCATCATGCGATAAGTTACTTGGGCGATCTCGGCCTCTACACTCTGTTATGGGTTTTCAATATTTAATTCTATATTAATTCTCGGCATTTAGGCCGTGCTAAAACTGCATGCGCCAGCAATTATTTCTTGTTAATTTTTCAGTAAACTATTATCTCATGAATATACAGTGCACTTCATCATTTCATTTCACACCAGCACCTCAATAAGCGTTCTAAGACCAACTTAAGATTCATCGAGAGCGTCTAAGGCGCAACATTTTGGTCCTCCGCGACCGGATCTCACATTTTGGTCCACCGCGACCGGATCTTGGTTCACTACGATTTCAGAAATATTTTATTTAATTGGCCCAAACGACGTTTGGTACAAGCCCCAACATTTTCAAACTTCAGATTGCTGGCCGTTGCATGCCTTCTAAAAAGTACTTCATACTCAACACTGCAAGATTCTGCAGAGCAGCAACTCTGAGACGACATGACACGGCAAGACAGCATCATTTGTTCTACAGCAACGAAATTCCACAACTTTAAAATTACGGAGAGCTACAACTTCAAGCGTCACCCGACCAGCAGAAACAGGCGGTGCGCCAACTTCTAAGGATTGCCGAACAGGATTGAGCAACGGGATCGAAGCCAGCTTGAGCACGCCGGGATTCGACATCCACGTGACTATGAACTTTCATTTTTTATAATTTTTTCATGTATAATTGATGGGTACAGCAAACTAAGTAATATTTTTGCACAGATTTAATAGCATTTAATAATTTCTACATGAACAGATATTATTGTCAAGTGGCCATAAACTTGTATTTTTATCTAGATTTTCACATGTACATACGTACATAAAATTTCATTTACGTAGCTGTGAAATTTATGTGATGTGATAAGGCTATAGGTATACAGTAGAACCTCGTTAACCCGGACCTCTTTAACCCGGACGTCTGGATAACCCGGACCAGTTTTGGAAAAAAAAATTACATGTATGTTGTTCAGCGTAGTAAATGAAGACTTGTTTTACAGACAATAAATCGGTATTCTCAGTAGGTACATTACTCGAATTCACTTGCCAGCGGGCGAGTTCATTGCACTCACCCCACCTGCTGTTGCTACGCAGCAAACTGGTGACTCAACCCTCTCCTTCCCCTCCCCGCGCCTCGCACTTGACATTGACCTAGAAACAACATTCCTCAGTTGCGCTGCAATCTCTGTAGTGTTCGCGTGTTGTCCTAGTGTCTCTGTCGAGGTACAGTATCGTTGTGCTGTTTCGTTAGCGTGTTGTTCGCGATGGCGACGAAACGTAAAAACATTGTTGTGACTATGAAAAAAAGGATGGAAGCATTGACAAGAATTGATAAGGGAGAATCGTTAAAGAACATTGCTGCTGAGTTTGGAGTAGGAACATCGACCGTATCTGATTGGAAAAAGAACAGAAAACGCATTGAAGACTTTTGTTTCAAAATGATTTCTAAGGACAGTTTGGATAATCGGTGTAAAGCAAAAACTGCTAAACTAGAAACTCTGGATGAAGCATTGTTTGTCTGGTTTTATGCTGAAAGAGAACGTGGTTTGCCGATTTCTGGACCCATCATCCAAAAGAAAGCATTGAGTTTGAACAAACAGTTGCCCCATGGAGACCCGAGTTTTACAGCTAGCCAGGGGTGGTTGGACAGATGGAAAAAACGGCATGGAGTGCGTCAACTTACAATCACTGGAGAAAGCTTGTCAGGTGATGTTGAAGCGGCAGAAAAATTTAAAAAAGAGTTTGAAGACTATTAAAAAGGAAGAACTGACTGCAGATCAAGTTTACAATGCCGATGAATCCGGTTTATTTTACCGGATGTTGCCGAATAAAACGCTAGCCTCAAAATTAGGAGATTCAGCGAAAGGGTATAAAAAAGGGAAAGACCGCCTCACCATAATGGCTTGCAGTAATGCGTCAGGAAAGCACAAAATTCCTCTCCTTATAATAGGGAAGTCTAAAAACCCCCGTGCATTGAAAAATGTGAAACGAGGCTCATTGCCTGTCGTTTACAGCTCACAAAAAAGTGCTTGGATGGTTAGTGACATTTTCAAACAATGGTTTTTCGAGAATTTTGTGCCGTCAGTAAAAAAATATTTGAAGAACTGTAGCCTTCCCAACAAGGCGGTTTTGCTGATTGACAATGCGCCTTTGCATCCGTCTGTCAATAAACTAGTCAAAGATGACATTTCAGTGAAGTTTTTACCACCTAATGTAACTTCTCTCGTTCAACCGATGGACCAAGGAGTTCTAGAAAAAATAAAAAAAGTGTACAAAAGGCAAATGCTAAGTCAACTGGTAGAGGACGAAGGAGAGCATGGTGTGGTAGAGGTGCTGAAATCTTTTAACGTAAAGACTGTTATTTATATGATTGCGGAAGCTTGGGACCAGGTTGGAAGAGAAACTTTGATAAAGTCATGGAAAAAGTTGTGGCCTGGTGTGTGTGACTTGCCAGAAAACAATACAATTGAAGAAGAAGAAGAAGAAGAAGAAGAAGAAGAAGAAGAAGAAATAAGTGTGGAAGAAGATTTTATAGACATTTTTAAAAATATCGATGGCTGTTCCGATGTTGATGAAGAAGACATTGACAATTGGTTGCAAATTGACAATGACGGAGGTTATAAAGCGATCACAGAGGAAGAAATTATTGCATCATGCAGTGTTACAGAAAATGAAAATGAAGAGGATTCAGACAGTGTTGATGAACCAGCTGTGGTTATGACCCATGCAGAAGCAGTAGCAAACATAGATAAATTGATGGTTTATTTCGAGAGTCAAGCCGAAACATCGCCAAACGAGCTTCTAATGCTAAAGCGGATGCGAGATCGCGCTGCTCGTAAGCGATACACAAAACTGAGGCAGCAAAAGCTCACTGCCTTTTTTACTACCGACTAGTTTGTACCTATATTGTGTACAGTGTAAATACATATTATGTGTTTTTAGGTGAAAATGTGCCGATAATAATTTTTAAACTCCATTAAAAATAATTTTGGTAAGTACATTTTCTTTTTTATCGTTTTTCCCTCATTCTCTGGATAACCCGGATTTTCGTTAACTCGGATCGGCCCCGGCCCCAGTTGATCCGGGTTAACGAGGTTCTACTGTATTGTCATTTTGAATAATTCATGTTTTCAATAACTTTCATAACTATTTTTTAACCAAATGAAGTACCTATTATAGTAAGTCATTATATTAAGGTGTACACAGATCACTGGCTCCCGCATCATATCAGATTCCAGCAAATCATTCAAAATTACAACAATTGTTCACCTGCTCTACATTTACCTATCGTTTTCAAATCATATTTTACATTACGGTCATGGCTGATGTGAAGGCGTTAATTAAAAAACGGGGCACAATTAAGGCGTCTATATCCCGTGTGAATACTTTCGCTGACAATTTCAACCCGGACTTAAGCGATCATCATGCATTGAAAATTAAACTCCGCCATTTGATGGAATTGTCCGCGAAGTATGACGAAATTCAGACTCAGATTGAGGCTGACGATTCCGATTTCGCATCAGTGACAGAGTTCAAACAGAGGATGATCTCTGTAATATTGAGTGCAAGTTACACCATTTATTAGAGCAAGTAGAGGAGATGAACAAGAAACCGTTAATTCAAGCTCAAGTTACACCAATTAAACCTCCCCCCCCTATACAGTTAGAACCGATTAAACTGCCCTGCTTCTCAGGCAGCATTATTGATTGGCAACATTATTATAGTATATTTGTGGAACTAGTGCACGTCAGAACTGACCTGACGGACATTCAGAAATTACACTATTTGCACTCTTTATTAAGGGACGAGGCGTTAAATGTAATAAAATCTCTTCCAATCGCCCATGAAAATTATGCAGTAGCTATTGATCTATTAAGAGCCAGGTACGACAGCAAATTAATTGTCTCAGCCTATCACATAGGGAATGTCTTGGGCGTGAAGTCTATTCAACAAGAGTCCATGGTTAGCATTTCCAGGTTCATTGACGAGATTACCGTGAATATAAATGCTTTAAATTCATTGAATTTAACGGTAAATACATTTGAAATCATTTTCGTTCAATGCTTAACGCAAAAACTTGATAACCAGACGTGTCGGCTCTGGAAAGAAAGTCTTTCAGATGAGCAATTTCCTAATTTTGATAATTTTATTAAATTTTTAAATAATAGAAGGCAGTTATTGCAAAACGTCAATGGCGCAGTAAGCAGAACACACATTAGCGATAAGAATCACTATCGCAAGGCTATTAAACCGGTTGAGATAACAAGATCGACATTCCATTCTCATATCGGTAATAACATCTGTCAGCTGTGTCGTGGTAAACATCGCCTTTCTGACTGTCCAAAATTCATGGCTATGTCTCCCATGGAACGAAAAAACATTTTAATTAAAAATAAACTCTGCTTAAATTGCATACGTCCAGGCCATGATCTCGCACACTGTCCTTCCAAATTTGCTTGCAAGACATGGGCTAAACCAAGGCCACACTATACTACTGGCCGGAGTGCTGGAAACGTGACGTCACACTAGGCGCCGAAACGAAACACAGCCGCTAATGCTGTTTACTGTGTAGCGTGCTCAAATAACCTTTCCTACACACACCTGTAATGGTTTACCTGAACATGTCCTATATGGTTGTAATCTGTATGAACTAACAAAGACCTTGGTATGAAAAAATGTAGAGTTTTGTGAACAACAACAGTTATATTTAGCATTTGAGAAAGTGCAATTTACACGAAGGATGTAAAAAAGCTGTGAATCAAGGTAAATTGACAGCTTATCGGGGAAATAACTTTTCAAGTTTCTTTATGTAGATAAAAAGCCAAACTTTCGTATTGTACAAGATTTTATATCATGTATGATAAGTAGTACCAGAAGCGGGGTAAGCAGGAAAATTAAAGAAATAACCGATTACTAACTGCTCAGTATTTATTTACAACAATATTTGATCATTTGAATATGATGCATTACAATCTCGTATTGCCTTACGTCTAACATATTTACATGTAATTTAAAATCTACTTACAATAAAGTTATTTAGACTAACTTAACATTCTGTGTCTAACATTTATCTAAGCTAACGCTGAACTTGGCTAAAATTTGTTTATTTTTCTCTTTTTGTTCGATTTGACATCATTCTGAGCATCTTTCCTTTTTTTATTGAATTTGTTATTACGAGATTTTGAATAATTGTTTAATAAGATGTTACAAAAGGAAAATAAACATTTATCGATAAGTTTGTTAAAATTAATTTTATTTATATTACAATTTCTCTGTGGATAATGGATGTCAATAAAACCTAAAACAGTGGATTTTAGCGCTACTCTCTGATTAGTGGACAATAAAAACTGTGTTTCGTATCTGTCAGATACAATTAATGTAAACACTTTGAAAGCTAAATTTAGTACTTCCATCACATAATCTGAAGGGTATTTTAAAGATCCTCTATTAATAACATTAAAATAGTAATTGTCCTTTTGTGGTATAACAGTAGACTCGGTATTTGTTGTAGTAAAGAAATCTGTACACCCAGTGCAAGAGTTATTTTTTAAAATACTGTGTACCAAGTAACTACCAATATAACCAAGGCCTAAAGTGTCATTTTCTGATAAGGTAACATCAGTTATGTCTACCTGTAGGTCATCAAAAATTTGATTACTGTTGTCATGCATATCATTACTATCGCTTTCTTCACAGTCTGTTGTGGAAATAAATAAATCTTTGATACATACTTTACTGTGTCTAGAGGAGTAAATATCAATCAAACTCAAAGTTTTTAGTTTTTTTTTCTGATTCCAAAACCTGCTTGACTGATACATGGTAACATGCACCACTCATCTGTCTACTGGCTAAATCTGGCCTCTAACGGATCGGTCTGAAATTTGCCAAGTAAAACATATGACAATTTCATGTCTCCTAAGAGAAACGAAATAATCTCCATTAAAGTGTTAACAGTATGTACCAATCCTACATGTGTTTCATTGGTTAATTTTCCTCTCCTTTTAGCTTTTGTCAACTCCTCCCCTTGAACAACAAGTTCATCCCATTTAACTAACCATTTGCTAAAAGACTTCAAAAAAACAAAATTAGTATTGTTACAGACTGGATTGGTTTAAAGTTTTCGTCATTAAATTTAACTCCCTTGTACATATGTTTTACGCTAAAAACAGTCACTGAACTATCTGTGTTATAATTGCTTTTGCATCCTGGTACGCAGCATGAAGTTGGCATGTTTTAATATTATTATCACAAATGTACGGAATGAAAAACAGTTGCAGCAAAACTTCGTATACGAATAGAAACACGTATGTAAGTGTATACTGACTAAAAAAGCATTGGGCTGGTGGCGCGAAACGGTCCGGCGCCTACTGTGACGTGGCGCGTGGAGTGGAGGGGGTGACTCCGGCCAGTAGTATAGTGTGGCCTTGGCTAAACGCCACCACACAATGATCTACGTATCAGGCAATAACGCTTCGTGCAGCAGCAATCAGTGTGCACTAAAACTGCAAACTAACAAATCTATATTATTATCCACCGCTGTCTGCATGACAACTGACCATGCAGGTAGGAAGCACCCAGTTAGGATTTTATTGGACTCAGGATCGCAAGCTAACTTCTGCACCATGAAATTCGCACGTCGCATGGGTCTAAAACTAATTAAATCTCAATTACCCATCACCGGTATAAATAATTCATTATCTCAAGCTGACTTCAGTACTAGGGTAAGGTTGCATTCACGTTATAAGAATTTTAGTTTAAACATACATTGCGCTCTGCTTCCCAGTATCACGAATAATCTCCCTGCGGAATCATTTGATATCTCATCCTTAAATTTACCCAAAGGCATATTCCTAGCCGATCCACAACTGAACTTCTCTTCGCAAATCGACCTATTGCTTGGTGCTCAGTATTACTTACAATTAATTGAACCTGTCAAATTCATCCGTAGCCCACATTTTCCCATAATACAGGAGACAAAATTGGGATTCATTCTCGCGGGTAATTTCCCATTTAGTGTCGACATGACAAAACCTGTCTCATCATTCATAGCATGTGAGAATAATAATGCCATTTCCTCGCAACTAAAAGACTTTTTTGGAAGTTAGAGGACGTTGCTATTCGTGCTCCCTCCGCTGAGGACTTGAATGCGAAAGTCATTTTGTATCTAATACTTTCCATAATAATGATGGCAGATTTGCGGTATCCCTACCTCGCAGGTCATACAATTCTCATTTGGACGATTCTCTTCACTTAGCTATCCGCAGGTTTCAAGCACTGGAACTCAAATTCAAGCAGAACCCTGCTCTTCACAAAGACTATAGCGCGTTCATCCATGAATATTTAACTCTTGGTCACATGTCTTTGCTTGATGCATACGATTTGTCAGTTAACCAGTCAGACACTTTTTACTTGCCGCACCACTCAGTTTTTAAAGGCTCTAGTATAACTACCAAATTGCGAGTTGTGTTCGACGGCTCCACCAAAACGACAAATAATTTGTCCTTGAACGACACATTGATGGTTGGTCCCACGGTCCAGCAGGATTTGTTCTCTATTATGACTCGGTTTCGCACTCACCGATATGTCCTCATTTCGGATATTGAGAAGATGTATTGGCAAATTTTAGTATTGTCTGGCACGACGCCCCCCATAGGGAACTCCAACATTACGCCTTGAGGACAGTCACATATGGGACTGCAAGTGCGTCATTTCTTGCTACAAGATGTCTGGCTCAAATAGCCCAGGAAAATAAAACTAAACACCCTATAGCTTGCTCAGCCATCGCAAACGATTTTTATGTGGACGATCTCATCACTGGTTCAGATAACCCGCACGTCCTATCTAAAATGAAATCCGACATCACAGATTTATTAAGCCAATACGGTTTTACCTTGCACAAATGGTTTTCAAATAATCAGACCATTATAGCTTCGCATGCTCATTCTTCCCTTGACCTTAGCAAAAATCAAACTGCGTACTTTAGGTATTCAACGGAACATTGACGAAGATAGTTTCATATATAGTGTCCAGAGACATGTCAATGTAGAGGTATTCAACAAGAGAAGGGTATTATCAATTATCGCAGGAATTTACGACCCTATGGGACTCATTGGTCCGGTTATATTCTGGTGTAAGCATTTTATGCAGATATTGTGGTTGACAGGTACAAGTTGGGACGAACCCTTATCAGATTCATTATCTAATCAGTGGGTAGAACTTTATTCTCAGCTGATTTCAGACACTTACTTTAAAATTCCAAGGTCTGTAAAGAGTTTGAATAATTCGCAAATCATTTCATTCCAGCTCCATGGATTTGCCGACGCGTCAGCAAAAGGTTACGCGTGTTGTATTTATGTGCGTACGGTCTATTCAAACTACGTCATCTCATCAAACTTGTTATGTTCTAAATCTAGAGTCGCTCCCTTGAAGCAGATAACATTACCCAGACTTGAACTTTGCGCCTGTCTCTTATTGGCTCAGTTGGCTTCCAAGGTTATAGACGCCGTGAGTTACAAATTCGACGACTTATATTTTTACTCGGACTCAATGATAGCCTTACACTGGATCCACCAGCAATCTTCCAGGTGGAAGGTATTTGTCGCCAACCGTGTTGCGGAGATACAGCGTCTCACTACAAGGGGTACCTGGCATCATGTCTCGTCACTGGACAACCCTGCCGACATATTATCGTGTGGTTGTCTCCCTCGGGTTTTACACAGTCACCCACAATGGTGGCATGGTCCATCCTGGTTGTCCCATGAGTCATCATCATGGCCCATCTGTGCCTTCGATGCACATTCACCCTGCACTCATCCCGATCTTGAGCAGGAACAACGTAAGCAGGTCCAAACCTCATTGATTGTCGCTTAATCTACGTCTAGTTATTTTGAAAACTACTCATCGCTCTCAAGGCTCCTTCGTGTATTTTCATATTGCCGTCGATTCATTCGGAACGCTAGGCTCCCCATAGCTGATAGGGACACTTCCCTTTTAACTGCCCAGGAGTTGCATGATACACTTTTGGTTTTTATTCGCCAGTCCCAGCGATTGCACTTTAGCATCGAAATTAAGGAACTTGAGGCTCAACGCTGCATCCCTAATAATAGTAAAATTCTTTCACTCAACCCCTTTCTAGATAATGCGGGGATATTACGCGTGGGCGGATGTCTTCAGCACTCTCAGCTTACCTATGACAGCAAACACCAGATCATACTCCACCCGCATTCTCACCTCAGTAAATTAATCATAGAGGGGAGCATCTTCGTCTACTACATGCTGGGGTACAATTGACTCAGCACTCTACGGCAAAAATATTGGATAATTAATGATAGATCATATATAAGATCTAATACACAAATGTATCACTTGTTTTCGTTTCCGTGCTAGGGGCGCAAGCCAATTATTAGGACAATTACCCCCTTCCCGGGTTACTCCTGCCAAGCCATTTTCTCAATCTGCAGTCGACTAACGCCGGTCCCGTACTTATACATCATGGCGGGCAGCGTTCAAAATCGACGTCAAAGGCTTATATTGCTCTATTTATATGCACGGTCACTAAGGCTATTCACCTGGAACTAGTCTCGGACCTTACCTCGGACGCCTTTATAGCAGCATTAAAACGGTTTATAGCGCGTTGAGGTATCCCTGATCAGATATTTTCCGACAATGGTACAAATTTTCGTCGTGCTAGTAATTCACTTCACGAATTGTACAAACTTTTTCATTCTAATGGTTTTGAACAGACCACCCAGGATTTTACCACTGCCCAAGGCATCAAATGGTCCTTTATTCCCCCCTCAGCACCTCATTTCGGTGGCCTGTGGGAAAGCGGAGTCAAGAGAGATTCCATTTGCGGCGCGTTGTCGGCGGAACCATTCTTACGTTTGAGGAATATTACACTATCCTAACTCAAATAGAATCCTGCCTCAACTCACGCCCTTTGTTCGCCATCTCCAATGACTCTAGGGACCCCGAACCTTTAACTCCAGCTCACTTCCTGGTTGGTTCTCCGCTCACTGCACTCCCGGAACCTGACTATTCCCAAGTCAATATTAGCCGTCTGGGCAGATGGCAGTTGCTCCAAAGATTCACCCAATCTATATGGAACAGGTGGTCTAAAGATTACTTGCATGAGTTACAACAACGCAACAAATGGCGCATCCCGTCAAAAAATTTGACTCCCAGACAACTCGTTCTTATTCTAGATGACAATTCCCCCCCACTTCACTGGAAACGCGGGGTAGTCACGAACGTCTATTAGGGTCAGGATTCAATAGTGCGCGTCATGGATGTTCGCACCGCTAATGGTATCCTACGTCAACCCATTCATAAATTATGTCCACTTCCAGTGGACTCCGACTAATTGCATGAGCATTCATGCGACATGCATCATTGTATCTAACATTTATCATGCTTTCTATTTGTTGTTTGTATTATATTATTATTAAGTTTTTATTGTTTTATTCCTATGTATCATTATCATGTTATTATTATGTTTTTGGATTTTTTTTTGGGCATTATGATTCTAATATTATTGTATCAATTATTATGTCTATTGTCATTGTATTATTACCCGTTACATATCATTTAATTTTTTGTGATCATTATTATACTATTATGTACTGTTAACTTTTATGTCAATCATTATGTATTATGTATACTCATACAATCATATTATGCATTTTTACATCATTTGGATATGTCTATCATTGCTATGTACTATTGAATTTTGATATCATTATACTAATACTATGCATTGTAACGGGACATTTTGGGGTAATAAAGAAATTTGTATTTTTTAATAAAGCAGATAACATTTTTTCGATAATTGGGACAAAACATAACCGAAAGGTATATTTATTGTTAGCGACAGTGGTAGCACTGCTGGTGACATACGTGAAAATTATTCAGTAATATTTTATAAAAAGAGTAAACAACCGCAGAACTGTGCCAAGGTCAACCAATGACATACAAAACTGTAAACAAATTATGTAACTGAGCATCAGGCGATGTTACGTCAGCGCCTTACATAACGAGGAATGTAGGTGTGTCAACGCCAGCAGCTTTGTCACACTCACAGAAAAAAGTCAGTCGGACAATAACATCTTAACACACCGGACACGAGCAGTGTGTGTGTCCGCCGGCTGTGCGTGATTTTCGCCCCCGCAAAACAGAAAGAATGTGAATAATATATTTAAAATATGACTTAAAAATCAAAATTCTTACTAAAAATGTGATTAACAGTTTTCTTTACAATATAACAATTAGGAAATTATGAATTAAAGTGAAAGTGCGCACGTAAAGCAATGTGACGTCTTCTGGACTAGAATTCGGACTCAAGGCAGATAAGTTTTACCAGGATATACACAGAATTATCAAATTTTATTATTTTTTCAGAAAACCAAAACAGATGGGGCAAATTAAATAAAATAGGAGTTTAAGGGGAAAATCTAAAATGGGTAGTATGTGAGCGTGTGTGGGGGTTTTTGTTTAATTATATATTAAACTATGAAGTGCTGGTTTACGCTTTTAAAATTGATCTTATGCTTATGAAATGTATTTATTTCTATTCTAAAGAGAAAATCATGCATAATAAATGTTATTATGGTCTTTCTATAAGATTGCAAAAAGTAGGAGAAGGGAAGGGGAATATTTGTCTATATAAAATTTGAAATTATGTTAAGGGCTATATTTTCATGTTTTCTTTTGTAGTGTGAAAATTAATTAAAATAGGTGTGATGGTAATTCAGTTGTACTTTCTTAAATAACCAGTTCTGCACTTCCCGGTTCGCTGATTCGAACCTTGGTAAGTTTTCCTTATAGTTGGCAATACAAGATGGCGCCCGAAGAAATTATTTAGAAAGTAATTGAGTCAAAAGTAAATTCCCTTAGGTTTCATTAATATCAATAAATATCAAATAGTACAGCATGTACATTATTGTCTTTATTATTGTATTACTATATTGAATCAGTTTTTGAGGACGTTTTCTTTTATATAAATTAAGGGTTTTCACTTACTTTTTGTTAAAAATTAAATGTATGTATTTACTGAACATATGTTAATGCTTCAAGAAAGATCATGTTATTTACATAAGCACCTTTATTTTTATCATGAGTTTTTTTATTTTTGTACATTTTCTAGCACAGATATTGTTTTGTTTTGCTTTTGAGTTTTGCCTGATAGCTTAATGAATTTTGTTATTTACAGATTTTTATGTCAGAGATGATTTACTTTAAACAAAAGGTCAATTTAATGTATAAGGCTTTCAAGTATATTGTGTATTGTCTTTGTATATAACATTTGATAATGATTTGTTATGTATCATTCACACAATTACTTAAGTTGCAAAATCGCCCTGATTTTGTGTGGGCAGTATGGTTAAACTTTGTATTTTAAAATGCTGCATTGCAGGTGCGTGTAGTGACGTCATTTTTATATCTGTTATCTGCTGCCGGTTTGATACAGGCCGACAGCAGCCAGATTTAAGTTAGTTCTTTGCAAGACTCCGTACAGGCAACTAGCCTTGTTCGCTAGCCGCAGCGCTACATAAAGTTTAAATATTTCATAATTTTAGCATGACCATCATGCGATACGTTACTTGGGCGATCTCGGCCTCTACACTCTGTTATGGGGTTTCAATATTTAATTTTATATTAATTCTCGGCATTTAGGCCGCGCTAAAACTGCATGCGCCAGCAATTATTTCTTGTTAATTTTTCAATAAACTATTATCTCATGAATATACAATACAGTCCACTTCATCATTTCATTTCACACCAGCACCTCAATAAGCGTTCTAAGACCAACTTAAGATTCATCGAGAGCGTCAAAGGCGCAACATCTTTTGAGTACGAAAAAAAGTTTAGAACAAGATATTTAAATAAAGTACACCACCTTACAATTGTGGTAATTAAATATGAAAGAGGTTTACATTAAATTCAACTCTGTGGTGCTAAATGTGTGTGTCAGTGTTATCGTTTAATACACAGGTTATCTTATAGTTACTTCAGGTATTCATAAATATTTTTTATTAATCTTTGAAAGAAATAGGAGTTCCAAGTTTATAGTGAGAGTTTTCTATTGTGAGAAAAGTGGATCAGTTTTAGTTTTTTAATTAATTATAGTTTAATTTATACTTAACACAATCACGGTGTTAGTGTTATCGATCATCAATGGTTTCTTCGCTGTTGTTAATGCATGCATCTAATCTCAAAGATAAGGTTGTCGTCTTCGTTGGCGTCTGTTTCCTTTATTACAATTTTTAGTTACTTAATAATTTTGTAACTTCATTTATTCTTCCTCCTGGTGTAGCTGGAACTCTTGTTTACTTCGGGTATTCACTTTCGTTTCATTCCTTTTTGATATTCTTACTTATTTGCTTTTTTAAAAAGTCCGCATCAGTAAAGCGTCTATACTCTGAATTGTTAATAATGGAATCCCGTTACCTAACGGTCAAAATTATAATAACGTTCTGTTTCTATGGTAACCGGCTTGGCTCTGATTGGTTAAGTACATTTGAAACTATTGTTATAAATCCGGGTTTTTTGTTCAAAATGAATAAATATTTTATAAATGTTATTTTTCCTTGGGGATATTTTCAATGCTTGAAATATTAACATAGATGTTCCTATTTTCTTTCAATGACCAATTTGACATCTCATAAGGCTGATCTAGGCCCTGTACTAATTTTTTTGTACAAAACTGATAATTCTATTTTAATACATATTTCACTTATTTATATTATTTATCACGCTTTTGACATGTTATTGTGGTTATTTAATTGTAATTACATAATTTATTTGGTCATATCATCCAATTATAGTATTCAATTGTTTATTATTGGTTTTCTGAACTTATACAGCTATGTCATTGATAGGCCTAAACTGTAACATCTTAGAATTTCTTAATTTGCTCTATATAAACCTTATTTACTAAGCACATATGGTTTGCTTATTTGCATTCGTTCTTTTTGGCTTTTGAAATACATTAAACTGTTTTTTTTTTACAATTTATTCATGTCGTTATACTTTTACCAAATTATTTCCTATCTGATACTTTACTTTCTATTTATATTATATTTATTAATTTGTTGTTTGTTATTTTTTATGTCATTATTAGTTTTACTCCTCCCATTTCTCACCTATCTATTTAACTTAAATCTATTAACAAAACATAACATATAAATAACTTGATGGTCTGTATATGGTTCAGTCATGTTTCTTATCATTAAACATAATTATTATATTGCATGTCATTACTCAAAATGTTCATACTCTTCATAACACAAAAATAACTCCTTATTAAAAAATACAATTATATCTTGTATGTCAACTAAAATGTTCACACTTTTCATGACATAGAACTAACTTCTTCTTTTTTAAACACAATTGTTATCCTGTATGTCATTAACTAAAATGATCATACTCTTCATCTCCTTATACCTCCCTTACTTATATATAAATACAAACATATTATTGTAAACTTCTCCCTTCTGGGTTTACACTCCCTGAAACATCAAACAAACAAATTACTTTTCATTTACTTAATAACATAACAATTTTGTGAGTATTGTATTGATACTCTCTATTCTATATAGATAAACTTTCTATTGGTAATAGAATATGTTTTTATACTTCTTACCCTCACACCTATTCTGTTTCTTACAATTTAACACAATTCACTTATTTTGTTAAAATTATAAGTCGTTTATTTTAATATTACCACCACTTCACTGTTTATGGTTACCACTTCCTACCTATCTCTCACTCTTGGATCGGGTTTTAAAACACAGTTTTATAGTCATTTTTCTATATTTTATGTTCTACCTTCTTCTTTCACTATAGGGTTATTAAAATTACATACATTCTATTAACAAATGTTTTCTCTTAATTACTATTGGTAGTGTACTTTTTGTTACTCCCATGTTCCTTAAGGAAATGGAAGTATGGTGATGGCAAAAAAAATCGTGTTCGAGATTATTGCAGATTCTGATTGTACTACACTCAAAACATGAAAAAAAGTAGTTTTTCGAAAAGTGTGTGTGTGTGTGTGTGTGTGTGTCTGTAGATTTTTTTCTATGGCAAACGATAACAGCCGCAAATTCAAACAGAATCAAATAATTTTTTGCATACAGCCCTGATTTGTAGAGTACTCACGACTTATTGTTTTTGGTGAAGATCGGTTGAGGGAAAGGGGTAGTTTACCTGCAACGGTTTTTTTTATCAAGGGTAATTTTGTGTGTTTGGCAAACGATAACAGCCGCAAATTCAAACAGAATCAAATAATGTTTCGCATACAGCCCTGAATTGTAGAGTTCTCAAGATCTGTTGATTTTGGTAAAGATCGGTTAAGGGAAATGGGTAGTTTACCTGCAATGTTTTATATTTTAACAAGGGTATTTTCTATGGCAAACGATAACAGCCGCAAATTCAAACATAATCAAATAATGTTTTGCATACTGCCCTGAATTGTAGAGATCTCAAGACCTTTTGTTTTTGGTGAAGATCGGTTAAGGGAAAGGGTAGTTTACCTGCAACGTTTTATGTTTTAAAAGGGTATTTTCTATGGCAAACGATAAGAGCCGCAAATTCAAACAGAATCAAATAAGTTTTTGCATACAGCCCTGATTTCTTGAGTACTAAAGACCTATTGTTTTTGGTGAAGATCGTTTAAGGGAAAGGGGTAGTTTACCTGCCACGTTTTTTGTTTTATCAAGGGTATTTTGTATGGCAAACGATAACAGCCGCAAATTCAAACAGAATCATATAATATTTTGCATACAGCTCTGAATTGTAGAGTTCTCAAGACCTATCGTTTTTGGTGAAGATCGGTTAAGGGAAAGGGGTAGTTTACTTGCAACTGTTTTTACTTCCATATTCCTTAAGGAATGGAAGTATGGTGATGGCAAAAAAAATCGTGTTCGAGATTATTGCAGATTCTGATTCTACTACACTCAAAACATGAAAAAAAGTCGTTTTCCGAAAAGTGTCTGTGTGTCTGTCTGTCTGTCTGTGTGTCTGTCTGTAGATTTTTTTCTATGGCAAACGATAACTGCCGCAAATTCAAACAGAATCAAATAATTTTTTGCATACAGCCCTGATTTGCAGAGTACTCGCGACCTATTGTTTTTGGTGAAGATCGGTTGAGGGAAAGGGGTAGTTTACCTGCAACGGTTTTTTTTTAGCAAGGGTAATTTTGTTTGTTTGGCAAGCGATAACAGCCGCAAATTCAAACAGAATCAAATAATGTTTCGCATACAGCCCTAAATTGTAGAGTTCTCAAGATCTGTCGATTTTGGTACAGATCGGTTAAGGGAAAGGGGTAGTTTACCTGTAACGTTTTATGTTTTAACAAGGGTATTTCCTATGGCAAACGATAACAGCCGCAAATTCAAACAGAATCAAAAGATTATTTGCATACGGCCCTAAATTGTAGAGTTCTCAAGACCTATTGTTTTTGGTGAAGATCGGTTGAGGGAAAGGGGTAGTTTACCTGCAACGTTTTTTTAACAAGGGTATTTTCTATGGCAAACGATAACAGCCGCAAATTCAAACAGAATCAAATAATGTTTTGCATACAGCCCTGATTTGTAGAGTACTCAAGACCTATTGTTTTTGGTGAAGATCGGTTAAGGGAAAGGGGTAGTTTACCTGCAACGTTTTTTTATCAAGCGTATTTTATATGGCAAACGATAACAGCCGCAAATTCAAACAGAATCAAATAATTGTTTGCATACGTCCCTGAATTGTAGAGGTCTCAATGGCTTTCGATTTTGGTGAAGATCGGTTAAGGGGAAGGGGTAGTTTACCTGTAACGTTTTCTGTTTTAACAAGGGCATTTCCTATGGCAAACGATAACAGCCGTAAATTCAAACAGAATCAAAAGATTATTTGCATACAGCCCTAAATTGTAGAGTTCTCAAGACCTATTGTTTTTGGTGAAGATCGGTTAAGGGAAAGGGGTAGTTTACCTACAACGTTTTTTTAACAAGGTTATTTTCTATGGCAAACGATAACAGCCGCAAATTCAAACATAATCAAATAATTTTCTGCATACAGCCCTGGTTTGTAGACTACTCAAGATCTTTTGTTTTTGGTGAAGATCGGTTGAGGGGAAGGGGTAGTTTACCTGCAACGTTTGTTATAAAGCGTATTTTCTATGGCAAACGATAACTGCCGCAAATTCAAACAGAATCAAATAATTTTTTGCATACATAAGTGAATTGTAGAGGACTCAAGGCCATTAGATTTTGGTGAAGATCGGTTAAGGGGAAGGGGTAGTTTACCTGCAACCTTTTACGTTTTAACAAGAGTAAAGTACTTGAAAATTCATTTAAACTTTTTCAAACAATGGTAATTGTTAAAAATAAAATAATTTTGTTGCCAGGCAATAAAATTATAATTTTTTCATTTTAATGTAAATTATGTATATATTAGAAAATATATCGTGCTTGGCAGGCAAGCATATTTCAGATTATAAGTCTTAGAATATGGAAGTCATGTATGGTTCTCCATACCGATATTTTATCAAGGATAATGTTTTTCTATGGTAAACGATAACAACCGCAAATTCAAACAGAATCAAATTATGTTTTGCATACAGCCCTGTATTGTAGAGTTCTCAATACCTATTGGTGTTGGTGAAGATCGGTTAAGGGAAAGGGGTAGTTTACCTGCAACGTTTATGTTTTAAAAGGTTTTTTTCTATGGCAAACGATAAGAGCCGCAAATTCAAACAGAATCAAATAAGTTTTTGCATACAGCCCTGTTTTGTTGAGTACTAAAGACCTATTGTTTTTGGTGAAGATCGGTTAAGGGAAAGGGGTAGTTTACCTGCCACATTTTTGTTTTATCAAGGGTATTTTATATGGCAAATGATAACAGCTGCAAATTCAAACAGAATCACATAATATTTTGCATACAGCCCTAAAATGTAGAGTTCTCAAGACCTGTTGGTTTTGGTGAAGATCGGTTAAGGGAATAGGGTAGTTTACCTGCAACATTTTATGTTTTATCAAGGGTAATTTTTTTTATGACGAACGATAACTGCCGTACATTAAAACAGAATCAACTACTCTTCTGCATACCTTTTTGAATTATACAGAACTCAAGGTCTGTTGATTTTTATGAAATCGGTTAAGGGAAAGGGGTAGTTTACCTGCAACGTTTTATGTTTTAACAAGGGTATTTTTTCTATGACGAACGATAACTGCCGTAAATTCAAAGAGAATCAAATAATGTTTTGCATACAGCCCTGAATTGTAGAGTTCTCAAGACCTATTCTTTTTGGTGAAGATCGGTTAATGGAATAGGGTAGTTTACCAGCAACATTTTATTTTTTATCGCAAACGAAAAGAGCCGCAAATTCAAACAGAATCAAATAATTGTTTGCATACAGGCCTGAATTGTAGAGTACTCAAGAACTGCGTTTTTGGTGAAGATCGGTTGAGGGAAAGGGGTAGTTTACCTGCAATGGTGTTTTATCAAGGGTAATTTTTTTCTATGGTAAACGATAGCCGCAAATTCAAACAGAATCAAATGATGTTTTGCATACAGCCCTGTATTGTAGAGTTCTCAATACCTATTGGTGTTGGTGAAGATCGGTTAAGGGAAAGGGGTAGTTTACCAGCAACATTTTATGTTTTAACAAGGGTAATTTTTTATATGACGAACGATAACTGCCGTAAATTCAAACAGAATCAACTAGGGTTTTGCATACCTTTTTGAACTAAAGAGAACTCATGGTCTGTTGATTTTGTTGAAGATCGGTTAAGGGAAAGGGGTAGTTTATCAGCAACGTTTTATGTTTTAAAAAGGGTAATTTTTTAATGACGAACGATAACTGCCGAAAATTCAAAGAGAATCAAATCATTTTTTGCACCCTTTCCTGAGTTGCAGAGAGCTCAAGGTCTATTGATTTTGGTGAAGATCGGTTAAGGGAAAGGGGTAGTTTACCTGCAACATTTTATGTTGTAACAAGAGAAATGTTTCCATGACGAACGATAACTGCCGCACATTCAAACAGAATCAAATATTTTTTTGCATGCATCCCTGAATTGTAGAGGACAGAAGGTCTATTGATTTTGGAGAAGATCGGTTAAGAGAAAGGGGTAGTTTACCTGAAACATTTAATGATTTAACAAGAGTAAAGTACTTAAATTTTATAAAAAAAGTATCCTGATAAGAAGCTCATAGTAATCCACTGTAGAAACATAGATGAAATATCTATAAATGAAGAGGTTAGGTGAACAGGATGGGGGTAATTTTCTATTATTAAAAATTATAGTTGAAGGTGGAGGGGATAATTTTTTATATGTGTACTACGTTATCGGCAACAAAGAAGTAGTTTTTTGTTAAAATTGCTTCCCATGCTCTTTAGCCGTAGTCCAATGTTTTCTGCAAAACCAGACTTTTCGGCAGTGCCATTGACTGCCATCATCGGTGAAAATCGAGTGCGAAAACGTGAGGTGGTATACGTTAGTGACCACAGTACTGTGGTTAATGCTGTAGCAATAAGTAGAAAGACGTATTTTCTATGGAAATATTTCATTTCGAATATGATTTTAAATATAAATCTTAGAACATGGAAGTCATGTATGGTTCTCCATACCGATATTTTACATACTCTATATAATACTTGTTACTAATTTTTGCTGTATTATTTGTGTTCTGGTATTGTTTGTCTACCTTTGATTATTTTATTTGTCTTCATATGTCCTATCACAGGTGTTTGGGCTTGTTCTACCTACTCACTTACCATATCTATTGGGTTATTTTGGTTAAATCGCTTTGTACTATTGTTTTTCAAGTTTTTTTTCGTTGTTTGCTACATTTCTCTTATCAGAGGTTACTTTTATTATTACCTTTATTTGTTTGATCGCATAATTATGTTAACTACCCATTCCTTTATCTCTGACTCATCCCTTTTAATTCATAGTGTTAATCATTTAATATTTTATTCTTATCATGTTGCTTCATAAATGTATGTTGAAGATATGTACCCTTACAATATTTATTCTTTTGTTTTTTAATCGAGATCGTTTCATTGCCAGACCTCCAGTCTTTTCATCAGCCAACTCAAAATATTATTGGAATGTTTTGTTAGTTCTCTTCTTGAAAATAATTTCTGTCGATTCTCTGATTTTGTACATACGGTAATCACGACTAAAAGGGTGGAACCTTCTTGATCGCGGAAGTTAAGGTATGCTACTTTCAAAATCGTCAAGAGGATTTCAAGAACTTTTTTTCTCAAGAAGGGGATTTTGTGTACTGTAATGATATTTTATCAATAATGGATACTCTAGGACATTGTTTCTCAACCTGGGGGTCGCGACCCCCAAGGGGGTTGCGGTGATATTAAAGGGGGGTCACGAAATAGCCTAAACAATAATGAAATCATTTTATGAGAAAAAATCATTTATTATAAACATTTTACTTACAATAAGTACACATGTAAAGAAAAGAAATTAATGTGATGGTTGCATTTGTTTTTCATTTAAAAGTTTCTCCATATGTGGATCTACGTTAGAAACGCACAAAAGCAAATTGTTTTCGAGTGATAAAAGACAATTCCTGTATTTAGTTTTTAGCGCAACCATAGATGAAAAACCCTTTTCACAGAGATAAGACGTGGCGAAAGGGATTAATATTTTCAATGCTTCTGTGACTAAATTTCCATATTCATTTCGACGAGCAAGCCAAAATGTATTTAAATCTTCAGATGTAAATTGCAGTTGTAGCGTTTTGTCGGCAGACATTTCGATGAGCTGGTCGTGAATCTCAACTGGTAACTTAGCAGCGGCAACAACGTTTTCACTAAACGGATTCAGTACCCATCTCTTCGAGAAATCATTTTTATCTTCCGGAAAATACTCCGTCAGCTGAGTTTTTAGCTCACGCAAATGCATCTTCATGCAATCCAAACTGGTGAATAATAGTGTCTTGTTCATTCAAATTTTTCTCAATATAATCCAAAGTGAGTGGGAACATATCCAAATTTTTGCTTTGAAGGCGATAATACAGATATCAAGCTTCTTAATGAAAGCATGAACTTTGTCTGTCATTAATAAAATGTTTTTATCACGTCCTTGTAAATACACATTCAAGTCGTTTAAATGCGAAAATACATCAGCTAAGTAAGCCAACAACAACATACACTCATTATTCTGTAAAAACAATGAGAATGGCGTTTGTTTATCCTGGAAAAATATTATTAATTCATCTCGCAATTCCAATACCCGGGCTAACACTTTCCCTCGCGATAACCATCTAACTTCTGTATGGAAAAGAAGAGATTTTTTATTTTCGCCCATTTCTTCACATAGTTTAGCAAACAGCCTGTTCTGTAACGGTCGGCTTTTAATAAAATTAACCATTTTTATAGCTTCACAAAGAATTTGATTGAGATTTTCCGGAATGTTTTTTGCGACAAGAGCATGTCTGTGAAGGAAGCAGTGCGTCCATTCCGCCCTTGGTATAAGACGATCTTTTAATATTTTCATTAATCCACTGTTCTTTCCTGTTATCACCTTTGCACCATCACTACATACTGCAATACATTTTGTCCAATCTATGTTAGTATAGTTTCTAGTAGCTTCATAAAAAACATCAAACATTGTCCTGTTGCGTGACCCGGTACTGTTTTGCAAAACAACATATTTTCTTTGATTGATGTGTCCCTATCACATTCATACCTCACAAAACATAAGAACTGAGACATGTTTGCTACATCTGTTGATTCATCAAATTGAATACTAAAAAATTCACTTGAACTCACTTGCAGAATTATCTGATCGCGAACATCGGCAGCCATGTCATCGATTCGCCTTGATACTGTGTCGTTAGAAAGCAGAATTTTTTTCAATTTTTTTGGTTCTTCTACGCCTATTAAAACATTGACCATATCAATTGCAGCAGACAATATGAGGTTTTCAGCGATTGTATGGGGTTTGGACATCTTAGCTACTCTTAATGCTAATTAAGATGCTTGAAGTACACTTTTATCAGTATGGCTTGACTTACAAATAGAAGTTTGTTGATTTCTCAAGGTATGTAATTTTCTTTCAAAAAATTCCAACGGTTTGTTTTTATGAGCCGGATGTTTACTTTCCAAGTGTCGAACTAATTTTGATGGCTTCATGCTTTCATCGGAGAGAACTTGAAAGCAAACAACGCACTGTGGCTTTCCATCCAATGAGGTAAAACCATAATTTAAATAACTGTCATTGTACAACCTTGTCTTTTTACCAACCGATTCACTGGATGTAGATGGCTCACTTCGTTTTTTCACAAATTTATCCATTTCGCATAAGAAATTAAAAAATAACAATTCAGTTTCACGGTTGACCGCACACTAAAATAAAAGCACCAGACGCACGCTTCGCATTCGAAACTTAACTGAAGTTGTGCAATCGCAAGTGCCTCTTTTATACTGGTTCCAACTTGATGTGTACAAAGAGCACGTACACATCAAGTTGGAACTTGTAAATTGCTCATGTATGTACACGTCCTACATGCATGTTCATACCCGTCGCTATAAACGCAGCGACATAAAATAATAGGAATAGTCGTATTACATTTTTTATACTGTCGGTATTTTCTTACTTAATGTATAAAATTAGTGCAATGTGATTATATAATATTAAATAATTTTTTACATTTATAATTACAGTCAAAATTCAATTAGTAATAGTAAGGCTTACTGTTATTATTCCTTTGGGTGGGGGGGGGGTCGCGAAATATTAATTTTATTTATATTTACTATTTGGGAGGTCGCGGAGCTAAGAAGGTTGAGAATCGCTGGTCTAGGACATTCTCATAACACAGAGGAATGGCGTTTGTTTATTGATTCGTCTAAAGCTAGCCTAAAAGCTGTCCTTCACAATGGAAACAAATTACCATCAGTTCCACTAGCATATGCTATTAATATGAAAGAAACTTATGAAAATATGAAGATTATTCTAGACAAGATAATGTATGAAAAATTCAATTGGAACATATGTGGAGACCTTAGGTGATCGCTATGCTGCTAGGTTTACAGACTGGATACACAACATTTTGCTGCTTTTTATGTGAGTGGTACAGCAGAGATAGCAAAAGTCATTTCAAAAAAGAAGGTATGGCCTTCACGTAAATCTCTCACACCTGGTAAAAAAATGTTATGAATGCTCATTTAGTTGATCCCAAAAAGATCTGTCTTCCACCTCTTCATATCAAATTAGGTTTGATGAAAAATTTTGTGAAGGCAATATTGGTTTACAGTGGTACACATAAATTCCAGTTGAATTGAATAATATTCCCCATACAATATTGCCCTCCAAAATGATACATAGATTATACAAGGTATCCTTAACTACTATATATGTATAGGACAAAAAATTCATAACGTATGAAAAATCTATATGGACAGTAATATACACATCTTCATTCCCAAACACTATCTCAGCTTTAACGTTCTTTCAATTTTTTAATTTAAATGAATACTTTAATCATTATATTTTTATTTATCAATTATTTATTTTACCATCAAAATTCAGATCAAACTAGATTTAGCTTCATTATTAAAAGTCATCTTTTCAATTAATTTAACTACCAAATTAATTTAATTGTATTTCATTTCTCAAACTCTAAGTTGCAATAATTACCTCATTATTATTTTATTTGTTCAAAACAATTTCATTTGTTTTACTTACATTTTACAAAAAGACCCTACAAAAATATTACCTACATTATTCAAAAACTTACATTCCTTTCTTCACATATGGTATGTCTTTTTGTTTCATAATAGGATTTTCTACTGGCATTGATTCATCAAACTGCAACATTTTTGTTATTGTCAATTCAGCATGACTGTATACATTAGTCTCAACATACAGCACACCTGTTTATATAAACAATGGTCTGCCAGGCTGGTGTTGTAAACACTCTGTCTCAACACTCACAGTCTAAACATTCTGGTTACATCATACTAACACCTGTACTTCCCTTTTCAATTTTTTGTAAATCTTTTAGATAACATATTTGTCTCTTAAATTTTTTATTCCAATTCAGATCAGATATATTTTAATTCACCACAATTACTTTAATAGCATTATCACAATTCATTTATTCTTATTGTTACACTCTTTTCACACCTGTAAGCGTTTTATTCTATCTGATTGGTATTATAAACTTTATACTTACAATACATTATCCACTTATTGACCTGAACACACACACACACACACACACACACACACACACACACACACACACACACACACACACACACACACACACACACACACACACACACACCAATATCTCCACGTAACCTCTGAAACATTTAACAACAATGTTATTTCATACAAACAATTTAACATTTATTTATTAATATCAAATCTCATAAAACAATTTACTTAACATTCTACAATACACATATATAAATTTGCTAAACATTTATGTACAAATCGTCATCATTAGTTATTCAGTTATATCACACTTCATTGTCCAAGGTTGCAAGGTCAGAACCAATAAACAAACTGTTTAAAATTGTTCATTTGTGAATTTAAGGCTCAACCTTCATCGTCATAGATAAGTCTTTGTTTTATATAGCATTGTTCAATTTCATTAACACACAAATTACTGTTTGGTGTGTCGTCACTATGAAAACCAAATTCATTCACTATACCAAAATAATCATAGAACAAGTCAACATTGAGTACATCGGTTAAGTCTCCATCAGTAATATTCATTATCAAGTCAGTTATTTTTTCTTCATAAAGTAAATTATTATTATTATTTAAACATGTATCATCAAAATAATCTTCACTCTCTATTTTAACAGGTAAGTACTTCAAGTTATTTAACATCTCTTTCAACTCATTATAGTCTCTCTTTACTTTATATAATTCTGTCTCTCTTTCACTACACCATTCTATATTTAAACTTCTCTCATCATAATGCCATATCACACTCTCTCTCATTCCATGCAGAGGGTACAAAATTATTCAACAAAAATAAACAACTCAAATCTTTCACTAATAAGGGTCTCTTGCCCTCCAATAATAACATTTTTGAACACTCTGGTTCATCACAAATAAGGGGAAAATTTACCCTCTGCCCTACACATTCATCTACTCTTTCTTTCCATTCTTTTTCTAATTCATCACCACTAATTACTACCTCGTTACAACATATAACTTTCTCTCTCTCACTTATTGTCTCACTATCTATTTTCAGCATATCACTCTCTGATACCACATTCTTAATTATATCATCATTTTCAGCATTATTTCTCTCACTTGTTACTTTTTTATTGTCATTATTACTATTACTTTTAATCTGTTCTCCTATTGACTCTATTATTTGTTCTTTAATAGTGTTAAAGCATTCATCCATCTCATTTAAACGTTTATTCATTTCACATAAACGCTTATCAAATTTTTGGTCAATATTATTTATATCACCCTTTAACTCATGGAATTTGCTATGAATTGTATTATATTTAACATCAGAATCACTCTTCTGTTCTTTGAAAAGCAATTGCATCATTTTTATCATATCATTGTCCTCAGATTGTTTATTTTGATTCATTACGGGTGGGGTTACCTGAATCCCTGAGTCATCTATTTCATCTGACTTACTTGATTCTCTATTTTGAACTGGTATTGGGGTCGAATGGACCTCCAACCCACTCATGACCGTTGATTCGGTCAAACTATTACTTTCCATTTTTATTTATTATTTTTACATATATAAATATTCTTAGTTTTGTTTCTACATTTTACAACCTCGCCCCACTCCCAAATAACCCGTTCTGCAGCTTAATTAGGTCTGGCGAATATAGGTTATAACCCCTATACTCGCGTCCCTGTTCGGGCGCCAAATGTAACATCTCAATTAATTACATTATAATTAACTCTTACCTTAGGGTTTTCTTCCAGAGTCTTTCAGACGAAAACAGCTGCAAAAAGGATTATTTGGATTTGATATGGGCAAAGATCAAATACACCGTTTGTGCTAAAACAAATTGCCTCTGGTTTATTATGCAAAATAACTACTTCGTCTCTCTTTCATGACATTTAGTTTAAATACTTGTTGAGTGAGTAACAATTGGTGAAATCAAACATAGTAACAAAATATTTCTTAATTAACTAGCTTATGACAACTATGGTATACCCCAACTATTTATTATTTGCAATGAACCAATACGTGATTTAGCTACACACTCACACACATTCGTTCTTTGATTTTATCGTTCTATTTAAACCCCACTTCGAGATCTCTGATGTACATTTTAGATTTACAATTTATTTATGTTGAATTATACTCTGGGGAAAAAGGTAAAATAATCTTGGTTAAAACTCAGTTAATACTTAACGTCTGAAGAACTCCGCTGTTTTACACCTCTGCTGTGAATGCACTGTTTAACACACCATAATTTAGTTTTGACACTGTTTAACCGCGGTACTGTTATTGATTATTTCATATTAAGTTGATGCGCCACTATTATTTTAAGCCACTTTAAAATAACATTTCGTTTTGTTTTGTCGGCCGACATAAATTTTCGAACACTTAGCTCGCTTAGGTTGGCCGCGCATTATACTGTTTGTATGTTTTATAAAATAGAATAGATAGGCCTACTAATTATTTCAGCCTATCTTACACTCCCGAGGCCACTATTTTTCAATTCACAAAACTTTACTGTCTGATGCTGGCTGTCTGTTGTGCACTCTCTAATGACACACTGCAGACTGGGTTCACACAAGCCTGCTGCTAGGTGGTTACGCAATACGTCTGGCAATTGTTTTGGCTAAATAAGGTGCATTGCTGTACTGGAGGCTCCTTACAGGTGAAAGTCTGGCAATTTGGAAAGTGCTTAAAATGATGATTTAAATTAATATAAAATTAAACTGGGGTGGCTCACAATTCTGTACCGTTACAACTCTCATTAATCTTTGTTTAAGTTTTAATAAAGTATCTTGCTTAACTAGTTGGTTACATTGCCTCTGCTTACTTCTGGCTATGCATTCATAGTCAGCTAGTTTACAATATTTTGGTCACAAAACTATTGTCATTATACTTATAATCTGTTCTCATAGTAGTACCAGATGTTCATCTAACTACTGGTAATACTTTCATTAATCTTGGTACATGTTTTAACACTGTATTTTGTTTAACTAATTTGGCATATTAGGTTCCATTTCTTCTAGCTTTGTGCTATCATATTTGGTCTACTTTATTTGTAGTGTATTTCAATATAATACACTGTTTACTAGGGTGTATCATTACTTATAATGAATCGATGATTGATACAATTGTTGATGGTTATTTGGTTAAACTAATATGTATGATTTTTTGTTTCATAGGTGCCTTTCCTATGGGGTTATGTAACAATGTACAACATATTTTAATGCAGCATGTTGCTACTACTAACATGACTTCAGTATGGTATTCTATTACAATAGTTTAATTGTTTTAATACACATGTTTACACTACTTCTTCTTAAACAATAATACAAATATTCTTGAACTAATGATAATACCTTTCTTGTCATGGTTTGTAACTAATTTCTGTCACATTTGTTTGATATTTAACAAACTACGTTGTTTGTTATTGTTCTTTCTCTGGCCTTTCTTTGTATTGTATTCTGTTTTGCCGTGGCATTCAGTTACATTTCTTTTGAAATTTACAAAGGTTTTTATTGTCAGCTCTATGAACAATAATATAACTGTTCTATTTTACATTGTTTGGTGGTCTTATGATTATCTATTTGGATCACAATCTTCATTAAACTAGTCACACTAACTGTCTGTGTATTTCTGACTATTTAATTCTTGATGTTTCCACTATGAAAGTAACACATTTTCTTCCACTATAAACCTTATCACTGGAATTGTTTGTGGGGTTTATTAGGTTAAAATTAGTTAACTGGTCACAGGTTTTCACACTTGCATTAAGTACTCACTATAATTGTTTGTGATTTCTTAAATGTTAAACACTGTTTCTTCATAGTTGACAATCACTATTCTATTAGTTACTAGTATTGTCTCTAGTACACTTGATGAATGATTATTCCTTGTATGGTCTATCCATTTTCTTCTCTCTTCATGTCATGTTTCCTTGTCCTTCTTCTTCCCTTCTTCTTTAGGTTGGAACGTCTTCTTCAATGTTTTCATTGTAGTAGTCGTTGTTCCATAATATTTATATTTGTCAATACATCGGTTTGTCTGCCATCATTGTGGTTGTTCCTGAGTTGTTTCTTCCTTTATTTGGCATAGTTATTTTTGTTGGTTCCCCTCACTGTTGGAATCCTGTTGTCTTCTATTTACACTTTTATTTTAGTCACTATCTTCATTTGTTCCCCTCACTGTTGGGATCTATTTGTAGTCATTTTGATGATTCCCCTCACTGTTGGAATCTATTTGTAGTCATTTTGTTGATTCCCCTCACTGTTGGAATCTATTTGTAGTCATTTTGATGATTCCCCTCACTGTTGGAATCTATTTGTAGTCATTTTGATGATTCCCCTCACTGTTGGAATCTATTTGTAGTCATTTTGATGATTCCCCTCACTGTTGGAATCTATTGGGCCTGGTTACTAACATTTTATTTTGGCTCAGGGTTATTTTCTTTCTTCATTTTGTGTATGATGCTGCTATGTTACACTTTCTTCTTCATCGTTGGAACTTTACACTAATATATCTGTAGATACACACTTTTTGTTCACATAGTTTTATTTATCTAGAAATACTTTCATGCTTTCCTGTCACTTGACGTTATATTTGCTTACTTTATGTAACTACCATATTTGGTAACGTTACAATAATCACCATTGAACAAAATTGATTACCACCATCCCTCACTGTTGGAATCTATTTGTAGTCATTTTGTTGATTCCCCTCACTGTTGGAATCTATTTGTAGTCATTTTGATGATTCCCCTCACTGTTGGAATCTATTTGTAGTCATTTTGATGATTCCCCTCACTGTTGGAATCTATTTGTAGTCATTTTGATGATTCCCCTCACTGTTGGAATCTATTGGGCCTGGTTACTAACATTTTATTTTGGCTCAGGGTTATTTTCTTTCTTCATTTTGTGTATGATGCTGCTATGTTACACTTTCTTCTTCATCGTTGGAACTTTACACTAATATATCTGTAGATACACACTTTTTGTTCACATAGTTTTATTTATCTAGAAATACTTTCATGCTTTCCCGTCACTTGACGTTATATTTGCTTACTTTATGTAACTACCATATTTGGTAACGTTACAATAATCACCATTGAACAGAGGTAAAGACAAATTGTAATTATTATGAAAAGACAGCCAAAATAGTAACACAAAACAAAAGAAAACATTACAAAAAGTGTGACATGTGGTTATTTACTTTTAATGGCCTTTTGGTTGGCAACTAAAAAGCTGTTATTATCCATTATAAACAGTTTCTATCATTCTCAGGGCGTTAAACAGGTATGCATTTTAATTGTAATTAAAAATAATATCGTATGTATGATAGAGGGTAGAATAAATACTGTAGATATTACAAACACAAATCTGTACAGTATATTTGAAAATTAGGAAAATAACTGTTTGTCATCATACAGTTTGTATCAAAATTTGGAAAACTTGACATGGTAACAACAAACTGAGGATATGTTAATCCTCAGTACGACCTGACAATCAAGGGAGAGATAGAATTTTATACATTTTGCCATATTGTGCACTTTGAAAGTAGTATTTATTCACCAGTATCAGAAGCCAACAATTTCTAATATGTATTTAACTAAAATGTATTTTGTTTCAGTAGGGTCCAAACGATGGACAGGAAGAGGAATGCCTCACTTGTTGCACGCTATGCAGATTTACAGAGCTATTATGAAAATGTGATCAACTACTATGACACAAATCTCACCAACACTTTAGAGAGTGAGTTTATTTTGAATAAGTTCTTTTAAAGTGCAGACAAGTTTATTAGTTATAAGTTGTTAGCATAATTATTATTCTTTGATTTTTATCACCATCACCAAAGTTTACAGTGATTCTGTAAATATCTCTTACCTGTTCCTTCCTTGTTCTTCTAACAACACAATCACTTTAGGGTCATTCCATGTCAAATCACCCAATAAAAATTAATTTGACACCCACCTCCTCAGATTTTGATGAAACTTGGCACAATTTATTCTATTACTATCCTGATAACACCTGCAAATTTTTTTTTTGCTCTATCATTTATAGTTTTTTTTAATTAATTTTTTAGGTTTTTTAATTTGGCGCTATCCGAAGCCTCGGAAATCGCGCCTTTAACGTGCACTCACAAATTTAAAAATATTTTTCTTGAAAACTATGTGACAGTACAAAAATCTTGATGTCAGAATTATGGTATGAGTGGTAACAAATTATCGTATTTTATTGTATTACACACACACATACATGGAGAGAACGATTTCCCTTTGTAAAGAGACAACGACGCAGATTTTAACAGATCAAAACGATTCCAAGGTCAGGAGCGGACGTGCGGAGACGAGCATACAAAATGGCCATCCAAGTGGAAACAGATTGTAAATAGCCACTCTCATTGGTCCAGAAGACGTCCAGGGACGTCATTAAAATCAGTGATGACTTAACAAACAATGACATGACAACAGGGCGTGAGCCGATATGAAACAAAAGACAATGACGTGGATGCGCTAAGACATACGCAGAATATGTGCTTTGCATCCGCCCAGTCAACTATAAGTCGTCATTCAGTGAATACGTATCAGAGTGTACTGGTCCCAAATAGGCCAGTAATAGTGTTTTGTCAGTAGTTTAAAATGGCAAAGTAAACAAAATATAGCTCTACTAATTAACTATGTAACAATGTAAAATCAGTGTCAACAAGTTAGATGACTAGAACCAAAATACGCCGAACACCGGGCGAGACATGGCCAACATCTGAACCACACGGAACCTCAACATTTCAGGAAAGTACACATTTAAATACTACCTTTTTCTTTACTAGTAATCGAGCTCGAAATAATGTGAACAGAAAATTTAATAAATCAAAATTGTCAAAGATGTGAGAGAGAGAGAGAGAGAGAGTGAGTGAAATTGGGAGAAAACAGGCCGGCCATGTTAATTAACATAGGCGTTGGTTTGTGTTCAATTACCCCTTTCAGTAATAATACTAAAAGAAAAAAATTAACTACTGCAGTATAAAATATTCTTGTTTGATGTAACAGAAGTAAAGAGAAAATAATTATGGTAAATGTAAGGTATTGTTAAGGGGCGGAATTTAACTGGTCGCCATGTTGTAAGTACGATATAAATCGCCATTTTGTATTGTGAAAATTAATTGTGCAAATGAAGTAGCAATTAAAACGGAGTTTATTACACTTGGCAATGGTAATCAGTTTTGTTATTTCGTACAACCTTATTGTTTCTGCCCTTTCACTTAATGAATTTTGGACCTTAGGTATAAAACAGATATGTGTAGTAGCGTTAGTCTATGAAAGTATTATCAACATGTGGTAAGTACCATAAGTACATATTGTTTATTTTTACATATTTATGTATATAATATGTGTGAAAAAGTAGGTAAACTACACAGGTGGCGCCCTGAACATGAGACTTTATATAAAAATTTACAGTATATAAATAAGTCAAAGAGCAGAGACAAGCGGGTGCCGAAATGATAAAACAACAAATAACATTGCAAAAGAGGTTATGTTAGTACTTGAGTAGGATATAAAGCAACTGAAAATAAACAATCGGGTATTATTGAAAATTATTATTATTATTATTATAAGCAAAATGGCAAACAATAACGAAAGCATTAGTATAAATAATACGGCAACAGAGTCGCTGTTATTAAACGAACCACAGGCTAATTCAACGCCCATTACAAGTAATAAGGTGTCACTAGAAGACCTTTTTCAGTTGATAAAGATACAGAATAACGAGTTAAAAGAGCAGAGCATTAAGTTCGATATAAAGTTAGATAATTTTAATGATAAATTAAACCAGTTTGATGAACAATTTAATGATATTAAAAAAGAAATTAAGAAACAAAGTTGTATTTTTGACGAAAGAATAAACAAAATTGAGACACGGTTAGACGAGATAGAATTAGAAAATAAGAGAGGAATAGACAAATTAGAATTGAACAAAGATGACAAGGTAAGTAGGGGAGAGAATTGTAACAATATAAATAAAGTATGATATTAGAAAATGATTATGTAAACAGGGGTAGCGATAAGGAAATTTTATGGGGAATAGAATATAATAATAATGAAATGATAGTGTGTTTTGAAGGTTTAAAGAGAGTGTGTAAAGAGAGTATAATTGTAAAAGAGTTGCAGGGGTTAGATTTTCCCTTAATGATGAAGTAGGGGGTGATGTACAGGTGTTGAGGAAGGACGAGAGTGCCTTCGATGTATATTTGGGAGACATATGGTCTACAAATAAAGTTGTCCTTGGTTTTTTTAGTGCACTTCACAGGTTGTGCAATAGTTGTGAATTAGTGTCCCCTGCAAATGTGGAAAGAGAGAATGTAGCTTGGTGTGATAGAGAGAGATATATTAAAAGAGAGAGATGTTTTGAAAGTGAGAGATATATTGAGAGAAAAAGAGAAATAGAAATTTTTAAGATAAGTAGAGACTATAAAGAATTTATGGAAAGGTTAGGAGTAGAGATGATATATAATAATAGAAATAAGAACTTACCTTGTAATGAAACTGAAGTAGTAGGAGATAATGAAAACAATGACTTTATAAATTACCTAATTATGACTGATTATACTGAAGGTGACAGAACCATACCCGATCATGAATTATATGAGTTTGAGGATAATGATAAAAAGTTGAATTGTATATTTATTTATGATGTTAGTATAAGAGAGTTAATATTAAGCAATGTATATAGTTTTAAGATTCGACTATTGTTCGACGATGGAGGGTAAATATTTTATTGTGTTTATGAACATTTAATTATATGGACAGTGTTTTGAAACGGACTGCTTATAAACTGATTTTTGGTAAATGATAAGATGATAATGTGGATTGTATATTTTTGTGTATATTAATGTCAATGTATTTGTGTATTTTTGCTGTTGTGTATTTTATATATTTGTTATGTAAACCATGTACTGTAGAATTTTAAATATTAAAGAATAAGTAATTAGGTTTGATAATGATTTTAAATAATTATGGAATTCAGAGTCTAATGGTTAGTAAATGATTACGCATATGATATATTTGGATATTGAGAGGTATTGTTGTTAGTAGATAAGTGATGAATTTTCGAGCGGTATATTAAGGTGAAATGTTGTAAAGAGGTTTGGGGATAGTGATAAATAAGGGCATTGGAGTTAGTTAAATAGAGTTAATGGGAGTTAGTGAAAATAAGAATGTTGAGATACAGATAATATATAAAGAGGTGTTAGATATTTTAGGGACACAGTGGTTAGTGATTATATGTAGAGAGGTGAGTAATGTGAATGATATATATATATTTGTGATGATGGTATTTTGTAGTAAGGATCCGGTGTAGGGAGTGATCAGCGTGCAGCGTTGTGGCAGGCGGAGCAATTTGGGGTTAGTACGATGTTGCTGGTCGCCATGTTGTAAGTACGATATAAATCGCCATTTTGTATTGTGAAAATTAATTATGCAAATGAAGTAGCAATTAAAACAGAGTTTATTACACCTGGCAATGGTAATCAGTTTTGTTATTTCGTACAACCTTAATGTTTCTGCCCTTTCACTTAACGAATTTTGGACCTTAGGTATAAAACAGATATGTGTGGTAGCGTTAGTTTATGAAAGTATTATCAACATGCGGTAAGTACCATAAGTACATATTGTTTATTTTTACATATTTATGCATATAATATGTGTGTAAAAGTATGTAACTACACAACTATTCAAGATATCATCATGAAATTTTGCAGGAAGTTTGTGTGTTATACCTAAAAACAGCGAAAAATGCTCTTATTAACCTATTTCAATCCCTCAAAAAACTAAAAATATTTAAATATAATTTTTTAGAAATTTTAGAAACGGGTGTTTTATTTTACAAAAACCACAATATCTAGAGTCTCAGACATGATAGAATGCTCAAATTTGTTTTAAAATACTCTTAAATATATAGGCTATTAGCTAATTAAAAAATATAATTGGCTTTTTAACATGTTTAATTACAATACAAAATAAAGAACTATATAGGCCTATCTAAAAAAAACTATACTGCTTTTAAATAGGTAGTCCGTGGGAAAGTTAAAATTTAGTTTGCTTTTTATTTTTTATAACTTTTACAAACTTATAAACATTAGGGGAAAGTCTTACAGTACCTACTGCATAAAAACAACTCAAAGATATACTAGTAAGTTTGAAATGTAATAATGGGGGTAACTAAAAGTAATATTTAAAAGCTCAGTACTCAGATTTTAATCTCAGTACTCTGATTTGGTGAATTATCAGAAGCTCAGCTGTGCTGCTGATAATTTACATGACTCACCAAGCCTGCTCAACAGGCTCTTTTCCTGTGGTGACATGCTCCTCTCTACAGTTGAATTAGTGCAGTTGTTCCTATCTTTCATTAAGTGAGGACATACCTACAGTGAGTAATTGTTTCCTAGTTAAAGATTGTTTAAATTAATGTTTTTAAGTTAAGTGTTATTGAGGCAGTAATAATATACATTTTTTAAAATTTACTTTGGGTTTTGAAGATAATTTAAATTCATGTGAATATAAACTTATTTTGTTTACTTTGTGTTTTGAAGAAAAGGTAAATTTGAGTGTACAAGTAGGGCATGGATGTTTTTTTTAACAATAATTCAGTTGAATCTGTAAGTACTGGCAGTTCGTTTACAGTTTAAAACCCTCTAATAAGTACTCCCTTTTTTGCTAATTACTAAAAATGATATATCACTATTCTTTTTTTATAAATGTTTTGCTTCAATAACTAAAATATTTTGGAAGTATTATATGAAGAATAATACTTAAAAAATTTTTCATAACATGCTGTGAAGTATGCAAAACAGCATGGCAGATATTCAAGCCTGTAGCATTGGACTATTTAAAATATCCGACTGTTTCCAAACAATCTATATACCTTCAAAAAAGTTACAATGTGTTTCTGAATTAAGTGACAAAGAAAAAGATTTGATTCACCTTAGATCTGGAATTAATTTGTGTGAATTTAAAAATATCTGTTCTCGTCACAGCTACTACTTTTTAAACGCATTTGAAAAATATCAAACAATCTGTGTAGACCCGTTAAAAAAAACACAAAAGGCCTATTAAAAAATAGTTGAGAAGTGTAAGTTTAAGTTTTTCAAAACAATTGATAGCAAAAAATATTTACATAAAACTTGGGCAAAAGCTATGTTCAACATGCCGTAACTTTTGTGAAGAAAAAATAAAAATAAAAGTCAGTGAGAATGAACAGATGATGCACTCATGACTGAATTAGATTCATTAGAATCAAGAAATGTATCCCTCTCACAAACAAACACTGCTCTAGATTATTTAGGTTTAACACCAATAAAGCTTCACACCTTGTCATCACGTAGTAAGGGGTCGTATTATAAAAGAAAAGTTGATAATGTAACTAAGGCTGTCAAAAGAAAAATTTCAAAAGCACTAGATTATGATGTTCCAAGTTCTGATGACGAGGAAGAAGATACAAGTATGGTTAAAAAGGCACAGGATTTTGATGTGATGATTTGTCTTTTGAAAGAAAAGATTTTATCTGTTGGGAGGTCTCAAAAAATCCAGATTTTGACTTTGGCTCCAGAATCTTGGAGCAAAGAAAAAGTGATGAAAGAATTCAATGTGAGTGAATACATTGTGCGAAAAGCAAGAAAGGTGAAACATGAAAAGGGTATTTTGGCAATTCCTGATCCCAAAAAAGGTAAAACACTTTCTGAAAATACAATTAAACTTGTAACAGACTTTTATCAAAATGATGAAAGTTCAAGAGTGTTACCTGGGGCTAAAGACAAAGTAAGTGTTAAAAAAAATGTTTACATGCCAAAAAGACTTATCCTTTGTAACTTGAGAGAACTCTATTCTTGTTTTAAATGGGAATATCCAGATGTGAAAGAAGGGTTTTCAAAATTTTGTTGTTTGAGACGTAAATGGTGTATCCTTGCTGGTTCTGCAGGCACACGCACTGTATGTGTTTGCTGCATCCACCAAAATGTAAAACTTACTGGATGCTGTCAAAATTGAAAAATCATATAAAGACCTAATTAAGATGCTTGTGTGCAACATAGAAAATTCCAACTGCATGCTGCACCATTGTGATAACTGTCCTCCAAACACTGCATTAATCGATTATTTGACTGAAAAATTAAGTGAAGATTATGATTTAGAAGAAGAAATTGTAATAAGCCAATGGGTGAATACCGACAGAGCAGAGATGGTAAAACAATCTGTTAGCGTAGAGGACTATATTTCTTTATTGAGCAGATCACTAGAAAAGCTAATACCCCATTCATTTGTCGCTAAATCACAGTCATCAGCTTTTAAGAGATTGAAAGAAAACCCACCACCCAATACAGCAATTGTAGTAATGGATTTTAGTGAAAATTATTCATATGTCATTCAAAATGAAATCCAAAGTTATCATTGGAATAGAGGGGGTTGTACTCTTCATCCAGTAGGAATTTTTTTAAGAAACAAAGAGAATGTTTTGATTTCTAAGCATTGTTTTATAAGTGACGATCTTGAGCATGACACAAGTTTTGTTAACTATGTCCAAAGGGAAATTATAAAATGGCTGGCAATAAATCATCCAGAAATAGACACAGTTCATTATTTCACTGATGGCTGTGCTGGTCAATATAAAAATAGGAATAGTTTTAAGAACCTGTCTAAGCATTTGAAAGACTTCAGTATGAAAGCTGAACACTCGCTTTTTGCTACAAGTCATGGGAAATCAATATGTGATGGTCTAGGAGGAGCGGTAAAAAGGATTTTAAGGAAAGCAAGCCTCCATCTACCAGATGAAGATCAAATTATGACAGCAAGTGCTGTATACAACTATTGTGAAAAGAACATTGAAAACATTCACTTTCACTTTATTGACAAAAAAGATGCTGATTCACTACGATTGGAACTAGAAAAACGATTTTCAACAACCCGGACTATTCCTGGTACTAGAAGTTTTCATAATTTCAAACCACTTCAGACAAACAACCTTGAAATTAGAAGGACTACTGATAGTCTTAACCCTGCACTAATCTTTTCTTATCAAACTTCTTCTGAATGGGTTTGTGTTCAACCATCTTCAAATAATTATGTGGCTGCAAATTATGATGGTAACTGGTATTTTGGACTAGTAAAAACTATCTTCAGTGAAGAAGAAGATGCGGAAATTCTTTTTCTCCACCCTTCAGGACCAGCTGCATCTTTTTATTGGCCTCAAAGAGAAGATTCGTGCATAGTGCCTTTGGAACACATCATCAGTATAGTAGATGCACCTCAATCAAGTGGCACCGGAAGAATGTATTATTTCAAAAAGTTTGTGTGAAAAAAACTGAAAGCTGTTGGATGAAGTGGAAAAAGTATTTCAATCAGCAGTTTGAACAATAAATTGTGTTTAACGTAAGTACTCTATCATCTTTTGAATTTTAAAAGATATTCTTCTGTTGTGGACAGTAATTAAACATGATAAAAAGCCAACTATATTTTTTAATTATCTAATAGCCTATATATTTAAGAGTATTTAAAACAAATTTGAGCATTCTATCATGACTGAGACTCTAGATATTGTGGTTTTTGTAAAACAAAACACCCGTTTCTTAAATTTCTAAAAAATTATATTTAAATATTTTTAGTTTTTTGAGGGATAGAAATAGGTTAATAAGAGCATTTTTCGCTGCTTTTAGGTATAACACACAAACTTCCTGCAAAATTTCATGATGATATCTTGAATAGTTTTCAAGAAAAATATTTTTAAAGCTGTGAGTGCACGTTAAAGGCGCGATTTCCGAGGCTTCGGATAGCGCAAAATTAAAAAAACTAAAAAATTAATGAAAAAACTATAAATGATAGAGCAAAAAAATTTTTGCAGGTGTTATCAGGATAGTAATAGAATCAATTGTGTCAAGTTTCATCAAAATCTGAGGAGGTGGGTGTCATGACCTGGGTGACTTGACATGGAATGACCCTTTAGCTTAAAGTTTTCTTATTATCAACAAATGGCACCCACTCACACACAAATTACAATTTGAAAATTCATTTTAATGAGATCATTTTCATTTCTAATTGTTATTTATAATTCCGTGATGACATATGCTATCATGTAACAATATAGTAAAAACTACAGTGTACTTATTATTATAACACAACAAATATTTTATGTACCTTTATTTAACCTTTAAATCAGTTGCTTGAAAAACGGCTCTTACGGTCAAAAAAAGGAAAGAGACATGACTAAAATTTTATAAGATAATGGCTGTTCCAATGTTATTGTATTGGTCTGAAAATTAGGTCCTGGCAAAAAAACATCTGAGTACGATACAGGCATCGGAGATGATATTCTTGCGACTTATTAAAGACTGCACTACAATGAAGGTAACCTCTACAATGAAAACATTCGTAAAGAGTTGAACATTTTTAATATCCGTAATTGTATTGCAGAAAACAAAGTAAGATGATCTGAGTAAGATGCCAGATGGCAGGTTCCCTAAGAAAGTTTGGCAATACAAGCCTATTGGACAACGAAGTACAGGAAGACCTAGGAAACGTTGGTGAAGTAGGTATATTCCTTTGGGAGTGGAACACGTGATTATTCAGTCTCTGAGAGAAGAAGGAGAAACAGAGTCAACTTCATTTTACTTTGTCATATTTTCTGCCAGGAATTTGTTATTCTTGTTTACTTCTGCTCTTTATTTGTAGTAGAATTTTTGTAATGACTTGTCCAATCAGGTAACAACTGACTCGGAATACAGTGTTTGTTGTTTTTAAAAATGTTTGCCTTCTGGCAGTATATGTGAGTTTATACAAACATGTTATCCTCATAAAAGTCTCCTGTTTTTGTTACGACCTTTACTTTCTCCCCTATCCGTAATAGATACTACAGCAGAACTCCATTTATCCAAACTCCAGTTATCCGAATCATTATTAGAAAATTAAAAAAAAAGCAATTTCTAAAAAAAAAAGTTTATTCAAATTGCAGTTGCCGTACTAACAAAAAAAAAACATAGTAAGCAAATGAAATACATATGAAACTGTTAGCTATGCATCATAGTTTACGTACTGATAAGTACAATTTTTCTAGCCTACTGCTCGCCTGAAATTATAATTATGTGTGAGCATTATTTTTAATTTCTTTATAGTAAAAGTGAACGTTTTGCAAAACATACGTGACCTGGTTTTTATTAAGATACTGTATTCATGTAATAAAAATAAACAAAAGTGATTTTTGAGCAATTTTTGTATTTTCTTTCAGAACATAACCTCTTTCTTATGTTTGTCCCAATTATCCGAATTTCTGCATATCCGAATTACGTGTGGGACTCATTAGTTCGGATAAATGGAGTTCTACTGTACTATATTTTAATAATTTGTTGTTTATGTGTTCTCGTCTTGTCAATTTATTCATGTTTACTTTTTTATTTTAAAAGGTAATTTTGATTCTCTAAATTTTCCCCCATTGCTGTAATGATTTCTCTTTATTTGCAGCAGGTGTTCCTTGAATTTCAGTTGACAATCCATCATATTGAATTTAACAGATTGAACATCCGGGTCATTCCAAGTCAAATCATCCAAGGGTGTACACCCCAGCCTCTCAGATTTGCATGAATTTTTTTTTACAGCATCTATGGACAAATATAACAACCCGTATTTTTCATTTTTGCCAAATTTGCTTTAGTTTTTTTAAATGATTTTGTTTTGAAAAAGTCCATTTTTAGCCGATTTGTTAGTTGCGGCGCGAGATCTAAAGGGCACTTTTCAATAAAAACTCTAGTTGTATGGTTATTATTTAATATTAAGTTATGAAACTCACAATACTTACTTGAAATTTCACACGGATTCCAAATATAAAGTCAAAAATAACATTTAGACTCATATAAAACTTGTTTTTCCACTTCAAAGTTGGCAATTCTGAATTTTTTCTCCGTGCAGGCTTTTATGTAAATATTTATAACTTTTTTCTGTCTGGTCCTATGAGACTGAAAAAGGTCTCTTTTGAAAGAGGATGAAATGTACTATAATAGCATAAAAATGAGGGTTTTTTTTACTTAAGGTGTACTTATATTTTTCTGTACTAAAACCTTCAGTTAAAATTAGGCTTATCAGTGTAACAAGGCCTAACTACCTGTCAAAACTAAAAGAAGATTTGTCCATATTTTAAAAATAATAACTTGCTTAGGTATTTACTTGTTGAGTTAGCTTACCTTTTCAGTCTTAAATGGTATTACAGGATATTTATAATATATACAGGTGCTTCTTGATTGATATGAAACTTAATTTTTCCTTGCCCAGGCAGCATTAATATTTTGAATACTTTTTTTGGATAGTCTGAAAAGCATTCGGCCCACCTAAGCACTTAATTCAGGTACATCTATGCAGCAAATTATGTTTGTAAAAGGGACCCAGCACTTATCCTCTCTCCCAACATTTCTGTGTTCTGGCCAAAAAAATGTTTTTGATGGCCAGTGAGGGTGCATAAAATTGATGTAAGCATCTTGGTTGTCTTCATCTAGCTCCAGCTCCAAAATTAGTTCAATATAACATTTTTCTTTATAGGCATAGGATGAAATGTACTATAATAGCATAAAATAAAAGTCATGGGTATTTAATGTCATCATTTTATAATTTAAGTACAAAGTTTACATTTGATATTTCATTGAAATATTTTGCATGAGTGACTTCATGGCAGGACTACAAGTTACAACATGAATACTACATGTCTGTACAAGCAGCCAGTCAGAGGTACATTGAGTAGAGGTGGGCTAAACTGTTATTTTAAAATACTAGGTATGAAAATACCGTTCCAAAAAAATAACAGGTACAAATACCTGTTATTATATGCTATATATACATAATCTATATTATCCTTTGTAAGTAACTCGTTTTGAGTTTCCTGCAGGTCTCCTATGTAATATCTTCAACTAAATATACTGCAAGTAGGTTTATTTTCACCTAGATAAACCTATTAATATATATTAATAAACCTACTTGCTGTTAACTTACCACTTTTCTACTTTTTTTTACCACTGGTACTACTACCCTGTTTCTGTATTATTTTTCTTCCAAAATTCTTATTTTGTCTAACACCCATTAAAGTTAACTCTGACTAACTCAAATGCCTTATTGAAATAATTATCACCCAAACTCCATCTTTTTCACCCTTTTACATTACTATGATCATTGAAAATTACACTAGAAAATTCATCACTTACTTCATAATAACAACATAACTCAACACCTAAACATATTGTATGTTTAATCATTTGCTGTTCATTATAGAATCTAAATCTCAGAAAATCATTTAACTTCATTATCAAAATTCATTTATACCGTATTTTCAATTATTTAATTAATCAGTTTTTTTCACAATTATTCTCATCATTTATTTAGTCTGAAAATGTTATAATTATTATTAATTCAATTCCTATTACCTACCTGTATTGTTTACATAAAATAAAGAATACACCCTAATGTAATACACAAATACATTTGACATCAACACACAAAAGAATATACAATCCAAATTATTATTTGTTATCATTTACCATAAATCATTTCACAATACAGTCCATGTCGAAACCACACTAATCACATAATTAAATGTTCATGAACAATAAAACATTTACCCTCCATCATTGAATAACAGTCTGATCTTACAACTACACAAATCATTTTTTATTAAATACCTTATATTATTATTATCAACATAATGGTTATTTAATTTCTCATAATTTTCCACAATATCATTAGAATTAATAAGATTATTCCATATCATTACATCATATAATTGGTCACGATCGAGTATAGTCATGTCGCCTTTGGTATAATCTGTCACCACTAGGTAAGTTAATAATTCGTCATTAACAACATCATCATCTACTGCTGCTATATCAGATTTAACACAAGGTAAGATTTCCGTATAATTATCCCCTCTTTCTATACCTAACCTTTCTACGAATTCTTTATAATTTCCACTTACCTTAAATAATTCTATCTCCTCATCAACACTGTAATATTATAAAAAAATATTACAAATATAAAATAAAAATATATAATTAAATTGAATTGATTTGATAGAGAGATATTGAATGTGTGTAGCTTTGGTGCTAACAAGGGTATTGTGCTCTTCCTTTAGCCCCACTAGTTGGGCTAGTCAATTTGTAATATAAATAAAATTACAAATAAGAATAAAAATAAAATTGATATGCGTTTTACTATTGATATTTTGTTTATCACTGGGTCAGTCTGACTCCTTAAAGTCCCACTGTTAGGCTAGTCAAATTGTGATATAATTTCAAATGTAATAATAAATAGAATATAGAAATATTGATGATAAGAGTATGTTATAACTAAGTGTGTTGGATTGATAAATAACAAATATATCAAACTTTAAAAATTTTGCAAATATTTTTTCTTGTGCTTGTATCGAATTTGACTGAATAATTTAATTTAATTAATTGATAATTAATTAATTATTTGAGTTTGTAATTTCCTCCTATATCTATTCCCTCAATGTGAATTATGGTTTTGCTTAATAAAAAATAATAACATTAATAGTAGAAATAAAAACAATGCTGGTAACTGAATACTGATTTGCGTTTATTCATTCAAAATTGTGCGCCAGTCAGACTGCGCATGTCCCAGGCACTGGCAAATATTCGCCACAGTCGGCAATGAGAAAAATCAACAGATATATTTTTTACAAGTTTAAATTTATGGTTCTTTTAACGAGTCGAAATGGTCAGAGGGCAAGGAACAAGATACATTTAACAGGTATTCTTAAACTAAATGTTAACATCTGAAATAGAACAGAATTATTATTACAAATGTCAATTAGAAAGAAATTATTTAAAATTCGAACCAAGTCGAAGAAATGACGTCACTCTGCTCCAGTCAGCACTGGTCCGTTGTCTTTATAGAAATTCAGCAATGGCCGCCGTCTGCTTGGTTTTAATCTGCTATGATGCCGTCGGGATTGAAGATCTTCTCCCACAGAAATAAAACGATGTTCCCTTTTCCTGCGAAGTGGTGTTGTTCCAAAATATAGTGTTGAATGTCCCCTCGTCGTCTGCGATGTCGAATTCTGGATGGATCTCTTGTGTAGTGTGATGTTCAAATATGCGTTTTGGTTTTGTGAATTTGTTCCAAAAATTGATCAAAATGGCTGTCGATTTCTGGCGTTAAGTTTTATGGTGTTATTCTGTGTTTTTGGAAACTTGTGAAGTGTTAGACATAGATAAATAATGTTATTTCACTTGTTAGTTCATCTCCGTTACACGCCACATAACCACACTTGGTTTTAATATAAATTATTTGGTTTTCAAAACTCCACTAATACATTTTTCAACTGTTCAGCTTTGCGATTAACAATAGACTAAACGACGCAACGTCGTCGTTTTAGGGCAATTTGTGGTATGTCTTTTTCCTCTTCATATTGTTTAATTATAAAATATCTGTCTAAGACTTGTTTCACTATCTAACTATACATAACAAGTTTTCTTATTTTTTACTGTATTTCCAATATTTCTTAATTTTACATGAATCTAACTATTCAGTAATATTGATTATTTAATTTTACATCTTTTGATATATAGCTGGGTTTGTTTCAAACTCATTTAAGCCCAAAAATTACAATTTTGCATAATAATTGTATGTCTCATATTTTGTACAAATTCAGTGTTTTAAAGGTTTTTATTTGTTTTTTCGGTATAATATTTCCATGGAATACATCTAGTAACTCCGTAATTACTTTGCTGTTAGTAATTTGGTTATTAAAACATTTCAATATTGATTAATTTGCTGTTTAGTCTGATTTGATTACTATCATAAGCCTATTTTTGACTGTTTCCAAAAGAAGTTAGTTTTCTTTCTTTTGTCATTCTATTTGCTATTAACTGTATCTGTATTGATTATATTTTCAATTCCTGTATTGTATGTATTGAATTCTATTCCTATTACATAGATTAATTCTTTGATAGATAGTTTTTTTTTTGTTTATAGGCCATTCTGTGTTTACAAACATAGTGTCTTGGTGGGTCTGTTTGTACATTATTCTTGGTTTACTGATTTGAATAAAACTATTACACTTTTATGCCCTACTTGCCTCTCTGACTTACACAATGGAAAATTAAATGACATGATTTTAATTACAATAGAATATCTTGTATCTACTAAACTTTCTTTATACTAATAACATCATTGAACCATAACATGAACATCTTATGCCTAATTTTAACAAAAACATCTTATTATCAACTATTTTCCATATATCACCTAATTTTAACAAAAACATCTTATTCCTATTATTTTTTCCTGTATCATCAAATGATAACAACATAGCTTATCCTAGACATAATTTAATTAGAAAACATAAAAAACTCCTATTACTAGTAACACTGTCAGTCACTAACTGTCTTGTGTATGTATTATTCTTATGAAAACACTTTAACTGTGATAATAAACCTCGTGTATCTATTTACACCTTACATCTAAAATATTATTTAATTAATAATAAATAATAAACATCTTAATATTAGGCATGCCTTCAGTTATGAACTGTCCTTTGGTATTTTTGTCCTCACCATTTATTTAGTTATAATTAAAGAAAACATTTTATATGTAATAGTCCTTATATCTAATTTAAAACTCTTATTACTAGTAATGTTGTCAGTCCTTAGACCGTCTTTCATTTCAATGGTTTTATTATTATTATTCTACACTCATGGTAGTCTTTTTATAATACTTAAACCTCATTGAAGATTTTTTCATAGATTTTTTAACTATGTTTCTCACTGTACACTCTGTAGTTCCTTAATTTTGTTATCTCACTTCACTTTATTGTATTCTACACTCTGGTAGTCTTTTTAGTGAGTTCTACTCTATGGTAGTCTCTTTTGGTATATTTTTTGACATGTTACACTTACAACTAATATACAATTTGTTTTTATAGTATTGTATCTTGTAACTTGTTTGGGGTTTACCTATATCGGTTTCAATTTTGTCTCATGGTATTTAACATATGATTAACATTTTGTTTTGGCATATCTCTTCCTGTTTCTGGTCTCTGTTGGAATCTTGATATGTTTCGTCCCTTCTTCAAATATCATATTAGTAGTTTCCTTATTAAAATGGTTTCATGACAGATTATTTCCTTTTTTATGGTCCTTCCCTTTTTGTACTGCTTCCCCAATCTACTGGGTATACTGCTGGTTTAACTGGTTTTTTCATAGTAGGTTATTTTAATTAATGGTTTTCTTTATTATCTTCCATTTTTATTAACATTTTAATAGACTTAATCATACAGTTTCTAGGGTAATCCTTAAACAATTTATTCCTCTCACTCACTATGGAACTTTCTCTTTTATTTATGTAACATTAATTCAAATGTTTAGTGTGATAATTTTGTTATGTTACAACACACAACTCTCTTTCAAAATATCTCCCACCATAACTTCCTATCACACTTTCTCTACTAAACCATGCAGAAGGTACTACAACTTTATTACTGCACCATCTATCAGATGCACAAAAAATCAAGGGACGATATGAAGACCTCATGTCTTCCAATACTAAGGGACTCTTGCCCTTCAACAACAACAATGAACGCCTTGGTTCACAATAAATTCTGCCCCATATCCACAAAATAACTCTCTTCACACTCTCTCTCTAACTTATAAACATTTGTTTCTATCACTTCATTATCAAATTCTACTCCCACTATAACTTCATTAGTACTCTCAATATTCACACCTTTACTCTCTAACACCATATTTGTAATTATATTATCATAATTCTCAACCCCACTTACCTTATCGTCTTTATATGTTAACTGACCGTCTTTATTTTCATTTCATTGATCGGTCTCTTTACTACTTTCTACCCCCACTATAATATCATAATTATCATCGCTATTTAATATTTTATTCTCTAACGCTACCACTTCCACTAATTTACAATTATTATTATCTGTCAGATCTCTAACCCTGTTATGTAACTTCTTATTTACTGACTCTATTATCTGTTCTTTCATATTATCAAAACGTGCATTAATTTCATTCATTTGTTTATTAAAATTAAAATTTTGCTGTTTTATTTCATCTCTCATCAACTTTATCTCATTATTTTGAATCTCAAATTTATCATTCATTTTAGTATCACTAATGTCAAAACGATTGTTTACTTCGTCAAGTTTATCATTGAAATTATTATTTATTTTATTAATTTCGCTTTTCTGTTCATCGAACTTATTATTCTGTACATCAAATTTAAAATTCATGTCCCCTCTTAGTTCATCTGAACTTTCTTTCATGCTACACATCATGCTATATAAACGTGTTAACATCTCGTGTGTTTTGTTTTCAGACCGAGTTGAGATGGGTGTTACTTGTATTGTATTTAACTCAACAGATTCGGTGGCACTAGACTCGCCGATTTGACTAATTGGTGTTGAATGAACTCCCATCTCACTCGTTAATGTTTTGTCAGTTACGCTGACATCTACTTTTTTATCTGCCACCTCGAAATTTTATATATATTTCTTTTTTAAAATGTTACTATATATAACATATACTTATTCTCTATACAAGGTATTCCATTTAATCTGTTTTACTACTACCACATATGGTTACGACATAACCTTATTATTTATGTATATTAATTTACATACCAATTCCCAACAACCATCCTGTTTCTCCATACAGGTCTGTCTTTATATAAAATTTATTTATATAAATGTCCAGCTGTAAGGGCGCCATTTGTTAACTTACCACTTTTCTACTTTTGATTTCGTTAGCATTTTCACTTCGTTTACACTTTCTTGTTCGGGTAGTCGCCATGTTGTATTGTACCAATTGTACCAGAAAATACTTATGAGGGTCCAGGATTCTATAGACGTGCTGAGAAACACAATGGCTGTAGTGAAATAATATACATTAATTCCATTAGTAGTTAAACTTGTATTTATTAATCATCTGAATGTTTCATATTTTAATAACAAAACAAAATGGAATCCTTCTCCTTCTACCAATTCCAATATGACTGCGATACATTCTCTTTACATCAGCCTCTTTTCATGACATATTTACGCAATATATATTTAGACTTCAAATTACTCTTGTTACATATGGAAATGAATACATACAATTACTACTGTGCTAATCATTCAAATTACTTAGTTATGTAAATCACTTAACATAAACCAATGCTTTTACGTGATGTTTAGATAGGTACCTATGCTCACTCACTCATACCCTCACACATACTAATTATACGGTACATTTCATTTATTGAGCTCAGAAATTAATAAGGGTCTGTATTTTAAATGGTGTGAAAATGTCTACTTTCCTGTTTTGCTGGGTCGAAGATCTGTTCAGGCGTCACTCATGTTTAAACTGTTACTCTGCCGAACTATTAAATTTTTCTTTTTCCAACGGCACTCACTGTCTCTACATTTTATACTTTAAGATATTAAAATAGATTGAAATTCATATTTTTGGTTACTTTGCTGGCCAGCAATTTATGTAACGTGCCACTCGCACGAACGATATTTGTAGACTGGGGGAGAACATTTTGCATTCATTTCTGATGTGGAGAGGGTGTTACGTCACCAATCCCTTTGTCTTTGCTTATGATGTCTTAGTTTTTCAAGGCGCAGCAATTACGTACCGCATTCTTTATGTGATGTTTTCATAGGTGCGGCCTGTTGACGAGTTAGTTTTGCTAACTTGAGTTGTTGTTTCCGCACGTACACCACTGATCTTGACGCAATTTCTGCTTGCTTGGTATTACGTCGTTTCACACTTTATAAAACTTTACCCTCATGGATTATGATTTTTGAGTTTACAATAAAATTTATACATGTTATTTCCCCAAAACACTATAGGGACATATTTGTACCGTTACAGTGTATTTATTTGAAGATATTATATAACCTATATTATAATTTGTTATAAGAAATAAATTGAAACTAAAAGTATTAACAGTGTTACTTTACACTGTGACTTTATTAAACTATTACTATTTAAAAGAAAATAAGTAACAAGAGAATTTATAGGCCTATCTCCCTTTGGGAATACCAATTTAACCCTCCGGTGGGCGCGCCCGCGGCAAATTTTAGTTTCTGAACTGTCTCCTAGGTACCGGTAGTGTTTATTGTCTGTTCTGTCTAGTATGCAATTTTCATGATAGATGGCAGTATTTCCGACATGCGGATAAATCATGTGCATAACGCTTCAGTAGCTGTTGTGCTTTGAAAAGAGAGTGACATGTCTGCGGCTATTTTGCCGCCTGCGCGCCCAGTCATGTAAGTGTTAATTTTTTTTAGTTTTGTGATGTTTTTACTTCCATATTCCTTAAGGAATGGAAGTATGGTGATGGCAAAAAAAATCGTGTTCGAGATTATTGCAGATTCTGATTCTACTACACTCAAAACATGAAAAAAAGTCGTTTTCCGAAAAGTGTCTGTGTGTGTGTCTGTCTGTGTGTCTGTGTGTCTGTCTGTCAGTGTGTCTGTAGATTTCTTTTTCTATGGCAAACGATAACTGCCGCAAATTCAAACAGAATCAAATAATTTTTTGCATGCAGCCCTGATTTGCAGAGTACTCGCGACCTATTGTTTTTGGTGAAGATCGGTTGAGGGAAAGGGGTAGTTTACCTGCAACGGTTTTTTTTTTAGCAAGGGTAATTTTGTTTGTTTGGCAAACGATAACAGCCGCAAATTCAAACAGAATCAAATAATGTTTCGCATACAGCCCTGAATTGTAGAGTTCTCAAGATCTGTTGATTTTGGTGAAGATCGGTTAAGGGAAAGGGGTAGTTTACCTGTAACGTTTTATGTTTTAACAAGGGTATTTCCTATGGCAAACGATAACAGCCGCAAATTCAAACAGAATCAAAAGATTATTTGCATACAGCCCTAAATTGTAGAGTTCTCAAGACCTATTGTTTTTGGTGAAGTTCGGTTAAGGGAAAGGGGTAGTTTACCTGCAACGTTTTTTTAACAAGGGTATTTTCTATGGCAAACGATAACAGCCGCAAATTCAAACAGAATCAAATAATGTTTTGCATACAGCCCTGATTTGTAGAGTACTCAAGACCTATTGTTTTTGGTGAAGATCGGTTAAGGGAAAGGGGTAGTTTACCTGTAACGTTTTATGTTTTAACAAGGGTATTTCCTATGGCAAACGATAACAGCCGCAAATTCAAACAGAATCAAAAGATTATTTGCATACAGCCCTAAATTGTAGAGTTTTCAAGACCTATTGTTTTTGGTGAAGATCGGTTGAGGGAAAGGGGTAGTTTACCTGCAACGTTTTTTTAACAAGGGTATTTTCTATGGCAAACGATAACAGCCGCAAATTCAAACAGAATCAAATAATGTTTTGCATACAGCCCTGATTTGTAGAGTACTCAAGACCTATTGTTTTTGGTGAAGATCGGTTAAGGGGAAGGGGTAGTTTACCTGCAACGTTTTTTTATCAAGCGTATTTTCTATGGCAAACGATAACAGCCGCAAATTCAAACAGAATCAAATAATTTTTTGCATACGTCCCTGAATTGTAGAGGTCTCAATGACTTTCGATTTTGGTGAAGATCGGTTAAGGGGAAGGGGTAGTTTACCTGCAACCTTTTACGTTTTAACAAGAGTAAAGTACTTGAAAATTTATTTAAACTTTTTGAAACAATGGTAATTGTTAAAAATAAAATAATTTTGTTGCCAGGCAATAAAATTATAATTTTTTCATTTTAATGTAATATAATATTTTTCATTTAATACAGCAATAAAAAGGCAGGTAAGACACAGCCTGGCTGTTTGGCTGAAAATGATTTTAAATATAAATCTTAGAATATGGAAGTCATGTATGGTTCTCCATACCGATATTTTTATTTTTCATGCATATTTTGACCATTACCATAGAATCAAACGTCTTCTTAGAGCTTGGTTAGGTTTTGTTTTGAATCTTTTGGTTTTCGCCTATTCTACCGGTGCCTTTTTTACTTCTTTCCTATGTTATCTGAGTTTGTGTTTACGTTCAGGTCTCGTCGATTTGTGTGCCCTGAAGACTTTGAGAAAGTACTCATGGAATTATCAGAATTGTCGGAAGGAGAAAATGAAGAGGATGAGTCAGATGACCCAGATATGGAGGATGAAATGATACAAGCTGACAACCACAGCAGTGACTCAGAGCAATCAGCGGATGAAGCGGATGCTGATCAACTAACTGTGCCAGAAGTCGCTGAAGATGATTACCATTTTTACATCGGGAAAGATGGAGATACGCTTTGGATGAGTAACCCTCTATCTTCAACTAAACAGAAGGCCAAAAATATTATGAAAATAATGCCAGGTCCAAAAATGAATGCTACAACTGCGCAGAAAGAAGTAGACACGTTTCACCTGTTCATTACTGATGCCATGATAGATGATATTGTAACTCACACTAACAGATACATTCAGAAAAAAAGAAATGATGTCAATTATGGTAGAGATAGAGACTGTAGAGAAACTACAAAAGTGGAGGTCAAGGCTCTCTTTGGTGCGTTATACTTGATAGGCATAAAAAAGGGATCACATACAAATTGTGCTGAACTGTGGAATTCCGATGGCACAGGAATGATAATTTTACGCGGGCTCTTCAGTTATAAGCGTTTCCGATTTCTGCTTCGAGCCCTTAGGTTCGACAATTTAGATACACGGAACGAGCGAAGAGCTATGGACAAACTTGCACCTATTCGTGATTTTCACCAAAATTTTGTGAATAACTGTTTGACTCACTACAATGCCAGCGAGTTTGTGTGACTATTGACGAGATGCTACATGCTTTTAGGGGGCGATGTGGCTTCGTACAATATATACCAAACAAGCCAGCCAAGTATGGGCTGAAAATATACGCACTCTGTGACGCAAAAACTTTTTATACTCTCAACTTAGAAATATATTGTGGCAAGCAGATGCCTGGTCCCTATCTCAAATCGAAGAAACCAGATGACATTGTGAAAAGACTGGTTGAACCAATAAAGGGTTCCAAACGAAATATCACAACTGACAACTACTATACAAGCTACATTCTGGCTAAAGATCTTCTTGAGAAGGGGCTGACCTTACTCGGAACTATGAAAAAAAATAAAAGAGAAATACCACCAGAATTCCAAGCCAACAAAACAAGAGAAATCAAGTCGACGCTCTCTGGTTTTCAGTATGATTTCTGTTTGTCGTCTTCGGCGCCTAAAAAAAATAAGGCGGTGATATTTCTCTCATCGATGCATGATACAAATGAGATAGACGAAGCAACCAGCAAATCCACAATAAACCTGGATTACAATGCCACAAAGGGAGGAGTTGATACGGTTGACCAGATGTGCACATCCTACACAACTTCTAGAATAAGTAGAAGATGGCCTCTCGCGCTGTTTTATCGGCATCTTGATATCGCGGGAATCAACGCCAACATAATTTTCAAATACAACAATCCTGATAACCGAGAAAGAAGAAGACTGTTTTTGAAGAATCTGGCACTTAGCCTTATGGAAACTCATCTGGAAGAAAGATCTAGACTACGTAACCTGCCAAAAGATATCACAGCATTTTTAGCTAAATATAAAAAAGAGGAGGAGGTTCAAGAAGCACCAAAACCAGGAATCTGTCATATTTGCGGACGACATAAGAATAACAGATCAAAAATTGTGTGCCAGAGATGCAGAAATAATGTCTGTAAGAGGCATTCGCGTCAAGAGACAACATGTGTCAGGTGCGACGGCGAAGATATGGACGTCGATGCCTAAGCATTTGTTTTTGTGTTTAATAATAATAAATAAAATTTAAAACACCTTAACCAGTCTATTTACTTCTCATACTACCTTGTCTTAGAGTAAAAAAGTGCAATTTACAATTGCGGTAAAAAAGCCGCAGTGCGCCCACTATTGAGTGCGAATTTTGCGCGCCCACCGGAGGGTTAAGTTTTCACTAGGAGTAAAACTAGCATTGGTTAGACTTTAGACAAATCAGTTGCAAAACTCGGGGCAATGAAATAATTTAGAGTACACGTAATACCACAACAAATAATGTGATAAAAACATCAGAAACATAATAAAAACATAACAGTAGGCCACAAGAGTGAATGAGAATAAACAAAATTTTACAAATAAAAATAATAAAAACAACTGTAATAAAATAAATATAAATAAATAAATAAAAACTTATAAATAATAAGCAACAACAAAAGTAAATTAAATGCATTACATACCTGGATAATCTTCAGATTCATTCACTAATGTACAAAGAATATACAAGTTATGAAATGTCACACCTATTTACATTACAATCTGCTTCACTTAACACATTATAAATAAAATTAAACAATTGAATTGTTTTTAAAATACTGGGATTTCAGTTATTCAAACACTATTTTAAATTCGCATTCAAAAATATCAACTGTTGCATTTTCCTTGATGATAATCGTGTTCGTGTTCTTCGTTCAGATATTTAAGGAACGAAATCCCATTAAGTTAAAATCCCGTGAAGTTAAAAATCCCATTACCTTTCAACATCAGTCACTCTATAGGTTATAACGCAATATAATTAAATACAACTATTTCACTAACGACTCAGAACACAAAGTTTTTTATGAGTAAAAACAAAGTTTTACCTTACAACCTGAACCGGTTTTAGTTACAAGTTGGTGACTAGTATAATATATAATTTATTAGAATATAATCTGTATTATATATCTGCATATCACACGAGAATAAATGTAACATCAGGATGAATTTTTTCCTTTATTAAAAACAGCTTCGTCTCTTTGCGCAGAATGAAGTATTCAGGACGAAAAAGTGGCTGCATACTAGTTCCTACTCGAAATACCCTTGATACTACCTGTTACTAAAATACTAGGTGTTCCTAAAATACTACTGTTCCTCTGATACGCTTAGTATTTTGTGTATCGGTGATACCCCTAGTATTTGAAATACCTAGTATTTGAAATACTGGTTGTGTAACGGTTCAGAATTGGGTGTTAAAGATAATAATTTAAATCAATTGTAATCACAAAGTAGTCAGTATTCACCTTTGTGGAACCTCATTGTAACCAGCAACACATACAACACATGTTATTGCAGACTGTTTATGTCTGAAGCCTGTAGCCTGCCCAGCCAGACGTATTACGCAACAGCTTGCCAGCTCAGTCTCTTTGTGAATCACAGGAAAACACTCTGTCACCAGTTTTGCATCAGACAGTAGCAGAGAACAGTCGTCTATAAGTTAAAACTTTATATCAGTGGCCTCGGGAATACTTTGTCTGGTAGGTCGAAAGGTAGTACAAGGCCTACCAGAAATTACCAAATGCTACAGAAATTTAAAATAATGAAACAAAACCCCAACAAAAATTTAATAACAGTCTAATGTGGTCGAAGTGACGATAAAAGTGAAAGTGAACTGCGTGATGGTGGAACAATTTGGATAGCAAGAGAAGTTAAGTACAGTGAAAAAATATATTTAGTTGTTGGCCAAAATTTTAAAGTAAACAATAAATCAAAGAGCTCAATTAATCCGGGGGGGGGGGTTTCAAAATGATAAAGAATGAGAGAGTGTGTGTGTGTGGGAAAAATATCAAAGTACTGGTAACATAGAGAAGTAATATTTAAAAATATAGAAAGAAATAGCAATAAAATAGTATTTGATTTTACGTAAACATGTGTTAGTGGTAAGTTATTAAGCCATAACCATTTCCTATTCTGTGCTGAAAACCTCGTCTAACGTTCTGTGGAATTTTCTGAGTTTAAGGGTGGTCAGATCGCGGGAATTTTTAATTTTTTATAAAGGAAAGTGTAAAGGTTTCGATATTAAACCATAAAATATCGTGGCGACCTGGGCAGTTTAATAAGGTAAGTTTAACGGTATTATGACGGTGAGTAAAATTCTGGCAGCAGTGAGTTTTAGTAGTATTATTATTATATTATGTTATATAATAAATGGTAAGAAATCAATATCGTTTCAGTTGTTCCTTGCGTACCAGCGATATTTTTGTACGCCTAGTATTTGGCCTTGGCGTATTCGTTTACGTGATACTTGCGTACTTTTTGTGTGTGTGTGTCTGTATAGGAGCGTAGGGGGCGTGCCTCGACTCGGAACAGCGTCGCCGCGAATAACAGGTATTTCAACTTTTCAGTCACTGTTACATCCGTTCCACAAAAATATCGTTCCAAAATACCTGTTACAGGTATATCGGCCCACCTCTAACATTGAGCCTCAGTTTGCTCTGACACTGTTGTGACAGTTGCAGTAGCATACAAACAGGTGCATAATTAGTTCATTGTACAAAAGTTTATACATTGATTGAAGTGATTTTGTGTAAAATAGTTTTTTATAATCTATAAATTTATACAGTGTAATAGGGGACAGTAGTGTTTGGACCAAACATACAAACTACAGTGAGTAGTCTGATTCATGTGATTCTGGTTCAACAATCATTTTGTCCGATTTTAGTACTATTAAGTTTCATTGATAACCATTAATGTGCAGTTTAAAACAAAGATTTATTTCTTTATGACTGTACTATCTATGTATAATCATGAGTTCAGATGAAGAGTTGTTAGTACCTAAAGAACAGTGTAATGTGGTGCTGATCACTCATTCTGTTTGTCACAACACAAATTTTACAGATAAGAAAGAAATACTGTTGGTTTCAAATTTACCACATGAAGTTAAAGCAATTCTTATTTGGAGGAAAAACATCGACACCTAGTTCCAATTTATGTTTACAAGACCAATATCTCTTAAATATGCTAAAGAAGTAAAAAGAAAAAAAGGAATAGCCTAATATTAATTCCTGGGAAAAAGATTTGTGACAACTGTAGAAAAAAATTGTCGTATAAAGATCAAATTTGTACACCAGAAGAAATGTTCAAGATTTGTGACCAGCATTTTTGAAAAATAACATTTCATTTCATCAATACAGACAATGTAAAAAATGTAGAACCTATGTTAACTTTGCGTTTTAGTGATCATAAAACTGTTATTGGCACAAGGTCCTTCCATTATTTCCAACCACTACCCAAAACCGAAATAGCAGCAAAATGTATCCAGTGACAAAGATTTTTCCTTAAGATATAGCTTTTTGCAAGAACTGCAACTTTCAAATCTCCAACCAAATACCTATGTAGGCTGTGTCTATGAAGAAAATGTTATATTGGGACTAATTTTGGAGCTACATGGTGACAACCAAGATGCTTACATCAATTTTATGCATCCTCACTGGCCATCAAAAACATTTTTTTGGCCAGAATACAGTAATGTTGGGAGAGAGGATAAGTCTTGGGTCCCTTTTACAAACATAATTTGCTGCATAGATGTATCTGAATTAAGTGCTTAGGTGGGCCGAATGCTTTTCAGACTATCCAAAAAAAGTATTCAAAATATTAATGCTGCCTGGGCAAGGAAAAATTAAGTTTCATATCAATCAAGAAGCACCTGTATATATTATAAATATCCTGTAATACCATTTAAGACTGAAAAGGTAAGCTAACTCAACAAGTAAATACCTAAGCAAGTTATTATTTTTAAAATATGGACAAATCTTCTTTTAAAATCTATATTTCTTTACTTTTGACAGGTAGTTAGGCCTTGTTACACTGATAAGCCTAATTTTAACTGAAGGTTTTAGTACAGAAAAATATAAGTATACCTTAAGTAAAAAAAAATCCTCATTGGCCACAACACAAGATAGGGTACTATGCAAAATATTTCAATGAAATATCAAATATAAACTTTGAACTTAAATTATAAAATGATATCATTAAATACCCATGACTTTTATTTTATGCTATTATAGTACATTTCACCCTCTTTCAAGTGAGATCTTTTTCAGTCTGATAGGACCAGACAGAAAAAAGTTATAAATATTTACATAAAAGCCTGCACGGAGAAACAAATTCAGAATTGCCAACTTTGAAGTGAAAAAACAAGTTTTATATGAGTCCAAATGTTATTTTTGATTTTATATTTGGAATCCGTGTGAAATTTCAAGTAAGTATTGTGAGTTTCATAACTTAATATTAAATAATAACCATACAACTAGAGTTTTTATTGAAAAGTGCCCTTTAGATCTCGCACCGCAACTAACAAATCGGCTGAAAATGGACTTTTTTCAAAAAATCATTAAAAAAACTAAAGCAAATTTGGCAAAAATGAAAAATACGGGTTTTTATATTTGTCCATAGATGCTGTAAAAATATTTCATGAAAATCTGAAAGGGTGGGGTGTAAAATATTTTTCTGGCTGGATGATTTGATTTGGAATGACCCATCCATCATTTTTATAATCGCCAGAGAAGACACTTCATCCTACGCTCTGTCAGTCATTGAGACTACATCGAATAGATTATCTGTTTCCTTCTCTTTCTCAATATCTTGTATCATTTGCAATGTAAGATGCTTTCAGTAGTACACAAACTCCTATTACTTCACGATTCATGGGTTCCAAGACGGAAGGTTTATTTAGAGGTAGAAAACTACTTTTTAAATGGCTGCACTTGTGGATGTGATGAGCAGTTATTGATCAACAGCAGAATTAAACTGGATGATTAATTGTTTTAATAATCTATATGTTCTTATTAATAACAAAAGATACTGTCACTTTGTATTATATGTCATTGTGTACAGTGTCATTATAAATGATATTTTTATTTTGGATTATAAAGTATAGCTGGCAAACATTAAGTAGGATGTTTTTGTCACTATACTGGTAGGTCATTACATCTGATGTCACTATATGAACACAGTTTACTTTTAATCTAAAGATGTATTGTTTTAGTTTTGTAATACACATTCTTAGTTACTGTTGAATTCCCAAAGATGTGCTGTAGAAATATATATTCAGATAATTTCTGTAATTTTGTAGAAATGTACAAGGTGTAAGGCAATTTCGTATAAGGTAGAAACATATATTCAAATTGTTTCAATTCTTTAATTTTGTTTCGAAAGTAGGAAGAAGAAGCATAATGAAAATATGTTTCTTAAAGACAATTAATAAAGGTCATCATCGAAAAGCTTGCTTAGATTATACACATTGAATTTTGTGACTGGAATTAATTGGTTTGGAATTTTTAGCAACATTTTTTTATCATATTTAAATATTGGTAGCAATTATGTCTTAAAGGATTGAAAGTTTAAAGAAATACAGTTTAATATAAGTCTTTAAAAATTTCATAAAGTTGGAAAGTATCTGATTTTTGAAATAACTACCCTTTTGTTTCTAATTTATTTATAATATTTGATAGTTTCATGAACTATGTTATATGCAAAGTATTTCTAGATCTTTTTTTTCCACAAAAAAAATACTAAATCTTGTCAGTGTACTATTTTTGATCAATAAAATTGCAAGTATGAGCTGCTTTTATACTTAATGTTTGGATTTCAGAGAGTTAAAAGTGGAAGTAGGGAGCTGAAAGTAACGTACATTTTTTATTCAAAGATGTGAAAGGATTTTATTGCTGTGTTGTAATGGGGTTATATGCTTGTGACAGTATACTTCTGTTTAATGTTAATTTTGTTAATAGTAAAGTTCTTTTTTTCAGCGTTTCTGCGGTTTGCTGCAAATCAGGAAGAGTGCAGATTAAAATGGCTGCAGGCTGAAAATGATGTTAAAAAGTTGACGATTGTTGCTGAAGAAGCCAAAAAAGAAAAGTCTGTTCTTGAAGGAAAGCTACTACTTGCACGGAAGTTATTAGATCAGGAAAAGTCTTTCCGCAAACATGCAGAAGAAAAATGTAATTTAACAGTAAGTGATGTGTGTAATAAACTTAATCACTTGTGCTGTGAGAGAAACGAATAGGTATAAATTGTAATGTACAAATGAATGTTTCAGTTACGCCAGTTGCAGATGGTGAAAGATTTGCTGTTCACCGACAACAATCGTCAGACACTGGAGGAGACCAAAGAAAAGCTGAAATTCTTAAATACAGCTGATACTAAATACAGCTGTGATGGTAACGGCAACAGACTCAACCATATATCAGAACTGGATTCGACAGGTAGACTGCGTAGTATTTTGTTTAAGTCTGTATACAATAAAAGTCTGTTCTCTATTTCTGTAAAACAATCCACACCATTGAAAATACCTTATTCTGCAGTGTTATGTATAGTATAAATCTTGTTCCTATAGTCAGAGTGAGCTTTCATAGATTTCTGGCAAAAACCATGTGAAACCAACAGAAACCTTTAGTTAGGCTAGTTAGCCTTTTAGCTTTTAGTTAAGCTAAGTACACTGTGAGTGTAAAGTGTAGTGAAGAATGTTAAAAATACCTGTCATGTTATCTGTTTTGCCTTATAGTAGTACTGTGAATGACTTCAGTGTTATATAGTTTCAAGTGCACTTTGGTCCACAAACAGTGTTTATGTATATTGTAGCGCAACAAAAATGATAGCATCTATGCTACATAAAAGAAGATTCACAGATTGATAAATAAATTGATACTTAATCCCCTAATAGAACAGAGACCCAATTATGACAATTATAGTCATAGACAAAATAAATAAGAATGCAAGGTAGTGTTGAATAGAATAAACGAACCTGTAAAATAAATAATAGCTAATGATATATGTTTAATAAAAATCAAAACAGAAAAATGAAACAATGACTTAATTTATGGTAATAACAGATAAGAATTTTGTGTTAAAAAAGTATTATATTATGACAAAAATGTTATGATAAAGTTTATGTGATGTTATATCAAATATGTGTTGAGTTCATGAAAAATAATGAAACAAATAGTGTTATTCAATGACTGTCATAGAATGAAGTGTGAGGCAGTTAACCAATGTTCATAAGTTCGAATTTTGTTATATGTGATCGAGAGATCAAGATAAATTTGTTATTAGATGTAGAAAAATAATTGTTTATACAAATGTTAATAATTAAGTTTTGATTGTATGTACGAATTTATATAAAAGGGACTATAGATGCATAACAGACATAACCACAGGTAGATCAATTTACAATAAAAGGCCTAACAGCCAAAAATACTAAATAAACACTTATAACTTAAAGGTTAGGTACATCAATTAATAATAATTAATAAATACACTATGAAGAGCTAGAAAGAAGAAAAAACATTAAGTTAATAATAATATTTAATAAAATTTATACAAATTATAATAATACCATAATGCCATAATATCGATTGGTAAAAAATAATATCGAAGGAGGATTAAATATAATAAAAAAGGAAAAAACGGAATTATATCAAAAAACCAGTAGAAGATGAGTATAAAATAATAAACCAGCTATCGGTAAATTTACATTCCGATAGGACAGCAAATTGACAAAGAATAGACAAAAAAATATATGAAAGAAACACTATATAGTCAAACATGTGGAAGCGGAAATTAATATAGGTTGCTAGGGAAAAATTTAAGAAGAATGTTGTTGATTTAAAAAATAACAAGAATTGCTTTTGTAAAAAACTGAAGGTGATGATTTAAAAAACCCAAGAAGAATATATTGAATCGTAATATTCGAAGACAAGAGATACGATTATAAAGAAGATAAAATTCTAATGATAATACTTACATCTATCACTAACACAGATTAATAAAATAACGATATATTATGAAATAATAATCGAGAACAAATAACCAAATTCTACAAGAAGAAACTTGGACTGTCCCATGTCCGAAGGGAATTGATAAATAGTAATCAAATATAAAGAGTTAACAATAACACAACCCATAATATTCACAACACCAGAAATTATAACCTTGCAAATACACGGAACAACACTAACTGCTTCAACCGAAGGAAGAACCTATTTGGATCCTGGCGGTGTAGAAGAAACATCAATCGGGTCGTAAAACAATTCAGAAGCTGTATTCCGAAGTGGACAGGACAAGAATTACTTTTATTAAACTGAAGAAAGAAAACTGTGCTTCATAATTGACCAGAACAACGAATTTAGCGATCAACTGCCAACGTGATTTGATTCGTTAGAGACTGGTAAAGTTATATTATATTAATCATACTAAATACACAACACATAATTTTTGTAAATCTTGCATTCTTATTATGTATTTTTAGTCTTCCCCACAGTTACAAGAACCTTCACACCCTGAAATAAATAAAATACGAATCAAATATAATAAATAACCAAATATAAACAAAGGATCAAATAATCAACAATCGATACCTGAATCTATAGTCCCAACATATATTAATTGGAATATATCTTAGTTAATGTTGTAGCGGGTCAAATTTTGGGTGTTTTATTTTAACCGTTTGGGACATTATTTATATTTTTATTTATTTCATTCTGGGCGGATTATCATTGTGCAACGTATTTGTGCGTATAACAGTCAATGTAACAGAACAGTGAAACAACGTAAGACGCAGTTGTTGTCGAGGAATGCGGCTGAAGAATTTACCTCCACAAAATTCTGAGAACTTTGTACTTGTGTGTGGCAGCGCACATACGCAACTGCTCAATCACGCTCCAAGTGACGCTCTGGCAAAAAACTAAGATGGCCAGAGAGAGAAATTTTCATCCTTCATTTGGTTTCACTACGGAAATGCTGTTTTAAGTCCGGCCCACTTAAATGACATCAGCAGAGCAGAAGCCAATATTGTCCTCTGGTCACACACATATGCCAGCTCTATGCCACGCATAAAATGGTTACACGACAGCAGGAACAAGATACGACGACGAAAACATCATGGCATGGAGGAACAACTTCCAGGCAGGAACAGGTAGTTGTACCTGTTACACACAGCCAGACAGTACACATTAGTCAGAGACGCCAAGCGGTCAACGAGATACAGAGTTCCGCTACAGACGTATATATTTTGTTTCGGACCCGGTTGGTCAAGTTTCCGGAAGAGGTAATTAATTCAGGAAGACCGACCGGGACCCGAGGAATTGAACGGTGTTACAAACAGTGCAGTGCAGTGACGATTCGAGAGCAGCTAATAACATAAAATGTGACCGTAACGAAAGCACGTGCTCGGCCGGCCTCGCGCATATCAAACTAATGCAAAACGAAACCGTGATCCTTAAAGAATAACTATTTTTTTTCTTTTCTAATTTTTTATAACATTTGAAAAAGGGTTTGTATGGGGTGTGATCGAGTGAATGAGCAGAGCTGGGCTACCTTGTAAGTAAAAATCATATTGTAAATGTAAGAGTCATGTAACTAACTCAGTTTATGTTTTCGTTCCTTGGTGTTTTTGGATTAAGGATGTCCGTATTTAGTAAGTAAAGCATTCTTTCATAACAAAATGTGTTAGTCTAAGTTATTTCGTCATTGCCACTTTCTCATTTCTGTGTTGCGAAATTCGTCTAACGGACCGGAATCTTCTGAGTTATTAATTGGGTGGGTCAGATTGCAAAATTGTCCGTTTTATTAAGGTGGAGTGTAAAGGTTTTCGATATTTTATCCTATAAAAAATAATCGTGGCGACCTTGGTCTTCTGGTGAAATTTGGATATGGTAAGTAATTGATGGCGTACAGGTAAGTTCTGGCAGTGGATCTTATTTATTTTATATTTCGGCCTATTTTTTAACGTCACACTGGCGACCCTGCCAGGATTTTCGTTTAATTATAATTTTATACGAGATAGACCTATTTTAATACACAGAAAATAGGATGTGGTAATGACGAATTTATAAATATGATTTATCGTATATAATTACGTACGTAGGTTAGGTTTGTGTTATGAGTTAAGTACCAGATAAAAAATGGCAAAAAATAACGAAGCCAGCTTCGCTGATGATAAAATAGAAAGTATAGTGACACCTGTTCAAAGTAAACAAGGGATAGATAAAGATGAAAAAATCATGAACATGTTGCAACTACTTTTAGAGCAACAAAGTATTAAATTACTGAGTGACTCTGACGCTAAATTTAATGAACTAAAAAATCAGAATAATGAGTTGAAACATGAAATACAAGAAATGAATAAATGTATAGAAAGTAATAACGAAATAATAAGAACTAATTTGAATAAATTAGAACAGAGTGTGGAGCGAATGGGAGTACATGTGATGAGGACAGAGAAAAATAAAACAAATGAAAATTGTAATGACAAATGTAAAAATATGATACCAGAGAAAGAGTTAACAAATGATAACAATAATGTTGAAAATAATGAGAATAATAGTAATGTATTTGAAGAATTAGTATCGGAAAGTGATACGGTAAAAATAAAGAATGAGAGTACTGATGAGTTGGTGGAAGGTAGGGATTATGAGATGTTAATGTGTGTAAATGAGTTAGAGAGAGAGTGGAGAAATAATGTTGTGGTAGAGTGGGGACAGAGGGCAAATTTTCCCTTTATTATTTATGATGTTTATGATGATTTATTGAGTCCACAAGTGTTGTGGTTGAAGGGCAAGAGTCCCGTATTGGTAGATGAATTGAGGTGTTTATTTTTGTGGAGTAATTGTGTACCCTCTGTCCGGAATAATTGTGAGAGTGTGATGTGGTGTTATGAAGAGAGAGAGGTAAATAGAGAATGGTATGTAACAGAATTGTATAATTTGAATAGAAAGTATGATGAATGGAAAGAAGGCTTAGAAATATATTTGAATAATAATGATTACAATGATTTGAAAAAAATAATTAGACCGATATTGAATGAATGTAATGACGGAGACTTAACAAACATACCTAACGTAGACTGGTTTAATGAGTATTCTGGTAAAATGAGTGAATTTGGTTGTTCTGGTTATGACACACAAAGTAACCATTTGTTTGTAAATAAAAAGCAACAGTGTTATATAAAACCAAGGTTGATTTGGGACGATGGAGGGTAGACTGTAAGACAATAAAAGACAATTAAACATTTTGTTTTATGGTTGTTTGACATGGCAGATTTGGACAGGAAGTGAGATACACTTGAACAGTTTTGACGTATATTTTGTAAATAATAGTGAATTCATTTGTGTGTATTGTGAAGTGTAATGTGTATATGTTTTAGAAAATGTTGTATTAATAATAATAATATTATTAATATTTTGGCATTCCAATTAAATAACAAAATAATTATGAAGACAATAGTTAATGATTTATAGAATGTTGATAATAATTGAAATACGTTATTTTAATAATCAAATGAATTAAATAAGTGGAGATGTGTAGATAGTGTGATTGAATATTATGTGTTTGAATTTTATAAGGTAATTAAATTGTGTGATGAGATTTTAATTTAATAATCATGAATAAATAAATAAATGTTAACTGATCTATTTTGTGGAATAACTTAATGATTAAAAATATGTATTAATAATAAATTTAGAATTGTTGAAAATCTGATTGCAACACAGGATAAATAAATAATGAGGATAAATAAAAAGAGTTAATGAAACATTTTAAATAATAATGTTTATAAATTTTTATATAAATTATTTAAAAGAGAATTGTTTGTTGATGTATACTAATAACCCAGGTTTATTGCTATTTGTGCAATCATTTTATTGTTGTGTGTTAGATATAGTTGTTGATAAAATGTATTTTCATTATGTGTGTATTTTTTTTTCTAAGCCAATCATTAGACGCCTGGCAGGCAATCAACATAATAGAAGTAAGTGTTGATAATGTACTAAATGTATTTGTTCAATTTTAAGATGTAGTTTCATTGTGTTTTAATTATGTTAGGATATCAGCTGATCAACAATACCATGTCACTGGTATATTGGTTTGTAAAGGTTACAAATAATTAATGTTTTGTGTGCTACAGATATTTCGAAGTAAAGATAAAAAGAATATGCAGATTAATAAAAGATAATTTATGGGTGATAAATGTTTTATGGGACATGCAGACCTGTCCAATTTGAATTCCAAGTGAAGTTGAAATGATGAATATGATGTAATGTTGTTTTTGAGTTAATGTAATGTAATAGAATCTTGAGAAATATTGATATTGACACAGTAGTTGTGGAGAATTTATGTAGATTTTGAATGATATATTGTTGTTTTTATAGTTAATGAGGTTATTTTGTGTATTTGTAGTAAAGTAATGAGATTGAGATTTTTGGGGAAGGCAATGTTGTATTAGGGGGTAGTGTATTTGGGGAGTCCGCAACAAGGGTTGGGACGGGATAGGGACCGATTGGCGCCGGAAAGGGTTACCTAGGGAGGGTCCAGGAACCAACATAAGGGGATGAGTTTTGGGAAGGAAACACGTATCCTATGTACAAAGGGTTGGAGAGTATTTTTTTTTTTTTATATGTAGAGAAGGCGGCGTTTTGGGTTAAATGGTAAGTTGGGGTTTAGAATGTCCTGATTAGTAGATATTTTGATAGAGATGGGTGTCATGATAATTGAGTTGATTAATATTGGAGTCAAAGGGGTAAAGATTATATAGGTAAACAGAATAAATGAGAATAAATAATTTACATCACCCCCAGTAAGGTAGAATTAACTGTTAACTAAGGAGAGGAATTTATAATAAAGAATGTACAATTGTTTTTTCAACCAGTGACAGAATTTTGATAGAAGTGAAAATAATGTAAATTCAAGAATTGTTTGTTTTAAATAATGTAAATGTCAATCTGTTTATTATTTGTATTAATATTTTGTTTATTTTAAATATTTTATGTTATTATGTTTTGTATTTCAAGTTAGGATATTACAGATATTTAAAGTGTTTTCAGAAATTATACATAACATATGTAGGTCAAGGGTTTTGCACTTGACCTAGTTAGGATCAGCTGATGAGTTCATACACCTACTAAGCTTGTAGAGTAGGAATTTAATTTTAATTTGTTTGCTTGATTAATTCAAACTAATCTTTGAATAATTTTAATAAATGTTATTTAATAAATAAATTTAATAAATATTTAATGAATAATTTTTTTTGAATTTTAAAATTTTGAAAATTTTAAATTTTTTTGAAAAAAAAAAAAAAAAAAAAAAACTTGATTTGTCGCCTGCCAGCGAGTGAATATGTTGAGTAATGATTATTTTATTGTGTATGTATTAATGATGTTCCTTTTGTTGTATTGCTTTGTATTGGTAGGCTGTAAATTGTTCTCATGCTAGAGTAAGGATGTACTTGTATTAATAGGAATGTTTAGGTTAAATCATTGAAACAAAAATTAGAAAAAAGAGGAAGAGAATTTTTTGGTAAAAGATTTTTTTGAATATTGAATTTTTTGAATTTATAATAAATTTTAAAAAGGAAGTTTTTAGTTTAATGTGTTAGGGTATCATATAACGTGAGTGTGTGTGAGCCCAGTATCTGCTAAAGGCAGCCCAGCTTGCAAAAAGGGGAAACATATCGGCGGAGGAGCTGGAGTAATTTTAGCCAGGGATTGCGGATTTTGGGGGTAGCATGTTAGAAGGCGAGGTGTGCCGTGGTGCGAGTCTGATCAATTTCTCGGTGTTGGGATCTCTTACGGAGAAGTCCAGTGATCTCGTTCAGATGAGTCCATGGTCACTGAGCCAGGGGGGTCGTGTACCCATGAGGTTAAGAACAAGGGGGTTGTTGGCACCAGTTCCTCTCCGGTCCTCTTCGGGGTTATCGATGAGATTTCTTCTGTCGTGGACAGCAGAATTCTCATCGAGGGGGTATTGTAGCGGGTCAAATTTTGGGTGTTTTATTTTAACCGTTTGGGACATTATTTATATTTTTATTTATTTCATTCTGGGCGGATTATCATTGTGCAACGTATTTGTGCGTATAACAGTCAATGTAACAGAACAGTGAAACAACGTAAGACGCAGTTGTTGTCGAGGAATGCGGCTGAAGAATTTACCTCCACAAAATTCTGAGAACTTTGTACTTGTGTGTGGCAGCGCACATACGCAACTGCTCAATCACGCTCCAAGTGACGCTCTGGCAAAAAACTAAGATGGCCAGAGAGAGAAATTTTCATCCTTCATTTGGTTTCACTACGGAAATGCTGTTTTAAGTCCGGCCCACTTAAATGACATCAGCAGAGCAGAAGCCAATATTGTCCTCTGGTCACACACATATGCCAGCTCTATGCCACGCATAAAATGGTTACACGACAGCAGGAACAAGATACGACGACGAAAACATCATGGCATGGAGGAACAACTTCCAGGCAGGAACAGGTAGTTGTACCTGTTACACACAGCCAGACAGTACACATTAGTCAGAGACGCCAAGCGGTCAACGAGATACAGAGTTCCGCTACAGACGTATATATTTTGTTTCGGACCCGGTTGGTCAAGTTTCCGGAAGAGGTAATTAATTCAGGAAGACCGACCGGGACCCGAGGAATTGAACGGTGTTACAAACAGTGCAGTGCAGTGACGATTCGAGAGCAGCTAATAACATAAAATGTGACCGTAACGAAAGCACGTGCTCGGCCGGCCTCGCGCATATCAAACTAATGCAAAACGAAACCGTGATCCTTAAAGAATAACTATTTTTTTTCTTTTCTAATTTTTTATAACATTTGAAAAAGGGTTTGTATGGGGTGTGATCGAGTGAATGAGCAGAGCTGGGCTACCTTGTAAGTAAAAATCATATTGTAAATGTAAGAGTCATGTAACTAACTCAGTTTATGTTTTCGTTCCTTGGTGTTTTTGGATTAAGGATGTCCGTATTTAGTAAGTAAAGCATTCTTTCATAACAAAATGTGTTAGTCTAAGTTATTTCGTCATTGCCACTTTCTCATTTCTGTGTTGCGAAATTCGTCTAACGGACCGGAATCTTCTGAGTTATTAATTGGGTGGGTCAGATTGCAAAATTGTCCGTTTTATTAAGGTGGAGTGTAAAGGTTTTCGATATTTTATCCTATAAAAAATAATCGTGGCGACCTTGGTCTTCTGGTGAAATTTGGATATGGTAAGTAATTGATGGCGTACAGGTAAGTTCTGGCAGTGGATCTTATTTATTTTATATTTCGGCCTATTTTTTAACGTCACAATGTGAATTGATAAACAAATAAAGAACCTTTATATATTTGTCACACCTTGTTATTTGGAGTATGGTTTAGTGAACTGGAACAAAAGTAACTGAATAAGTAGAGAATAAATAGTTAATATAAACATCGAATAACCTACAAGTTTCGTTGAGCCGATACTACAGCGCTTATAGCGGAATTATCTGACACCAAAGAGGGAGCGTAAAAATATAAAATCAGACAGAACTCTCTTCAAGGCATAATAGGGTTGGATGAAATTGTAGAATAAATCTTAAGTTATTTAAGTTCTAGGCACACTAACACTGATAATTATTAAATAGTTAAGTTAACATTAATTGAGTACATCCATATATTCCACAACTCCAAATATTTCCGAGAATTTATACAAATTAAATTAATTCAACACAATTGACAAATACAACAGTGGGAATTTAGACCGTACGTATCCGATCTAGTACAATATTAATAACACCCGTGTAGGGATGAACTTGACAAACTATATAATAAACACAGTTTATTTTTAGTTTAGTCAGTGCTTAAGATAGCATGTAGCATAGGTTTGAACTCACAGCACTAACTCTTGTATAATTTCATCCCCAAGTATCTAATGATAATGTGATGTATTTATAATATACACACACTTATTGTTTACTTATGGTATCTATATTCTCAATTGTCTATTGTTGTGTATTTATTGTTGTAATAAATAAAATTAGGGGTAAGTCCTTGTCTTATAAAGCCCCACGTTGGGCGCCAATTTGTAAGTAACTAAATCCGGTGTGTTTATTTTTAGGTTTATTGTGTATAAATCGATCGAATATGGTGTATACGTTAGCTTGTAATAAAATAAAAGTGTTGCTGTTGTTATTTAAAATTATGTTTATGTTTAAAATATTAAAGGTCGTGATTAAATAAAATCTAATTATGTGTGAAATATCATTTAGATGTTGTAATCGTTGAAGGTTACTAACTTTGTAAAGCGATTTAAAATGTAACATTCAAGGTCACTCACAGTGTGTTTACAGTTGTGTAATTATACTTGTCTGAAAAGAATTCCCTTATATGAAATAAATAAAATAGTTGGGTTGATAATATCTAAATACTAAGTTTGCTTAGATTTAAAAAATAAAGTACAATAGTTGGTCGCTTGAAGATGATGGTTGTCTTGTTGATGCTGACCGTGAAACTTCTCCTCCAGGTTGCTGATAGTCTAAGTACGTTACGTCTCGTAATGTCTGGACAATATAATAAACAAAATATACTTTCACGTACCTGGTCGTGTTTTCTAGAAGTTCTAGTATAAGCTGTCAACTCAGTTTACAAACACCAACTTACTTTAGTTGCAAGGTTAGATTGCCTTGGTTGTTAGTGGGCGCCACACGGATTTATTTTAGGGAAAATCCCGTGTAAAACCCACAAATAGAATCACTGAATGATTTAAAAATTTATAATAATTGTTTATCACCTTTGTGGCAATGCTATTCCAAAATATTAAAATACAACTGAAGGTTGTTTGAGTTTTCTAAATAAAATATTTAATTATCAGATAGAAATAAATCAAGTCGAGTTATGCTGTTAATAATGGGTTTTATTTACACCCTTATAGAGAATTCCAAAAAAAAAAACAAATATAATCAAAATATACAAAGTTATACAATTGTTAATAAGTTATTATATGCCTTATACGGCTTGCTCAGAGCACAAGTTATAGATCTGGCTAAGTCCAGATGTTGTTTATTTTTAATAGTAATATTATTAAAATCTCAGATGTGAATTCTTTGAGACACGAAAAAGAAAGTTATGCCTACACAATATCTAATGATTTGCTGATAAAATATTGATTGATAATGTTTTGAGGTTACTTTCATTAAGTAAACAAATAAAAATGACCTGTTGATAGGTCGTGCGTTCGTCAACGCTTGCTTTTTGATTTACAAAATTTATCATGTGAGAACACTTATAACTAACATACAGCTTAATTCATAATAACAAATTCATACAATAAATTGAGACATGGTGTAATCTTGAAATGTTTCTGTGTTTTGCGTCAGTACAGATTAGTGTAGAAAAATGTACAGGTTATGGCGCTCAGATAAAAAATGAATAATGATTGCACTGTTACCTTTTGGTTTTAATTATTTAATTAAAACTCACTAACCACTTCGGTAATCGGATTATAATGATTACCGGGTTTTGCACAACACACGCACCAGAACAGAGTATTGCGATCCTCTTCTGACTTAATGGATCATGAATGATATTAATTAATTACTTTCTGTTCATTATTTCCCGCACTAAATTGAAATAATACTGCACATAATCACTATTGTTTTCTGTAGATTAATTTGAAGTAGTTGTTTCTTGGTGTTGAGCTATTTTCTTCGATGTATCATGTTGATGACGCTAACAATTATTAAAAATGTTGATATGACGAGCACACATCCCGTGCTGTATGAAGTCGGTAAAGTGTCTCTTGAGAAACGCTTGCGTCCCCCTTATATACTCTCCTTGTCGATCGGTCTTAGGTAAAAATGTTAATTACTAACTAATTTTGTGATTGGTTCTAGCAGGTGTGTTGAGTATGACGTATTTTTATTTTGGCCGTTAAAAACGGTTTCCAACCGCCAAACTCTGAAATGATTGACAGCTCGTCGTTGTTGTTGTTATTAGCATCCAGATTTCTGATGCTTTTTTGGTAAATGATGCTAACATCTTTCCCGCACTTAATACAGTTGCAATTGGGTCGATATCGTCATCAAATTAAAGATCATTTTGTCCTCTTTAATTTGATATCACTCGATATCGAATTAATTTCACTTTGACCAACATTGTTATAAAATCAATGTTCGGGTACACTATTTTTCACTGTCGTCTGTTTACCTGAATCGACGATTTTACACTTTGGTTAATATTGTTTGTGTTCACATAGCATTTTATTACTCAAACGTTTATGTGGGAACACCATTAACTTTGTACTGACATTTTTTACTGAACATTATGAGTACACCTAAACTTTATACATTGTAATGAACGATCCTTATTACTATGACATTTCGTTTTACGCTAATTCGTTCTACTCTACTACTTAACAATTGAATTATGATTAAATATATTGTTTTAATAATGTTTTATGCTATATTGGAGCATAACAATTGTTTTGTGTATTTAATTTACACTTACGTTACCTCCCAATAATCAACTCGCTGATTATTGCTTGGTCTAGGCGTTGTTAAGACATATCGCTCATATTGGAATTTTGCCTTAACAACATTTATTGGTTCTCAATTCGGTAATTTGTTGAGGTACTTCATTTGTATAATATTCCCTCATACAATTGGTTTTTCTTTCTCATAAGTATATTTGATATTGACATACATCTTTGTTCTCGCTTCGTAGCCATTGCTAATTTTAGTTTTTGGCATTCATAATTTACTAGTCATGGTTAAATTTATTATCAGCAAAATGCTAATTCTGATTTCACAGTATTCAGATTCTTATTGATTCGCTTTTTATTTATATACAATATTCTGTTTACATTATCTACTGATTTGATTGACAGCTTAATGTAAATTTACTCTGTCCATCAGTTTGAGTTAGTCTTTGTCTGGTTGTAGTGTCAAACAGTATTTGGGTTTACTGTTTCATGTGGTACTTCTGCTTCATTCTTCTTCCTTGATTTCTCCTTTCTTGGTTATTCTTATTACTATATTCCCTATTTACATTGTTGTTATGTACTTATAAAATCTGATAACATACATTTAGGTTAGGTAACATTTTGTTATGTTACATTGTTCATAACCAAAAGGTACCATACTTATGATTTGCAATAAAGTTTTAATAACTCACATTCTTAAACACGATCGATTTCAGTCATAGACCATCGTCGGGTCATATACAGTGCACTTGCGGTCACAATATCGTAAAACAGCCACTATTTACAAAAAAAGTTTCATTAATCAATGTCTACAAATTCGTTTTTGTAAGTAGTGGCTGGTTTATGATATTGTGACCGCAAGTGCACTGTATATGACCTGACGATGGTCTATGACCGAAATCGATCGTGTTTAAGAATGTGAGTAATTAAAACTATTGCAAATCATATGTATGGTACCTTTTTAGGCTATGAACAATAAATACACTATAATAGTAAATCTCCAAGCATGTTAACTTCAAGTGTATAAAGTCAGGCATAACGGCCAGCAAACAATTCCTCTGAAAATATGACATGTAGCAAATCATTAGTTTTGATACACAGAGTTATATTTAAATATGGCTAGTTTAACAGAGTTACATAACAACTAATGTCATGTGACTTGATTACAACATTACAACACTCATTGTCTGAAAACATTCACACATAAGGTGTATAAATCATACTAGTAATTTTGCTGTTGTTTCTTATCACTAGCGTGGACTCTACTTTATCAGCTGTCTGTCATCCCAATACAGGTGCTTGATGTTTCTAACATCAGGTTGCAAACTTATGTCTAGTTTGTGGCAGCGGAGGAGGTGTTTACTATCCATTTTGGAGTTAGTTTCATAGACATATTTTCCAAATCCTGTATATAAATTTCTGACATAATTGATGATATGGGTGAACCCATTACCAATCCTTTGGTCTGTGTATAATATTTGCTATTAAAAGTAAAATAATTCTGGTTACATATGTTTCTTATTATAATAATTAAGTTATTTATGAAGCTGTTGTTTTCATTATTGTTTTTAATTTTTTCTTTATGATTCCCAGTGTTTCATTTATTGGTATATTATTATATATATTCGATATATCAAATGATATTAATTTTGTTTCATCTGTAGTGTGTATTTTCTTTAGGTTTTCTATAACTGTATATCCATTTTTTACATTGTACCTATTTTCCAATATTATTTTCTCTCTGAGTATTTTATCTATTGTTTTTGCTATTATATATGCCGGTGCAGTCTTGAAATTTATTAATGGTCTTATTGGTATATTTACTTTATGAATTTTAGGTAAACCATTAAGTTGTGGAGCACTTGTATTGTGCGATATAAGTTTTGTATGTTTCTTTTCCCTTATATTAATTTTAACTAAATTTTCTTTTATAATATTTTCCATGATTTTCTTATATTTATTTGTGGGGTCCTTTATTTGTATACAGTGGAACTTGGTTATTACGGCCTCGGCTGTTACGTCAACTCGGGTGTAGCGTTATTTTGTCATAAGTCCGGTCAAACTGATATCTTTAACATTATAAAAATTCCCGGTTTTAACGTCACTAAATATTGTACTACTCTGTTATAGCGTCAAAAATTTCTCCGATATTTTACTCTAAATTTCATATAAACGAATATATGTGCGCGCGCTACGCCCATGGCTACAGCCATACATTGTATGCAAGCGATAAGCACTGTAACAGCACTATAACCACTGTTTATAGAATTTTATACGTAGGCCTAGGTCTACATTTTTATACAGTAATCATGGGAAGTTCTAGTACAAAAAGAAAGGTTCCGTCTATTCAAGAGAAAGTACGTGTAATTAGATCATATGAAAGCGGACGTAAAATAGCTTATGTATGCTGTGAGTTTGGTTTAGTGAATTCTACTGTAGGTTCAATTTTAAAAAACAAGGACAAAATTTTAAAAAAATTTGAGGAAGATGGAGAAAAAATTAAAAAAATTAGGAAATGCGAACATGGTGATGTGGATGCAGCATTATTGAAATGGTTCAAACAGTGTCGATGTTCAGATATTCCTGTGAGTGGACCAATTCTGAAAGAGAAAGCAACAGAATTCGGAAAATTGTTTGGTATTGATTTTACATGCTCCAACGGATGGCTAGATCGATTTAAGGCCCGACACTCGATTTCCTTTGCAAAAATTTGTGGTTGAGGCAAAATGCGTAGATCTGAATGTTACAGGCGATTGGGTGCGTAACACTTGGCCAGAAATTAGACGGTCATATAAAGATGAAGACATCTTTAATGGAGATGAAGCCGGAATTTTTTATAAATTAACTCCAGATAAGACTTTCAAATTTAAAAATGAAAAGTGCGTTGGTGGGAAGTTCTCTAAACAAAGAGTTACAGTTTTTGTTTGTGCGAACATGACGGGAACCGAAAAATATCGGTATGGAGAACCATACATGACTTCCATATTCTAAGATTTATATTTAAAATCATTTTCGAAATGAAATATTACCATCTTATTAGCATCTTGCAGAGGGTTCATTCCCTAAAGACGAAAAGTCTGTCTATGAATCGTTCCTCTGTAAACACGTGCAGTTACATTGCCCAGCGATCCACAGGAAGCAAATTGATGTCCATTTTTTCGGCTTGTACGCGTTATGTTGGTGTGGGTTTCGGCACTTTCCATTTAAAAAGCGTGCAAATGTAAGAAAATAAACATGAGTGAGGCCAGAAATAATGTGAATTGTGTGTGTGTGTGTGTGTGTGTGTGTGTGTGTGTGTGTGTGTGTGTGTGTGTGTGTGTGTGTGTGTGTGTCTTACCTGCCTTTTTATTGCTGTAGGCATAATAATAAAATGGAAACGTAAACATTACATAACTGAGATATGCTTACCTGCCACGAACGTTATATTATTACTTCCATATTCCTTAAGGAATGGAAGTATGGTGATGGCAAAAAAAATCGTGTTCGAGATTATTGCAGATTCTGATTCTACTACACTCAAAACATGAAAAAAAGTCGTTTTCGGAAAAGTGTCTGTCTGTCTGTCTGTCTGTCTGTCTGTCTGTCAGTCTGTCTGTCTGTCTGTAGATTTTTTTTCTATGGCAAACGATAACTGCCGCAAATTCAAACAGAATCAAATAATTTTTGCATGCAGTCCTGATTTGCAGAGTACTCGCGACCTATTGTTTTTGGTGAAGATCGGTTGAGGGAAAGGTGTAGTTTACCTGCAACGGTTTTTTTTTTAGCAAGGGTAATTTTGTTTGTTTGGCAAACGATAACAGCCGCAAATTCAAACAGAATCAAGTAATGTTTCGCATACAGCCCTGAATTGTAGAGTTCTCAAGATCTGCTGATTTTGGTGAAGATCGGTTAAGGGAAAGGGGTAGTTTACCTGTAACGTTTTATGTTTTAACAAGGGTATTTCTTATGGCAAACGATAACAGCCGCAAATTCAAACAGAATCAAAAGATTATTTGCATACAGCCCTAAATTGTAGAGTTCTCAAGACCTATTGTTTTTGGTGAAGTTCGGTTGAGGGAAAGGGGTAGTTTACCTGCAACGTTTTTTTAACAAGGGTATTTTCTATGGCAAACGATAACAGCCGCAAATTCAAACAGAATCAAATAATGTTTTGCATACAGCCCTGATCTGTGGAGTACTCAAGACCTATTGTTTTTGGTGAAGATCGGTTAAGGGAAAGGGGTAGTTTACCTGTAACGTTTTGTGTTTTAACAAGGGTATTTCCTATGGCAAACGATAACAGCCGCAAATTCAAACAGAATCAAAAGATTATTTGCATACAGCCCTAAATTGTATAGTTCTCAAGACCTATTGTTTTTGGTGAAGATCGGTTGAGGGAAAGGGGTAGTTTACCGGCAACGTTTTTTTAACAAGGGTATTTTCTATGGCAAACGATAACAGCCGCAAATTCAAACAGAATCAAATAATGTTTTGCATACAGCCCTGATTTGTAGAGTACTCAAGACCTATTGTTTTTGGTGAAGATCGGTTAAGGAGAAGGGGTAGTTTACCTGAAACGGTTTTTTATCAAGCGTATTTTCTATGGCAAACGATAACAGCCGCAAATTCAAACAGAATCAAATAATTTTTTGCATGCCGCCCTGATTTGCAGAGTACTCGCGACCTATTGTTTTTGGTGAAGATCGGTTGAGGCAAAGGGGTAGTTTACCTGAAACGGTTTTTTTTTAGCAAGGGTAATTTTGTTTGTTTGGCAAACGATAACAGCCGCAAATTCAAACAGAATCAAATAATGTTTCGCATACTGCCCTGAATTGTAGAGTTCTCAAGATCTGCTGATTTTGGTGAAGATCGGTTAAGGGAAAGGGGTAGTTTACCTGTAACGTTTTATGTTTTAACAAGGGTATTTCCTATGGCAAACGATAACAGCCGCAAATTCAAACAGAATCAAAAGATTATTTGCATACAGCCCTAAATTGTAGAGTTCTCAAGACCTATTGTTTTTTGTGAAGTTCGGTTTGAGGGAAAGGGGTAGTTTACCTGCAACGTTTTTTTAACAAGGGTATTTTCTATGGCAAACGATAACAGCCGCAAATTCAAACAGAATCAAATAATGTTTTGCATACAGCCCTGATTTGTAGAGTACTCAAGACCTATTGTTTTTGGTGAAGATCGGTTAAGGTGAAGGGGTAGTTTACCTGTAACGTTTTATATTTTAACAAGGGTATTTCCTATGGCAAACGATAACAGCCGCAAATTCAAACAGAATCAAAAGATTATTTGCATACCGCCCTAAATTGTAGAGTTCTCAAGACCTGTTGTTTTTGGTGAAGATCGGTTGAGGGAAAGGGGTAGTTTACCTGCAACGTTTTTTTAACAAGGGTATTTTCTATGGCAAACAATAACAGCCGCAAATTCAAACAGAATCAAATAATGTTTTGCATACAGCCCTGGTTTGTAGAGTACTCAAGACCTATTGTTTTCGGTGAAGATCGGTTAAGGAGAAGGGGTAGTTTACCTGCAACGTTTTTTTATCAAGCGTATTTTCTATGGCAAACGATAACAGCCGCAAATGCAAACAGAATCAAATAATGTTTTGCATACGTCCCTGAATTGTAGAGCTCTCAATGACTTTCTATTTTGGTGAAGATTGGTTAAGGGGAAGGGGTAGTTTACCTGCAACCTTTTACGTTTTAACAAGAGTAAAGTACTTGAAAATTTATTTAAACTTTTTGAAACAATGGTAATTGTTAAAAATAAAATAATTTTGTCGCCAGGCAATAAAATTATAATTTTTTCATTTTAGTGTAATATAATATTTTTCATTTAATACAGCAATAAAAAGGCAGGTAAGACACAGCCTGGCTGTTTGGCTGAAAATGATTTTAAATATAAATCTTAGAATATGGAAGTCATGTATGGTTCTCCATACCGATATTTTATACATGGAGGAGTTCAGTGACACACACGTACAGAAGAATTATATATATAAAGATATTAACTCATACATAATTTACATTAAAATGAAAAATTATAGTTTTATTCCCTGGCAACAAAATTATTTTATTTTTAACAATTACCATTGTTTGAAAAAGTTTAAATGAATTTTCAAGTACTTTACTCTTGTTAAACGTAAAAGGTTGCAGGTAAACTACCCCTTCCCCTTAACTGATCTTCACCAAAAACGAAAGTCCTTAAGATCTCTACAATTCAGGGACGTATGCAAAAAATTATTTGATTCTGTTTGAATTTGCGGCTGTTATCGTTTGCCATAGAAAATACGCTTGATAAAAAAACGTTGCAGGTAAACTACCCCTTGCCCTTAACCGATCTTTACCAAAAACAATAGGTCTTGAGTACTCTACAAATCAGGGCTGTATGCAAAAAATTATTTGATTCTGTTTGAATTTGCAGCTGTTATCGTTTGCCATAGGAAATACCCTTGTTAAAACATAAAACGTTACAGGTAAACTACCCCTTTTCCTTAACCGATCTTCACCAAAAACAATAGGTCTTGAGAACTCTACAAATCAGGGCTGTATGTGAAACATTATTTGATTCTGTTTGAATTTGCGGCTGTTAACGTTTGCCAAAAAAAAAAAAATTTCCCTTGATAAAAAAAAACTGTTGCAGGTAAACTACCCCTTTCCCTCAACCGATCTTCACCAAAAACAATAGGTCGTGAGTACTCTACAAATCAGGGCTGTATGCAAAAAATTATTTGATTCTGTTTGAATTTGCGGCAGTTATCGTTTGCCATAGAAAAAAAATCTACACACACACAGACACTTTTCGAAAAACGACTTTTTTTCATGTTTTGAGTGTAGTACAATCAGAATCTGCAATAATCTCGAACACAATTTTTTTTGCCATCACCATACTTCCATTTCCTTAAGGAATATGGAAGTAAAAGGAAACTTTTAGTTATCGGGAAAAGTTTGCATCCTAGATGTTTTAAAAACATCAAAAAACTTCCTGTAAGTTACACTGCCAACAAAAAAGCGTGGATGACTTCTAGTATTTTTGAAGATGAACTAAGAAAGTGGGATAAAGAACTGTCATCGAAAAACAGAAAAATTCTACTTCTAGTTGACAACTGTGCAGCCCATCCAAAGTTAAATTTGACAAACATTAATCTGGTCTTCTTACCGACCAACTGTACGAGTGTCCTGCAACCTATGGACCAAGGCGTCATTCGAAGCCTAAAGTGTCACTACCGCAAGCAACTTTCAAAAAAAATTATTTTCTGTATGGACACGGCGCAACCTGCCACAATTTCACTCTTAGATGCAATACAATTCCTAGACGACTCTTGGAAGAGTGTAACACAGAAGACGATAGCAAAATGCTTTAGTAAAACACAACTCGTACATGAAAATTTACCCGATGATGACGAAGACGACGACTTGCCGCTCTCGGAGTGGATTCAGAAATTCGACGTAAATGAATTTGGAAATGAATCATCAGTGGATCAGTGGAATTGACTCCTATGCATCAGTGGATGACCAAGTAGAAACATTCCAAGTGTTGAGTGACGCAGAAATTATCGCGGAAGTAAAAAACACAGAAGCAGAAGATAGTGTTGAAGAAGATGCTGAGCAAGAGGAGGATGCCGACATCGTTTGTCCGACAGTACAGGAAGCAATGAGAGCCGCCAAAACTCTTTCACGATTTTACTGCTTTAGAGAGACGTCTGACGACACGTTCAATGCAGCGCAGCATCTCCACAGCACAACAGAAAGAATTTATTTTTCAGAAAGGAGCGTTCAAAAGAAAATTACGGACTACTTTCGACAGTAAGCCTAAATGCAAGTTACATGTACTTGTAACGGTACGAAATTGTAGGGCCAAGTTGACAATTCAAAATTATATTTCCCATGCAGTCATTGTTCACCTTTATAGAACCTCGAGTTAGTCGACCAAGTATGCAGTGTTTATTACAAAACAAAACGTCTATGTTTTGTCTCCGCACTCAAGCAGCGTAGACAGATTGTGAAATAACATCTAACTTTGCATCAGCCGTGAATCACGGACGAAAGTAATGTAATTCCATATTGCACCAGGCGGCAAAATATTGCTAAATCTTATGCCTACGGTATAGCGCTCTTTTAACAGCACCAATGGGAGCGCAGTCTCACGATCACGTGACCAGAAAGAACTCTGTGTGCTCAGCCTTAGCAGTATAAAAATCAGTTCCATTGCAACTCATGGCCGCGCGGCCAACCTAAAGGATCTAAGTGTTCGAAAAGTTACGTCGGCCGACACAATTGTTAAATGTGAAAAACGTTGTTTTAGTGACCAGTAAAACTTAGTACCAGTCCAAAGACAAAATTACTTTAATGAGCATCAATTGACTTTCAAAGTGAGGGATAAAACACGTGCATCATCAGTTGGAGTAGAGCAGCAACCAGGATGAGTACTATGTTATCAATTCAGAATTTTTGACTACATTAACATTTATATTTACAGACGTTTTCCTAAATCATGAGATCTCAAAGTGGGGTTTAAATAGAATGTCAAAGTCAAAGAACGAATGTGTGTGAGTGTGGGGTTAAATTACGTATTGGTTCATTAAAAATACAAATAGTTTGTCATAGGCTAGTTAAGCAAGAAATATTCATTTTGTTAATTTGTTTGATTTTATATGTTGCTAATTCAACGAGTATTTTAATATGCCAGAAAAGAAATAAGAAAGTTAATTGTCATCAAAGTGAGACGGAGTAATTAATCATTCAATAAACCAGATGTTATTTGTGTAAATGTAAACAGTGTATTAATTTTTATACCGTGTATCTCAAATAATCCTTTCTGCAGCTGTGTTCGTCTGTAGAACCCTGGAGATATCCATAAGGTAAGAGTTAATTATTAATGTGAATTAATTGAGTAGTTTCATACTTTCTTTTGATCTTTTAAAATATTCTTCATGCTGTTTGTATAAATGAAATGCAGTTTGTAAACTTTAGAATAAATATCACGAATAATGTTAATAATGCAAAGATCTTTTTTTTTATTTCTCCTTCCTTACTAGTGATTAAAAAGGGTCCTTTATAACGACTCTTTTATAACGTCACTCGGACATAACGTCATTTATTTTTTTGGTCCCTTCAATGACGTTATAACCAAGTTCCACTGTATATCCATTCTGAGTTATATATTCTTGTACTTTCCTGTTGTAATCATCTATGAACATTATAACTGGTGTATATGTTTTATCTGATTCCAAAATTGCTGCATTATTATTTCTTAATTTATTTTTTAAATCCAATATGTTTTTGATATTAAATGTTTTATTTTTATTGCTTTTGCATTTTGTATCATTATCTTCTAATTTTCTTTGAATATTTTCTTTAATTGCGTTCCTTATGTTAGTTTTGTCATCCTCATTATCTATTTTATAAATATTGTTTTCAGTATCTGTTATAATGTTCTTTATAATTCCAAATTTATTGTTATTGGAAAGATTATATTTGAAAATATGTGTTATGATTTCTTTTTCGGTATTGTTGAAATTTATGTCAGTAAGATTTTTTATTTTATTGTTGTCATATATAATATTGTACCTTATTTCAGTATATGTATTTATTACAATAATTTAATTACCTTGTATCCGTCAGTGACTTCGTTCTAGCATTTTTTATATAGACACGTTTCGTGACATGTGTCACATCATCAGTAATCCTCGTCAAATGTTAAAATTCACATAAAACATATAAAAACACATTTGCACATATTTACTAAATCACAATAACGACACACACACACACATAACACGATGTAACTTTGACTCCGTTGGACCGGTCCGACCGCGCGTGTAGTTGCCGAGCCACTCTATCGTTATTGTGATTTAGTAAATATGTGCAAATGTGTTTTTATGTGTTTTATGTGAATTTTAACATTTGACGAGGATTACTGATGATGTGACACATGTCCCAAAACACGTCTATATAAAAAACGCTAGAACGAAGTCACTGACGGATACAAGGTAATTAAATTATTGTAAAAAAAAGTGACTTGGATACTATATAAAAACAAAATAAAATGTATTTATTGTTCTTTTATCTTCTTTCTTTGCATACATAAGATAGATTTCTTATTATGTTTTTCTTTAATTTTGTGATTTATGTTGTAGATCTTATGGAAAATTATTTCTTTCATATTCTCATGTATAACATAACCTAGAATATGTAGTATCTCTAAATGTGTGCTGTATATTTCTAAATTTATTTTATTTTTATTTTTATATGCTTCTCTGATTTCTTGTCGTATCCTGTATTTTTGTGCATGTATAATGGTCTTCATTGCTGTAGGATTTGTGTTCTTGTTCCTTATTACTGCATAGTTAGGTGTAACTTCTAGGTTAATACATTTTTTATTAAATTTAATATTGTTTATTAATTTTTGTAATTTTATGTGTAGTTTTAAGTATTTATAACATAATTTTATCTGGTCAGGTTCCATTATTATTTTGCTAAACATTATGCCACTGATTTGTTATAATATTATTATATACATACCACCAAAATCAGTAAAGTTTCAATTTTTTTAAATTATTGAATAAGGCCTTTTCGAAATTATTATAATTTCATCATCAGTTCACACTAAAATGTTCTTGTTGTGATGTCTTCTTTTATATGTATAAATATTGTTACCTGTGTCCATTATATCTCACTGCACTTCATATTGAATCTTCCACTGCCATCATAAAAAATGAACATTTAATAATACTAAATAAATTAAATACATACAATGATAACGTGAAGTTTACATTTGAAGAAGAAGTTAATAGAAAAATCAATTTTTTGGACATTGATATTCAAATTGGAGAAGATAACGAAATAATTACTAATGTATATAGAAAGGAAACAAATAATACAACAATACACAAGGATTCACCACATCCTTGGATACACAAGATAAATACATATAATAATATGATTAATAGAGCATACAAATACATAAATAACGAAGAGACATTATATCAGGAACTGAACATCATAAAAGAAATAGCAATAGAAAATGGATATGACAATAAATTTATAAACAAATTAAATAAAAAGTACAAGGAAAAACAATATTAAACAACAGAACAACATTAAGCAGTATAAATACAGGCAGAAAAGTAGAAAATATAACATACCTAACTTACAAATACACATATCGAGATCTCCAATACATTATAAAGAATACAAAATTGGATAAACATAAATATAAATATGCATACAAACCAAATAAAAGTATATACAACATAATAATAAATAGAAAAGACTATGATATTGTAGCGTGTCAATTTTGGGTCCTTTTATTTTTTACCGTATGGGGTAATTATAACTAGGCCAGGAGGGTGACCAGTGTTTCATGTTTAACAAGTAGTTCTGACAATTATATTATAAATTAATGAAGAGTTCCAGAACCAGCTAATTAATGGACATAACAATATATACAAATTAAGTGGAATATACAAAATAAAGTGTAATGATTGTGACTACATATACATCGGTAGAACATATAGAAATTTCAAACAGAGATTTATGGAACATATCAGAGCCTTTGATAATAAAAAAACGGAAATCTCCAATATAGCAGATCACCTTATTGATATGAATCATAGTATAACAGATATAACCAACAATATGGAAATAGTAGAAGTAAATAATAATAAAAATGACATTATACAGTTAGGAAAATTATATATATATACCTACATAAAAAATATAACAAATTGATGAATCAGCAGACAGTGTTCGAAAATTATCAACTATTTCAATATATGACTTGCTTGGTTTCACCAAATAATGATGGCAGTGGAAGATTCAATATGAAGTGCAGTGAGATATAATGGACACAGATAACAACATTTATACATATAAAAGAAGACATCACAACAAGAACATTTTAGTGTGAACTGATGATGAAATTATAATAATTTCGAAATGGCCGTATTCAATAATTTAAAAAAAAATTGAAACTTACTGATTTTGGTGGTATGTATATAATAATACTATTTTTTATATTGTATTTTGCTGGAAGTTCAATTTTATGTTTTAAGATTTGTGTTAGTAATTTTGATATTTTATAATTTGGTGTGGTTCTAGCGCAAATGATCTTCTGTAAATGCAAAAAAGATTGTGGAAAATTATGCAGTTGCAGAAAAAGTGGAATGGGTCATTCCATGTCAAGTCACCCAGGTCATGACACCCACCTCCTCAGATTTTGATGAAACTTGACACAATTGATTCTATTACTATCCTGATAACACCTGCAAAATTTTTTTGCTCTATCATTTATAGTTTTTTTAAATTAATTTTTTAGTTTTTTTAATTTGGCGCTATCCGAAGCCTCGGAAATCGCGCGTTTAACGTGCACTCACAACTTCAAAATATTTTCTTGAAAACTATTCAAGTTATCATCATGAAATTTTGCAGGAAGTTTGTGTGTTATACCTAAAAGCAGCGAAAAATGCTCTTATTAACCTATTTCAATCCCTCAAAAAACTAAAAATATTTAAATATAATTTTTTAGAAATTTAAGAAACGGGTGTTTTGTTTTACAAAAACCACAATATCTAGAGTCTCAGACATGATAGAATGCTCAAATTTGTTTTAAATACTCTTAAATATATAGGCTATTAGATAATTAAAAAATATAGTTGGCTTTTTATCATGTTTAATTACTGTCCACAACAGAAGAATATCTTTTAAAATTCAAAAGATGATTGAGTACTTACGTTAAACACAATTTATTGTTCAAACTGCTGATTGAAATACTTTTTCCACTTCATCCAACAGCTTTCAGTTTTTTTCACACAATCTTTTTTGAAATAATACATTCTTCCGGTGCCACTTGATTGAGGTGCGTCTACTATGCTGATGATGTTTTCCAAAGGCACTATGCACGAATCTTCTCTTTGAGGCAAATATAAAGATGCAGCTGGTCCTGAAGGGTGGAGAAAAAGAATTTCCGCATCTTCTTCACTGAAGATTGTTTTTACTAGTCCAAAATACCAGTTACCATCATAATTTGCAGCCACATAATTATTTGAAGATGGTTGAACACAAACCCGATCAGAAGAAGTTTGATAAGAAAAGATTAGTACAGGGTTAAGACTATCAGTAGTCCTTCTAATTTCAAGGTTGTTTGTCTGAAGTGGTTTGAAATTATGAAAACTTCTAGTACCAGGAATAGTCCGGGTTGTAGCAAGAAGCGAGTGTTCAGCTTTCATATTGAAGTCTTTCAAATGCCTAGACAGATTCTTAAAACTATTTCTATTTTTATATTGACCAGCACAGCCATCAGTGAAATAATGAACTGTGTCTATTTCTGGATGATTTATTGCCAGCCATTTTGTAATTTCCCTTTGGACATAGTTAACAAAACTTGTGTCATGCTCAAGATCGTCACTTATAAAACAATGCTTAGAAATCAAAACATTCTCTTTGTTTCTTAAAAAAATTCCTACTGGATGAAGAGTACAAAGAGTACAACCCCCTCTATTCCAATGATAACTTTGGATTTCATTTTGAATGACATATGAATAATTTTCACTAAAATCCATTACTACAATTGCTGTATTGGGTGGTGGGTTTTCTTTCAATCTCTTAAAAACTGATGACTGTGATTTAGTGACAAATGAATGTGGTATTAGCTTTTCTAGTGATCTGCTCAATAAAGAAATATAGTCCTCTACGCTAATAGATTGTTTTACCATCTCTGCTCTGTCAGTATTCACCCATTGGGTTATTACAATTTCTTCTTCCAAGTCATAATCTTCACTGAATTTTTCAGTCAAATAATTGATTAATGCAGTGTTTGCAGGACAGTTATCAAAATGGCGCAGCATGCAGTTGGAATTTTCTATGTTGCACACAAGCATCTTAATTAGGTCTTTATATGATTCTTCAATTTTGGCAGCATCCAGTAACAGTTTTACATTTTGGTGGATGCAGGAAACACATACAGTGTGTGTGCCTGCAGAACCAGCAAGGATACACCATTTACGTCTCAAACAACAAAATTTTGAAAATCCTACTTTCACATCTGGATATTCCCATTTAAAACAAGAATAGAGTTCTCTCAAGTTACAAAGGATAAGTCTTTTTTGCATGTAAACATTTTTTTTAACACTTACTTTGTCTTTAGCCCCAGGTAACACTCTTGAACTTTCATCATTTTGATAAAAGTCTGTTACAAGTTTAATTGTATTTTCAGAAAGTGTTTTACCTTTTTTGGGATCAGGAATTGCCAAAATACCCTTTTCATGTTTCAGCTTTCTTGCTTGTCGCACAATGTATTCACTCACATTGAATTCCTTCATCACTTTTTCTTTGTTTCAAGATTCTGGAGCCAAAGTCAAAATCTGGATTTTTTGAGACCTCCCAACAGATAAAATCTTTTCTTTCAAAAGACAAATCATCACATCAAAATCCTGTGCCTTTTTAACCATACTTGTATCTTCTTCCTCGTCATCAGAACTTGGAACATCATAATCTAGTGCTTTTGAAATTTTTCTTTTGACAGCCTTAGTTACATTATCAACTTTTCTTTTATAATACGACCCCTTACTACATGATGACAAGGTGTGAAGCTTTATTGGTGTTAAACCTAAATCATCTAGAGCAGTGTTTGTTTGTGAGAGGGATACATTTCTTGATTCTAATGAATCTAATTCAGTCATGAGTTCATCATCTGTTTCATTCTCACTGACTTTAATTTTTATTTTTTCGTCACAAAGTTACGGCATGTTGAACAGAGCTTTTGCCCAGGTTTTATGTAAATATTTTTTGCTATCAATTGTTTTGAAAAACTTAAACTTACACTTCTCAACGATTTTTTAATAGGCTTTTTGTGTTTTTTTAACGGGTCTACACAGATTGTTTGATACTTTTCAAATGCGTTTAAAAAGTAGTAGCTGTGATGAGAACAGATATTTTTAAATTCACACAAATTAATTCCAGATCTAAGGCGAATCAAATCTTTTTCTTCGTCACTTAATTCAGAAACACATTGTAACTTTTTTGAAGGTATGTAGGTTGTTTGGAAAAAGTCGGAGTTTTTAAATAGTCCAATGCTACAGGCTTGAATTCTGCCATGCTGTTTTGCATACTTCACAGCATGTTATGAACATTTTTTTAAGTATTATTCTTCATATAATACTTCCAAAATATTTTAGTTATTGAAGCAAAACATTTATAAAAAAATAATAGTAATATATTATTTTTAGTAATTAGCAAAAAAAGGGAGTTCTTATTAGAGGGTTTTAAACTTAAACAAACTGCCAGTACTTACAGATTCAACTGAATTATTGTTAAAAAAACATCCATGCCCTACTTGTACACTCAAATTTACCTTTTCTTCAAAACACAAAGTAAACAAAATAAGTTTATATTCACACGAATTTAAATTATCTTCAAAACCCAAAGTAAATTTAAAAAAAGTTTATATTATTACTGCCTCAATAACACTTAACTTAAAAACATTAATTTAAACAATCTTTAACTAGGAAACAATTAGTCACTGTAGGTATGTCCTCACTTAATGAAAGATAGGAACAACTGCACTAATTCAACTGTAGAGAGGAGCATGTCACCACAGGAAAGGAGCCTGTTGAGCAGGCTTGGTGAGTCATGTAAATTATCAGCAGCACAGCTGAGCTGCTGATAATTCACCAAATCAGAGTACTGAGATTAATATCTTGAGTACTGAGCTTTTAAATATTACTTTTAGTTACCCTCATTATTACATTTCAAACTTACTAGTATATCTTTGAGTTGTTTTTATGCGGTAGGTACTGTAAGACTTTCCCCTAATGTTTACAAGTTTTGTAAAAGTTATAAAAAATAAAAAGCAAACTAAATTTTAACTTTCCCACGGACTACCTATTTAAAAGCAGTATAGTTTTTTTTAGATAAGCCTATATAGTTCTTTATTTTGTATTGTAATTACACATGTTAAAAAGCCAACTATATTTTTTAATTATCTAATAGCCTATATATTTAAGAGTATTTTAAAACAAATTTGAGCATTCTATCATGTCTGAGACTCTAGATATTGTGGTTTTTGTAAAATAAAACGCCCGTTTCTAAAATTTCTAAAAAATTATTTTTAAATTTGTAAGTGCATGTTAAAGGCGTGATTTCCGAGGCTTCGGATAGCGCCAAATTAAAAAAACTAAAAATTAAAAAAAAACTATAAATGATAGAGCAAAAAAAATTTTGCAGGTGTTATCCAGGATAGTAATAGAATAAATTGTGCCAAGTTTCATCAAAATCTGAGGAGGTGTGTGTCAAACTAATCTTTTATTGTGTGATTTGACATGGAATGACACGATTGTACTGTTCATCGGCTTGTGGAAACTGTGAATTTAATTTGTGCAGAAATTTTTCAAATATTGTGTAAGATGAGGGAGAAATAGAAATAGAAGACTTGACTTCTGAATCTTTTCAAGAAATTGGAGAAGATATCAATTTTTAAATATTGTAACTTTACTTAAATGTGTGTTGTTGTGTTGTGTGAATATATGAGCACCTACCTGCTGTCCGATCTTGCGGTTTTCTTCCGACTAGGGCGTGTGGATTTTGGATTTGATTTCGCAAGTATGTAAACTCAAGTGTATAACAGCAGCACACTAAGTAAGTTATTTTAAAAGTGAAGAGTTTTGTGAGGTTGGTAGGCTCCGTAGTACAGCAATAAAAAAATACAATATGGGGTAATAAAACGGTGTTTATTACTCCAATGACACACAAGAATGAAATGCTTGTATGATCAAATATTCTTACAAAATTAAACAATAAATAAATCTTGAATAATGTTTTCTAAATGGTTGATAATTTTCAGAAGTTGAGTTCGTTATTTTGAAAGAGTTTATTTTAACTGAGAATTTAATTAATTAATTAATTTACTTTAATTTAATTTCAATGTCTTTAAGATTTGATTCTAATGAAATAAAAACTCTAACGTTACTTGAAAATATTCCAAAAATAAACTAGGCGTGACAATCTAGTTCACGTCCCTTTATTTACTAGTGATCTGACTCACGTATACTGCAGTATGAGCAAATTATTTAATTCTTTGTTAAGATTAGTATAGCGTTTTTTGTTTTATCTACTATTAATTCTTAACTAAAGCTTATTAATTACTTATACTGGCTATACAGATTATCACACATGAATAATTCTTATTTAACTAGAGTCTTTGATTTGTGGCATCTGAATGATTTATTTTACATTGATTTTAATTAAAAAAGAAAGAAAAATTTAACGGTTGAAAAATAAATAACTTGATTTTGACTTTCCTGATTCTGAAGTGGATTGTAGAGATGCTCCGGATGTCCCTCGCTGTCCTTGTCCAATCGGCTAGAGATAGTGATCTACTTGAGCGTCCTGGGTTTTGGCGGTGAGCTCGGAAATCAGCAACACTCTGCTCTCCTGCTATTTGTTGAAGTTTTTACGTCTGTAGCTTTCTGCGAGAACTGCTTCACGTCCCTCGTCGATGCACGTTCCACGTCAGTGTGTGTGTGTGTGTCGTTTCGAGTTGTAGCTCTGCTTGTCAGCTGATTCACAAATGGTTTAGACGGCCTGTCTGTCGTATTCTTGAAGTATTGTCTTGTAGTCTTGTAGATCTCTTGCGTGCTTATGCCCACAGTTAGTGTAGTGCACAATAAGCTTGTTTGTTGATGTGAAAGAGTATCTTGACTGGATGCTGTAATTACGAGTCGTTACAGTTGATCTGTTTTGTGATGATCGTAATTAGGCGTGTTGACCACGTAGAGTCTTCAGATGAGTCTTCACAAAACTATGGTTTTGAGACGATCGAAGATATACGTCTGTTCTTCTTGAATACTGGCAGTAGAGTGTTTGATCAGCCCCAAAACTCCGCGTTGGTTCGGATTTCTTCGAATGATTTGATTGGCTGACACACTCTCCCTACTACACAAAATTTGAATCACCTGAGCCCATGGGAACGAAACTACTTTCCCACAGACGGAGAATTTATATTATTATTAATATTCTTAACACAACGGAACTGAATTGTCGTTCCGGATTTCCTGTGGCACTTTTATATTGCAATTATCTTGGCTGCAAACCAAGTTGTGCTAATTCTAAAATATACAATTTGTTGTAAATTCCTATAGCTATAACATATCAAAAGCTCTTTTATGTAGCTCAATTATTACGGAAGTTATTAACATAAAATTAATTAACTCTGTTATTATTTAATTATATTGCATAAAATTCGCACACCCTATTATTAATATTTCGGCAAACATTTTGGCTATAATGGATTTCGCCTGAATTTACTGTTTCCGAAATATTAATAATTGAAAGTTTGGGTGTGGTCGTATGCGTTACACAATGAGTTGATTATGTAACAGCCGCGTGTGCGCCTTTTACAATGCATTATTCTGATCGCTATAACATATGAGTGGAGTTTCGAATATTAAAATGTATTTAAACATCAATATAGTATACCCTTAACATATAACTCCAAATTAATGATATTTGGTCCTGTTATAATATATTTATCATTATAAAAAAATTGTTATAATTAAATTTTATAAATAAATAATAAATGTACTAAAAAGTTATTTTCCACCTTGATAATTGTGAAAAATTCTGAAAAATTGAAGGAAAAAACGATATTTTAATAATTTTGTAAATCATAATAAGTTATAAGTAAATAATTTATAATTTGTACAAATAAGAAATGTGTTTTAAAAGTTATTTTATTGTCAAAATCTTCAATGACTGGAAGAAAAACTATTTTTGAATATACAGTAGAGTCTCGCTTATCCGACATAAATGGGCCAGCAGAATGTCGGATAAGCGAAAATGTCGGATAATAGGGAGGTGTTAAGAAAAAGCCTATTAAACGTCAAACTATGTTATAATTTCAAACTATGTTATAATTTTACACATTATGAACCTAATAATCATGTTTTACAACAAAACAACAGAAAAAATGAACTTACAGTTACAGAATTGTCTGAAGTTAAATACACTTAAAACATTCAGTCCTGTGATGATTTAAAGAAATTTTTGATCGTAGTCTGCTTTCCTGATGAGTGCCGTTTCTTCGCTGCCAAGTCTCGCCATCTTTGCAGCATCATTATGTCGATTCCTGTAGCTTCTTCTTGTTGCTCAATGTATTTAATTGCAGTTTCTAGAGCCTTAACTCCGTCGTTATGTGAAATTGTGAGAGTCTCAACAGTTGGTGCTTGATCTTGATCTTCAATTTCGTTGTCATCGCAATTGACAAGAGCGACAATTTCTCCATCAGTTACATACTGATCATCATCCTTCATCCAACTTTCGATTTCTTGCAGAGATGCATCCTCATATCCAGGGATACGTTGCACTAAAGGTAGAATGGTTTCTTCGGTTTCATCTGTGCTTTCTGTTTCCATACTTTCATCATCGCCTAGCAGCTTCTTCCATGATTTGGCAATTGTTGGAGCCCTTACGTCAGCCCAGGCCCTTGCAACCCAATAAGCAACATCCTTTATATTGATGCGTTTCAATTTTTCAATCACGTCTTGTCCTTCTTCAATTTCTTCTATCACTGTGGACAGTAGCTTCCTACGATAGTTCCTTTTTATCGTTTACAAAACGCCCTGATCCATAGGTTGGCATGTGGCGGTTACATTGGGGGGCAGAAACATTGCCTTAATGTCACCATCTTGAAGCTCCTCTGCATCAGGGTGCGTTGGAGCATTATCTACCAACAAAACTGCTTTTTTGGGTAAATTATTTTCTTTCAAAAACTTCTCTGTTGAAGGAATGAATTCCTTAAAAAACCAGTCTTTGAAAATTTCACTGCTCATCCATGCGCTTTTCTGACTGTAGTATTTTACAGGAAGAGTGTTTTTTGAAACTGTTTTAAAGGCTCTAGGATTTTTGGACTTTCCAATCATTGCAAGGTCCATTTTGAGGTTTGCTGTAGCATTGCTGCATGCTAAAATTGTCAGCCTTTCCTTACTACGCTTGTAGCCAGGGGCTGCCGCTTCAGTTCTGGCTGCAAGACTCTTACTAGGTAACATTTTGTAATTAAGGCCTGACTCATCACAGTTAAATATCTGATCACCCGTTAGGCATTCAGTTTCAATAAATTCCTGAAATCTTTTCTTGAATGTTTCCATTTCTTCAAAATTCGATGATAGTTTTTCACCACAAACACTTAACTGACGGATACCGTATTGTTTCTTCCATCGGTCGAGCCAACCGACACTTGCTGTGAAATCTAGGTCCCTTTCATTTTCATTATGAAAATCCAACGCCTTTTGCTGTAAAATAGGCCCTGAAATAGGCACACTTTTGTCCCTGAACTGTGTAAACCAAAGCTTCACTAACTTTTTCATAGTCACATTTTTTCATAGCTTTTCTTTCTTTTAATGCACCCACCGTAACTCTTGATGCACACTGTTTTACTTCCATATTCCTTAAGGAATGGAAGTATGGTGATGGCAAAAAAAATCGTGTTCGAGATTATTGCAGATTCTGATTCTACTACACTCAAAACATGAAAAAAAGTCGTTTTCCGAAAAGTGTCTGTGTGTCTGTCTGTCTGTCTGTCTGTGTGTCTGTGTGTCTGTCTGTCTGTGTGTCTGTCTGTCTGTAGATTTTTTTTCTATGGCAAACGATAACTGCCGCAAATTCAAACAGAATCAAATAATTTTTTGCATACAGCCCGGTTTTGCAGAGTTCTCGCGACCTATTGTTTTTGGTGAAGATCGGTTGAGGGAAAGGGGTAGTTTACCTGCAACGGTTTTTTTTTAGCAAGGGTAATTTTGTTTGTTTGGCAAACGATAACAGCCGCAAATTCAAACAGAATCAAATAATGTTTCGCATACAGCCCTGAATTGTAGAGTTCTCAAGACCTATTGTTTTTGGTGAAGATCGGTTAAGGGAAAGGGGTAGTTTACCTGTAACGTTTTATGTTTTAACAAGGGTATTTCCTATGGCAAACGATAACAGCCGCAAATTCAAACAGAATGAAAAGATTATTTGCATAGAGCCCTAAATTGTAGAGTTCTCAATACCTTTTGTTTTTGGTGAAGATCGGTTAAGGGAAAGGGGTAGTTTACCTACAACGTTTTTTTAACAAGGGTATTTTCTATGGCAAACGATAACAGCCGCAAATTCAAACAGAATCAAAAAATTTTCTGCATACAGCCCTGATTTGTAGAGTACTCAAGACCTATTGTTTTTGGTGAAGATCGGTTGAGGGGAAGGGGTAGTTTACCAGCAACGTTTTTTATCATGCGTATTTTCTATGGCAAACGACAACTGCCGCAAATTCAAACAGAATCAAATAATTTTTTGCATACAGGCCTGGTTTGTAGAGTACTCGCGACCTATTGTTTTTGGTGAAGATCGGTTGAGGGGAAGGGGTAGTTTACCTGCTACGGTTTTTTTTATCAAGGGAAATTTTTTTTTTTTGGCAAACGATAGCCGCAAATTCAAACAGAATCAAATAATGTTTCGCATACAGCCCTGAATTGTAGATTTCTCAAGACCTATTGTTTTTGGTGAAGATCGGTTGAGGGAAAGGGGTAGTTTACCTGTAACGTTTTATGTTTTAACAAGGGTATTTCCTATGGCAAACGATAACAGCCACAAATTCAAACAGAATCAAAAGATTATTTGCATACGGCCCTAAATTGTAGAGTTCTCAAGACCTATTGTTTTTGGTGAAGATCGGTTGAGGGAAAGGGGTAGTTTACCTGCAACGTTTTTTTAACAAGGGTATTTTCTATGGCAAACGATAACAGCCGCAAATTCAAACAGAATCAAATAATGTTTTGCATACAGCCCTGATTTGTAGAGTACTCAAGACCTATTGTTTTTGGTGAAGATCGGTTGAGTGGAAGGGGTAGTTTACCTGCAACGGTTTTTTTTATCAAGGGAATTTTTTTTTTTGGCAAACGATAACAGCCGCAAATTCAAACAGACTTAAATAATGTTTCGTATACAGCCCTGAATTGTAGAGTTTTCACGACTTTTTGTTTTTGGTGAAGATCGGTTAAGGGAAGGTGGTAGTTTACCTGTAACGTTTTATGTTTTAACAAGGGTATTTCATATGGCAAACGATAACAGCCGCAAATTCAAACAGAATCAAACGATTATTTGCATACAGCCCTAAATTGTAGAGTTCTCAAGACCTGTTGTTTTTGGTGAAGATCGGTTGAGGGAAAGGGGTAGTTTAATTGCAACGTTTTTTTAACAAGGGTATTTTCTATGGCAAACGATAACAGCCGCAAATTCAAACAGAATCAAATAATTTTTTGCATACGTCCCTGGTTTGTAGAGGTCTCAAGGACTTTCGATTTTGGTGAAGATTGGTTAAGGGGAAGGGGTAGTTTACCTGCAACCTTTTACGTTTTAACAAGAGTAATGTACTTGCAAATTTATTTGAACTTTTTGAAACAATGGTAATTGTTAAAAATAAAATAATTTTGTTGCCAGGCATTAAAATTAAAATTTTTTAATTTTAATGTAATATAATATTTTTCATTTAATACAGCAATAAAAAGGCAGGTAAGACACAAACACACAATTCACGTTATTTCTGGCCTCACTCATGTTTATTTTCTTACGTTTGCACGCTTTTTAAATGGAAAGTGCCGAAACCCACACCAACATAACGCGTGCAAGCTGAAAAAATGGACATCAATTTGCTTACTGGCGAAGCTAGTAGTTAATGAATGGGTAGGCAAAAATCTTATCTTAAATTTTTTTTAAGGAATCACTAAAAGGACGGTGGGTCAAATCGGACGCTGAAGTAGAGTTGCTGTAACCGAATGTTCCACAAACAGCCGTAAGAATTTTACTAGCAGGGAATCTACAGGTTAGCGCAACAGTGGAACTCATGTCTTAATGTTATTGGAGACTTCTTTTAAAATCGTTGAATAAAAAATGCTTTACAGCTCTATACGTGTGTCTATTGAACAATCCTTGTATTAGTCATACACAATAATACAACTGATTGAACTTCAAATTTTTAAACTTGGTTAGTTTCTATATATATGTTTAATGTTACAAATAATTCAAATAACAATCTTGATTATCTGTTAGTTCAGCGGAATAACAGTGACACTTTTAATAACCGCATAAAATAAACACTTAGAAACAACACAGGCGCTTTAACTTAACTGTTTGGACCACAGAAGTGAGGCATGCCTCAACGCTCTATGTGTACAGCGCGGGACAATCCCCCCTCCCTACACTTCCCTATCACACCACTACATTGCTTACATACGATGTATACAAAAAACGCTGAGGCAAGTTCAGGTTGCCTCATTCGCTTTAAACGAACTATGCCGAATCTCACCTGTCACCATCTAGCGGTCGCTCAATAAAGCACGTTTCGGTTTAATAAATTTGACAGTCACAGTAACAATGTATAATCTTTACGTTATGTAGTTCATACGTATTTATAATTTTTATTCTACAGAATTTGTTAGGGTAGGCATTGCCTCAATTGCCTCCATGTAACTTCGCCACTGATATATATGTGTACAACGTTATCGGCAACAAAGAAGTAGTTTTTGTTAAAATTCCTTCCCGGGATATTTGGCCGTAGTCCAATGTTTTCTACAAAACCAGACATTTCGGCAATGCCATCGACTTCCATCATCAGTGAAAATCGAGTGCGATAACGTGAGGTGGTATACGTTAGTGACCACAGTACTGTGGTTAAGGCTGAAGCAGTAAGTAGAAAGAAGTTTTTTCTATGGTAATATTTCATTTCGAAAATGATTTTAAATATAAATGTTAGAATATGGAAGTCATGTATGGTTCTCCATACCTATATTTTTTTTGGTTAAGATCGGTTAAGGGAAAGGGGTAGTTTACCAACAACGTTTTTTTAACAAGGTTATTTTCTATGGCAAACGATAACAGCCGCAAATTCAAACATAATCAAATAATTTTCTGCATACAGCCCTGGTTTATAGAGTACTCAAGATGTACTGTTTTTCGTTAAGATCGGTTAAGGGAAAGGGGTAGTTTACCTACAACGTTTTTTTAACAAGTTTATTTTCTATGGCAAACGATAACAGCCGCAAATTCAAACATAATCAAATAATTTTCTGCATACCGCCCTGGCTTGGTGAGTACTCAAGACCTATTGTTTTTGGTGAAGATCGGTTGAGGGGAAGGGGTAGTTTACCTGCAACGTTTGTTATAAAGCGTATTTTCTATGGCAAACGATAACTGCCGCAAATTCAAACAGAATCAAATAATTTTTTGCATGCATAAGTGAATTGTAGAGGACTCAAGGCCATTAGATTTTGGTGAAGATCGGTTAATGGGAAGGGGTAGTTTACCAGCAACATTTTACGTTTTAACAAGAGTAAAGTACTTGAAAATTCATTTAAACTTTTTCAAACAATGGTAATTGTTAAAAATAAAATAATTTTGTTGCCAGGCAATAAAATTATAATTTTTTCATTTTAATGTAAATTATGTATATATTACAAAAAATATATCGTGCTTGGCAGGCAAGCATATTTCAGATTATAAGTCTTAGAATATGGAAGTCATGTATGGTTCTCCATACCGATATTTTCTATTTCTATTCGTTTTTTTCCAGTCTCCTACTGTTACCCGTCCAACGCCAAAGTCGTCAGCTACCTTCTGCATTGTCTCTCCCTTGTCCAGTCTCTTGATTGCCTCAAGTTTTTGTTCCATCGATACAACTTTCTTTCTTTTCATCGCCATACTTGCATAAATTTCAACTTTTAAACAACACAACAACGTTTGTCAAATTAACACATACATACACATATGCATATAACAGACGATAAACCGATCCGCATACAATGATAAACTGCACTGCACTGAGTAGTGAGTTGTGACAGTGAGTGAGTGAGGGTGGGGCGAATGACAGACACATGAGTCATAGTGTAGACTGTACAGTCGGGGTAACTAATTAGCTGCGGTAGAGTCGGGAGCAACAAAAAATAGACTACGCTCACGCTCGCAACTTGCAGTTCTTGTTGCCGATTAATGCGGTTTTTGTTGTTTTTTTTTGCGGTGGGATGTCGGATATGCGAAGGTCGGATAAACGAGACTCTACTGTATTTATAAAGTGCATTTTTTAATAACATTTTTATTATAATGCGTAATAAATAAGTAAAAAATTATACATAATAATATATACATAAATGAATAATAATGAGTTTTTAAACTTATATTCCTGAAAAAATTGCATTTCTGTTAAATAAACATGTATTTTATGTGAAAATCCATCTTGTGAAAAATTTGGCCAACTTTGAATTAATGTTTCTACTAAAATTATCGCCCTGACAAAAAAATGTTAATAACCTTTTTTATGAAGACTTGTATGCTCTTTCTTTTTGGTATTTTGTATTTTTCTCATAAATTTAATATTTTTTAAGATAATCACGAAAAATTAATTTTTTGTACCTGCCCCCTCCCTTTTTTCGAAAACGCGCGACTGAATTTTTGAAAACTTTTTTTAAAATTCTTTCTTACCTTTTTATCTAGCCCTATGCAAAAAATCTCATAGAAGCCACTTAATTTGCAATTTCTATTTTTTTTCGGCTTCAGTAGTATACTATATGGAAGGCACTGAATTACTCTCTGACAGCAACTAAAAGTATTCAGTACACTGTTAATTATGACAGCTTCTATTTTCATTTTAAATAAACTTTACTTTTTTGTTTGTTGCGATATTTAAACGGTTAATTAAAAAAAAAGCCATTAACTGGTCTTATAAAATGTTTGACTTTCAGTTTGTGACACTGTCACACAAATTTTACTTTGTTCAGGACAACTTATTACAATTTACGTGTGTTTATACAGTAGCAATATTATATGAACCCTGTCTGTACTCCTTCTGTCAGAGTGACACGCTTCTAATTCCTGTAGCAAATAGCGTTTCAGATGTGCCATGCCAGTTTGTTTACATTTGGATTAAGCTAAGAACGGAAACAGTATATATTTTTCCATTTTTTGTTAGTGATGTTCTTTGTCTATTGTTCTTGTTTTTTCTCGATGTTTTTTTTAACATGGTTTTTGCAATATTGGCTGCAGGTATATCTCTTGATTGGTGAAGAGACGTACCTTTCTTGCTAGGATGTCTGGTGTCTCGTGTGGCAAGGGGGGATCCATTGCAATATGATGTTATGGAGCTTTTGTGTAGTTTTTATCATCTGTTGTATGTCTCTGAGAGCCTTCACTACTAGATGTGGTGTGTGAAGATACAACTTGTATTGCTGCTGTGGAATTCTTCAGTATAATATTTTGGTAGTTATGGGGATAATTAATGTGGCCAGAAAAGTTCTTGACATGGCTTTGATCTCTGCACTAAAATTTGTTCTGTTCAGGCTTACAGAGGAGTGGTGTGAAAGCAGGGATGAATAGATTCCTGCTTCTGTATTGTCTCTTGTCATCCTTTGGTACATCTGTGAAAACCTTCAGCCAGCAATCTGATGGGTATCTCTCTTCTATTGTGGAGATAGCTGTTTGATTGAGGACTACTGGGGACCAGTCTTTTTTTCTTTTTTTCTTACAACTTCTAACAATGAAGGATTTGAGTTCATCTGTAGGAAATCTAGTGGATTTTGTATAAAGTGACAATTGGGGGGGATTTTAAGATATTCTGATGTTACGGAGAGAGGAATTGTTTGCGTTTTGGATCACGTTTTCGCCTATGATGTTTTAGGTATGAGGGGCAGTCAAAAAGTTAGTTGCACTTGCATAAAAAACAACATGTAGAATATTTATGAAAAAAACGTTTATTTATAGGAAAGTACAGTTAAAGACCTACTTGTCTATAAAGTCCCCAAGTTTATTCAAACACTTATCATAGCGTGACACAAGTTTCTCTATTCCTTTGTTGAAAAATTCCCGTCCAATGTCTGATAACCATTCCTGCGTCGCAATTTGGACTTTTTCATCGGTAAAATATCACCGCTTTGCAAGGGCCTCTTTCATAGGACCAAACACGTGAAGTCACACGGCGCAAGATCAGGACTGTAAGGAGGGTGTTCCCACTCCTCCCACTTAAACATTTTGAGAAGTTCCTTCGTGTTGCGTGCCGAATGAAGTGTTGCATTGTCATGCAGAAACACAATGCCTTTTGTCAGTTATCCGGGCTGTCGATCTTTAATCGCCTTTCTAAGGTTTCACAGTATGATACTGAATTAATCGTAGACCTCTTCGGCATAAATTCAGTATGCACAACATCTTTGTTATCGAAGAAAATGATCAGCATCACCTTTCCGGCAGATGGAACCTTTCGGCACTTTTTTGGAGGTGGGGAATGAGGATGTTTCCACTAGTGCGAACTTTGTTTAGTTTCGGCCGAAAAATGATGAACCCAGCATTTATCTCCGGTAACAATTTTGTCCAAAAAGTCATCTTCCTTCTCATATTGATCCGAAAACTTGAGAGCTGACTGTGTAACGGGACAAAATGGGTAGAATCATTTTAATATTATACAATAATATGATCTATGTAACCCGTAGTAAAATGCAACTTTAAAAATCTGAATGGTATGAATCAGCCAATATGACGTAGGCATTGCCGTAACAAACTAAATAAACCAAACCTTATAAGGTAAATTTTATTTCCTGTCTGACGTCACGATAGTATCACGAATGGAACAAATGTTTTACAATAACGAAACGCAGTTCTGACTTTTAGAAACATCTAGATTCTTCGATGGGTCCAGATGAGAGGGGAAATGGAGAGCGAGGGGAAACACGTGACCAGCCCAGATAGTATATGATTACCAGTTGTCATTTGCCCCAGTCGAACAACATCAAAATGCCGTACGGTTGTGTTGAACCGAGTCCGCGGACAAATTCAGTGTAGGCCTACAAAAAAGTGTGAAAATGAATTTAAATCAGTGGTAAAAGTGTAAATGCAATTGGCAAAATTAATTAACAGTGTGGAACAGTTTTTGTGAGTGTTGGAGCAAAAGTGAACTGAACGAGTAATGACACAACATTGAAATAGCATCCACAGCTAAGTATGATCAAAACTAGGTCGACTAAACAAATTTTAATAACCAGTTGGCTATTATAAAAATATTCCATTCAGGAAAATAATGAGATCTCAGATTTAAGGGGGTTCAAGAGAGTGAGAGTGAGAGAATGCGAAGTACTGGTTCGCCTTAATAAAATTAAGCAAGTATAATTTGTTCAAATGATAATTAAGTGTGTTCACTGTTGAGTGATTTGTTAATCACAAGATGAATAGGGTTAGCAATATTTGAATTTCTAACTGAAAATAAATGCAAATTTCAATGTCACCATGACCATGTGTCCAGTGTAATTATTGCGCCAAAACCTAACCTATTTTCTGTGTCAAAATCTCACCTAGACGGTCCTGTAGGATCTTCTGAGTCCAGGGAACGAAAGTATATAAATTATTCAAGTGTTTTTAAGGGGAAGACTGTCACAGTTTACATATTTCAACTCTAAAATATGTTGGCGACCCTGTAATCTGCTGATGAAGTGTAAGGTAAGGGCGGAGAGAAGATCCGCGGAGATAAGTATTATAAAGGTGGGTATGGTTTGTAAAAAGTGGGTAAGCTTACAACTGAAAACGTTTTCCCTTGTGTTCTTCTGTCAATAAACGAGGCACCCATCGAGCGCAAATTTTTTGACATTGCAGTTTCTCAGAGATGATGTAGTGTACACTTCCATGCGAAATACGCAATTCAGCTACAATTTCGTCTACTGTGATTCAGCTATTCGCAAGCAACAATTGGTGAACCTGTTCAAAGTTGTCATCTGTGACCGAAGTTGATAGCCTTCCCTGCCGGTAATCGTCCTCCATATCCGTGCTGCCATTTTCAAACAACTCGCACCATTTTGAGATGGCCTGTCGTGAAAATGCTGTCACCATAAACTTCTCTCAACTGGCAATGAATTTCAGTAGGGTTGCACCTCTTTGCCCACAGAAAACAAGTCACTGCGCGTAATTCTAACTTATACGCAACTTGCAAATGACGCGGCATGTTTGATGGCTAACAATGGACTAACTGTTCCAACCACGTAGACACGTTAATAAAGCTGAGGAAACGGAAGTTCAAACCAGTGTTGCCAACAACTTTAATCAAAATATCCCGTGTAGAAAAAAAATACTGTCAAGTGCAACTAACTTTTTGACTGCCCCTCGTAGTCCTTGAAGTTTCAGGTGCATGGCTGCTACTAGGTGTCTTATTTCTCCCTCAGTTGGGTGGTTGTGTATAGTTGCATGGCTAACACTGGGGTAGTCTTCACAGCTCCTCAAATAAGTCTCAGTGCATTGGTGTGGCATCTTTCTAGTTTAAGGGTTAATTTACTTGTGGTGATCAATGCTTCACTTCCATATGTTGTGACAGATTTGCTGTGTTTTATGTCTTGTGTCAAGGTGTCTTGAGTGCTTCTCCAAATGACTCGTGCTACACATGCCAGTGCCTTCATTCTGCTATTTACATGCTTGATATGTTTTCCCTATGCTTTGTTGTCAATCATGATACCAAGGTATCGGGTGTTCTCATTTTTTGGTAATTCTTGATTGTTGCATTTGAGGCTAAATGTTGGTTTTGGTGTTTTGGTGAGAACTGGTACACCAAATATAATGCTGTTTTTGTTGTGTTTATTTCCATAAAATTGCTAACTGCTTATTTTTGTAGCATCTGTAATGCTAAGTCATTGTGTTTTCTAATGTTATAGGGAGTCAGGTTTAACATTATAAGATGTTCTGGTTGCTTACTTACTGTATTTTATTCTCCAAAACTTAAGATTTTCTGTTCAGCCCACCTATTGTTTATACGTATACTCTGTAAAAGGTCTGACAGTAAAGTTTGCAAAATCGTTAGAGGATGTGTGGAAGACATTTCCTGTATGGAAATGCCAAATTGCTTTATCAATGTCATAATACAAAAATGGTTCAATGAAAGAATTGTATGAAAAAGATTGATAAATTCTTGGGTAGCATCTTATGAATATTGTGTCATGACATTGCACCATTTACTCAAACTGCATTGTGTTTGTGAGAGTTTTTTTTAGTAGGATATATCACTGTGTTGGTCATAACGTAACATCATATCTGGTCTGCATGATTTTTTTTTATTTTCCCAAAGATAAAGTAAACATTGGAAGGGATACATCTTGAAACAGCAGTATGATAATGGATCTGAAAGTGCACAATGAAGTTCCCTAGCTGCCTTGAAGAGTGACTAGCTCTGGGCATTTGTGTATAGCGGATAAGATTATTTCGAAGGACATCATAGTAGATCAGATAAAGAGATTGTTTTGTGAAAAACATTTTATTTGCGGCAGATCATGAACTTTGTGACATAACTCATAAGTAATTGATCTGCCTTTCTTGTCTTCATATATACAAAAGATAAATATTTTCTTCTGTCACCTGTCTTCTTAATACATGTTCATATCATTATATGATAATACATTATCATATGTGCTCAGAATAGTTAATGTGTACTAGAAACTATGATTAAGGAAAAAGAAAAAAAAACTAACATTTAATGCAAAAGGTTACAAAACACAAAATTAATATTGTTTTTAAGTGTTTAAAATAGCCTTTTGTTGTTTATGTGCTTTATTACCTCATTTTGTCAAGTGTTTGATCATTATCAAATGTCTGTTTTGTCAGCTATATGTAAAAGTGACAAGAAGCGTTGCAGATTTAAATTTGAAAATTGCAATTTTATATATTTAATAGTTTAGGTTATGAACAAGTAATTAATCTTGCATAACATATAAATTATCAGTGATAATGTGCCATCTTTCAAACATTTATACAATTATTATTAAAATATTTCCTCATCCAACTAAATTTGATCGTGTGTGTATGTAACACAAACATAATGTATATAAAAGTGTGGGCATTTGAACATACTGTTGTTCACTTCATCAGTTATTTCAGATGGGTTTTTCACACACACACACACACACACACACACACACACACACACACACACACACACACACACACACACACACACACACACACACACACACACACACACACACACACACACACACACACACACACACACACACACACACACACACACACACACACACACACACACACACACACACACACACACACACACACACACACACACACACACACACACACAGTGTCCCATGAGTAATGGGACATACTTCAGGAATGCATTCTACAGGCTAAAATAAAGAAGAAATTTCATATAAACAGGTCCACACTTCGTTTCATATAAACACTTCGTTTTACGGCTTGCAAACAATTTTACCTTGACTTCTGTTCCAAGGCTAAAATTAAGCCCTACTGAAATTCTTGAAACTTAAAAAATTAAAAGGTAAATTTAATTGTTTCATATGGCTTGTGGCCTGAAAAATTGAAAAAAGAGGAAGGTTTCAGAACTGTACCTTGAGTAGTTTTGTAGAGAAGTTTCATAAATCTCAGAAAAACATAAGTCTTGGAAAACACTTTTTCAGGTTTGATGTAAAGTTACTTGTTTAAATTACCAATAAATAAATGTGAATTTGTAATACAGTTTATAAAGAATTTAATTTTGAGAAATTTGATGTAAGTAAAGTCAATAAAAAACAAGTTAACTTCATAAAAATTTTAACTTAATTTTATTGAAGAAAAAACAACAAAAATTAAAAAATTTCTGGTAATGTGCTGTAAACCATTTATTTATTTGTTAATAATAATTTATTAATAACAACACTAAACAGTTAATAAAACACATTAAGTTTAGTCAATATTGATAAAATAATTAAAAACAATAAATTTAAACAACATTAACTGTCTTATTTTAATAAAGTTTATAAAAAATGCAGTTGGCAGTACTGGTTTGTACAGACTCAAAATTGAATTCAAATCAGGAAACAGTAGTTTAAGAATTAATTTATAATATAGCACCTTAATTATATACCGTAACTAACCTGTAATCTGTGATTTGTAGTGTTTTTTTAACATAATTTAGAGATGCCATTGCAATTTTCAAATTTTGAGCCTGCTGATATTGGTTTCATGTACAGATTTAGTATTAGAAATTCCCGGGATGCAAAACGTCAAAAACCAATGAAGCTTTCCAAACAGGAGAGTACCTCATAACAAAACATTTTCTTTAGTCTTTCATAATTTCTAATTTTTATGAGACTTTAACAATAACCAGTTGTAGTTAGCTTAAACAATTATCAAAACATTTTTAGTTCTGCAATCAAGAACATACCGGGTGGCCCATATGTCAGTTGGCACTAGCAGTATGTAGACGCTCAGTTGATTAGCATAGTAGTTACTTGACTTGACTAGACCAGTAGTTCCCATAATTCAGTTGAGATTTGAGGTTATGAGGTTAGGTTGATGTTGATGTGTATGCTGTTGTTAGCGCTTGTTTGTTGTTCGTGTTGTTTGCGAGACAATGAATAGAAAACTATCTACAGAGCAGCGTGTTTTTGTACTGCAGATGTGGTGGAAACGACAGTGATGTTGAGTTATTTGCGGAACGTTTTCCAAACATCGCACCTCCATCTAGAGAAGATATTCATAAACTGAATAAGAGATTTGAACAGACTGGAATGGTAGCGGAACTTCCTCGATCAGGTAGGCCAAAAACAGTTACAACAGAAGAGAATTTAAATATCGTTGCACAATGTTTTGTGCAGTCACCAAAGAAATCAACACGAAAAGCGTCTAATGAGTATGGAATACCTTTACTCCAAGGCCTAAATGAAGATGATCCTGATAGGCGTACAGAATTCTGCGAATGGTATGCAATACGACAAGAAGCTGATCCACAATTTTACAAAACCATTCTTTGGAGTGACGAGGCTACTTTTAAGCTGAATGGTACAGTGAATAGGCACAACTGTGTTTACTGGGATACTGCGAATCCACATGTGGTGATAGAGACAGAGTTAAACGCTCCGGGGGTTACTGTTTGGGCAGGGATCTTTGCCGGTGGGATCATCGGACCCTACTTTTTTAACGGTACAGTGAATGCTGAAAGTTATCTACAAATGCTTCACGAAGTGTTGATGGAACTAGAAAACAGTCCACTTTTTGAACACCTGCAGCCAATTCGAGAAAAGTTAATATGGCAACAAGATGGGGCACCCCCTCACTATAGACTGATTGTGAGAGACTTTTTGAATGCAACGTTCTATGAATGGATTGGCAGATGGGGTCGTGTTGAATAGCCTCCACGTTCTCCTGATCTTACCCCTATGGACTTCTCGGTCTGGGGTATACTAAAAAATGCAGTGTACTCCGTGAAGATTCGTGGTGTGGAACAATTGAAGGAAGGCATTCAATCTGAATTTGAACACCTACAGTCCCTGAATATTTCGGACATAATTTGTGCTTCAGTGCTTCGAAGATGTCAAATTTGCATAGAAAAGGATGGAGGCGGGCATTTCTTGTAGGTCATGAGAACTATGTTATTAACTATCTGTATGCGTTATCTGTATCTGTATCCCTGCTGCACCTCTACAATAAAAGTGCAATTTGCAATTTTGCCAACTGACTTATGGGCCACTCTGTAGTATTACTATTATTAGCCAGACTAAACAGTTTATTTACATGCATAATTCCATATAGGGCAGAAATTACCATAAAAACTTAAAGATATAAACATACAACCACTCCCTTGTGATATATTAAATTCAAGAGATGCAGATGATTAATTTAGTGCATGTGATGTGTCTTAGTGTACTTCAGGTTAGTAAGCCATAGTAATCACCATAATCACTGTAGTAACATAATATTGCTGAATACATTACTGTCACTAAGTTTAGACAGTAAACTTCATTTTCCTCATTCATGTTTATCTTTTCAGGATGTTTCATGTTATTTAAATGTTTTTGTTAATAGAATCTGTTCTGTCCGATTTGAGTTATTCACGGTCTGAAGAGGAACTGGATCTGTCGTACAACAACAGACCAAGATATAGAAAGCACAGGCCAAGTCTTCCTCATGAGTACCCAGTGAATCCAAAAAGAAGTCGACCGTCAAATACATTTAAACAGGTTGAGGTAGGCCTATGTTGCTTTAACATAAATTCCACTTTCATGTATAGAAGTTGGCAGTCTTGTTCAATATACATTCACGTTGTTTATATTATTTATGAATTTTAAATTTATTTGTAATATGTGAGTGTATGTTCTTTAGTTCAGCTTTTAATTGGTAACGACTTGAACAACACGCTGTTTGGCTAAGTGATTTTTTTTAAATCTGTAAAATTAAATATAGTCGAATTTTTACAAGTAATATAACAAATAAGATGGGGTTTACACACACACACACACACACACACACACACACACACACACACACACACACACACACACACACACACACACACACACACACACACACACACACACACACACACACACACACACACACACACCATGCACGCGGGCGCACACACACACCTTAACCAGTGGTATATTCTGGTCTCAGGTGCAGTGTGTGCTGTACAGGTTGATGTGAGCCTAATCAATAGACTGTACTGTATATAAAAATTCTTAATATAGGTGATGTTTGGTCACATGCTATATGTGCCTACCGTACCAGTATGTACAAAAAAAAGCTTTAAATAATGATGTAATGACACAGCCTACAGTGTAAATTGTAAATCTGGTCAATTGTTTTTATTGCTATGTCACTGTCGGGTGCTACATGTATTCAGTGAAACAGTTGATTTTGGTGGAGTTTGGTTTAGTGGCTGATTTCAGAGGAGAGACTCAAGCTTCAAGGGCTGAAACCTGAACGTGTCCTGAACAATTTTCAGTTTTAAAGACGCTCAGAGGCCTGTCTCATGTACAATACCACCAAGCCCAGTGTATTTCATAATACAGCAGATATGACAGAAATAAGTGACATTCAAACCTCGACAATCTATAGATTTACAATCTGCTGGAAAGTTAATTATATAATACAAATAACTGGAAGTTCATATTCAATAAAGCAGTTATATTTATTAATACGGAAAAAGTATTAATAAGAAGTAACTAAAATAATACAACCAATAAGAAAAAAAATTTACAGGTAATGAAAACTATTATTACTACAATTTCAACGCTCTTATTAACATGACAGAATATTTTGTTTCACTTATATGTTAACTATAGCCTTCAAATTTTTCAGTTACAAAGTTGTAAAACGAGTCTTTAGCCATAATTTTTCAACATTTCCTGTTCGAACCACTCAAATGGTCTTGACCTTGGGTGCACCTGTATACATTTTAGGGGAGAAAACTAATGTTCTCTTTTAGGGATTGCAGTATTCGGGATTGTCAGTATAAGCTCAACTAGTTTGTTACACTTCTCTAAGCCCAGATACTAGGTCATTATCTTTCATAAACTTCACACATTCGTAAATAGGAATACAGGGCTCACATAAATTACACTTGGTTTACTTTTAAGTAAAATGTGGTTCCGTAAGCTTATTTTGTACTAATTTTAATTCATCAGGAAAGGTTTTCCTGTAGCTGTCATATTTACTGTATAACAGAAAATGCAAAAACGACAATTTGGAAAATGAACTATACCGCATTTATATTTGTTCTGAAATACTGTCAATGATTTCACAATACAGTTGCCTGTAAGATATAATTCCGCTATCATAATGACTCTTAGTATTCGGCTCAGTGTTATTTTTATTTTGAGATGTTGCTGAGTTCCAAAGTGTTTCGAATGCTCTTGCTTGTCATTTTGTAATTGACGAAGAGTGTCATTCTCTTTATTATTATAGTAAACAATGTCCACTGTTGTAGTTTGCAGTATGTTGTAGAGTACATGTGTATTTTCTTTGAAAATACTTTCATCAGAAAAGAAGTCTGCTGACTAGTAAGAAATGACAAAAAACTTCTTGCCTTCACAATAGAATATGCATCCCATTAATCAAATTATTAACTGTAAATTGAAAAAGTTGCTCACATTAGTCCACTTTTACCGTTTGGACTAACCTAGATGTAAATTACATGTGGTCGGTGCCACGGATGGTAACGTTCTCTGGACAGAATCTTGAAGCACTACTTTTCTCTTCAACGAATTTGAAAAAATGCTGTCAGTCCACTAAGAGTTTGAAACAAAATTATCCAATCTTCAATATATGGCAGTGCCTATTGTAAAACTAAATTTAACATGGCCTAGCATGTGTAAACAAAGTCATTAGATATTTTTCTGTAACTTTACTCTGAAGCCTGTTTAAATAGCCACTCATCAGCCCATTGTAAGTCTGCCCAACTATCTTACTACTGATTTTAAACTCTTTCACAATATTAGTGATGTAATGAAATAGTTCCCTCAAGCTTCATTCCGAGTTTATGTCAGTAAACTCAACAAAACGTTCAAACAAGTTACCTTCCTTGACATAATGAATAGTTGGGACACAGTAGACAGTTGGGATTCGGACATAACATCATCTGGTGTTTCATCTAGCATAATAGATAGAAAGGGTGTCTCATTTATGTCAATTTTTATTTGATCTTGTATAACATCACATAGTGGAAATATGATGTCATTCTGAACAGTGGGGTAGCGGAGCAAAAAACAGTTGCAGTTTTCGAATGCATGTCAAGAAGAGGATTGTAAGTTCTAAGTGTCTCCAAAAATTCAAAATTTCCTTTGTTAACAGATTCCTCTGACTCATTCTGACTTCTTAGAGGATGTTTTTGCTTAGATAAGTAGCAAATTACATCTATCAGTCTTAAGAATTTCTCTGTTTCTTTTTACTTGTTTGTTGTGTTAACGTATGTTTGCTCTAAGTTAAGAGTCAATGATAGCATCAGTTCTTTGCCAAATAATTTGCATTTTACAAACAACTCTACAGGTGACTGAGGCCATTTGTGTTTGTGTTGTTCAGACGAGGACTAAGGTCAGAGAAGCCACTTTTTGTCAATACCACACTTTCACTCAAAAATAGTAAACAGGGTTAGCAGAACAGCTTATTAAATTTTGCACAACCTGTAATCCAAGAAATAGATGTGTACTGGGGGGACAGAAAAATGGTGATCATGTTCTTTTTTTTTGCCTTTGTGTTTAGTCATCAAGCTGGGTAACTCAGGGAAAGGTTGTCCTTTCCTAACAATTTTTATTTTTCTTGAAAAGTTTTCACTGAGGATTTCTTTGTTAGAAGAAGATCTTTGGTTGTTAAAACAACGTGCGGTTCTTTTAACGTACGTTCAGTAGTCAGATTACAACACCATTGGCGCCATGCTACATTGATTATTCCGGTGATAACGGTTCAAAATTAAAAAAAATATTTCACGCGTAGATGTTCAGTATAATTTATCGAGTGGATACGTACACTCCTAAAATGTGCATCAAAAGTTGTAAAAATTTAAGACTATTGGAAGGTGTGGATGCACACATGCTTATAGAATATACACCACTGCCTCAACATATTCACTCCTTTGAAAAACTCCTGTACATGGGCTCTAGACAAAAGTCAACTGTAGCTGCAATATAAGTGATTGCAATGTGCAATGAACACTCCACTACCACACATTTTATAAAATACTGAATTTTTAGTAATAATAGGGAAATTTATTACACACCTGCACCTAATTACTGATGATGAATCATGTAATAAGACCAAATTTCTAGTACCATTTACTTTATATCAACAGTGATCCTAACATGTTATCTACATTGCTTGTGATTTACCGTATTGGCCCGAATATAAGACGATGATTTTTTCCTTAAAATGCCCTTCCAAAAACCACACTCGTCTTATATGCGAGACCTAACATTTAAAAATTTCGTGTTCAGTGCATAGTGTATTTTGTAACGTTCGCCAGCTGCACAGGCTTACCATGCGTAGCCTGAATCAACATGCGCATTTTATAATGAGCTCAAGGTCAAATTCAAGGTGAAAATCCCAAGCATACTTTCACCACTGCGCTGAAGTACCGTATTGTGTCACAGACGTTAAACGTCCCCCCCCCTTTTATGCATCCGATTCAAATCGTACGATAAGTTTTGCATTCCAGTTGCCTCCGATTTTTATCGTGGGTCAAAATATAGTAAGTTGGTGTGAACAAACTCTTTCAGTGTTGCCATCATCAGTACTGAAAATGAATCCATGCGTGTTGTATGCCGGTTATCAGTTCGTTTTTTATAAGCTTCGGAAGCGGGATCCCATAGTGCTCTCCTGTTCTGGATTTCGTTAGTTAGCCTTTCTGTATTAATGCCTTCCATATTCACAAAACAAATTAATAAAATCATACCATGACGTGACTTGGCAGTTACTTGGCATAACTGGCTTCGCCGACGCTAAGCAGGAAGGTTGGCAGCATTGATCTCAGAAAGTCATATGATAAATAACTCGCGCGAGTGCATAAACGAACAATTATGGCTCATGTGTCTAAACAACTCGTCTGATATTTATCGGATGCGTTTCCTACAACACCGTGATATGTTTTTGAGTACGGAACGATAAATTTATCGTGCACGAAAGTGCATAAAACGGCCTATTTGTTTCTGTTGTTCTACATGACATACAAGTTTTTATCGTAGGTTATCGTACGATATAAACCGGATGCATAATAGGGGCCTAAGGATAAGTCAACAAAGTGAATATTCGTGGAGAATCCACAAGTAAAGGATAGTGGTACACAGGGGGCGTTGTTGGCTGTTGAACAGAAACGAAACCAAGGATATCCAATATCCCAGGAAGTTATTAGAATGAAGGCACTGGAGTGGCATGTGAGTTGAAAATTCCAATAACTGGTGTAAACACATGATGTGGCCTTCAGGTTTGTGTTTATGACGTCGCACAACCCTAGCGCAACGCCTACCTGCAGATTATACTGACAAATTGATCGCTTATCAGCAATATATTATAGAACTGAGGAAAGCCCACAATTATCTGCTTGGCCAAATAGCAAATGCTGACCAAACACCAATGTTTTTCGATATGCCGTCATATGTTACTGTGGACAGAAAGGGTGCAAAATCAGTTATAATTAAATCTACAGCGAATGAAAAGTCACGCATTACTGTGATGCTAGGAGTAACTGCTGATAGAAGAAAACTTCCGCCATACGTTATTTTGAAGAGAAAAATGTTTCCAAAGGAACAATTACCAGCTGGGATTGTTTTTAGAGCACAGGAAATGGGGTGGATGACTGAAGAACTCATGGCAGATTGGCTTAAGGTTGTTTGTGGACATCAACCAGGCGCTTTACTAGGGCAAAGAGGTAGTATTTCATGGTCACACAAGTGAGAAAATAAAGAAGCTGATTGCGGAAATGAACACTGATCTTGTTATAATCCCTGGGAGAATTACTTCTCAGTTTCAAATTTTAGGTGTGGTTGTAATAAACCATTTAAGGACTACTTACGGAAGAACTATAGTGACTGGTTAAATAATGGAAATCATGCACTGACTCCGACAGGCAAGTTGAAGAAACCAAGCATACAGTTACTGGCCCAGTGGATAATCACAGCCTGGGGAAAAATCAAAAGTGAATCCATTTTAAAGGGGTTTAAAAAATGTGTTTCTAATAACATGGATGGGAGTGAGGATGACATTTTGTGGAAAGACTCCAGTTATGAATCAGATTCCAGTACCAATTCTGAAGTTGAAATTGGAGAAGAAGAAGAAGAAGAAGAAGAAGAAGAAGAAGAAGAAAACGAGGATGTTGACTGGAACTAAAAACAGTAAGGTACTTTAACACTTATAATTTCACCTTTAATGTAAAATAGGCATATTTACTTAGTGTGACTTCAAGGTATGATATTTAGACCATTTAATGGTCTTTCTCATACAACACCTAAAAAAATTCAGTGTTGTCTTATTTGCAGGTCCTTTTTTTCCTGTAAAACACCTTCAAAAATCTAGGGTCGTCTTATATGTGAGGCCGTCTTAAATTCGGGCCAAACTGGTATTTATATGGATGAATGTATGTTGGTTGCACACTGTTATTAAGGGTATACAGAAAACTGGCTAATGACCAAAATATTTTGGCTTCTTTTCGCTTCATTTGTTTTTACTTTTGTAGCCAATGATGAGAAACCTTGTACTGACTGTTTGGCAAAAGTAGCATTTTCCCTAAAGACTCGACTCAGCTTATTGGATCCTCTGTAATCTTGGTGCTTGTTGCTAAGTATTGAGCTTGCACTGTAAGGCCAGAGGAACATTATCACTTTGGTTTACTGTATTCTGATATTCCGCCAGTCAGCTTAAGTTTATTGGTTGGCAAGTAAATCAATAACATTAGCATTAATTTTTAATCCATATAAAAGCTGAGGTTTAGGACTTGCTCTTATGCTAAACATGTGATTAAGTACTTTAGTAATCTGAGGCTGCACAAAAAAAAAAATAATTTTGCTGAATACATATTCTCACATATGCTTCTGTGGCCGGTGTCGGTTCTGTACTTGAAATCTTCTTCAGGTATGGACTGCATTGAATGTCTCGTCAGACAGTGTTTCATTACAATGGATATCTTCAGGTCTATCTGAGCTTGCTTGCCAGCCTCTTCGCCTCATTGTCTCATAGACGTGAATATACCCTTTTAATATGGAGTGAAACATCTGACGAGAGATTCGATGTGGTTTTTACTGGAAGGCGATTTCAAATACAGCAAGTTTTTTTGAATGTTGTTAATTTGAGAGGCAGTAGTTTTGATTGTTTTAGCCAATATAAAATGATGTTCTGCTTATAGCAGTTCCCTCTTGGTGGTTTTATATACCATTCCACAGGTGTAGATAAGTGGCAGGGAGAATATGTCACCTTCCAGAAATTTAAAAAATAATAAAAAAATATTTGAAAAAACTAAAAATAAGATCCAGTTTGGCATGTTTTATAATGATAACCAACTATAAAATGTAATCCCCAGAATGAACAGCCTGAATAACTAATTACCGGTATACATTTTATATGATAATTCTTGAATAGAATTAACAAACTTGTGTAACAAAGATATTCCGCAGATAGAAGAGGCCTTGAACTGTGCCAACAAGAATTGCCCATTTAAGGAAAATAAATTGTATAGTTTATTTATTTAATTTATAATTTCTTTTATCAGAAACAATATTTTTCATGATTTTTTATCATTCATAATTATGGGTACATAGGCTATTTCATAGCCACACTGCAAGTTTTGAAAAACAAAATTTGTTCTTTTGTTCATATAATAAAATTCAGCACAAATTTTTTTCTGTTTGTTTTCTAAACTTGTTCAGAATGGAATTCAGTAATCATAAAAATAAAGATAAATACAGTTTTGATGTACGTTGATTTTTAAGGAAAAACACAGTAAGGAATGTAGTAAGGGGAGCAGGTTGTAACTTTCTTTAATTTTTCAATATATTAAATAACCACAAACTCCCACTTACCTTGTTTTGTTTACTTATTCAGCCAGATCATCTAATGGTGGAAACCCTTTTTCGTATAGCGAATTTACCAGCACAGAAAATGAAGTTAGGTGGTTGAAATGATTATTCTAACACGCATATACAGTAGCAAGTTGAAATAAAACATTATTTTATTTTACTATATCAAGATATTCATTGTTCTACTCACATTTACATAAAATTTTCTTCACTCTTTACTCTACAAACTTCTAATCTTTACTTTTCAGCCCCGCTATGGACGTTATTTGAACATATTTGGAACTACAACTTATATAATTATAACAACATGTTATTTACTTATTCTGATTAGTTTAAATATACTATATAAGGCAACCCAGTTTTGCTCATTCTTTCTTTCTTTCACACTCACATTTTTTTACCCTTTACGTTTAAAGCGCTTTCTTTTATAAAATTTTTATAGTTAATTTTGAGTTCCACTGTACTTAACTGACGCTGTTACTGCCGACCCCGTCGCACTCCATATATTTTCGGTCACTGATTTGTCCAACAGTTGTTCTCCCAGTTTAATTTAGATGTCTCACCGTTTTTTACCACTTTGAATTATAGTTTAGATCACATTTTTTGCAAGTTTTAATAAATTTTTGGCTCGCAAGCCTGTATATTGAACCGCGCGGTTCTACTAGTTGATGATGAGTAACTTTTTCAAAATGGCTAAAGCTCCTTCTTGAGTGTGGCTACTTGCTTCTGATAGGCGGATCAAGAGTCACGTGATATCTTCTGGGGTGCGAGTATGTATCATAAACCTGTGTTTTGGGGCTCGCAAAACGTTCGTGACGATTCATCTGTGTGGGCAGGCATACGCGCATTCATTCACATTCCTCAGCACCTGGAAATATAGCGTGAGCCTATTCTGACCGAACAAATGTGCAATAGGGCATGTTCCGTAAGTGAATGTCGATGGTTAAAACTGAGGCCCCGTGTGGGTAACTTCCTTTCGTCGCATTTAGAATTGAAATAAACCTAATCCCCCAATTCTGTCCCGTTACAGTACCCCCCCCCCCAATGAGAGGTTTTCTGCCGAAACAAAAACTCATTGCTAAACCCTAAGAGGACCAGCGAGGATATGGCGTTGACAACCCCCCTTTATTCCATAACAAATCATGGGTAACCTACCCCCCTGGTTCGGCGACTATGGCTGCCCCTGAATGACTCTACTGGACTTCTCGGTTCGAGATCCCAACACTGTATAATCAGACAGGCACTCACCACAGTATCACCTAACCTTGTAACATTCCAGATAAAATCAACAACAGGCCTTGTACCAAACCAGATCCTCAACCGATATATCTCCCCTCATAAATATATTGGATTGCCTTTAGCAAAGTACTGGGTGCGTACACATGTTCATTACTAGGATCTCTAAATATTCATTATTAATGTAACATTCACATAAACATTTCATATTTACCTTTAAATAAAATTTACTCCCATTTCTCAACTTTTAATTTTTTGTTTGATGTCACTGTTTCAAATCAAATTAAATTATTTAAATTTCGTTCAAGTAGTGAAATAAATCTAAGTCCATTATCAAAGATTCACATTAAAGTTAATTTACATCATCTCTTTCAATTAGTAATTTAAACGCAATTTTCAAAATTCCAAAATCTTTTAAATGAATTTACTTTTCTTTATAAATCCTCATAACTATATGCTAACAATCATAAAATAAACATCTTACACTTGGTTACAAAATATATCATACAAACACTATTACTCAGCTGACACCTCATCAACATACATAATCTTTACTTTCAAAGAAAAATTATTAATTAAAAGAAACAAAATTAATTAATTAAATTAATTAACAAAAGAACCTATGACTTGACTACATGAAACATACTATACATTTAACACCAGTAATCAGCTGATGTCTTATTTCCAGGTGAATGACCTTACCCTAGGCACACTGAATACAAATAAACACGAATATACAACATTATTTAATTTAACTTATAACATGTCCTTGATGATTTTACAATCATTACAACATAGAGTCTAGTCCTTAAAATCATTTGTTCTCGTAAGTGAATATTCATCACTAATCATTGAATCATAAACTTATAGTAAACATTACTGAACAGGAACTGGGTCATCAACCACCAACTCTCTCTTTAGAGTAAGTAAACTTGATTGTCCCGCTGTTACAGTGGTCGTTACATCTCACTGACTTCTCAGCTACCTCTCGTACTTCATCATTATATTATTTCCCCCTTTATACCCAGTTACAGTTAGGTAAATAACCTGCCGGGTAAACCGGTTCAAGTATTTACCTGGTTGCATAAACACTCTATTGTTTATGCCCCTGGCTTGTAACGGCCAGCTCCTTTACCACACACACTATTTTTTCCTGATGGTGGACTGTAGCGCCCATTTGCATCCACAAGAACTGCAGTTTAATTAGGGTGTAGACGCTGCCTACCCCGTTCTTGCTTCAGCGTTATAAAAAATTCGGCATTACTGATGTCCGAGGACACCAGTAATCCTACTAAATATTACTTATACACCCTTAACACGGCACTACCAACCCCTACGAAGGTAGCCGCTGTTCCATAGTTTGGTGATTCCCCTGAATTTACCCCCCGGTTAATTTCTAAATTCACCAATTTTGAAAATAATAGCAAGTATGGCTAGGATACAATCTGCCTAACCACACTTGCTACCAATAATCCAAATCCACGGTCAGGGTTCGGTGACTCCGTGACCGCCCGAAAGTGGGGAATCACAAATAAGTAATATGTTTTCCATATTTAAGATTCCTACCCACTAATATAATACAACATAAACATTCATAAAGAACATAAACATTCCATTTAAAACAAACATCTCATTTGCATCAGAATACAATTTACAAACATTTCAGTTTTAATTTTAATTGAATCTTCAATTATTTTGTAACGTTAAAAAATATACGCCGAAATATAAAATAAAACCACTACCAGGACTTACCTGTTGCAGAAATTTCATCAGAAGCCAGAGTCGCCACCTATATCTTTGAAGGACAGATATGGAGACCTTTACACTTTACCTTAATAAAACGGACAATTTAGCAATCTGACCCCACCCAATTAATAATTCAGAAGATTCCGGAACGTTAGACGAATTTTTTCAACACAGAAATAAGACAGTGATAATGACGAAATAACTTAGTCTAACACATTATTTCAAAGAGAATCATTATTTTTTAATGAGCAATTACCAACAAAAAAAAATTTGCTATTAATCTTTTAATAACTTGACTTAAAACTTTCGTACACTTTTACACTATGTTTTATCCAGTTATATTTACATTCTGTTACTTACTACTAGACTGCCCAGCCTGCAATGCACTCACACATTTATACCCACTATTTATTAACCCCTCAACATCTTAGAAATTTTCGTTTTAACTCGGGGAACCGCACTATAGCGAGGCCGACCAAACACGTGGCATTGTTCCGCGCTTACAAAATGTCTGTACTGAATTGTTTTACTGTCTACAATGACACAATTTTTTCACTGTGGTGGATTGATTAACTTCTTGGGTCCCGGTCGGTGTTAAAACGTTATTACACTTGATTTATCCATATTTAAAAGTTCGACCCGACCGGGGCCCGCGAGTCGTAACTACGTGTGTATATGTACTCTGTAGCTCGTGGACTGTGTGGCGTCTCTGACTAAGATCGACTGGCACCGAGAACGTAACAGGTACATCTTCCTTTCTCTGGCGGGAATGGTTGGTCACTGCCACTATGTTTTCGTCGCTCAAGCCTCAGTTGTTGTGAGCTAACCATTTTATATATGGAATAGCAGAGTTGTATTCTGGATACCAAAGTACAATATTGGCTTTGGCTCTGCTGATGTCATTAATAGTAGGCGGGGCTTTACCAGTCTTTCCGGCAGGTCTTGGAGAAGACGATGAATATTCTCGCGCTTTGGCCATCTTGAGTTTTTAGTCAAGAGCGTCCTTTTGAGCGCGTGCGGGTGTAGTTGCGCTTGAGCGTTGACACACATGTACAGAGTTCTTAGAATTTTTGTGGAGGTGCGAATTCTTCTGCCGCATTACACCACTGAAATTGCGTATCGCCTTGTTACCGCTGTTTCTCAACACTGGTCTGTTACACGAAAAATAACATTGCACAATAATTTTCCTAACTTTTGACAAGCCCGCACCAAAATGAAAGAAATTAAAAAATATAATTATACCATACTGTGGAAAATAAAAAGACCCAAAATTGACCCGCTACAATACCCCCTCAATGAGAATTCTGCTGTTCACAACAGAAGAAATCTCATCGATAAACCCGAAGAGGACCGGTGAGGAACTGGTGCCAACAACCCCCTTGTTCTTAATCTGCATGGGTACATGACCCCCCCCGGGCTCAGCGACTATGAACTCATCTGAACGAGATCACTGGACTTCTCCGTAAGAGATCCCAACACCGAGAAATCGAACAGACTCGCCCCACAGCGCACCTCACCTTCTAACATGCTACCCTCCAAAAATCCTCAATCCCTGGCTTAAATCATGCCAGATCCTCCACCGATATGTTTCCCCTTTTATGAAAGCTGGGCTGCCTTTAGCAAATACTGGGCTCACACAAACTAACATTACATGTTACCATAACACACTAAAAATAAAAAATTTCTTTTAAAATTTATTAAAAATTTAAAAAAATTCAAAATTCAAAAAAATAATATTTCATCAAAAAATTCTCTTCCTTGTTTTTCTAATTTTTGTTTCAAATGACTTAACCTAGACATTTCTACTAATCTAAACACATCCTTACTCTAACATGAGAACCACTTATAGTCTACCAATACAATGCAATACAATAAAATAAACATGGTTAATGCACACATAATAAAAGAATCATTATCTAAAATATTCATTCGCTGGCAGGCGAAAAATCAATTTTTTTTTCCAAAAAAATTAAAATTTTCAAAAAATTTAAAATTCAAAAAAATAACATTTATTTTAAATGTTTCCCTCATATGCAAAATTATTTAAATATTGGTTCGAATTAATTAAACAAACAAATTAAAATTGACTTCCTACTATACAAGCTTAGTAGGTGTATGACCTCATCAGCTGATCGAAACTAGGTCAAGTCCCAGACCGTTGACATACATATGTTATGTATACTTTCTGCACCTACATTAAACATCTGTAACAATCTCACTCAAAGCACAAAACATAATAAAATAAAATATTTAAAACAAACACAGTATTAATATAAATAATCAAGTTGACATTTAAATTATTTAAAATAAACAATTCTTACTTGTATCTTGTTTTCCAAATTTTATCAAAATTCTGTCACTGGTTGCAAAAAATAAACAATTGTATATTCTTTATTATAAATTCCTCTCTTTATTTAACAGTTTAATTCTACACTACCGTGGGTGATGTAAATTCTTTATCTCATTGACCGTATTAGATCTGTATACATATATAATCTTTATCTCTTTGACTCTAACACCTACAACTTTTAGTAACATGACACCCATCTCTACTAAAATATCTATCCCAAAACACTCTCAACCCCAACTTATCATTTAACTCAATTCGCCACCTTCTACATATAAAAAATACTCTCTAACCCTTTGTACATAGGATATGTGTTTCCCCCACCCAAAAAACTCAATTCCCTTATTTGGCGGCCTGGATTCTACCTAAGGCGGCCCCTTCCCCACTAAAATCTATACCAATTCCCGTCCCAACATATTTGGTTGCGGACTCGTACATTACACTATCCCCTAATACAAAATTGCCATCCCCAAGAAATCTCAATCTCATTACCTCACTACAAATACAACAAAATAACAACATTAATTATAAACAACAATATACCACTCAAAATCTACAATTATTCTCCATTACTACTGTGTCAAACAATACTTCTCAAAATTCTATAACATTACATTACTTCAAAACAACATGATATTATTCTCAAAACAATATTATTCTCTCCTATTTCAACTTCAACTTTGACTTCAACTTGGACAGATCTACATGTCCCACACAATATTTATCACCCAAAAAACTATCTCTTATCATCTTGCATAAATTGTTACTTTATTTCTCATTTTATCAAATTGTTTTTTACCATTACTTTAAAACATCTGTAATGTATTAAAACATTACATTGGACATTAATTACTTGTAACATTTACAACTAATATACCAGTGACATGTTACGGCTGACCAGCTGATATCCTAACATAATGAAAACACATCTCAAAATTGAACAACTTATATGAAATATATATATATATTTTTTTTTTTAGAATTATAGCATAATTTTCAACAATTATCTTCCTAAAAATTTAAAAATTTTCAAAATTTATTATCAAGATTTATTATAAATTCCATTATCTTTCAGTTATTATTAAAAAAATTTTGTAATCATCTTTATTGAACACAAATATTTCAAATAAACATCTTATTACTGAATTAAAATCTTAGTTACCTGTAAACATTTTTGTTATACATGATTATACAATTTTTATACTTACAGTTCAGTTAACATGATATATACAAAACATAATCCCCATACCACAATACTTCCACCTCACCTCTGTAACATTTAACACAAAATATTAGTTTACATCAAATAATTTATCATCCATTACCAAATTTCCATCTCGTAAAATAAATTGAATTCATAAAAAATTTTAATTAATTAATATTTAAATAACCAATCAAAATATTTAACATGTATCAAATTGTTTTAATTAAATTAATTACCAAAAATATAAATTATATAGTTATCGAAACAATTCCAATTAATCAATTACTGTTTTCACAGTTAATTCTGATATTTATTGAACTTGCAAATATTTCAATATTATTATTACAACAATCATCTTACGTACACACATTATTTACTTAACATTCCACAATGCACACAAATAAATTCACTATATTTTTATTTACAGACTTTTGTTATTAATTGTTCAGTTTTTTCCGCACATCATTGTCCAAATTTGCCATGTCAGAAACCCATAAAACATTATGTTTACACTGTCTTTTATTGTTTTAATAGTTTATCCTCCATCGTCAAAAAGATACCTCACATATTTATAGCATAAACCATTTTTATTTACATCCCATTTATTATTATTATTCTTATTATAAACCATTACCTCTATGTCATTCATCTTCCCTTTTATTATTTCATAAGACTTGTCACTATTATTTGTTTTTATCCCGCCTCCGTGAATATTTGTTGTTACACCCAGGTAATTTATTTTTTCATCATATTCCTCCACTACAAGTACACTAATTCTTCCTACAGGTACATATTTATCATCAATATAATCATTGTCTACTACTACACAAGGTGTGTCTACATTATTTATCATAACTCTCTTAATATCCATCTTCTCTATCAGCTCTACATAACCTCTATTTATCTTGAACCACTCTAACTCTTTCTCTCTCTCATAATCACTTTCATCACAATACCTGTCACAACACCACTGACCTACTTCACTCCATGCAAAGGGCACAACAAACTTACTATACCACTTCCTGGCTTTTCCAGGTTTACAAAAAATTAGGGGACCTTTTGAAGACACCTCGTCTTCCACACAATTAACGGAGGAAACTCTGTCCTCAAAATTCACTACTAGCGGAGTCCTTACTCCACTTACATCACGGGGAAAATTTGCCCTTTGCCACCCTAACCTTTCATCACACTCTCTCTCAATTTCATCAACACTCGCTAACATTTTGTTATTAAATTCTACTTCACCACAAACTTCATCATCACCATTTGTTTTCACTACATCATTCTTAAATAACTCGTTTTCAATTATTTTATCACTATTATTTATTAATTCATTTTTACAACTGTAACTTACCTTGTTAATTATTTCTTCGCTATTATCAAAGACATTGTTACCACTTACCTGTGTTAACTCAACTTTTAATTGACATCTATCTTCCTCCCTTAATCGGTCTGTATTTAGTTCCTGCGCCCATTCCTTCAATATTTTGTTATTTTCGTCAAACCGTTTATTAATATTATCAAAATGTTTATTCATCATTTCCTTACTCTCATCAAACCGTTTGTTCAGATTATCATTTATTTCATCATACACTGTTCTCAAAAGATTCATCACATCCTCCAATGTACGCTCCTTTTTTTCTACCCCCACACTGTCGTTATCATTATCATTAGGCCTATTTTCTGTCTTATTCTCTACCACTATCTCTTCAACTATCTTACCTGTATCATTGGTCATCTCACTATGTTTATTAATTTCTGCGAATATTCCTTCCTCTTGTTCTTCCATTCGTGTTAATCTATTGTCTAAATTACCCCATTCCTCGTCTGTCATCTCCCCCACAACACCTCGAAATTCATTCTCCCACTCATCCCACGCAAAATCACTATCATTACTCTGTATTATAGACATTTTTAAAGTTCGTTTGTACAACACTTTTATATATAAAACTACTATTTTTCTATACTCAAACACCTAACACACTATGAATCACAACACAAACATAACCTACGTGAATATGTGCGATACAATTTTTTTATACATTCGTCATTACCACATCCTATTTTCTGTGCATTGAAATAGGTCTATCTCGTATAAAATTACAATTAAATGAAAATCCTGGCAGCGAGAGCCATTTGTAACAATAAAAATTAGGCCGAAAATATAAAATAAAGACAATCCACTACCAGGACTTACCTGTTGCAGAAATTTCATCAGAAGCCCAGAGTCGCCACCTATATCTTTGAAGGACAGATATGGAGACCTTTACACTTTACCTTAATAAAACGGACAATTTAGCAATCTGACCCCACCCAATTAATAATTCAGAAGATTCCGGAACGTTAGACGAATTTTTTCAACACAGAAATAAGACAGTGGTAATGACGAAATAACTTAGTCTAACACATTATTTCAAAGAGAATCATTATTTTTTAATGAGCAATTACCAACAAAAAAAATTTGCTATTAATCTTTTAATAACTTGACTTAAAACTTTCGTACACTTTTACACTATGTTTTATCCAGTTATATTTACATTCTATTACTTACTACTAGACTGCCCAGCCTGCAATGCACTCACACATTTATACCCACTATTTATTAACCCCTCAACATCTTAGAAATTTTCGTTTTAACTCGGGGAACCGCACTATAGCGAGGCCGACCAAACACGTGGCATTGTTCCGCGCTTACAAAATGTCTGTACTGAATTGTTTTACTGTCTACAATGACACAATTTTTTCACTGTGGTGGATTGATTAACTTCTTGGGTCCCGGTCGGTGTTAAAACGTTATTACACTTGATTTATCCATATTTAAAAGTTCGACCCGACCGGGGCCCGCGAGTCGTAACTACGTGTGTATATGTACTCTGTAGCTCGTGGACTGTGTGGCGTCTCTGACTAAGATCGACTGGCACCGAGAACGTAACAGGTACATCTTCCTTTCTCTGGCGGGAATGGTTGGTCACTGCCACTATGTTTTCGTCGCTCAAGCCTCAGTTGTTGTGAGCTAACCATTTTATATATGGAATAGCAGAGTTGTATTCTGGATACCAAAGTACAATATTGGCTTTGGCTCTGCTGATGTCATTAATAGTAGGCGGGGCTTTAACAGTCTTTCCGGCAGGTCTTGGAGAAGACGATGAATATTCTCGCGCTTTGGCCATCTTGAGTTTTTAGTCAAGAGCGTCCTTTTGAGCGCGTGCGGGTGTAGTTGCGCTTGAGCGTTGACACACATGTACAGAGTTCTTAGAATTTTTGTGGAGGTGCGAATTCTTCTGCCGCATTACACCACTGAAATTGCGTATCGCCTTGTTACCGCTGTTTCTCAACACTGGTCTGTTTCACACAAAAAAAACGTTGCACAATAATTTTCCTAACTTTTGACAAGCCCGCGCCAAAATGAAAGAAATAAAAAATATAATTATACCATACTGTGGAAAATAAAAAGACCCAAAATTGACCCGCTACAATGTATCATTTGTTGTACCATTAAATTCTTCACAAAATTCAAATCTATTATCAACATTCCTTATAAATAACATTCCAAATTCAGATTTTAAGGTAACATTTCAAAATAACATCTTACCTAAGTTAACTTCTTTCAAACTCATTTAATGCCATTATAAGACTCTTACTTTACTTCAAAGTTATTATCAAATTCATACTTACATATGGTTAATCACTCCATCAAATGAACACATCATCACTTGTCATAGACTCAAACTATAAACAATTCTCACCACAAATATAACGTACAAAACCATATGTACCTTCTGAAACATTATAACAACCAAATGACTCAACAACTAAACACATTCTACCTTCACTCATTTACTATTTATTATTAATTTCAAATCATATAAAATCATTTAAATTCATTTGCAAAATTCAATTATACAACATTAGTTAATGAATTAATCTCAAATTCTTTAATTTAATCAGTTATTTAAAACACAAGTTATTTTAATTACCTTACTCCAAAACAATTACAATTCATTTGTATTATAACCTTCATAATTATTTAGTCTGATATACTATTATTATTATTATTATCAATTTCTATTACATACACACATTGTTTACATCAACTACAGAATACACATAACCTATTACACCAACAGAATTAACCTCACTATAAATTTATCTACAATTTTTCGTCATTATTTTATTGTTTACCACACCTCATTATATAAGTGAGCCAAGTAATTACCATAGACTAAAATAATTAAATGTTCATTCACTGTTTATCTCTAACCACCATCATCGTAAATTAGTCTGATTTTCACGTAACAATTCTCATCTTTACTTACACTCATATCGTTATTATAATTTATATAATAACCCTTTAATATTTCAAATTGTTCCGTAAAACCCACATAATATTCTACTGGACTGTCCCACATTATTATCAAATCATGTTACCTGTCTACATCATTAGTTTTGGTCTTGTCACCGTCTGTATTATTATCTATCACCCTTAAGCATTTTAACCTCTCAAATATTACACGTCTATGCACAGGTAAGCATTCAATATAATTATCAACGTTATCATTATTTATTTCTGCACTATCTTCATAACAAGGTAATTCAACAATATTACTAATTCTCTCTTTGTTTATTTTCTCTAGTAGCTCTTCGTAATTTCTAACAACATCAAATAATATTCTCTCTCTCTCTCTCTCTCTCTCTCTCTCTCTCTCTCTCTCTCTCTCTCTCTCTCTCTCTCTCTCTCTCTCTCTCTCTCTCTCTCTCAACTCAATGTGAATAATTCTACCCCTCTCTCACAATACCTCTCATCATAACACCATCTCACTTTTTCTCTCTCAATCCACACAAAAGGCAACATAACGTTATCATGACACATCCTGATTCTTCCAGGGAACTCATGAGAACTAGGGGAACTACTTAGAGACACCTTGTCTCTATAATCAAGGGAGGAAACTCTGTCCTCATAAATAATTAACGGAGTCTTTACTCCTAAATCACGGGGAAAATTTGCCCTTTGTAAACCCAACCTTTCTTCAACCACTATCTTATTACTACTCGCTATTTCCGCTAAAACTTCATCTACACCATTATTATTCACTTTATTTTCTAACAGATTTTTAAGTATCTCGTTATTACTTTTTATTTTGCCATTACTTGTTAACTCATTATTAGAATTATCATTATTACTCACCTTGTCTACTGCCCCCTGTTTTGCATTTAAACTAACACCATTACTATTATCACTTATATATCCGTTATTTTCACTTGTATTAACCATGTTTCTTACCTTGTCGTTTATTTCTGCGTTATTTTCGTTTATTCTACACTTACCTGTATTTATTCTCCACACTCCCATACCCTCTATACTTTGTTCTAAATCGTTACATTTAGTTTCAAATATCTCATTGGTTATTTCAAAACGTTTATTAATTTGTTTTATTTCATTTCTAATCTCCTCAAAATTGCTTTCGTTTGTATCAAAATGATTATTTATTTTATCAAACTTTTCATCAAAATTATTCTTAATTTCATTGAAACTACTTTCGCATTTTATTCTTTGTTCGTTAATATCATTACTCAATTTATCAAATTTACTATTTTGTTCGTTCATTTTAGTATCATTAACATCGAAACGACTATTTATTCTAGATCGAACTTTTCATCATTGGCATCAAAACGTTTATTTACTACATCAAACTTATTATTGAAATCACTATTTTTTACCATATTTTCAGACATTATTTGCACCAGGTTGAATATATCGTTCATCGACAATTCTTTTTCTTTTATTTTTGTCACTATGGGAGTAGATTTTGCTTCATCATTGTTTATTATTATGTAATCAGTTACGTTACTTTCCGTCACTGATTGACTGTTCGAATCAGCTGTTTGAATTGACTGACCTAATTCGCTTACACTCAGTGACGGGTTCATTGACCCAAGACCACTATCACTCATAGCCGAGTCTATCAAATTAATTGGTTTTTCGTTCTCAGACATTTTTATTGTTCTTATTTACTGGTTTACTAAGTAATTATTAAGTCTTACTTGTAATCTAACATGCGCAATTTATCAACACCTCGTAAACTTTACCTCACAAAACCTTATTATGCATATGTTACATAAATTTTTTACGTAAGTTATTCTCGATTTCCACCAACCCTATTCCATTCTCTGTGCTTTAAAATAGGCCAATTTGGAATAAATACAATATTTATTCCAAATCCTGGTCACGGCACCATTTGTAACTTTCTTTAATTTTTCAATATATTAAATAACCACAAACTCCCACTTACCTTGTATTTGTTTACTTATTCAGCCAGATCATCTAATGTTGGAAACCCTTTTTCATATAGCGAATTTACCAGCACAGAAAATGAAGTTAGGTGGTTGAAATGATTATTCTAACACGCATATACAGTAGCAAGTTGAAATAAAACATTATTTTATTTTACTATATCAAGATATTCATTGTTATACTCGCATTTACATAAAATTTTCTTCACTCTTTACTCTACAAACTTCTATATCTTTACTTTTCAGCCCCGTTTCGGACGTTATTTGAACATATTTGGAAATACAACTTATATAATTATAACAACATGTTATTTACTTATTCTGATTAGTTTAAATATACTATATAAGGCAACCCAGTTTTGCTCATTCCTTCTTTCTTTCACACTCACATTTTTTTACCCTTTACGTTTAAAGCGCTTTCTTTTATAAAATTTTTATAGTTAATTTTGAGTTCCACTGTACTTAACTGACGCTGTTACTGCCGACCCCGTCGCACTCCATATATTTTCGGTCACTGATTTGTCCAACAGTTGTTCTCCCAGTTTAATTTAGATGTCTCACCGTTTTTTACCACTTTGAATTATAGTTTAGATCACATTTTTTGCAAGTTTTAATAAATTTTTGGCTCGCAAGCCTGTATATTGAACCGCGCGGTTCTACTAGTTGATGATGAGTAACTTTTTCAAAATGGCTAAAGCTCCTTCTTGAGTGTGGCTACTTGCTTCTGATAGGCGGATCAAGAGTCACGTGATATCTTCTGGGGTGCGAGTATGTATCATAAACCTGTGTTTTGGGGCTCGCAAAACGTTCGTGACGATTCATCTGTGTGGGCAGGCATACGCGCATTCATTCACATTCCTCAGCACCTGGAAATATAGCGTGAGCCTATTCTGACCGAACAAATGTGCAATAGGGCATGTTCCGTAAGTGAATGTCGATGGTTAAAACTGAGGCCCCGTGTGGGTAACTTCCTTTCGTCGCATTTAGAATTGAAATAAACCTAATCCCCCAATTCTGTCCCGTTACAGTACCCCCCCCCCCAATGAGAGGTTTTCTGCCGAAACAGAAAAACTCATTGCTAAACCCTAAGAGGACCAGCGAGGATATGGCGTCGACAACCCCCCTTTATTCCATAACAAATCATGGGTAACCTACCCCCCTGGTTCGGCGACTATGGCTGCCCCTGAATGACTCTACCGGACTTCTCGGTTCGAGATCCCAACACTATATAATCAGACAGGCACTCACCACAGTATCACCTAACCTTGTAACATTCCAGATAAAATCAACAACAGGCCTTGTACCAAACCAAATCCTCAACCGATATATCTCCCCTCATAAATATATTGGATTGCCTTTAGCAAAGTACTGGGTGCGTACACATGTTCATTACTAGCTTAAATACAAGATCTCTAAATATTCATTATTAATGTAACATTCACATAAACATTTCATATTTACCTTTAAATAAAATTTACTCCCATTTCTCAACTTTTAATTTTTTGTTTGATGTCACTGTTTCAAATCAAATTAAATTATTTAAATTTCGTTCAAGTAGTGAAATAAATCTAAGTCCATTATCAAAGATTCACATTAAAGTTAATTTACATCATCTCTTTCAATTAGTTATTTTAATCGCAATTTTCAAAATTCCAAAATCTTTTAAATGAATTTACTTTTCTTTATAAATCCTCATAACTATACGCTAACAATCATAAAATAAACATCTTACACTTGGTTACAAAATATATCATACAAACACTATTACTCAGCTGACACCTCATCAACATACATAATCTTTACTTTCAAAGAAAAATTATTAATTAAAAGAAACAAAATTAATTATTTAAATTAATTAACAAAAGAACCTATGACTTGACTACATGAAACATACTATACATTTAACACCAGTAATCAGCTGATGTCTTATTTCCAGGTGAATGACCTTACCCTAGGCACACTGAATACAAATAAACACGAATATACAACATTATTTAATTTAACTTATAACATGTCCTTGATGATTTTACAATCATTACAACATAGAGTCTAGTCCTTAAAATCATTTGTTCTCGTAAGTGAATATTCATCACTAATCATTGAATCATAAACTTATAGTAAACATTACTGAACAGGAACTGGGTCATCAACCACCAACTCTATCTTTAGAGTAAGTAAACTTGATTGTCCCGCTGTTACAGTGGTCGTTACATCTCACTGACTTCTCAGCTACCTCTCCTACTTCATCATTATATTATTTCCCCCTTTATACCCAGTTACAGTTAGGTAAATAACCTGCCGGGTAAACCGGCTCAAGTATTTACCTGGTTGCGTAAACACTCTATTGTTTATGCCCCTGGCTTGTAACGGCCAGCTCCTTTACCACACACACTATTTTTTCCTGATGGTGGACTGTAGCGCCCATTTGCATCCACAAGAACTGCAGTTTAATTAGGGTGTAGACGCTGCCTACCCCGTTCTTGCTTCAGCGTTATAAAAAATTCGGCATTACTGATGTCCGAGGACACCAGTAATCCTACTAAATATTACTTATACACCCTTAACACGGCACTACCAACCCCTACGAAGGTAGCCGCTGTTCCATAGTTTGGTGATTCCCCTGAATTTACCCCCCGGTTAATTTCTAAATTCACCAATTTTGAAAATAATAGCAAGTATGGCTAGGATACAATCTGCCTAACCACACTTGCTACCAATAATCCAAATCCACGGTCAGGGTTCGGTGACTCCGTGACCGCCCGAAAGTGGGGAATCACAAATAAGTAATATGTTTTCCATATTTAAGATTCCTACCCACTAATATAATACAACATAAACATTCATAAAGAACATAAACATTCCATTTAAAACAAACATCTCATTTGCATCAGAATACAATTTACAAACATTTCAGTTTTAATTTTAATTGAATCTTTAATTATTTATCATTTGTTGTACCATTAAATTCTTCACAAAATTCAAATCTATTATCAACATTCCTTATAAATAACATTTCAAATTCAGATTTTAAGGTAACATTTCAAAATAACATCTTACCTAAGTTAACTTCTTTCAAAGTCATTTAATGCCATTATAAGACTCTTACTTTACTTCAAAGTTATTATCAAATTCATACTTACATATGGTTAATCACTCCATCAAATGAACACATCATCACTTGTCATAGACTCAAACTATAAACAATTCTCACCACAAATATAACGTACAAAACCATATGTACCTTCTGAAACATTATAACAACCATATGACTCAACAACTAAACACATTCTACCTTCACTCATTTACTATTTATTATCAATTTCAAATCATATAAAATCATTTAAATTCATTTGCAAAATTCAATTATACAACATTAGTTAATGAATTAATCTCAAATTCTTTAATTTAATCAGTTATTTAAAACACAAGTTATTTTAATTACCTTACTCCAAAACAATTACAATTCATTTGTATTATAACCTTCATAATTATTTAGTCTGATATACTATTATTATTATTATTATCAATTTCTATTACATACACACATTGTTTACATCAACTACAGAATACACATAACCTATTACACCAACAGAATTAACCTCACTATAAATTTATCTACAATTTTTCGTCATTATTTTATTGTTTACCACACCTCATTATATAAGTGAGCCAAGTAATTACCATAGACTAAAATAATTAAATGTTCATTCACTGTTTATCTCTAACCACCATCATCGTAAATTAGTCTGATTTTTACGTAACAATTCTCATCTTTACTTACACTCATATCGTTATTATAATTTATATAATAACCCTTTAATATTTCAAATTGTTCCGTAAAACCCACATAATATTCTACTGGACTGTCCCACATTATTATCAAATCATGTTACCTGTCTACATCATTAGTTTTGGTCTTGTCACCGTCTGTATTATTATCTATCACCCTTAAGCATTTTAACCTCTCAAATATTACACGTCTATGCACAGGTAAGCATTCAATATAATTATCAACGTTATCATTATTTATTTCTGCACTATCTTCATAACAAGGTAATTCAACAATATTACTAATTCTCTCTTTCTTTATTTTCTCTAGTAGCTCTTCGTAATTTCTAACAACATCAAATAATATTATCTCTCTCTCTCTCTCTCTCTCTCTCTCTCTCTCTCTCTCTCTCTCTCTCTCTCTCTCTCTCTCTCTCTCTCTCTCATCATAACACCATCTCACTTTTTCTCTCTCAATCCACACAAAAGGCAACATAACGTTATCATGACACATCCTGATTCTTCCAGGGAACTCATGAGAACTAGGGGAACTACTTAGAGACACCTTGTCTCTATAATCAAGGGAGGAAACTCTGTCCTCATAAATAATTAACGGAGTCTTTACTCCTAAATCACGGGGAAAATTTGCCCTTTGTAAACCCAACCTTTCTTCAACCACTATCTTATTACTACTCGCTATTTCCGCTAAAACTTCATCTACACCATTATTATTCACTTTATTTTCTAACAGATTTTTAATTATCTCGTTGTTATTACTTTTTATTTTGCCATTACTTGTTAACTCATTATTAGAATTATCATTATTACTCACCTTGTCTACTGCCCCCTGTTTTGCATTTAAACTAACACCATTACTATTATCACTTATATATCCGTTATTTTCACTTGTATTAACCATGTTTCTTACCTTGTCGTTTATTTCTGCGTTATTTTCGTTTATACTACACTTACCTGTATTTATTCTCCACACTCCCATACCCTCTATACTTTGTTCTAAATCGTTACATTTAGTTTCAAATATCTCATTGGTTATTTCAAAACGTTTATTAATTTGTTTTATTTCATTTCTAATCTCCTCAAAATTGCTTTCGTTTGTATCAAAATGATTATTTATTTTATCAAACTTTTCATCAAAATTATTCTTAATTTCATTGAAACTACTTTCGCATTTTATTCTTTGTTCGTTAATATCATTACTCAATTTATCAAATTTACTATTTTGTTCGTTCATTTTAGTATCATTAACATCGAAACGACTATTTATTCTAGATCGAACTTTTCATCATTGGCATCAAAACGTTTATTTACTACATCAAACTTATTATTGAAATCACTATTTTTTACCATATTTTCAGACATTATTTGCACCAGGTTGAATATATCGTTCATCGACAATTCTTTTTCTTTTATTTTTGTCACTATGGGAGTAGATTTTGCTTCATCATTGTTTATTATTATGTAATCAGTTACGTTACTTTCCGTCACTGATTGACTGTTCGAATCAGCTGTTTGAATTGACTGACCTAATTCGCTTACACTCAGTGACGGGTTCATTGACCCAAGACCACTATCACTCATAGCCGAGTCTATCAAATTAATTTGTTTTTCGTTCTCAGACATTTTTATTGTTCTTATTTACTGGTTTACTAAGTAATTATTAACTCTTACTTGTAATCTAACATGCGCAATTTATCAACACCTCGTAAACTTTACCTCACAAAACCTTATTATGCATATGTTACATAAATTTTTTACGTAAGTTATTCTCGATTTCCGCCAACCCTATTCCATTCTCTGTGCTTTAAAATAGGCCAATTTGGAATAAATACAATATTTATTCCAAATCCTGGTCACGGCACCATTTGTAACTTTCTTTAATTTTTCAATATATTAAATAACCACAAACTCCCACTTACCTTGTATTTGTTTACTTATTCAGCCAGATCATCTAATGTTGGAAACCCTTTTTCATATAGCGAATTTACCAGCACAGAAAATGAAGTTAGGTGGTTGAAATGATTATTCTAACACGCATATACAGTAGCAAGTTGAAATAAAACATTATTTTATTTTACTATATCAAGATATTCATTGTTATACTCGCATTTACATAAAATTTTCTTCACTCTTTACTCTACAAACTTCTATATCTTTACTTTTCAGCCCCGTTTCGGACGTTATTTGAACATATTTGGAAATACAACTTATATAATTATAACAACATGTTATTTACTTATTCTGATTAGTTTAAATATACTATATAAGGCAACCCAGTTTTGCTCATTCTTTCTTTCTTTCACACTCACATTTTTTTACCCTTTACGTTTAAAGCGCTTTCTTTTATAAAATTTTTATAGTTAATTTTGAGTTCCACTGTACTTAACTGACGCTGTTACTGCCGACCCCGTCGCACTCCATATATTTTCGGTCACTGATTTGTCCAACAGTTGTTCTCCCAGTTTAATTTAGATGTCTCACCGTTTTTTACCACTTTGAATTATAGTTTAGATCACATTTTTTGCAAGTTTTAATAAATTTTTGGCTCGCAAGCCTGTATATTGAACCGCGCGGTTCTACTAGTTGATGATGAGTAACTTTTTCAAAATGGCTAAAGCTCCTTCTTGAGTGTGGCTACTTGCTTCTGATAGGCGGATCAGGAGTCACGTGATATCTTCTGGGGTGCGAGTATGTATCATAAACCTGTGTTTTGGGGCTCGCAAAACGTTCGTGACGATTCATCTGTGTGGGCAGGCATACGCGCATTCATTCACATTCCTCAGCACCTGGAAATATAGCGTGAGCCTATTCTGACCGAACAAATGTGCAATAGGGCATGTTCCGTAAGTGAATGTCGATGGTTAAAACTGAGGCCCCGTGTGGGTAACTTCCTTTCGTCGCATTTAGAATTGAAATAAACCTAATCCCCCAATTCTGTCCCGTTACAGTACCCCCCCCAATGAGAGGTTTTCTGCCGAAACAGAAAAACTCATTGCTAAACCCTAAGAGGACCAGCGAGGATATGGCGTCGACAACCCCCCTTTATTCCATAACAAATCATGGGTAACCTACCCCCCTGGTTCGGCGACTATGGCTGCCCCTGAATGACTCTACCGGACTTCTCGGTTCGAGATCCCAACACTGTATAATCAGACAGGCACTCACCACAGTATCACCTAACCTTGTAACATTCCAGATAAAATCAACAACAGGCCTTGTACCAAACCAAATCCTCAACCGATATATCTCCCCTCATAAATATATTGGATTGCCTTTAGCAAAGTACTGGGTGCGTACACATGTTCATTACTAGCTTAAATACAAGATCTCTAAATATTCATTATTAATGTAACATTCACATAAACATTTCATATTTACCTTTAAATAAAATTTACTCCCATTTCTCAACTTTTAATTTTTTGTTTGATGTCACTGTTTCAAATCAAATTAAATTATTTAAATTTCGTTCAAGTAGTGAAATAAATCTAAGTCCATTATCAAAGATTCACCTTAAAGTTAATTTACATCATCTCTTTCAATTAGTTATTTTAATCGCAATTTTCAAAATTCCAAAATCTTTTAAATGAATTTACTTTTCTTTATAAATCCTCATAACTATATGCTAACAATCATAAAATAAACATCTTACACTTGGTTACAAAATATATCATACAAACACTATTACTCAGCTGACACCTCATCAACATACATAATCTTTACTTTCAAAGAAAAATTATTAATTAAAAGAAACAAAATTAATTAATTAAATTAATTAACAAAAGAACCTATGACTTGACTACATGAAACATACTATACATTTAACACCAGTAATCAGCTGATGTCTTATTTCCAGGTGAATGACCTTACCGTAGGCACACTGAATACAAATAAACACGAATATACAACATTATTTAATTTAACTTATAACATGTCCTTGATGATTTTACAATCATTACAACATAGAGTCTAGTCCTTAAAATCATTTGTTCTCGTAAGTGAATATTCATCACTAATCATTGAATCATAAACTTATAGTAAACATTACTGAACAGGAACTGGGTCATCAACCACCAACTCTCTCTTTAGAGTAAGTAAACTTGATTGTCCCACTGTTACAGTGGTCGTTACATCTCACTGACTTCTCAGCTACCTCTCCTACTTCATCATTATATTATTTCCCCCTTTATACCCAGTTACAGTTAGGTAAATAACCTGCCGTGTAAACTGGTTCAAGTATTTACCTGGTTGCATAAACACTCTATTGTTTATGCCCCTGGCTTGTAACGGCCAGCTCCTTTACCACACACACTATTTTTTCCTGATGGTGGACTGTAGCGCCCATTTGCATCCACAAGAACTGCAGTTTAATTAGGGTGTAGACGCTGCCTACCCCGTTCTTGCTTCAGCGTTATAAAAAATTCGGCATTACTGATGTCCGAGGACACCAGTAATCCTACTAAATATTACTTATACACCCTTAACACGGCACTACAACCCCTACGAAGGTAGCCGCTGTTCCATAGTTTGGTGATTCCCCTGAATTTACCCCCCGGTTAATTTCTAAATTCACCAATTTTGAAAATAATAGCAAGTATGGCTAGGATACAATCTGCCTAACCACACTTGCTACCAATAATCCAAATCCACGGTCAGGGTTCGGTGACTCCGTGACCGCCCGAAAGTGGGGAATCACAAATAAGTAATATGTTTTCCATATTTAAGATTCCTACCCACTAATATAATACAACATAAACATTCATAAAGAACATAAACATTCCATTTAAAACAAACATCTCATTTGTATCAGAATACAATTTACAAACATTTCAGTTTTAATTTTAATTGAATCTTTAATTATTTATCATTTGTTGTACCATTAAATTCTTCACAAAATTCAAATCTATTATCAACATTCCTTATAAATAACATTTCAAATTCAGATTTTAAGGTAACATTTCAAAATAACATCTTACCTAAGTTAACTTCTTTCAAAGTCATTTAATGCCATTATAAGACTCTTACTTTACTTCAAAGTTATTATCAAATTCATACTTACATATGGTTAATCACTCCATCAAATGAACACATCATCACTTGTCATAGACTCAAACTATAAACAATTCTCACCACAAATATAACGTACAAAACCATATGTACCTTCTGAAACATTATAACAACCATATGACTCAACAACTAAACACATTCTACCTTCACTCATTTACTATTTATTATCAATTTCAAATCATATAAAATCATTTAAATTCATTTGCAAAATTCAATTATACAACATTAGTTAATGAATTAATCTCAAATTCTTTAATTTAATCAGTTATTTAAAACACAAGTTATTTTAATTACCTTACTCCAAAACAATTACAATTCATTTGTATTATAACCTTCATAATTATTTAGTCTGATATACTATTATTATTATTATTATTATTATCAATTTCTATTACATACACACATTGTTTACATCAACTACAGAATACACATAACCTATTACACCAACAGAATTAACCTCACTATAAATTTATCTACAATTTTTCGTCATTATTTTATTGTTTACCACACCTCATTATATAAGTGAGCCAAGTAATTACCATAGACTAAAATAATTAAATGTTCATTCACTGTTTATCTCTAACCACCATCATCGTAAATTAGTCTGATTTTCACGTAACAATTCTCATCTTTACTTACACTCATATCGTTATTATAATTTATATAATAACCCTTTAATATTTCAAATTGTTCCGTAAAACCCACATAATATTCTACTGGACTGTCCCACATTATTATCAAATCATGTTACCTGTCTACATCATTAGTTTTGGTCTTGTCACCGTCTGTATTATTATCTATCACCCTTAAGCATTTTAACCTCTCAAATATTACACGTCTATGCACAGGTAAGCATTCAATATAATTATCAACGTTATCATTATTTATTTCTGCACTATCTTCATAACAAGGTAATTCAACAATATTACTAATTCTCTCTTTGTTTATTTTCTCTAGTAGCTCTTCGTAATTTCTAACAACATCAAATAATATTATATCTCTCTCTCTCTCTCTCTCAATGTGAATAATTCTACCCCTCTCACAATACCTCTCATCATAACACCATCTCACTTTTTCTCTCTCAATCCACACAAAAGGCAACATAACGTTATCATGACACATCCTGATTCTTCCAGGGAACTCATGAGAACTAGGGGAACTACTTAGAGACACCTTGTCTCTATAATCAAGGGAGGAAACTCTGTCCTCATAAATAATTAACGGAGTCTTTACTCCTAAATCACGGGGAAAATTTGCCCTTTGTAAACCCAACCTTTCTTCAACCACTATCTTATTACTACTCGCTATTTCCGCTAAAACTTCATCTACACCATTATTATTCACTTTATTTTCTAACAGATTTTTAATTATCTCGTTGTTATTACTTTTTATTTTGCCATTACTTTGTTAACTACCAGCTATTTACGTCCCAGTGAGGGCGGCATCTGTTAACTACCAGCTATTGTTCTTTTTATATACATAAACTATGGTACTTATATATGTATAATGTTGGTCAAAACATGGTACACATGTGTACTTACCGGGATCCTTGCCGGTGAACATGTGCTTCTCCGTTTTAAACACTTTTTTACCTAAGGGGTGCCAGGATTCGTAACAGCGAGATTTGTTTAAACAGAAAAAGTGACACAATGAAGACACAAACTCTTTAGCTATTGTAACTACTCGTTTTAATTTCCCACATAATAAAATATACATTCGTAAAACATACATAAAGGCCTAACCCAAAATGGCTGCCAGTATTAACTCAAAAACAAAATGGCGGCTATCTTTCTTCATTGTTTTCTTTTATTAATTTAATTACTTCAGTACTGAGAAGCCTCATCATTAAAATTAGTTAGATTCCTTTTTATTTTATACTGCAGTTAAAGTATCGTATACCAACACAAACCAATGCCCTATACGTATATAGGCATGGCCACGCCCTAGTGCAATCACACGCTCACTCACACGTTACTGTAATTACATTTTATACAATTTATTATTTCATTTATTGAGCTCATGAATAAATATAAAGAGAGATAAATTGTGACTTCTCTGTGGTAAGCGGATCGTCGCTCCCTCGCTGGCCTCAGATGTATCCCAGGAGTATGATCGGTGTTGAATTCATTACAAGTTAGATTTTTCTGCACTGACTCTACATTAAAGGTGTTATAATATGTACTTTGGTTTACTGGTCTCTACTACATGTTTGATATCACATTTTACAAGATTCTAATTGTTGTTCACAACTTTTGATGAAAATTAATTCCACCAGCGATACATCGCTGTGGCCTCTCTAGTGGACGGTGATGAACTGAGACCGATTAATGTACAATTTTATGCTTGTGTGCGTGACTTTGACGTCATTAAGCTCTGTTCTGCAGAACAACGCCCTAGTCGTACGCATTGTTTTCAGTGCGTCATTGTTTTTTCTATGACGGAATAACTTTATTGTCCAATCACAATGTATATGTAACAGACTTCATCACCATCTCCGCCATGGCTGTTTCCGACTCCCGCACGTTCCAACGGTGACCTTGGTATGATACACTGCCTGATTCTGCTTGGTTCTCTCTTTATATTGGGACAATGGACCTAACCACTCTGTATGTTCATAGTTACACAATAAAACATTGCAAATCACCCTTATAACCCATAATTATGTAATGGGGTCAAAATGTACTGTTACAAACCCCCTCAAGGAAAATTTTTGCGTCGGAACACAAAAAATTTCCTTGACTCATTCACACTCTCCTAAAAGGATCGGTCTAGATATGTCACCACAACCCCCTGTATTGTTATTATATAAAAATTTTATCATCACTTACCCTTGGTCCTATGATGCTGGTCGCACCCTCTGACCTTACTGGACTTCTCCGGAGAGATCCCTACACCATAAGGCCATGAGGCACTCTACACTCCTGTTCTGACGCGCCAGCCAGCCCAGGACTGCGGTCACAACACCACAAAACTCTGAAACATTGCATACAAAAATTAAAATAGTGGTCCAGTATACTTCCATATCTACAACTGATATGTCCCCTTTTAGATACATTGGTTTGTGTTCGGGCATTGGTTTGTTTTTAAATTCAAAATTTTCACTTACCCACAACAAGACTTAAAATACCTCGATTTTTACCACCACCAAATTCAACTGCTTCCTTGTAAGAAAATAAACAACATATATATGTAACTACATATAACACAATATATCAACAATTCTTTAGTATACCCCAAAATACCTTCACCTACTTATTTCTATAAATTCAACTTACAACTATCATGGCAGACACCTTTACCTTAAACTTTGTTGCTCAACTTATAATCATTTATCTATTTTTGTAAATGGCAGCTTACTAGACTATTTCATTTAACTTCATTTTTAACTTTAAACTTCCAACTTTAAGATATACTATCTTTTAACACTTGTTATCGTCATTACCCCTGTAACGACCTCCTAACCACACACTCTATTGCTATCAACATAATAAAACATCATAAAACATTGTACATTACATATTAACATTGTTACATTTACCTTACATTAAACAATTTAAATTTACATGATTTGTACCAAACTTTATCACATTACTACTTCAACAATTTTCTATTAACTTTTAATTATTTGACATTCATCAGACTCTATACAACAATTTCAAATTTATCCTTACCTTTCAGTTACAATTACCTTCCTATCATGAATTCTCCTTTTCTAACCCTTCTATCCTTACTCGTTTGGGTGACTCTCTATTATTCATTTTTCTCTAGCTTATTTTGGCATCTGTCAACCTAACCTTACTACCCCCTTTTCTCTACTAACAACCGCTTCTAACCATTAATATATTTTGACACCAATATCTCCATAATAACCCCCTTTCACAAATCCCATTTAAAACCTCTGGCACCGCGCCTTTTTTGTACTAGTATGTGTGTATTCCCTCACTATGCTCATTCCCTTATCGGTTTCTGACCCTTTCAGATAACCCTTTCCGGCACACAACGATCCCTCCTGTCTCAACATCTCTCGTTGGACTCCTACACCAATACCCTTATTACAAAATATCACCATCAACAACAAATATAATTACCACTCACATCACTCAACTCTACATATAATTACTAACCACTGTGTCCCTAAAATATCTAACACCTCTTTATATTTTATCAACATCTCAACACTTTATTTTTCCTAACTCCCAATAACTCTATCTAACTAACTCCCATGCCTCTATTTTATCCTTACTACCCAAACTCTTTTACAACATTTCAACTTAATACATTAGAAAATTCATCACTTACCAACTAACAATACTTCCTCTCAATACCCAAATCTATTACCTGCTTAATCATTTACTAACCCTTATAACCTGAATCTCATAATATCATTTAAACTTCCTTTAGTTATTTAAAATCGTACAATACATGCTTACATAAAAAAAATACATAAAGTACACAACAGCAAAAATACACAAATACACAGACATCAATACACAAAATATACAATTCACATAATCATGAAATCATTCACCATAATCAGTCCTAATCAGTCCATTTTTAAAAAACACTGTCCACACAATTAAATGTTCATAACACAATAAACAATTACCCCATATCGTCGAACAATAGTCTTATCTTATATCTATATACATTGCTTATTATTGAATCTCTTATATTAACATCATAAATGCATATACCCTTCAAATTTTCATTATTTTCCACAAACTCATTTAATCTGTCATGATTGGTCATTGTCCTGTCACCTCCAGTATAATTCGTCACAATCAGATAAGTTACTAAGTCATTATTTTCATTATCATCTCCTACTACTGCTATATCCGCTTCATTACAAGGTAAGTACTTATTATTTTTATTATATATCATCTCTACACCTAACCTTTTCCTAAACTCTTCATAATTTTTCTTTACTTTATATATCTCAATTTCTCTCTTTCTCTCTCTCTCAAAACATTTCTCACCATCATACCAAGCTACACACTCTCTCTCCATATATGCAGGGGACTCTACTACTTTATCACTGCACCACCTGTGAAGTGCACAAAAAAAACCAGGGACCACTTTATTTGTAGACCTTTTGTCTTCCAAATACGCATTGAAGGCACTCTCGTCCTTCCTAAACACACGTGAAGTCTTTACTTCACCCCCTACTACAACATTAAGGGAAAATTTTACCCCCTGCAACCCCTTTATCTGTAAATTCTCTCTATACTTTCTCTCTAATTCATGAACACTTTTTATCACTTCATTATCAAATTCTACTCCCATTATACTTTTATCACCACTCTCAATACTCACACAATTATTTTCTAACACCATATTTGTAATTCTATTATAATTCTCACCACTACTTACCTTGTCTTTATTTCTATCTGATTTGTCTACCTTGTCAATGTTACAATTTTGTTTCTGTATTTCGTTTTTAAATTTTTCTAATCTCTCTTCTAATTGGTTCAATTTTACATCTTGCACATTATTTTGTTTTTTCAATTCATTTTCGAGGCTATCAAACTTCTCGTCTATCTCTTTTAACACACTATTTTGTGTTTTAATCAATGCGAACAGGTCTTCTAATGATATTTTATTTTCGACTGCCTTAGGCGTCGAACTCGCGCTTATTCTGTCTAATAAAACAGACTCTGTGTGTGTGTCGTTTACACCTAACATACTATTATTGTGTTCTGCCATAATTTAGCTGTTTCTATTACTCTCTGTATTTTTTTTTTATTATATAATTATTGGTTGTTTTGTTTCGTCAACATAACCTTTTGTGTTTTTTGGTTATGTTCTGTTTTGCACCACCTTCTCTGTTTTCAAATCTGGCTGTTTATATAAATTAATATTTATATCGTCCTCAGTAAGGGCGCCATCTGTTAAATAACACATACTTACGTCCCAGTGAGGGCGGCATCTGTTAACTACCAGCTATTGTTCTTTTTATATACATAAACTATGGTACTTATATATGTATAATGTTGGTCAAAACATGGTACACATGTGTACTTACCGGGATCCTTGCCGGTGAACATGTGCTTCTCCGTTTTAAACACTTTTTTACCTAAGGGGTGCCAGGATTCGTAACAGCGAGATTTGTTTAAACAGAAAAAGTGACACAATGAAGACACAAACTCTTTAGCTATTGTAACTACTCGTTTTAATTTCCCACATAATAAAATATACATTCGTAAAACATACATAAAGGCCTAACCCAAAATGGCTGCCAGTATTAACTCAAAAACAAAATGGCGGCTATCTTTCTTCATTGTTTTCTTTTATTAATTTAATTACTTCAGTACTGAGAAGCCTCATCATTAAAATTAGTTAGATTCCTTTTTATTTTATACTGCAGTTAAAGTATCGTATACCAACACAAACCAATGCCCTATACGTATATAGGCATGGCCACGCCCTAGTGCAATCACACGCTCACTCACACGTTACTGTAATTACATTTTATACAATTTATTATTTCATTTATTGAGCTCATGAATAAATATAAAGAGAGATAAATTGTGACTTCTCTGTGGTAAGCGGATCGTCGCTCCCTCGCTGGCCTCAGATGTATCCCAGGAGTATGATCGGTGTTGAATTCATTACAAGTTAGATTTTTCTGCACTGACTCTACATTAAAGGTGTTATAATATGTACTTTGGTTTACTGGTCTCTACTACATGTTTGATATCACATTTTACAAGATTCTAATTGTTGTTCACAACTTTTGATGAAAATTAATTCCACCAGCGATACATCGCTGTGGCCTCTCTAGTGGACGGTGATGAACTGAGACCGATTAATGTACAATTTTATGCTTGTGTGCGTGACTTTGACGTCATTAAGCTCTGTTCTGCAGAACAACGCCCTAGTCGTACGCATTGTTTTCAGTGCGTCATTGTTTTTTCTATGACGGAATAACTTTATTGTCCAATCACAATGTATATGTAACAGACTTCATCACCATCTCCGCCATGGCTGTTTCCGACTCCCGCACGTTCCAACGGTGACCTTGGTATGATACACTGCCTGATTCTGCTTGGTTCTCTCTTTATATTGGGACAATGGACCTAACCACTCTGTATGTTCATAGTTACACAATAAAACATTGCAAATCACCCTTATAACCCATAATTATGTAATGGGGTCAAAATGTACTGTTACAACTTGTTAACTCATTATTAGAATTATCATTATTACTCACCTTGTCTACTGCCCCCTGTTTTGCATTTAAACTAACACCATTACTATTATCACTTATATATCCGTTATTTTCACTTGTATTAACCATGTTTCTTACCTTGTCGTTTATTTCTGCGTTATTTTCGTTTATACTACACTTACCTGTATTTATTCTTCACACTCCCATACCCTCTATACTTTGTTCTAAATCGTTACATTTAGTTTCAAATATCTCATTGGTTATTTCAAAACGTTTATTAATTTGTTTTATTTCATTTCTAATCTCCTCAAAATTGCTTTCGTTTGTATCAAAATGATTATTTATTTTATCAAACTTTTCATCAAAATTATTCTTAATTTCATTGAAACTACTTTCGCATTTTATTCTTTGTTCGTTAATATCATTACTCAATTTATCAAATTTACTATTTTGTTCGTTCATTTTAGTATCATTAACATCGAAACGACTATTTATTCTAGATCGAACTTTTCATCATTGGCATCAAAACGTTTATTTACTACATCAAACTTATTATTGAAATCACTATTTTTTACCATATTTTCAGACATTATTTGCACCAGGTTGAATATATCGTTCATCGACAATTCTTTTTCTTTTATTTTTGTCACTATGGGAGTAGATTTTGCTTCATCATTGTTTATTATTATGTAATCAGTTACGTTACTTTCCGTCACTGATTGACTGTTCGAATCAGCTGTTTGAATTGACTGACCTAATTCGCTTACACTCAGTGACGGGTTCATTGACCCAAGACCACTATCACTCATAGCCGAGTCTATCAAATTAATTTGTTTTTCGTTCTCAGACATTTTTATTGTTCTTATTTACTGGTTTACTAAGTAATTATTAACTCTTACTTGTAATCTAACATGCGCAATTTATCAACACCTCGTAAACTTTACCTCACAAAACCTTATTATGCATATGTTACATAAATTTTTTACGTAAGTTATTCTCGATTTCCGCCAACCCTATTCCATTCTCTGTGCTTTAAAATAGGCCAATTTGGAATAAATACAATATTTATTCCAAATCCTGGTCACGGCACCATTTGTAACTTTCTCTAATTTTTCAATATATTAAATAACCACAAACTCCCACTTACCTTGTATTTGTTTACTTATTCAGCCAGATCATCTAATGTTGGAAACCCTTTTTCATATAGCGAATTTACCAGCACAGAAAATGAAGTTAGGTGGTTGAAATGATTATTCTAACACGCATATACAGTAGCAAGTTGAAATAAAACATTATTTTATTTTACTATATCAAGATATTCATTGTTATACTCGCATTTACATAAAATTTTCTTCACTCTTTACTCTACAAACTTCTATATCTTTACTTTTCAGCCCCGTTTCGGACGTTATTTGAACATATTTGGAAATACAACTTATATAATTATAACAACATGTTATTTACTTATTCTGATTAGTTTAAATATACTATATAAGGCAACCCAGTTTTGCTCATTCTTTCTTTCTTTCACACTCACATTTTTTTACCCTTTACGTTTAAAGCGCTTTCTTTTATAAAATTTTTATAGTTAATTTTGAGTTCCACTGTACTTAACTGACGCTGTTACTGCCGACCCCGTCGCACTCCATATATTTTCGGTCACTGATTTGTCCAACAGTTGTTCTCCCAGTTTAATTTAGATGTCTCACCGTTTTTTACCACTTTGAATTATAGTTTAGATCACATTTTTTGCAAGTTTTAATAAATTTTTGGCTCGCAAGCCTGTATATTGAACCGCGCGGTTCTACTAGTTGATGATGAGTAACTTTTTCAAAATGGCTAAAGCTCCTTCTTGAGTGTGGCTACTTGCTTCTGATAGGCGGATCAGGAGTCACGTGATATCTTCTGGGGTGCGAGTATGTATCATAAACCTGTGTTTTGGGGCTCGCAAAACGTTCGTGACGATTCATCTGTGTGGGCAGGCATACGCGCATTCATTCACATTCCTCAGCACCTGGAAATATAGCGTGAGCCTATTCTGACCGAACAAATGTGCAATAGGGCATGTTCCGTAAGTGAATGTCGATGGTTAAAACTGAGGCCCCGTGTGGGTAACTTCCTTTCGTCGCATTTAGAATTGAAATAAACCTAATCCCCCAATTCTGTCCCGTTACAGTACCCCCCCCAATGAGAGGTTTTCTGCCGAAACAGAAAAACTCATTGCTAAACCCTAAGAGGACCAGCGAGGATATGGCGTCGACAACCCCCCTTTATTCCATAACAAATCATGGGTAACCTACCCCCCTGGTTCGGCGACTATGGCTGCCCCTGAATGACTCTACCGGACTTCTCGGTTCGAGATCCCAACACTGTATAATCAGACAGGCACTCACCACAGTATCACCTAACCTTGTAACATTCCAGATAAAATCAACAACAGGCCTTGTACCAAACCAAATCCTCAACCGATATATCTCCCCTCATAAATATATTGGATTGCCTTTAGCAAAGTACTGGGTGCGTACACATGTTCATTACTAGCTTAAATACAAGATCTCTAAATATTCATTATTAATGTAACATTCACATAAACATTTCATATTTACCTTTAAATAAAATTTACTCCCATTTCTCAACTTTTAATTTTTTGTTTGATGTCACTGTTTCAAATCAAATTAAATTATTTAAATTTCGTTCAAGTAGTGAAATAAATCTAAGTCCATTATCAAAGATTCACATTAAAGTTAATTTACATCATCTCTTTCAATTAGTTATTTTAATCGCAATTTTCAAAATTCCAAAATCTTTTAAATGAATTTACTTTTCTTTATAAATCCTCATAACTATATGCTAACAATCATAAAATAAACATCTTACACTTGGTTACAAAATATATCATACAAACACTATTACTCAGCTGACACCTCATCAACATACATAATCTTTACTTTCAAAGAAAAATTATTAATTAAAAGAAACAAAATTAATTAATTAAATTAATTAACAAAAGAACCTATGACTTGACTACATGAAACATACTATACATTTAACACCAGTAATCAGCTGATGTCTTATTTCCAGGTGAATGACCTTACCCTAGGGACACTGAATACAAATAAACACGAATATACAACATTATTTAATTTAACTTATAACATGTCCTTGATGATTTTACAATCATTACAACATAGAGTCTAGTCCTTAAAATCATTTGTTCTCGTAAGTGAATATTCATCACTAATCATTGAATCATAAACTTATAGTAAACATTACTGAACAGGAACTGGGTCATCAACCACCAACTCTCTCTTTAGAGTAAGTAAACTTGATTGTCCCGCTGTTACAGTGGTCGTTACATCTCACTGACTTCTCAGCTACCTCTCCTACTTCATCATTATATTATTTCCCCCTTTATACCCAGTTACAGTTAGGTAAATAACCTGCCGGGTAAACCGGTTCAAGTATTTACCTGGTTGCATAAACACTCTATTGTTTATGCCCCTGGCTTGTAACGGCCAGCTCCTTTACCACACACACTATTTTTTCCTGATGGTGGACTGTAGCGCCCATTTGCATCCACAAGAACTGCAGTTTAATTATGGTGTAGACGCTGCCTACCCCGTTCTTGCTTCAGCGTTATAAAAAATTCGGCATTACTGATGTCCGAGGACACCAGTAATCCTACTAAATATTACTTATACACCCTTAACACGGCACTACCAACCCCTACTACGAAGGTAGCCGCTGTTCCATAGTTTGGTGATTCCCCTGAATTTACCCCCCGGTTAATTTCTAAATTCACCAATTTTGAAAATAATAGCAAGTATGGCTAGGATACAATCTGCCTAACCACACTTGCTACCAATAATCCAAATCCACGGTCAGGGTTCGGTGACTCCGTGACCGCCCGAAAGTGGGGAATCACAAATAAGTAATATGTTTTCCATATTTAAGATTCCTACCCACTAATATAATACAACATAAACATTCATAAAGAACATAAACATTCCATTTAAAACAAACATCTCATTTGCATCAGAATACAATTTACAAACATTTCAGTTTTAATTTTAATTGAATCTTTAATTATTTATCATTTGTTGTACCATTAAATTCTTCACAAAATTCAAATCTATTATCAACATTCCTTATAAATAACATTTCAAATTCAGATTTTAAGGTAACATTTCAAAATAACATCTTACCTAAGTTAACTTCTTTCAAAGTCATTTAATGCCATTATAAGACTCTTACTTTACTTCAAAGTTATTATCAAATTCATACTTACATATGGTTAATCACTCCATCAAATGAACACATCATCACTTGTCATAGACTCAAACTATAAACAATTCTCACCACAAATATAACGTACAAAACCATATGTACCTTCTGAAACATTATAACAACCATATGACTCAACAACTAAACACATTCTACCTTCACTCATTTACTATTTATTATCAATTTCAAATCATATAAAATCATTTAAATTCATTTGCAAAATTCAATTATACAACATTAGTTAATGAATTAATCTCAAATTCTTTAATTTAATCAGTTATTTAAAACACAAGTTATTTTAATTACCTTACTCCAAAACAATTACAATTCATTTGTATTATAACCTTCATAATTATTTAGTCTGATATACTATTATTATTATTATTATTAATTTCTATTACATACACACATTGTTTACATCAACTACAGAATACACATAACCTATTACACCAACAGAATTAACCTCACTATAAATTTATCTACAATTTTTCGTCATTATTTTATTGTTTACCACACCTCATTATATAAGTGAGCCAAGTAATTACCATAGACTAAAATAATTAAATGTTCATTCACTGTTTATCTCTAACCACCATCATCGTAAATTAGTCTGATTTTCACGTAACAATTCTCATCTTTACTTACACTCATATCGTTATTATAATTTATATAATAACCCTTTAATATTTCAAATTGTTCCGTAAAACCCACATAATATTCTACTGGACTGTCCCACATTATTATCAAATCATGTTACCTGTCTACATCATTAGTTTTGGTCTTGTCACCGTCTGTATTATTATCTATCACCCTTAAGCATTTTAACCTCTCAAATATTACACGTCTGTGCACAGGTAAGCATTCAATATAATTATCAACGTTATCATTATTTATTTCTGCACTATCTTCATAACAAGGTAATTCAACAATATTACTAATTCTCTCTTTCTTTATTTTCTCTAGTAGCTCTTCGTAATTTCTAACAACATCAAATAATATTATCTCTCTCTCTCTCTCTCTCTCTCTCTCTCTCTCTCTCTCTCTCTCTCTCTCTCTCTCTCTCTCTCTCTCTCTCTCTCTCTCTCTCTCTCTCTCTCTCTCTCAATGTGAATAATTCTACCCCTCTCTCACAATACCTCTCATCATAACACCATCTCACTTTTTCTCTCTCAATCCACACAAAAGGCAACATAACGTTATCATGACACATCATGATTCTTCCAGGGAACTCATGAGAACTAGGGGAACTACTTAGAGACACCTTGTCTCTATAATCAAGGGAGGAAACTCTGTCCTCATAAATAATTAACGGAGTCTTTACTCCTAAATCACGGGGAAAATTTGCCCTTTGTAAACCCAACCTTTCTTCAACCACTATCTTATTACTACTCGCTATTTCCGCTAAAACTTCATCTACACCATTATTATTCACTTTATTTTCTAACAGATTTTTAATTATCTCGTTGTTATTACTTTTTATTTTGCCATTACTTGTTAACTCATTATTAGAATTATCATTATTACTCACCTTGTCTACTGCCCCCTGTTTTGCATTTAAACTAACACCATTACTATTATCACTTATATATCCGTTATTTTCACTTGTATTAACCATGTTTCTTACCTTGTCGTTTATTTCTGCGTTATTTTCGTTTATACTACACTTACCTGTATTTATTCTCCACACTCCCATACCCTCTATACTTTGTTCTAAATCGTTACATTTAGTTTCAAATATCTCATTGGTTATTTCAAAACGTTTATTAATTTGTTTTATTTCATTTCTAATCTCCTCAAAATTGCTTTCGTTTGTATCAAAATGATTATTTATTTTATCAAACTTTTCATCAAAATTATTCTTAATTTCATTGAAACTACTTTCGCATTTTATTCTTTGTTCGTTAATATCATTACTCAATTTATCAAATTTACTATTTTGTTCGTTCATTTTAGTATCATTAACATTGAAACGACTATTTATTCTAGATCGAACTTTTCATCATTGGCATCAAAACGTTTATTTACTACATCAAACTTATTATTGAAATCACTATTTTTTACCATATTTTCAGACATTATTTGCACCAGGTTGAATATATCGTTCATCGACAATTCTTTTTCTTTTATTTTTGTCACTATGGGAGTAGATTTTGCTTCATCATTGTTTATTATTATGTAATCAGTTACGTTACTTTCCGTCACTGATTGACTGTTCGAATCAGCTGTTTGAATTGACTGACCTAATTCGCTTACACTCAGTGACGGGTTCATTGACCCAAGACCACTATCACTCATAGCCGAGTCTATCAAATTAATTTGTTTTTCGTTCTCAGACATTTTTATTGTTCTTATTTACTGGTTTACTAAGTAATTATTAACTCTTACTTGTAATCTAACATGCGCAATTTATCAACACCTCGTAAACTTTACCTCACAAAACCTTATTATGCATATGTTACATAAATTTTTTACGTAAGTTATTCTCGATTTCCGCCAACCCTATTCCATTCTCTGTGCTTTAAAATAGGCCAATTTGGAATAAATACAATATTTATTCCAAATCCTGGTCACGGCACCATTTGTAACTTTCTCTAATTTTTCAATATATTAAATAACCACAAACTCCCACTTACCTTGTATTTGTTTACTTATTCAGCCAGATCATCTAATGTTGGAAACCCTTTTTCATATAGCGAATTTACCAGCACAGAAAATGAAGTTAGGTGGTTGAAATGATTATTCTAACACGCATATACAGTAGCAAGTTGAAATAAAACATTATTTTATTTTACTATATCAAGATATACTCGCATTTACATAAAATTTTCTTCACTCTTTACTCTACAAACTTCTATATCTTTACTTTTCAGCCCCGTTTCGGACGTTATTTGAACATATTTGGAAATACAACTTATATAATTATAACAACATGTTATTTACTTATTCTGATTAGTTTAAATATACTATATAAGGCAACCCAGTTTTGCTCATTCTTTCTTTCTTTCACACTCACATTTTTTTACCCTTTACGTTTAAAGCGCTTTCTTTTATAAAATTTTTATAGTTAATTTTGAGTTCCACTGTACTTAACTGACGCTGTTACTGCCGACCCCGTCGCACTCCATATATTTTCGGTCACTGATTTGTCCAACAGTTGTTCTCCCAGTTTAATTTAGATGTCTCACCGTTTTTTAACACTTTGAATTATAGTTTAGATCACATTTTTTGCAAGTTTTAATAAATTTTTGGCTCGCAAGCCTGTATATTGAACCGCGCGGTTCTACTAGTTGATGATGAGTAACTTTTTCAAAATGGCTAAAGCTCCTTCTTGAGTGTGGCTACTTGCTTCTGATAGGCGGATCAGGAGTCACGTGATATCTTCTGGGGTGCGAGTATGTATCATAAACCTGTGTTTTGGGGCTCGCAAAACGTTCGTGACGATTCATCTGTGTGGGCAGGCATACGCGCATTCATTCACATTCCTCAGCACCTGGAAATATAGCGTGAGCCTATTCTGACCGAACAAATGTGCAATAGGGCATGTTCCGTAAGTGAATGTCGATGGTTAAAACTGAGGCCCCGTGTGGGTAACTTCCTTTCGTCGCATTTAGAATTGAAATAAACCTAATCCCCCAAATCTGTCCCGTTACAGTACCGCCCCCCCCAATGAGAGGTTTTCTGCCGAAACAGAAAAACTCATTGCTAAACCCTAAGAGGACCAGCGAGGATATGGCGTCGACAACCCCCCTTTATTCCATAACAAATCATGGGTAACCTACCCCCCTGGTTCGGCGACTATGGCTGCCCCTGAATGACTCTACCGGACTTCTCGGTTCGAGATCCCAACACTGTATAATCAGACAGGCACTCACCACAGTATCACCTAACCTTGTAACATTCCAGATAAAATCAACAACAGACCTTGTACCAAACCAAATCCTCAACCGATATATCTCCCCTCATAAATATATTGGATTGCCTTTAGCAAAGTACTGGGTGCGTACACATGTTCATTACTAGCTTAAATACAAGATCTCTAAATATTCATTATTAATGTAACATTCACATAAACATTTCATATTTACCTTTAAATAAAATTTACTCCCATTTCTCAACTTTTAATTTTTTGTTTGATGTCACTGTTTCAAATCAAATTAAATTATTTAAATTTCGTTCAAGTAGTGAAATAAATCTAAGTCCATTATCAAAGATTCACATTAAAGTTAATTTACATCATCTCTTTCAATTAGTTATTTTAATCGCAATTTTCAAAATTCCAAAATCTTTTAAATGAATTTACTTTTCTTTATAAATCCTCATAACTATATGCTAACAATCATAAAATAAACATCTTACACTTGGTTACAAAATATATCATACAAACACTATTACTCAGCTGACACCTCATCAACATACATAATCTTTACTTTCAAAGAAAAATTATTAATTAAAAGAAACAAAATTAATTAATTAAATTAATTAACAAAAGAACCTATGACTTGACTACATGAAACATACTATACATTTAACACCAGTAATCAGCTGATGTCTTATTTCCAGGTGAATGACCTTACCCTAGGGACACTGAATACAAATAAACACGAATATACAACATTATTTAATTAACCTTATAACATGTCCTTGATGATTTTACAATCATTACAACATAGAGTCTAGTCCTTAAAATCATTTGTTCTCGTAAGTGAATATTCATCACTAATCATTGAATCATAAACTTATAGTAAACATTACTGAACAGGAACTGGGTCATCAACCACCAACTCTCTCTTTAGAGTAAGTAAACTTGATTGTCCCACTGTTACAGTGGTCGTTACATCTCACTGACTTCTCAGCTACCTCTCCTACTTCATCATTATATTATTTCCCCCTTTATACCCAGTTACAGTTAGGTAAATAACCTGCCGGGTAAACCGGTTCAAGTATTTACCTGGTTGCATAAACACTCTATTGTTTATGCCCCTGGCTTGTAACGGCCAGCTCCTTTACCACACACACTATTTTTTCCTGATGGTGGACTGTAGCGCCCATTTGCATCCACAAGAACTGCAGTTTAATTAGGGTGTAGACGCTGCCTACCCCGTTCTTGCTTCAGCGTTATAAAAAATTCGGCATTACTGATGTCCGAGGACACCAGTAATCCTACTAAATATTACTTATACACCCTTAACACGGCACTACCAACCCCTACGAAGGTAGCCGCTGTTCCATAGTTTGGTGATTCCCCTGAATTTACCCCCCGGTTAATTTCTAAATTCACCAATTTTGAAAATAATAGCAAGTATGGCTAGGATACAATCTGCCTAACCACACTTGCTACCAATAATCCAAATCCACGGTCAGGGTTCGGTGACTCCGTGACCGCCCGAAAGTGGGGAATCACAAATAAGTAATATGTTTTCCATATTTAAGATTCCTACCCACTAATATAATACAACATAAACATTCATAAAGAACATAAACATTCCATTTAAAACAAACATCTCATTTGCATCAGAATACAATTTACAAACATTTCAGTTTTAATTTTAATTGAATCTTTAATTATTTATCATTTGTTGTACCATTAAATTCTTCACAAAATTCAAATCTATTATCAACATTCCTTATAAATAACATTTCAAATTCAGATTTTAAGGTAACATTTCAAAATAACATCTTACCTAAGTTAACTTCTTTCAAAGTCATTTAATGCCATTATAAGACTCTTACTTTACTTCAAAGTTATTATCAAATTCATACTTACATATGGTTAATCACTCCATCAAATGAACACATCATCACTTGTCATAGACTCAAACTATAAACAATTCTCACCACAAATATAACGTACAAAACCGTATGTACCTTCTGAAACATTATAACAACCATATGACTCAACAACTAAACACATTCTACCTTCACTCATTTACTATTTATTATCAATTTCAAATCATATAAAATCATTTAAATTCATTTGCAAAATTCAATTATACAACATTAGTTAATGAATTAATCTCAAATTCTTTAATTTAATCAGTTATTTAAAACACAAGTTATTTTAATTACCTTACTCCAAAACAATTACAATTCATTTGTATTATAACCTTCATAATTATTTAGTCTGATATACTATTATTATTATTATTATTATTATCAATTTCTATTACATACACACATTGTTTACATCAACTACAGAATACACATAACCTATTACACCAACAGAATTAACCTCACTATAAATTTATCTACAATTTTTCGTCATTATTTTATTGTTTACCACACCTCATTATATAAGTGAGCCAAGTAATTACCATAGACTAAAATAATTAAATGTTCATTCACTGTTTATCTCTAACCACCATCATCGTAAATTAGTCTGATTTTCACGTAACAATTCTCATCTTTACTTACACTCATATCGTTATTATAATTTATATAATAACCCTTTAATATTTCAAATTGTTCCGTAAAACCCACATAATATTCTACTGGACTGTCCCACATTATTATCAAATCATGTTACCTGTCTACATCATTAGTTTTGGTCTTGTCACCGTCTGTATTATTATCTATCACCCTTAAGCATTTTAACCTCTCAAATATTACACGTCTATGCACAGGTAAGCATTCAATATAATTATCAACGTTATCATTATTTATTTCTGCACTATCTTCATAACAAGGTAATTCAACAATATTACTAATTCTCTCTTTCTTTATTTTCTCTAGTAGCTCTTCGTAATTTCTAACAACATCAAATAATATTATCTCTCTCTCTCTCTCTCTCTCTCTCTCTCTCTCTCTCTCTCTCTCTCTCTCTCTCAATGTGAATAATTCTACCCCTCTCTCACAATACCTCTCATCATAACACCATCTCACTTTTTCTCTCTCAATCCACACAAAAGGCAACATAACGTTATCATGACACATCCTGATTCTTCCAGGGAACTCATGAGAACTAGGGGAACTACTTAGAGACACTTGTCTCTATAATCAAGGGAGGAAACTCTGTCCTCATAAATAATTAACGGAGTCTTTACTCCTAAATCACGGGGAAAATTTGCCCTTTGTAAACCCAACCTTTCTTCAACCACTATCTTATTACTACTCGCTATTTCCACTAAAACTTCATCTACACCATTATTATTCACTTTATTTTCTAACAGATTTTTAATTATCTCGTGTTATTACTTTTTATTTTGCCATTACTTGTTAACTCATTATTAGAATTATCATTATTACTCACCTTGTCTACTGCCCCCTGTTTTGCATTTAAACTAACACCATTACTATTATCACTTATATATCCGTTATTTTCACTTGTATTAACCATGTTTCTTACCTTGTCGTTTATTTCTGCGTTATTTTCGTTTATACTACACTTACCTGTATTTATTCTCCACACTCCCATACCCTCTATACTTTGTTCTAAATCGTTACATTTAGTTTCAAATATCTCATTGGTTATTTCAAAACGTTTATTAATTTGTTTTATTTCGTTTCTAATCTCCTCAAAATTGCTTTCGTTTGTATCAAAATGATTATTTATTTTATCAAACTTTTCATCAAAATTATTCTTAATTTCATTGAAACTACTTTCGCACTTTATTCTTTGTTCGTTAATATCATTACTCAATTTATCAAATTTACTATTTTGTTCGTTCATTTTAGTATCATTAACATCGAAACGACTATTTATTCTAGATCGAACTTTTCATCATTGGCATCAAAACGTTTATTTACTACATCAAACTTATTATTGAAATCACTATTTTTTACCATATTTTCAGACATTATTTGCACCAGGTTGAATATATCGTTCATCGACAATTCTTTTTCTTTTATTTTTGTCACTATGGGAGTAGATTTTGCTTCATCATTGTTTATTATTATGTAATCAGTTACGTTACTTTCCGTCACTGATTGACTGTTCGAATCAGCTGTTTGAATTGACTGACCTAATTCGCTTACACTCAGTGACGGGTTCATTGACCCAAGACCACTATCACTCATAGCCGAGTCTATCAAATTAATTTGTTTTTCGTTCTCAGACATTTTTATTGTTCTTATTTACTGGTTTACTAAGTAATTATTAACTCTTACTTGTAATCTAACATGCGCAATTTATCAACACCTCGTAAACTTTACCTCACAAAACCTTATTATGCATATGTTACATAAATTTTTTACGTAAGTTATTCTCGATTTCCGCCAACCCTATTCCATTCTCTGTGCTTTAAAATAGGCCAATTTGGAATAAATACAATATTTATTCCAAATCCTGGTCACGGCACCATTTGTAACTTTCTTTAATTTTTCAATATATTAAATAACCACAAACTCCCACTTACCTTGTATTTGTTTACTTATTCAGCCAGATCATCTAATGTTGGAAACCCTTTTTCATATAGCGAATTTACCAGCACAGAAAATGAAGTTAGGTGGTTGAAATGATTATTCTAACACGCATATACAGTAGCAAGTTGAAATAAAACATTATTTTATTTTACTATATCAAGATATTCATTGTTATACTCGCATTTACATAAAATTTTCTTCACTCTTTACTCTACAAACTTCTATATCTTTACTTTTCAGCCCCGTTTCGGACGTTATTTGAACATATTTGGAAATACAACTTATATAATTATAACAACATGTTATTTACTTATTCTGATTAGTTTAAATATACTATATAAGGCAACCCAGTTTTGCTCATTCTTTCTTTCTTTCACACTCACATTTTTTTACCCTTTACGTTTAAAGCGCTTTCTTTTATAAAATTTTTATAGTTAATTTTGAGTTCCACTGTACTTAACTGACGCTGTTACTGCCGACCCCGTCGCACTCCATATATTTTCGGTCACTGATTTGTCCAACAGTTGTTCTCCCAGTTTAATTTAGATGTCTCACCGTTTTTTACCACTTTGAATTATAGTTTAGATCACATTTTTTGCAAGTTTTAATAAATTTTTGGCTCGCAAGCCTGTATATTGAACCGCGCGGTTCTACTAGTTGATGATGAGTAACTTTTTCAAAATGGCTAAAGCTCCTTCTTGAGTGTGGCTACTTGCTTCTGATAGGCGGATCAGGAGTCACGTGATATCTTCTGGGGTGCGAGTATGTATCATAAACCTGTGTTTTGGGGCTCGCAAAACGTTCGTGACGATTCATCTGTGTGGGCAGGCATACGCGCATTCATTCACATTCCTCAGCACCTGGAAATATAGCGTGAGCCTATTCTGACCGAACAAATGTGCAATAGGGCATGTTCCGTAAGTGAATGTCGATGGTTAAAACTGAGGCCCCGTGTGGGTAACTTCCTTTCGTCGCATTTAGAATTGAAATAAACCTAATCCCCCAATTCTGTCCCGTTACAGTACCCCCCCCCCAATGAGAGGTTTTCTGCCGAAACAGAAAAACTCATTGCTAAACCCTAAGAGGACCAGCGAGGATATGGCGTCGACAACCCCCCTTTATTCCATAACAAATCATGGGTAACCTACCCCCCTGGTTCGGCGACTATGGCTGCCCCTGAATGACTCTACCGGACTTCTCGGTTCGAGATCCCAACACTGTATAATCAGACAGGCACTCACCACAGTATCACCTAACCTTGTAACATTCCAGATAAAATCAACAACAGGCCTTGTACCAAACCAAATCCTCAACCGATATATCTCCCCTCATAAATATATTGGATTGCCTTTAGCAAAGTACTGGGTGCGTACACATGTTCATTACTAGCTTAAATACAAGATCTCTAAATATTCATTATTAATGTAACATTCACATAAACATTTCATATTTACCTTTAAATAAAATTTACTCCCATTTCTCAACTTTTAATTTTTTGTTTGATGTCACTGTTTCAAATCAAATTAAATTATTTAAATTTCGTTCAAGTAGTGAAATAAATCTAAGTCCATTATCAAAGATTCACATTAAAGTTAATTTACATCATCTCTTTCAATTAGTTATTTTAATCGCAATTTTCAAAATTCCAAAATCTTTTAAATGAATTTACTTTTCTTTATAAATCCTCATAACTATATGCTAACAATCATAAAATAAACATCTTACACTTGGTTACAAAATATATCATACAAACACTATTACTCAGCTGACACCTCATCAACATACATAATCTTTACTTTCAAAGAAAAATTATTAATTAAAAGAAACAAAATTAATTAATTAAATTAATTAACAAAAGAACCTATGACTTGACTACATGAAACATACTATACATTTAACACCAGTAATCAGCTGATGTCTTATTTCCAGGTGAATGACCTTACCCTAGGCACACTGAATACAAATAAACACGAATATACAACATTATTTAATTTAACTTATAACATGTCCTTGATGATTTTACAATCATTACAACATAGAGTCTAGTCCTTAAAATCATTTGTTCTCGTAAGTGAATATTCATCACTAATCATTGAATCATAAACTTATAGTAAACATTACTGAACAGGAACTGGGTCATCAACCACCAACTCTCTCTTTAGAGTAAGTAAACTTGATTGTCCCGCTGTTACAGTGGTCGTTACATCTCACTGACTTCTCAGCTACCTCTCCTACTTCATCATTATATTATTTCCCCCTTTATACCCAGTTACAGTTAGGTAAATAACCTGCCGGGTAAACCGGTTCAAGTATTTACCTGGTTGCATAAACACTCTATTGTTTATGCCCCTGGCTTGTAACGGCCAGCTCCTTTACCACACACACTATTTTTTCCTGATGGTGGACTGTAGCGCCCATTTGCATCCACAAGAACTGCAGTTTAATTAGGGTGTAGACGCTGCCTACCCCGTTCTTGCTTCAGCGTTATAAAAAATTCGGCATTACTGATGTCCGAGGACACCAGTAATCCTACTAAATATTACTTATACACCCTTAACACGGCACTACCAACCCCTACGAAGGTAGCCGCTGTTCCATAGTTTGGTGATTCCCCTGAATTTACCCCCCGGTTAATTTCTAAATTCACCAATTTTGAAAATAATAGCAAGTATGGCTAGGATACAATCTGCCTAACCACACTTGCTACCAATAATCCAAATCCACGGTCAGGGTTCGGTGACTCCGTGACCGCCCGAAAGTGGGGAATCACAAATAAGTAATATGTTTTCCATATTTAAGATTCCTACCCACTAATATAATACAACATAAACATTCATAAAGAACATAAACATTCCATTTAAAAAAAACATCTCATTTGCATCAGAATACAATTTACAAACATTTCAGTTTTAATTTTAATTGAATCTTTAATTATTTATCATTTGTTGTACCATTAAATTCTTCACAAAATTCAAATCTATTATCAACATTCCTTATAAATAACATTTCAAATTTTCCCCGTGATTTAGGAGTAAAGACTCCGTTAATTATTTATGAGGACAGAGTTTCCTCCCTTGATTATAGAGACAAGGTGTCTCTAAGTAGTTCCCCTAGTTCTCATGAGTTCCCTGGAAGAATCAGGATGTGTCATGATAACGTTATGTTGCCTTTTGTGTGGATTGAGAGAGAAAAAGTGAGATGGTGTTATGATGAGAGGTATTGTGAGAGAGGGGTAGAATTATTCACATTGAGAGAGAGAGAGAGAGAGAGAGAGAGAGAGAGAGAGAGAGAGAGAGAGAGAGAGATAATATTATTTGATGTTGTTAGAAATTACGAAGAGCTACTAGAGAAAATAAAGAAAGAGAGAATTAGTAATATTGTTGAATTACCTTGTTATGAAGATAGTGCAGAAATAAATAATGATAACGTTGATAATTATATTGAATGCTTACCTGTGCATAGACGTGTAATATTTGAGAGGTTAAAATGCTTAAGGGTGATAGATAATAATACAGACGGTGACAAGACCAAATCTAATGATGTAGACAGGTAACATGATTTGATAATAATGTGGGACAGTCCAGTAGAATATTATGTGGGTTTTACGGAACAATTTGAAATATTAAAGGGTTATTATATAAATTATAATAACGATATGAGTGTAAGTAAAGATGAGAATTGTTACGTGAAAATCAGACTAATTTACGATGATGGTGGTTAGAGATAAACAGTGAATGAACATTTAATTATTTTAGTCTATGGTAATTACTTGGCTCACTTATATAATGAGGTGTGGTAAACAATAAAATAATGACGAAAAATTGTAGATAAATTTATAGTGAGGTTAATTCTGTTGGTGTAATAGGTTATGTGTATTCTGTAGTTGATGTAAACAATGTGTGTATGTAATAGAAATTGATAATAATAATAATAGTATATCAGACTAAATAATTATGAAGGTTATAATACAAATGAATTGTAATTGTTTTGGAGTAAGGTAATTAAAATAACTTGTGTTTTAAATAACTGATTAAATTAAAGAATTTGAGATTAATTCATTAACTAATGTTGTATAATTGAATTTTGCAAATGAATTTAAATGATTTTATATGATTTGAAATTGATAATAAATAGTAAATGAGTGAAGGTAGAATGTGTTTAGTTGTTGAGTCATATGGTTGTTATAATGTTTCAGAAGGTACATATGGTTTTGTACGTTATATTTGTGGTGAGAATTGTTTATAGTTTGAGTCTATGACAAGTGATGATGTGTTCATTTGATGGAGTGATTAACCATATGTAAGTATGAATTTGATAATAACTTTGAAGTAAAGTAAGAGTCTTATAATGGCATTAAATGACTTTGAAAGAAGTTAACTTAGGTAAGATGTTATTTTGAAATTGGAATAAATACAATATTTATTCCAAATCCTGGTCACGGCACCATTTGTAACTTTCTTTAATTTTTCAATATATTAAATAACCACAAACTCCCACTTACCTTGTATTTGTTTACTTATTCAGCCAGATCATCTAATGTTGGAAACCCTTTTTCATATAGCGAATTTACCAGCACAGAAAATGAAGTTAGGTGGTTGAAATGATTATTCTAACACGCATATACAGTAGCAAGTTGAAATAAAACATTATTTTATTTTACTATATCAAGATATTCATTGTTATACTCGCATTTACATAAAATTTTCTTCACTCTTTACTCTACAAACTTCTATATCTTTACTTTTCAGCCCCGTTTCGGACGTTATTTGAACATATTTGGAAATACAACTTATATAATTATAACAACATGTTATTTACTTATTCTGATTAGTTTAAATATACTATATAAGGCAACCCAGTTTTGCTCATTCTTTCTTTCTTTCACACTCACATTTTTTTACCCTTTACGTTTAAAGCGCTTTCTTTTATAAAATTTTTATAGTTAATTTTGAGTTCCACTGTACTTAACTGACGCTGTTACTGCCGACCCCGTCGCACTCCATATATTTTCGGTCACTGATTTGTCCAACAGTTGTTCTCCCAGTTTAATTTAGATGTCTCACCGTTTTTTACCACTTTGAATTATAGTTTAGATCACATTTTTTGCAAGTTTTAATAAATTTTTGGCTCGCAAGCCTGTATATTGAACCGCGCGGTTCTACTAGTTGATGATGAGTAACTTTTTCAAAATGGCTAAAGCTCCTTCTTGAGTGTGGCTACTTGCTTCTGATAGGCGGATCAGGAGTCACGTGATATCTTCTGGGGTGCGAGTATGTATCATAAACCTGTTTTGGGGCTCGCAAAACGTTCGTGACGATTCATCTGTGTGGGCAGGCATACGCGCATTCATTCACATTCCTCAGCACCTGGAAATATAGCGTGAGCCTATTCTGACCGAACAAATGTGCAATAGGGCATGTTCCGTAAGTGAATGTCGATGGTTAAAACTGAGGCCCCGTGTGGGTAACTTCCTTTCGTCGCATTTAGAATTGAAATAAACCTAATCCCCCAATTCTGTCCCGTTACAGTACCCCCCCCAATGAGAGGTTTTCTGCCGAAACAGAAAAACTCATTGCTAAACCCTAAGAGGACCAGCGAGGATATGGCGTCGACAACCCCCCTTTATTCCATAACAAATCATGGGTAACCTACCCCCCTGGTTCGGCGACTATGGCTGCCCCTGAATGACTCTACCGGACTTCTCGGTTCGAGATCCCAACACTGTATAATCAGACAGGCACTCACCACAGTATCACCTAACCTTGTAACATTCCAGATAAAATCAACAACAGGCCTTGTACCAAACCAAATCCTCAACCGATATATCTCCCCTCATAAATATATTGGATTGCCTTTAGCAAAGTACTGGGTGCGTACACATGTTCATTACTAGCTTAAATACAAGATCTCTAAATATTCATTATTAATGTAACATTCACATAAACATTTCATATTTACCTTTAAATAAAATTTACTCCCATTTCTCAACTTTTAATTTTTTGTTTGATGTCACTGTTTCAAATCAAATTAAATTATTTAAATTTCGTTCAAGTAGTGAAATAAATCTAAGTCCATTATCAAAGATTCACATTAAAGTTAATTTACATCATCTCTTTCAATTAGTTATTTTAATCGCAATTTTCAAAATTCCAAAATCTTTTAAATGAATTTACTTTTCTTTATAAATCCTCATAACTATATGCTAACAATCATAAAATAAACATCTTACACTTGGTTACAAAATATATCATACAAACACTATTACTCAGCTGACACCTCATCAACATACATAATCTTTACTTTCAAAGAAAAATTATTAATTAAAAGAAACAAAATTAATTAATTAAATTAATTAACAAAAGAACCTATGACTTGACTACATGAAACATACTATACATTTAACACCAGTAATCAGCTGATGTCTTATTTCCAGGTGAATGACCTTACCCTAGGCACACTGAATACAAATAAACACGAATATACAACATTATTTAATTTAACTTATAACATGTCCTTGATGATTTTACAATCATTACAACATAGAGTCTAGTCCTTAAAATCATTTGTTCTCGTAAGTGAATATTCATCACTAATCATTGAATCATAAACTTATAGTAAACATTACTGAACAGGAACTGGGTCATCAACCACCAACTCTCTCTTTAGAGTAAGTAAACTTGATTGTCCCGCTGTTACAGTGGTCGTTACATCTCACTGACTTCTCAGCTACCTCTCCTACTTCATCATTATATTATTTCCCCCTTTATACCCAGTTACAGTTAGGTAAATAACCTGCCGGGTAAACCGGTTCAAGTATTTACCTGGTTGCATAAACACTCTATTGTTTATGCCCCTGGCTTGTAACGGCCAGCTCCTTTACCACACACACTATTTTTTCCTGATGGTGGACTGTAGCGCCCATTTGCATCCACAAGAACTGCAGTTTAATTAGGGTGTAGACGCTGCCTACCCCGTTCTTGCTTCAGCGTTATAAAAAATTCGGAATTAATGATGTCCGAGGACACCAGTAATCCTACTAAATATTACTTATACACCCTTAACACGGCACTACCAACCCCTACGAAGGTAGCCGCTGTTCCATAGTTTGGTGATTCCCCTGAATTTACCCCCCGGTTAATTTCTAAATTCACCAATTTTGAAAATAATAGCAAGTATGGCTAGGATACAATCTGCCTAACCACACTTGCTACCAATAATCCAAATCCACGGTCAGGGTTCGGTGACTCCGTGACCGCCCGAAAGTGGGGAATCACAAATAAGTAATATGTTTTCCATATTTAAGATTCCTACCCACTAATATAATACAACATAAACATTCATAAAGAACATAAACATTCCATTTAAAAAAAACATCTCATTTGCATCAGAATACAATTTACAAACATTTCAGTTTTAATTTTAATTGAATCTTTAATTATTTATCATTTGTTGTACCATTAAATTCTTCACAAAATTCAAATCTATTATCAACATTCCTTATAAATAACATTTCAAATTCAGATTTTAAGGTAACATTTCAAAATAACATCTTACCTAAGTTAACTTCTTTCAAAGTCATTTAATGCCATTATAAGACTCTTACTTTACTTGAAAGTTATTATCAAATTCATACTTACATATGGTTAATCACTCCATCAAATGAACACATCATCACTTGTCATAGACTCAAACTATAAACAATTCTCACCACAAATATAACGTACAAAACCATATGTACCTTCTGAAACATTATAACAACCATATGACTCAACAACTAAACACATTCTACCTTCACTCATTTACTATTTATTATCAATTTCAAATCATATAAAATCATTTAAATTCATTTGCAAAATTCAATTATACAACATTAGTTAATGAATTAATCTCAAATTCTTTAATTTAATCAGTTATTTAAAACACAAGTTATTTTAATTACCTTACTCCAAAACAATTACAATTCATTTGTATTATAACCTTCATAATTATTTAGTCTGATATACTATTATTATTATTATTATTATTATAAATTTCTATTACATACACACATTGTTTACATCAACTACAGAATACACATAACCTATTACACCAACAGAATTAACCTCACTATAAATTTATCTACAATTTTTCGTCATTATTTTATTGTTTACCACACCTCATTATATAAGTGAGCCAAGTAATTACCATAGACTAAAATAATTAAATGTTCATTCACTGTTTATCTCTAACCACCATCATCGTAAATTAGTCTGATTTTCACGTAACAATTCTCATCTTTACTTACACTCATATCGTTATTATAATTTATATAATAACCCTTTAATATTTCAAATTGTTCCGTAAAACCCACATAATATTCTACTGGACTGTCCCACATTATTATCAAATCATGTTACCTGTCTACATCATTAGTTTTGGTCTTGTCACCGTCTGTATTATTATCTATCACCCTTAAGCATTTTAACCTCTCAAATATTACACGTCTATGCACAGGTAAGCATTCAATATAATTATCAACGTTATCATTATTTATTTCTGCACTATCTTCATAACAAGGTAATTCAACAATATTACTAATTCTCTCTTTCTTTATTTTCTCTAGTAGCTCTTCGTAATTTCTAACAACATCAAATAATATTATCTCTCTCTCTCTCTCTCTCTCTCTCTCTCTCTCTCTCTCTCTCTCTCTCTCTCTCTCTCTCTCTCTCTCTCTCTCTCTCTCTCTCTCTCTCTCTCTCTCTCTCTCTCTCTCTCTCTCTCTCTCTCTCAATGTGAATAATTCTACCCCTCTCTCACAATACCTCTCATCATAACACCATCTCACTTTTTCTCTCTCAATCCACACAAAAGGCAACATAACGTTATCATGACACATCCTGATTCTTCCAGGGAACTCATGAGAACTAGGGGAACTACTTAGAGACACCTTGTCTCTATAATCAAGGGAGGAAACTCTGTCCTCATAAATAATTAACGGAGTCTTTACTCCTAAATCACGGGGAAAATTTGCCCTTTGTAAACCCAACCTTTCTTCAACCACTATCTTATTACTACTCGCTATTTCCACTAAAACTTCATCTACACCATTATTATTCACTTTATTTTCTAACAGATTTTTAATTATCTCGTGTTATTACTTTTTATTTTGCCATTACTTGTTAACTCATTATTAGAATTATCATTATTACTCACCTTGTCTACTGCCCCCTGTTTTGCATTTAAACTAACACCATTACTATTATCACTTATATATCCGTTATTTTCACTTGTATTAACCATGTTTCTTACCTTGTCGTTTATTTCTGCGTTATTTTCGTTTATACTACACTTACCTGTATTTATTCTCCACACTCCCATACCCTCTATACTTTGTTCTAAATCGTTACATTTAGTTTCAAATATCTCATTGGTTATTTCAAAACGTTTATTAATTTGTTTTATTTCATTTCTAATCTCCTCAAAATTGCTTTCGTTTGTATCAAAATGATTATTTATTTTATCAAACTTTTCATCAAAATTATTCTTAATTTCATTGAAACTACTTTCGCACTTTATTCTTTGTTCGTTAATATCATTACTCAATTTATCAAATTTACTATTTTGTTCGTTCATTTTAGTATCGTTAACATCGAAACGACTATTTATTCTAGATCGAACTTTTCATCATTGGCATCAAAACGTTTATTTACTACATCAAACTTATTATTGAAATCACTATTTTTTACCATATTTTCAGACATTATTTGCACCAGGTTGAATATATCGTTCATCGACAATTCTTTTTCTTTTATTTTTGTCACTATGGGAGTAGATTTTGCTTCATCATTGTTTATTATTATGTAATCAGTTACGTTACTTTCCGTCACTGATTGACTGTTCGAATCAGCTGTTTGAATTGACTGACCTAATTCGCTTACACTCAGTGACGGGTTCATTGACCCAAGACCACTATCACTCATAGCCGAGTCTATCAAATTAATTTGTTTTTCGTTCTCAGACATTTTTATTGTTCTTATTTACTGGTTTACTAAGTAATTATTAACTCTTACTTGTAATCTAACATGCGCAATTTATCAACACCTCGTAAACTTTACCTCACAAAACCTTATTATGCATATGTTACATAAATTTTTTACGTAAGTTATTCTCGATTTCCGCCAACCCTATTCCATTCTCTGTGCTTTAAAATAGGCCAATTTGGAATAAATACAATATTTATTCATCTGTGTGGGCAGGCATACGCGCATTCATTCACATTCCTCAGCACCTGGAAATATAGCGTGAGCCTATTCTGACCGAACAAATGTGCAATAGGGCATGTTCCGTAAGTGAATGTCGATGGTTAAAACTGAGGCCCCGTGTGGGTAACTTCCTTTCGTCGCATTTAGAATTGAAATAAACCTAATCCCCCAATTCTGTCCCGTTACAGTACCCCCCCCAATGAGAGGTTTTCTGCCGAAACAGAAAAACTCATTGCTAAACCCTAAGAGGACCAGCGAGGATATGGCGTCGACAACCCCCCTTTATTCCATAACAAATCATGGGTAACCTACCCCCCTGGTTCGGCGACTATGGCTGCCCCTGAATGACTCTACCGGACTTCTCGGTTCGAGATCCCAACACTGTATAATCAGACAGGCACTCACCACAGTATCACCTAACCTTGTAACATTCCAGATAAAATCAACAACAGGCCTTGTACCAAACCAAATCCTCAACCGATATATCTCCCCTCATAAATATATTGGATTGCCTTTAGCAAAGTACTGGGTGCGTACACATGTTCATTACTAGCTTAAATACAAGATCTCTAAATATTCATTATTAATGTAACATTCACATAAACATTTCATATTTACCTTTAAATAAAATTTACTCCCATTTCTCAACTTTTAATTTTTTGTTTGATGTCACTGTTTCAAATCAAATTAAATTATTTAAATTTCGTTCAAGTAGTGAAATAAATCTAAGTCCATTATCAAAGATTCACATTAAAGTTAATTTACATCATCTCTTTCAATTAGTTATTTTAATCGCAATTTTCAAAATTCCAAAATCTTTTAAATGAATTTACTTTTCTTTATAAATCCTCATAACTATATGCTAACAATCATAAAATAAACATCTTACACTTGGTTACAAAATATATCATACAAACACTATTACTCAGCTGACACCTCATCAACATACATAATCTTTACTTTCAAAGAAAAATTATTAATTAAAAGAAACAAAATTAATTAATTAAATTAATTAACAAAAGAACCTATGACTTGACTACATGAAACATACTATACATTTAACACCAGTAATCAGCTGATGTCTTATTTCCAGGTGAATGACCTTACCCTAGGCACACTGAATACAAATAAACACGAATATACAACATTATTTAATTTAACTTATAACATGTCCTTGATGATTTTACAATCATTACAACATAGAGTCTAGTCCTTAAAATCATTTGTTCTCGTAAGTGAATATTCATCACTAATCATTGAATCATAAACTTATAGTAAACATTACTGAAGAGGAACTGGGTCATCAACCACCAACTCTCTCTTTAGAGTAAGTAAACTTGATTGTCCCGCTGTTACAGTGGTCGTTACATCTCACTGACTTCTCAGCTACCTCTCCTACTTCATCATTATATTATTTCCCCCTTTATACCCAGTTACAGTTAGGTAAATAACCTGCCGGGTAAACCGGTTCAAGTATTTACCTGGTTGCATAAACAGTCTATTGTTTATGCCCCTGGCTTGTAACGGCCAGCTCCTTTACCACACACACTATTTTTTCCTGATGGTGGACTGTAGCGCCCATTTGCATCCACAAGAACTGCAGTTTAATTAGGGTGTAGACGCTGCCTACCCCGTTCTTGCTTCAGCGTTATAAAAAATTCGGCATTAATGATGTCCGAGGACACCAGTAATCCTACTAAATATTACTTATACACCCTTAACACGGCACTACCAACCCCTACGAAGGTAGCCGCTGTTCCATAGTTTGGTGATTCCCCTGAATTTACCCCCCGGTTAATTTCTAAATTCACCAATTTTGAAAATAATAGCAAGTATGGCTAGGATACAATCTGCCTAACCACACTTGCTACCAATAATCCAAATCCACGGTCAGGGTTCGGTGACTCCGTGACCGCCCGAAAGTGGGGAATCACAAATAAGTAATATGTTTTCCATATTTAAGATTCCTACCCACTAATATAATACAAACATAAACATTCATAAAGAACATAAACATTCCATTTAAAAAAAACATCTCATTTGCATCAGAATACAATTTACAAACATTTCAGTTTTAATTTTAATTGAATCTTTAATTATTTATCATTTGTTGTACCATTAAATTCTTCACAAAATTCAAATCTATTATCAACATTCCTTATAAATAACATTTCAAATTTTCCCGTGATTTAGGAGTAAAGACTCCGTTAATTATTTATGAGGACAGAGTTTCCTCCCTTGATTATAGAGACAAGGTGTCTCTAAGTAGTTCCCCTAGTTCTCATGAGTTCCCTGGAAGAATCAGGATGTGTCATGATAACGTTATGTTGCCTTTTGTGTGGATTGAGAGAGAAAAAGTGAGATGGTGTTATGATGAGAGGTATTGTGAGAGAGGGGTAGAATTATTCACATTGAGAGAGAGAGAGAGAGAGAGAGAGAGAGAGAGAGAGAGAGAGAGAGAGAGAGAGAGAGATAATATTATTTGATGTTGTTAGAAATTACGAAGAGCTACTAGAGAAAATAAAGAAAGAGAGAATTAGTAATATTGTTGAATTACCTTGTTATGATGATAGTGCAGAAATAAATAATGATAACGTTGATAATTATATTGAATGCTTACCTGTGCATAGACGTGTAATATTTGAGAGGTTAAAATGCTTAAGGGTGATAGATAATAATACAGACGGTGACAAGACCAAAAACTAATGATGTAGACAGGTAACATGATTTGATAATAATGTGGGACAGTCCAGTAGAATATTATGTGGGTTTTACGGAACAATTTGAAATATTAAAGGGTTATTATATAAATTATAATAACGATATGAGTGTAAGTAAAGATGAGAATTGTTACGTGAAAATCAGACTAATTTACGATGATGGTGGTTAGAGATAAACAGTGAATGAACATTTAATTATTTTAGTCTATGGTAATTACTTGGCTCACTTATATAATGAGGTGTGGTAAACAATAAAATAATGACGAAAAATTGTAGATAAATTTATAGTGAGGTTAATTCTGTTGGTGTAATAGGTTATGTGTATTCTGTAGTTGATGTAAACAATGTGTGTATGTAATAGAAATTGATAATAATAATAATAATAATAATAGTATATCAGACTAAATAATTATGAAGGTTATAATACAAATGAATTGTAATTGTTTTGGAGTAAGGTAATTAAAATAACTTGTGTTTTAAATAACTGATTAAATTAAAGAATTTGAGATTAATTCATTAACTAATGTTGTATAATTGAATTTTGCAAATGAATTTAAATGATTTTATATGATTTGAAATTGATAATAAATAGTAAATGAGTGAAGGTAGAATGTGTTTAGTTGTTGAGTCATATGGTTGTTATAATGTTTCAGAAGGTACATATGGTTTTGTACGTTATATTTGTGGTGAGAATTGTTTATAGTTTGAGTCTATGACAAGTGATGATGTGTTCATTTGATGGAGTGATTAACCATATGTAAGTATGAATTTGATAATAACTTTGAAGTAAAGTAAGAGTCTTATAATGGCATTAAATGACTTTGAAAGAAGTTAACTTAGGTAAGATGTTATTTTGAAATTGGAATAAATACAATATTTATTCCAAATCCTGGTCACGGCACCATTTGTAACTTTCTTTAATTTTTCAATATATTAAATAACCACAAACTCCCACTTACCTTGTATTTGTTTACTTATTCAGCCAGATCATCTAATGTTGGAAACCCTTTTTCATATAGCGAATTTACCAGCACAGAAAATGAAGTTAGGTGGTTGAAATGATTATTCTAACACGCATATACAGTAGCAAGTTGAAATAAAACATTATTTTATTTTACTATATCAAGATATTCATTGTTATACTCGCATTTACATAAAATTTTCTTCACTCTTTACTCTACAAACTTCTATATCTTTACTTTTCAGCCCCGTTTCGGACGTTATTTGAACATATTTGGAAATACAACTTATATAATTATAACAACATGTTATTTACTTATTCTGATTAGTTTAAATATACTATATAAGGCAACCCAGTTTTGCTCATTCTTTCTTTCTTTCACACTCACATTTTTTTACCCTTTACGTTTAAAGCGCTTTCTTTTATAAAATTTTTATAGTTAATTTTGAGTTCCACTGTACTTAACTGACGCTGTTACTGCCGACCCCGTCGCACTCCATATATTTTCGGTCACTGATTTGTCCAACAGTTGTTCTCCCAGTTTAATTTAGATGTCTCACCGTTTTTTACCACTTTGAATTATAGTTTAGATCACATTTTTTGCAAGTTTTAATAAATTTTTGGCTCGCAAGCCTGTATATTGAACCGCGCGGTTCTACTAGTTGATGATGAGTAACTTTTTCAAAATGGCTAAAGCTCCTTCTTGAGTGTGGCTACTTGCTTCTGATAGGCGGATCAGGAGTCACGTGATATCTTCTGGGGTGCGAGTATGTATCATAAACCTGTTTTGGGGCTCGCAAAACGTTCGTGACGATTCATCTGTGTGGGCAGGCATACGCGCATTCATTCACATTCCTCAGCACCTGGAAATATAGCGTGAGCCTATTCTGACCGAACAAATGTGCAATAGGGCATGTTCCGTAAGTGAATGTCGATGGTTAAAACTGAGGCCCCGTGTGGGTAACTTCCTTTCGTCGCATTTAGAATTGAAATAAACCTAATCCCCCAATTCTGTCCCGTTACAGTACCCCCCCCCCAATGAGAGGTTTTCTGCCGAAACAGAAAAACTCATTGCTAAACCCTAAGAGGACCAGCGAGGATATGGCGTCGACAACCCCCCTTTATTCCATAACAAATCATGGGTAACCTACCCCCCTGGTTCGGCGACTATGGCTGCCCCTGAATGACTCTACCGGACTTCTCGGTTCGAGATCCCAACACTGTATAATCAGACAGGCACTCACCACAGTATCACCTAACCTTGTAACATTCCAGATAAAATCAACAACAGGCCTTGTACCAAACCAAATCCTCAACCGATATATCTCCCCTCATAAATATATTGGATTGCCTTTAGCAAAGTACTGGGTGCGTACACATGTTCATTACTAGCTTAAATACAAGATCTCTAAATATTCATTATTAATGTAACATTCACATAAACATTTCATATTTACCTTTAAATAAAATTTACTCCCATTTCTCAACTTTTAATTTTTTGTTTGATGTCACTGTTTCAAATCAAATTAAATTATTTAAATTTCGTTCAAGTAGTGAAATAAATCTAAGTCCATTATCAAAGATTCACATTAAAGTTAATTTACATCATCTCTTTCAATTAGTTATTTTAATCGCAATTTTCAAAATTCCAAAATCTTTTAAATGAATTTACTTTTCTTTATAAATCCTCATAACTATATGCTAACAATCATAAAATAAACATCTTACACTTGGTTACAAAATATATCATACAAACACTATTACTCAGCTGACACCTCATCAACATACATAATCTTTACTTTCAAAGAAAAATTATTAATTAAAAGAAACAAAATTAATTAATTAAATTAATTAACAAAAGAACCTATGACTTGACTACATGAAACATACTATACATTTAACACCAGTAATCAGCTGATGTCTTATTTCCAGGTGAATGACCTTACCCTAGGCACACTGAATACAAATAAACACGAATATACAACATTATTTAATTTAACTTATAACATGTCCTTGATGATTTTACAATCATTACAACATAGAGTCTAGTCCTTAAAATCATTTGTTCTCGTAAGTGAATATTCATCACTAATCATTGAATCATAAACTTATAGTAAACATTACTGAACAGGAACTGGGTCATCAACCACCAACTCTCTCTTTAGAGTAAGTAAACTTGATTGTCCCGCTGTTACAGTGGTCGTTACATCTCACTGACTTCTCAGCTACCTCTCCTACTTCATCATTATATTATTTCCCCCTTTATACCCAGTTACAGTTAGGTAAATAACCTGCCGGGTAAACCGGTTCAAGTATTTACCTGGTTGCATAAACACTCTATTGTTTATGCCCCTGGCTTGTAACGGCCAGCTCCTTTACCACACACACTATTTTTTCCTGATGGTGGACTGTAGCGCCCATTTGCATCCACAAGAACTGCAGTTTAATTAGGGTGTAGACGCTGCCTACCCCGTTCTTGCTTCAGCGTTATAAAAAATTCGGAATTAATGATGTCCGAGGACACCAGTAATCCTACTAAATATTACTTATACACCCTTAACACGGCACTACCAACCCCTACGAAGGTAGCCGCTGTTCCATAGTTTGGTGATTCCCCTGAATTTACCCCCCGGTTAATTTCTAAATTCACCAATTTTGAAAATAATAGCAAGTATGGCTAGGATACAATCTGCCTAACCACACTTGCTACCAATAATCCAAATCCACGGTCAGGGTTCGGTGACTCCGTGACCGCCCGAAAGTGGGGAATCACAAATAAGTAATATGTTTTCCATATTTAAGATTCCTACCCACTAATATAATACAACATAAACATTCATAAAGAACATAAACATTCCATTTAAAAAAAACATCTCATTTGCATCAGAATACAATTTACAAACATTTCAGTTTTAATTTTAATTGAATCTTTAATTATTTATCATTTGTTGTACCATTAAATTCTTCACAAAATTCAAATCTATTATCAACATTCCTTATAAATAACATTTCAAATTCAGATTTTAAGGTAACATTTCAAAATAACATCTTACCTAAGTTAACTTCTTTCAAAGTCATTTAATGCCATTATAAGACTCTTACTTTACTTCAAAGTTATTATCAAATTCATACTTACATATGGTTAATCACTCCATCAAATGAACACATCATCACTTGTCATAGACTCAAACTATAAACAATTCTCACCACAAATATAACGTACAAAACCATATGTACCTTCTGAAACATTATAACAACCATATGACTCAACAACTAAACACATTCTACCTTCACTCATTTACTATTTATTATCAATTTCAAATCATATAAAATCATTTAAATTCATTTGCAAAATTCAATTATACAACATTAGTTAATGAATTAATCTCAAATTCTTTAATTTAATCAGTTATTTAAAACACAAGTTATTTTAATTACCTTACTCCAAAACAATTACAATTCATTTGTATTATAACCTTCATAATTATTTAGTCTGATATACTATTATTATTATTATAAATTTCTATTACATACACACATTGTTTACATCAACTACAGAATACACATAACCTATTACACCAACAGAATTAACCTCACTATAAATTTATCTACAATTTTTCGTCATTATTTTATTGTTTACCACACCTCATTATATAAGTGAGCCAAGTAATTACCATAGACTAAAATAATTAAATGTTCATTCACTGTTTATCTCTAACCACCATCATCGTAAATTAGTCTGATTTTCACGTAACAATTCTCATCTTTACTTACACTCATATCGTTATTATAATTTATATAATAACCCTTTAATATTTCAAATTGTTCCGTAAAACCCACATAATATTCTACTGGACTGTCCCACATTATTATCAAATCATGTTACCTGTCTACATCATTAGTTTTGGTCTTGTCACCGTCTGTATTATTATCTATCACCCTTAAGCATTTTAACCTCTCAAATATTACACGTCTATGCACAGGTAAGCATTCAATATAATTATCAACGTTATCATTATTTATTTCTGCACTATCTTCATAACAAGGTAATTCAACAATATTACTAATTCTCTCTTTCTTTATTTTCTCTAGTAGCTCTTCGTAATTTCTAACAATATCAAATAATATTATCTCTCTCTCTCTCTCTCTCTCTCTCTCTCTCTCTCTCTCTCTCTCTCTCTCTCTCTCTCTCTCTCTCTCTCTCTCTCTCTCTCTCTCTCTCTCTCTCAATGTGAATAATTCTACCCCTCTCTCACAATACCTCTCATCATAACACCATCTCACTTTTTCTCTCTCAATCCACACAAAAGGCAACATAACGTTATCATGACACATCCTGATTCTTCCAGGGAACTCATGAGAACTAGGGGAACTACTTAGAGACACCTTGTCTCTATAATCAAGGGAGGAAACTCTGTCCTCATAAATAATTAACGGAGTCTTTACTCCTAAATCACGGGGAAAATTTGCCCTTTGTAAACCCAACCTTTCTTCAACCACTATCTTATTACTACTCGCTATTTCCACTAAAACTTCATCTACACCATTATTATTCACTTTATTTTCTAACAGATTTTTAATTATCTCGTGTTATTACTTTTTATTTTGCCATTACTTGTTAACTCATTATTAGAATTATCATTATTACTCACCTTGTCTACTGCCCCCTGTTTTGCATTTAAACTAACACCATTACTATTATCACTTATATATCCGTTATTTTCACTTGTATTAACCATGTTTCTTACCTTGTCGTTTATTTCTGCGTTATTTTCGTTTATACTACACTTACCTGTATTTATTCTCCACACTCCCATACCCTCTATACTTTGTTCTAAATCGTTACATTTAGTTTCAAATATCTCATTGGTTATTTCAAAACGTTTATTAATTTGTTTTATTTCATTTCTAATCTCCTCAAAATTGCTTTCGTTTGTATCAAAATGATTATTTATTTTATCAAACTTTTCATCAAAATTATTCTTAATTTCATTGAAACTACTTTCGCACTTTATTCTTTGTTCGTTAATATCATTACTCAATTTATCAAATTTACTATTTTGTTCGTTCATTTTAGTATCATTAACATCGAAACGACTATTTATTCTAGATCGAACTTTTCATCATTGGCATCAAAACGTTTATTTACTACATCAAACTTATTATTGAAATCACTATTTTTTACCATATTTTCAGACATTATTTGCACCAGGTTGAATATATCGTTCATCGACAATTCTTTTTCTTTTATTTTTGTCACTATGGGAGTAGATTTTGCTTCATCATTGTTTATTATTATGTAATCAGTTACGTTACTTTCCGTCACTGATTGACTGTTCGAATCAGCTGTTTGAATTGACTGACCTAATTCGCTTACACTCAGTGACGGGTTCATTGACCCAAGACCACTATCACTCATAGCCGAGTCTATCAAATTAATTTGTTTTTCGTTCTCAGACATTTTTATTGTTCTTATTTACTGGTTTACTAAGTAATTATTAACTCTTACTTGTAATCTAACATGCGCAATTTATCAACACCTCGTAAACTTTACCTCACAAAACCTTATTATGCATATGTTACATAAATTTTTTACGTAAGTTATTCTCGATTTCCGCCAACCCTATTCCATTCTCTGTGCTTTAAAATAGGCCAATTTGGAATAAATACAATATTTATTCCAAATCCTGGTCACGGCACCATTTGTAACTTTCTTTAATTTTTCAATATATTAAATAACCACAAACTCCCACTTACCTTGTATTTGTTTACTTATTCAGCCAGATCATCTAATGTTGGAAACCCTTTTTCATATAGCGAATTTACCAGCACAGAAAATGAAGTTAGGTGGTTGAAATGATTATTCTAACACGCATATACAGTAGCAAGTTGAAATAAAACATTATTTTATTTTACTATATCAAGATATTCATTGTTATACTCGCATTTACATAAAATTTTCTTCACTCTTTACTCTACAAACTTCTATATCTTTACTTTTCAGCCCCGTTTCGGACGTTATTTGAACATATTTGGAAATACAACTTATATAATTATAACAACATGTTATTTACTTATTCTGATTAGTTTAAATATACTATATAAGGCAACCCAGTTTTGCTCATTCTTTCTTTCTTTCACACTCACATTTTTTTACCCTTTACGTTTAAAGCGCTTTCTTTTATAAAATTTTTATAGTTAATTTTGAGTTCCACTGTACTTAACTGACGCTGTTACTGCCGACCCCGTCGCACTCCATATATTTTCGGTCACTGATTTGTCCAACAGTTGTTCTCCCAGTTTAATTTAGATGTCTCACCGTTTTTTACCACTTTGAATTATAGTTTAGATCACATTTTTTGCAAGTTTTAATAAATTTTTGGCTCGCAAGCCTGTATATTGAACCGCGCGGTTCTACTAGTTGATGATGAGTAACTTTTTCAAAATGGCTAAAGCTCCTTCTTGAGTGTGGCTACTTGCTTCTGATAGGCGGATCAGGAGTCACGTGATATCTTCTGGGGTGCGAGTATGTATCATAAACCTGTTTTGGGGCTCACAAAACGTTCGTGACGATTCATCTGTGTGGGCAGGCATACGCGCATTCATTCACATTCCTCAGCACCTGGAAATATAGCGTGAGCCTATTCTGACCGAACAAATGTGCAATAGGGCATGTTCCGTAAGTGAATGTCGATGGTTAAAACTGAGGCCCCGTGTGGGTAACTTCCTTTCGTCGCATTTAGAATTGAAATAAACCTAATCCCCCAATTCTGTCCCGTTACAGTACCCCCCCCCCAATGAGAGGTTTTCTGCCGAAACAGAAAAACTCATTGCTAAACCCTAAGAGGACCAGCGAGGATATGGCGTCGACAACCCCCCTTTATTCCATAACAAATCATGGGTAACCTACCCCCCTGGTTCGGCGACTATGGCTGCCCCTGAATGACTCTACCGGACTTCTCGGTTCGAGATCCCAACACTGTATAATCAGACAGGCACTCACCACAGTATCACCTAACCTTGTAACATTCCAGATAAAATCAACAACAGGCCTTGTACCAAACCAAATCCTCAACCGATATATCTCCCCTCATAAATATATTGGATTGCCTTTAGCAAAGTACTGGGTGCGTACACATGTTCATTACTAGCTTAAATACAAGATCTCTAAATATTCATTATTAATGTAACATTCACATAAACATTTCATATTTACCTTTAAATAAAATTTACTCCCATTTCTCAACTTTTAATTTTTTGTTTGATGTCACTGTTTCAAATAAAATTAAATTATTTAAATTTCGTTCAAGTAGTGAAATAAATCTAAGTCCATTATCAAAGATTCACATTAAAGTTAATTTACATCATCTCTTTCAATTAGTTATTTTAATCGCAATTTTCAAAATTCCAAAATCTTTTAAATGAATTTACTTTTCTTTATAAATCCTCATAACTATATGCTAACAATCATAAAATAAACATCTTACACTTGGTTACAAAATATATCATACAAACACTATTACTCAGCTGACACCTCATCAACATACATAATCTTTACTTTCAAAGAAAAATTATTAATTAAAAGAAACAAAATTAATTAATTAAATTAATTAACAAAAGAACCTATGACTTGACTACATGAAACATACTATACATTTAACACCAGTAATCAGCTGATGTCTTATTTCCAGGTGAATGACCTTACCCTAGGCACACTGGATACAAATAAACACGAATATACAACATTATTTAATTTAACTTATAACATGTCCTTGATGATTTTACAATCATTACAACATAGAGTCTAGTCCTTAAAATCATTTGTTCTCGTAAGTGAATATTCATCACTAATCATTGAATCATAAACTTATAGTAAACATTACTGAACAGGAACTGGGTCATCAACCACCAACTCTCTCTTTAGAGTAAGTAAACTGATTGTCCCGCTGTTACAGTGGTCGTTACATCTCACTGACTTCTCAGCTACCTCTCCTACTTCATCATTATATTATTTCCCCCTTTATACCCAGTTACAGTTAGGTAAATAACCTGCCGGGTAAACCGGTTCAAGTATTTACCTGGTTGCATAAACACTCTATTGTTTATGCCCCTGGCTTGTAACGGCCAGCTCCTTTACCACACACACTATTTTTTCCTGATGGTGGACTGTAGCGCCCATTTGCATCCACAAGAACTGCAGTTTAATTAGGGTGTAGACGCTGCCTACCCCGTTCTTGCTTCAGCGTTATAAAAAATTCGGCATTACTGATGTCCGAGGACACCAGTAATCCTACTAAATATTACTTATACACCCTTAACACGGCACTACCAACCCCTACGAAGGTAGCCGCTGTTCCATAGTTTGGTGATTCCCCTGAATTTACCCCCCGGTTAATTTCTAAATTCACCAATTTTGAAAATAATAGCAAGTATGGCTAGGATACAATCTGCCTAACCACACTTGCTACCAATAATCCAAATCCACGGTCAGGGTTCGGTGACTCCGTGACCGCCCGAAAGTGGGGAATCACAAATAAGTAATATGTTTTCCATATTTAAGATTCCTACCCACTAATATAATACAACATAAACATTCATAAAGAACATAAACATTCCATTTAAAAAAAACATCTCATTTGCATCAGAATACAATTTACAAACATTTCAGTTTTAATTTTAATTGAATCTTTAATTATTTATCATTTGTTGTACCATTAAATTCTTCACAAAATTCAAATCTATTATCAACATTCCTTATAAATAACATTTCAAATTCAGATTTTAAGGTAACATTTCAAAATAACATCTTACCTAAGTTAACTTCTTTCAAAGTCATTTAATGCCATTATAAGACTCTTACTTTACTTCAAAGTTATTATCAAATTCATACTTACATATGGTTAATCACTCCATCAAATGAACACATCATCACTTGTCATAGACTCAAACTATAAACAATTCTCACCACAAATATAACGTACAAAACCATATGTACCTTCTGAAACATTATAACAACCATATGACTCAACAACTAAACACATTCTACCTTCACTCATTTACTATTTATTATCAATTTCAAATCATATAAAATCATTTAAATTCATTTGCAAAATTCAATTATACAACATTAGTTAATGAATTAATCTCAAATTCTTTAATTTAATCAGTTATTTAAAACACAAGTTATTTTAATTACCTTACTCCAAAACAATTACAATTCATTTGTATTATAACCTTCATAATTATTTAGTCTGATATACTATTATTATTATTATTATTATTATTATCAATTTCTATTACATACACACATTGTTTACATCAACTACAGAATACACATAACCTATTACACCAACAGAATTAACCTCACTATAAATTTATCTACAATTTTTCGTCATTATTTTATTGTTTACCACACCTCATTATATAAGTGAGCCAAGTAATTACCATAGACTAAAATAATTAAATGTTCATTCACTGTTTATCTCTAACCACCATCATCGTAAATTAGTCTGATTTTCACGTAACAATTCTCATCTTTACTTACACTCATATCGTTATTATAATTTATATAATAACCCTTTAATATTTCAAATTGTTCCGTAAAACCCACATAATATTCTACTGGACTGTCCCACATTATTATCAAATCATGTTACCTGTCTACATCATTAGTTTTGGTCTTGTCACCGTCTGTATTATTATCTATCACCCTTAAGCATTTTAACCTCTCAAATATTACACGTCTATGCACAGGTAAGCATTCAATATAATTATCAACGTTATCATTATTTATTTCTGCACTATCTTCATAACAAGGTAATTCAACAATATTACTAATTCTCTCTTTCTTTATTTTCTCTAGTAGCTCTTCGTAATTTCTAACAACATCAAATAATATTATCTCTCTCTCTCTCTCTCTCTCTCTCTCTCTCTCTCTCTCTCTCTCTCTCTCTCTCTCTCTCTCTCTCTCTCTCTCTCTCTCTCTCTCTCTCAATGTGAATAATTCTACCCCTCTCTCACAATACCTCTCATCATAACACCATCTCACTTTTTCTCTCTCAATCCACACAAAAGGCAACATAACGTTATCATGACACATCCTGATTCTTCCAGGGAACTCATGAGAACTAGGGGAACTACTTAGAGACACCTTGTCTCTATAATCAAGGGAGGAAACTCTGTCCTCATAAATAATTAACGGAGTCTTTACTCCTAAATCACGGGGAAAATTTGCCCTTTGTAAACCCAACCTTTCTTCAACCACTATCTTATTACTACTCGCTATTTCCACTAAAACTTCATCTACACCATTATTATTCACTTTATTTTCTAACAGATTTTTAATTATCTCGTGTTATTACTTTTTATTTTGCCATTACTTGTTAACTCATTATTAGAATTATCATTATTACTCACCTTGTCTACTGCCCCCTGTTTTGCATTTAAACTAACACCATTACTATTATCACTTATATATCCGTTATTTTCACTTGTATTAACCATGTTTCTTACCTTGTCGTTTATTTCTGCGTTATTTTCGTTTATACTACACTTACCTGTATTTATTCTCCACACTCCCATACCCTCTATACTTTGTTCTAAATCGTTACATTTAGTTTCAAATATCTCATTGGTTATTTCAAAACGTTTATTAATTTGTTTTATTTCATTTCTAATCTCCTCAAAATTGCTTTCGTTTGTATCAAAATGATTATTTATTTTATCAAACTTTTCATCAAAATTATTCTTAATTTCATTGAAACTACTTTCGCACTTTATTCTTTGTTCGTTAATATCATTACTCAATTTATCAAATTTACTATTTTGTTCGTTCATTTTAGTATCATTAACATCGAAACGACTATTTATTCTAGATCGAACTTTTCATCATTGGCATCAAAACGTTTATTTACTACATCAAACTTATTATTGAAATCACTATTTTTTACCATATTTTCAGAATTATTTGCACCAGGTTGAATATATCGTTCATCGACAATTCTTTTTCTTTTATTTTTGTCACTATGGGAGTAGATTTTGCTTCATCATTGTTTATTATTATGTAATCAGTTACGTTACTTTCCGTCACTGATTGACTGTTCGAATCAGCTGTTTGAATTGACTGACCTAATTCGCTTACACTCAGTGACGGGTTCATTGACCCAAGACCACTATCACTCATAGCCGAGTCTATCAAATTAATTTGTTTTTCGTTCTCAGACATTTTTATTGTTCTTATTTACTGGTTTACTAAGTAATTATTAACTCTTACTTGTAATCTAACATGCGCAATTTATCAACACCTCGTAAACTTTACCTCACAAAACCTTATTATGCATATGTTACATAAATTTTTTACGTAAGTTATTCTCGATTTCCGCCAACCCTATTCCATTCTCTGTGCTTTAAAATAGGCCAATTTGGAATAAATACAATATTTATTCCAAATCCTGGTCACGGCACCATTTGTAACTTTCTTTAATTTTTCAATATATTAAATAACCACAAACTCCCACTTACCTTGTATTTGTTTACTTATTCAGCCAGATCATCTAATGTTGGAAACCCTTTTTCATATAGCGAATTTACCAGCACAGAAAATGAAGTTAGGTGGTTGAAATGATTATTCTAACACGCATATACAGTAGCAAGTTGAAATAAAACATTATTTTATTTTACTATATCAAGATATTCATTGTTATACTCGCATTTACATAAAATTTTCTTCACTCTTTACTCTACAAACTTCTATATCTTTACTTTTCAGCCCCGTTTCGGACGTTATTTGAACATATTTGGAAATACAACTTATATAATTATAACAACATGTTATTTACTTATTCTGATTAGTTTAAATATACTATATAAGGCAACCCAGTTTTGCTCATTCTTTCTTTCTTTCACACTCACATTTTTTTACCCTTTACGTTTAAAGCGCTTTCTTTTATAAAATTTTTATAGTTAATTTTGAGTTCCACTGTACTTAACTGACGCTGTTACTGCCGACCCCGTCGCACTCCATATATTTTCGGTCACTGATTTGTCCAACAGTTGTTCTCCCAGTTTAATTTAGATGTCTCACCGTTTTTTACCACTTTGAATTATAGTTTAGATCACATTTTTTGCAAGTTTTAATAAATTTTTGGCTCGCAAGCCTGTATATTGAACCGCGCGGTTCTACTAGTTGATGATGAGTAACTTTTTCAAAATGGCTAAAGCTCCTTCTTGAGTGTGGCTACTTGCTTCTGATAGGCGGATCAGGAGTCACGTGATATCTTCTGGGGTGCGAGTATGTATCATAAACCTGTTTTGGGGCTCGCAAAACGTTCGTGACGATTCATCTGTGTGGGCAGGCATACGCGCATTCATTCACATTCCTCAGCACCTGGAAATATAGCGTGAGCCTATTCTGACCGAACAAATGTGCAATAGGGCATGTTCCGTAAGTGAATGTCGATGGTTAAAACTGAGGCCCCGTGTGGGTAACTTCCTTTCGTCGCATTTAGAATTGAAATAAACCTAATCCCCCAATTCTGTCCCGTTACAGTACCCCCCCCCCAATGAGAGGTTTTCTGCCGAAACAGAAAAACTCATTGCTAAACCCTAAGAGGACCAGTGAGGATATGGCGTCGACAACCCCCCTTTATTCCATAACAAATCATGGGTAACCTACCCCCCTGGTTCGGCGACTATGGCTGCCCCTGAATGACTCTACCGGACTTCTCGGTTCGAGATCCCAACACTGTATAATCAGACAGGCACTCACCACAGTATCACCTAACCTTGTAACATTCCAGATAAAATCAACAACAGGCCTTGTACCAAACCAAATCCTCAACCGATATATCTCCCCTCATAAATATATTGGATTGCCTTTAGCAAAGTACTGGGTGCGTACACATGTTCATTACTAGCTTAAATACAAGATCTCTAAATATTCATTATTAATGTAACATTCACATAAACATTTCATATTTACCTTTAAATAAAATTTACTCCCATTTCTCAACTTTTAATTTTTTGTTTGATGTCACTGTTTCAAATCAAATTAAATTATTTAAATTTCGTTCAAGTAGTGAAATAAATCTAAGTCCATTATCAAAGATTCACATTAAAGTTAATTTACATCATCTCTTTCAATTAGTTATTTTAATCGCAATTTTCAAAATTCCAAAATCTTTTAAATGAATTTACTTTTCTTTATAAATCCTCATAACTATATGCTAACAATCATAAAATAAACATCTTACACTTGGTTACAAAATATATCATACAAACACTATTACTCAGCTGACACCTCATCAACATACATAATCTTTACTTTCAAAGAAAAATTATTAATTAAAAGAAACAAAATTAATTAATTAAATTAATTAACAAAAGAACCTATGACTTGACTACATGAAACATACTATACATTTAACACCAGTAATCAGCTGATGTCTTATTTCCAGGTGAATGACCTTACCCTAGGCACACTGGATACAAATAAACACGAATATACAACATTATTTAATTTAACTTATAACATGTCCTTGATGATTTTACAATCATTACAACATAGAGTCTAGTCCTTAAAATCATTTGTTCTCGTAAGTGAATATTCATCACTAATCATTGAATCATAAACTTATAGTAAACATTACTGAACAGGAACTGGGTCATCAACCACCAACTCTCTCTTTAGAGTAAGTAAACTGATTGTCCCGCTGTTACAGTGGTCGTTACATCTCACTGACTTCTCAGCTACCTCTCCTACTTCATCATTATATTATTTCCCCCTTTATACCCAGTTACAGTTAGGTAAATAACCTGCCGGGTAAACCGGTTCAAGTATTTACCTGGTTGCATAAACACTCTATTGTTTATGCCCCTGGCTTGTAACGGCCAGCTCCTTTACCACACACACTATTTTTTCCTGATGGTGGACTGTAGCGCCCATTTGCATCCACAAGAACTGCAGTTTAATTAGGGTGTAGACGCTGCCTACCCCGTTCTTGCTTCAGCGTTATAAAAAATTCGGCATTACTGATGTCCGAGGACACCAGTAATCCTACTAAATATTACTTATACACCCTTAACACGGCACTACCAACCCCTACGAAGGTAGCCGCTGTTCCATAGTTTGGTGATTCCCCTGAATTTACCCCCGGTTAATTTCTAAATTCACCAATTTTGAAAATAATAGCAAGTATGGCTAGGATACAATCTGCCTAACCACACTTGCTACCAATAATCCAAATCCACGGTCAGGGTTCGGTGACTCCGTGACCGCCCGAAAGTGGGGAATCACAAATAAGTAATATGTTTTCCATATTTAAGATTCCTACCCACTAATATAATACAACATAAACATTCATAAAGAACATAAACATTCCATTTAAAAAAAACATCTCATTTGCATCAGAATACAATTTACAAACATTTCAGTTTTAATTTTAATTGAATCTTTAATTATTTATCATTTGTTGTACCATTAAATTCTTCACAAAATTCAAATCTATTATCAACATTCCTTATAAATAACATTTCAAATTCAGATTTTAAGGTAACATTTCAAAATAACATCTTACCTAAGTTAACTTCTTTCAAAGTCATTTAATGCCATTATAAGACTCTTACTTTACTTCAAAGTTATTATCAAATTCATACTTACATATGGTTAATCACTCCATCAAATGAACACATCATCACTTGTCATAGACTCAAACTATAAACAATTCTCACCACAAATATAACGTACAAAACCATATGTACCTTCTGAAACATTATAACAACCATATGACTCAACAACTAAACACATTCTACCTTCACTCATTTACTATTTATTATCAATTTCAAATCATATAAAATCATTTAAATTCATTTGCAAAATTCAATTATACAACATTAGTTAATGAATTAATCTCAAATTCTTTAATTTAATCAGTTATTTAAAACACAAGTTATTTTAATTACCTTACTCCAAAACAATTACAATTCATTTGTATTATAACCTTCATAATTATTTAGTCTGATATACTATTATTATTATTATTATTATTATTATCAATTTCTATTACATACACACATTGTTTACATCAACTACAGAATACACATAACCTATTACACCAACAGAATTAACCTCACTATAAATTTATCTACAATTTTTCGTCATTATTTTATTGTTTACCACACCTCATTATATAAGTGAGCCAAGTAATTACCATAGACTAAAATAATTAAATGTTCATTCACTGTTTATCTCTAACCACCATCATCGTAAATTAGTCTGATTTTCACGTAACAATTCTCATCTTTACTTACACTCATATCGTTATTATAATTTATATAATAACCCTTTAATATTTCAAATTGTTCCGTAAAACCCACATAATATTCTACTGGACTGTCCCACATTATTATCAAATCATGTTACCTGTCTACATCATTAGTTTTGGTCTTGTCACCGTCTGTATTATTATCTATCACCCTTAAGCATTTTAACCTCTCAAATATTACACGTCTATGCACAGGTAAGCATTCAATATAATTATCAACGTTATCATTATTTATTTCTGCACTATCTTCATAACAAGGTAATTCAACAATATTACTAATTCTCTCTTTCTTTATTTTCTCTAGTAGCTCTTCGTAATTTCTAACAACATCAAATAATATTATCTCTCTCTCTCTCTCTCTCTCTCTCTCTCTCTCTCTCTCTCTCTCTCTCTCTCTCTCTCTCTCTCTCTCTCTCTCTCTCTCTCTCTCTCTCTCTCTCTCTCTCCTCAATGTGAATAATTCTACCCCTCTCTCACAATACCTCTCATCATAACACCATCTCACTTTTTCTCTCTCAATCCACACAAAAGGCAACATAACGTTATCATGACACATCCTGATTCTTCCAGGGAACTCATGAGAACTAGGGGAACTACTTAGAGACACCTTGTCTCTATAATCAAGGGAGGAAACTCTGTCCTCATAAATAATTAACGGAGTCTTTACTCCTAAATCACGGGGAAAATTTGCCCTTTGTAAACCCAACCTTTCTTCAACCACTATCTTATTACTACTCGCTATTTCCACTAAAACTTCATCTACACCATTATTATTCACTTTATTTTCTAACAGATTTTTAATTATCTCGTGTTATTACTTTTTATTTTGCCATTACTTGTTAACTCATTATTAGAATTATCATTATTACTCACCTTGTCTACTGCCCCCTGTTTTGCATTTAAACTAACACCATTACTATTATCACTTATATATCCGTTATTTTCACTTGTATTAACCATGTTTCTTACCTTGTCGTTTATTTCTGCGTTATTTTCGTTTATACTACACTTACCTGTATTTATTCTCCACACTCCCATACCCTCTATACTTTGTTCTAAATCGTTACATTTAGTTTCAAATATCTCATTGGTTATTTCAAAACGTTTATTAATTTGTTTTATTTCATTTCTAATCTCCTCAAAATTGCTTTCGTTTGTATCAAAATGATTATTTATTTTATCAAACTTTTCATCAAAATTATTCTTAATTTCATTGAAACTACTTTCGCACTTTATTCTTTGTTCGTTAATATCATTACTCAATTTATCAAATTTACTATTTTGTTCGTTCATTTTAGTATCATTAACATCGAAACGACTATTTATTCTAGATCGAACTTTTCATCATTGGCATCAAAACGTTTATTTACTACATCAAACTTATTATTGAAATCACTATTTTTTACCATATTTTCAGACATTATTTGCACCAGGTTGAATATATCGTTCATCGACAATTCTTTTTCTTTTATTTTTGTCACTATGGGAGTAGATTTTGCTTCATCATTGTTTATTATTATGTAATCAGTTACGTTACTTTCCGTCACTGATTGACTGTTCGAATCAGCTGTTTGAATTGACTGACCTAATTCGCTTACACTCAGTGACGGGTTCATTGACCCAAGACCACTATCACTCATAGCCGAGTCTATCAAATTAATTTGTTTTTCGTTCTCAGACATTTTTATTGTTCTTATTTACTGGTTTACTAAGTAATTATTAACTCTTACTTGTAATCTAACATGCGCAATTTATCAACACCTCGTAAACTTTACCTCACAAAACCTTATTATGCATATGTTACATAAATTTTTTACGTAAGTTATTCTCGATTTCCGCCAACCCTATTCCATTCTCTGTGCTTTAAAATAGGCCAATTTGGAATAAATACAATATTTATTCCAAATCCTGGTCACGGCACCATTTGTAACTTTCTTTAATTTTTCAATATATTAAATAACCACAAACTCCCACTTACCTTGTATTTGTTTACTTATTCAGCCAGATCATCTAATGTTGGAAACCCTTTTTCATATAGCGAATTTACCAGCACAGAAAATGAAGTTAGGTGGTTGAAATGATTATTCTAACACGCATATACAGTAGCAAGTTGAAATAAAACATTATTTTATTTTACTATATCAAGATATTCATTGTTATACTCGCATTTACATAAAATTTTCTTCACTCTTTACTCTACAAACTTCTATATCTTTACTTTTCAGCCCCGTTTCGGACGTTATTTGAACATATTTGGAAATACAACTTATATAATTATAACAACATGTTATTTACTTATTCTGATTAGTTTAAATATACTATATAAGGCAACCCAGTTTTGCTCATTCTTTCTTTCTTTCACACTCACATTTTTTTACCCTTTACGTTTAAAGCGCTTTCTTTTATAAAATTTTTATAGTTAATTTTGAGTTCCACTGTACTTAACTGACGCTGTTACTGCCGACCCCGTCGCACTCCATATATTTTCGGTCACTGATTTGTCCAACAGTTGTTCTCCCAGTTTAATTTAGATGTCTCACCGTTTTTTACCACTTTGAATTATAGTTTAGATCACATTTTTTGCAAGTTTTAATAAATTTTTGGCTCGCAAGCCTGTATATTGAACCGCGCGGTTCTACTAGTTGATGATGAGTAACTTTTTCAAAATGGCTAAAGCTCCTTCTTGAGTGTGGCTACTTGCTTCTGATAGGCGGATCAGGAGTCACGTGATATCTTCTGGGGTGCGAGTATGTATCATAAACCTGTTTTGGGGCTCACAAAACGTTCGTGACGATTCATCTGTGTGGGCAGGCATACGCGCATTCATTCACATTCCTCAGCACCTGGAAATATAGCGTGAGCCTATTCTGACCGAACAAATGTGCAATAGGGCATGTTCCGTAAGTGAATGTCGATGGTTAAAACTGAGGCCCCGTGTGGGTAACTTCCTTTCGTCGCATTTAGAATTGAAATAAACCTAATCCCCCAATTCTGTCCCGTTACAGTACCCCCCCCCCCCAATGAGAGGTTTTCTGCCGAAACAGAAAAACTCATTGCTAAACCCTAAGAGGACCAGCGAGGATATGGCGTCGACAACCCCCCTTTATTCCATAACAAATCATGGGTAACCTACCCCCCTGGTTCGGCGACTATGGCTGCCCCTGAATGACTCTACCGGACTTCTCGGTTCGAGATCCCAACACTGTATAATCAGACAGGCACTCACCACAGTATCACCTAACCTTGTAACATTCCAGATAAAATCAACAACAGGCCTTGTACCAAACCAAATCCTCAACCGATATATCTCCCCTCATAAATATATTGGATTGCCTTTAGCAAAGTACTGGGTGCGTACACATGTTCATTACTAGCTTAAATACAAGATCTCTAAATATTCATTATTAATGTAACATTCACATAAACATTTCATATTTACCTTTAAATAAAATTTACTCCCATTTCTCAACTTTTAATTTTTTGTTTGATGTCACTGTTTCAAATCAAATTAAATTATTTAAATTTCGTTCAAGTAGTGAAATAAATCTAAGTCCATTATCAAAGATTCACATTAAAGTTAATTTACATCATCTCTTTCAATTAGTTATTTTAATCGCAATTTTCAAAATTCCAAAATCTTTTAAATGAATTTACTTTTCTTTATAAATCCTCATAACTATATGCTAACAATCATAAAATAAACATCTTACACTTGGTTACAAAATATATCATACAAACACTATTACTCAGCTGACACCTCATCAACATACATAATCTTTACTTTCAAAGAAAAATTATTAATTAAAAGAAACAAAATTAATTAATTAAATTAATTAACAAAAGAACCTATGACTTGACTACATGAAACATACTATACATTTAACACCAGTAATCAGCTGATGTCTTATTTCCAGGTGAATGACCTTACCCTAGGCACACTGGATACAAATAAACACGAATATACAACATTATTTAATTTAACTTATAACATGTCCTTGATGATTTTACAATCATTACAACATAGAGTCTAGTCCTTAAAATCATTTGTTCTCGTAAGTGAATATTCATCACTAATCATTGAATCATAAACTTATAGTAAACATTACTGAACAGGAACTGGGTCATCAACCACCAACTCTCTCTTTAGAGTAAGTAAACTGATTGTCCCGCTGTTACAGTGGTCGTTACATCTCACTGACTTCTCAGCTACCTCTCCTACTTCATCATTATATTATTTCCCCCTTTATACCCAGTTACAGTTAGGTAAATAACCTGCCGGGTAAACCGGTTCAAGTATTTACCTGGTTGCATAAACACTCTATTGTTTATGCCCCTGGCTTGTAACGGCCAGCTCCTTTACCACACACACTATTTTTTCCTGATGGTGGACTGTAGCGCCCATTTGCATCCACAAGAACTGCAGTTTAATTAGGGTGTAGACGCTGCCTACCCCGTTCTTGCTTCAGCGTTATAAAAAATTCGGCATTACTGATGTCCGAGGACACCAGTAATCCTACTAAATATTACTTATACACCCTTAACACGGCACTACCAACCCCTACGAAGGTAGCCGCTGTTCCATAGTTTGGTGATTCCCCTGAATTTACCCCCCGGTTAATTTCTAAATTCACCAATTTTGAAAATAATAGCAAGTATGGCTAGGATACAATCTGCCTAACCACACTTGCTACCAATAATCCAAATCCACGGTCAGGGTTCGGTGACTCCGTGACCGCCCGAAAGTGGGGAATCACAAATAAGTAATATGTTTTCCATATTTAAGATTCCTACCCACTAATATAATACAACATAAACATTCATAAAGAACATAAACATTCCATTTAAAAAAAACATCTCATTTGCATCAGAATACAATTTACAAACATTTCAGTTTTAATTTTAATTGAATCTTTAATTATTTATCATTTGTTGTACCATTAAATTCTTCACAAAATTCAAATCTATTATCAACATTCCTTATAAATAACATTTCAAATTCAGATTTTAAGGTAACATTTCAAAATAACATCTTACCTAAGTTAACTTCTTTCAAAGTCATTTAATGCCATTATAAGACTCTTACTTTACTTCAAAGTTATTATCAAATTCATACTTACATATGGTTAATCACTCCATCAAATGAACACATCATCACTTGTCATAGACTCAAACTATAAACAATTCTCACCACAAATATAACGTACAAAACCATATGTACCTTCTGAAACATTATAACAACCATATGACTCAACAACTAAACACATTCTACCTTCACTCATTTACTATTTATTATCAATTTCAAATCATATAAAATCATTTAAATTCATTTGCAAAATTCAATTATACAACATTAGTTAATGAATTAATCTCAAATTCTTTAATTTAATCAGTTATTTAAAACACAAGTTATTTTAATTACCTTACTCCAAAACAATTACAATTCATTTGTATTATAACCTTCATAATTATTTAGTCTGATATACTATTATTATTATTATTATTATTATTATTATTATCAATTTCTATTACATACACACATTGTTTACATCAACTACAGAATACACATAACCTATTACACCAACAGAATTAACCTCACTATAAATTTATCTACAATTTTTCGTCATTATTTTATTGTTTACCACACCTCATTATATAAGTGAGCCAAGTAATTACCATAGACTAAAATAATTAAATGTTCATTCACTGTTTATCTCTAACCACCATCATCGTAAATTAGTCTGATTTTCACGTAACAATTCTCATCTTTACTTACACTCATATCGTTATTATAATTTATATAATAACCCTTTAATATTTCAAATTGTTCCGTAAAACCCACATAATATTCTACTGGACTGTCCCACATTATTATCAAATCATGTTACCTGTCTACATCATTAGTTTTGGTCTTGTCACCGTCTGTATTATTATCTATCACCCTTAAGCATTTTAACCTCTCAAATATTACACGTCTATGCACAGGTAAGCATTCAATATAATTATCAACGTTATCATTATTTATTTCTGCACTATCTTCATAACAAGGTAATTCAACAATATTACTAATTCTCTCTTTCTTTATTTTCTCTAGTAGCTCTTCGTAATTTCTAACAACATCAAATAATATTATCTCTCTCTCTCTCTCTCTCTCTCTCTCTCTCTCTCTCTCTCTCTCTCTCTCTCTCTCTCTCTCTCTCTCTCTCTCTCTCTCTCAATGTGAATAATTCTACCCCTCTCTCACAATACCTCTCATCATAACACCATCTCACTTTTTCTCTCTCAATCCACACAAAAGGCAACATAACGTTATCATGACACATCCTGATTCTTCCAGGGAACTCATGAGAACTAGGGGAACTACTTAGAGACACCTTGTCTCTATAATCAAGGGAGGAAACTCTGTCCTCATAAATAATTAACGGAGTCTTTACTCCTAAATCACGGGGAAAATTTGCCCTTTGTAAACCCAACCTTTCTTCAACCACTATCTTATTACTACTCGCTATTTCCACTAAAACTTCATCTACACCATTATTATTCACTTTATTTTCTAACAGATTTTTAATTATCTCGTGTTATTACTTTTTATTTTGCCATTACTTGTTAACTCATTATTAGAATTATCATTATTACTCACCTTGTCTACTGCCCCCTGTTTTGCATTTAAACTAACACCATTACTATTATCACTTATATATCCGTTATTTTCACTTGTATTAACCATGTTTCTTACCTTGTCGTTTATTTCTGCGTTATTTTCGTTTATACTACACTTACCTGTATTTATTCTCCACACTCCCATACCCTCTATACTTTGTTCTAAATCGTTACATTTAGTTTCAAATATCTCATTGGTTATTTCAAAACGTTTATTAATTTGTTTTATTTCATTTCTAATCTCCTCAAAATTGCTTTCGTTTGTATCAAAATGATTATTTATTTTATCAAACTTTTCATCAAAATTATTCTTAATTTCATTGAAACTACTTTCGCACTTTATTCTTTGTTCGTTAATATCATTACTCAATTTATCAAATTTACTATTTTGTTCGTTCATTTTAGTATCATTAACATCGAAACGACTATTTATTCTAGATCGAACTTTTCATCATTGGCATCAAAACGTTTATTTACTACATCAAACTTATTATTGAAATCACTATTTTTTACCATATTTTCAGAATTATTTGCACCAGGTTGAATATATCGTTCATCGACAATTCTTTTTCTTTTATTTTTGTCACTATGGGAGTAGATTTTGCTTCATCATTGTTTATTATTATGTAATCAGTTACGTTACTTTCCGTCACTGATTGACTGTTCGAATCAGCTGTTTGAATTGACTGACCTAATTCGCTTACACTCAGTGACGGGTTCATTGACCCAAGACCACTATCACTCATAGCCGAGTCTATCAAATTAATTTGTTTTTCGTTCTCAGACATTTTTATTGTTCTTATTTACTGGTTTACTAAGTAATTATTAACTCTTACTTGTAATCTAACATGCGCAATTTATCAACACCTCGTAAACTTTACCTCACAAAACCTTATTATGCATATGTTACATAAATTTTTTACGTAAGTTATTCTCGATTTCCGCCAACCCTATTCCATTCTCTGTGCTTTAAAATAGGCCAATTTGGAATAAATACAATATTTATTCCAAATCCTGGTCACGGCACCATTTGTAACTTTCTTTAATTTTTCAATATATTAAATAACCACAAACTCCCACTTACCTTGTATTTGTTTACTTATTCAGCCAGATCATCTAATGTTGGAAACCCTTTTTCATATAGCGAATTTACCAGCACAGAAAATGAAGTTAGGTGGTTGAAATGATTATTCTAACACGCATATACAGTAGCAAGTTGAAATAAAACATTATTTTATTTACTATATCAAGATATTCATTGTTATACTCGCATTTACATAAAATTTTCTTCACTCTTTACTCTACAAACTTCTATATCTTTACTTTTCAGCCCCGTTTCGGACGTTATTTGAACATATTTGGAAATACAACTTATATAATTATAACAACATGTTATTTACTTATTCTGATTAGTTTAAATATACTATATAAGGCAACCCAGTTTTGCTCATTCTTTCTTTCTTTCACACTCACATTTTTTTACCCTTTACGTTTAAAGCGCTTTCTTTTATAAAATTTTTATAGTTAATTTTGAGTTCCACTGTACTTAACTGACGCTGTTACTGCCGACCCCGTCGCACTCCATATATTTTCGGTCACTGATTTGTCCAACAGTTGTTCTCCCCAGTTTAATTTAGATGTCTCACCGTTTTTTACCACTTTGAATTATAGTTTAGATCACATTTTTTGCAAGTTTTAATAAATTTTTGGCTCGCAAGCCTGTATATTGAACCGCGCGGTTCTACTAGTTGATGATGAGTAACTTTTTCAAAATGGCTAAAGCTCCTTCTTGAGTGTGGCTACTTGCTTCTGATAGGCGGATCAGGAGTCACGTGATATCTTCTGGGGTGCGAGTATGTATCATAAACCTGTTTTGGGGCTCGCAAACGTTCGTGACGATTCATCTGTGTGGGCAGCATACGCGCATTCATTCACATTCCTCAGCACCTGGAAATATAGCGTGAGCCTATTCTGACCGAACAAATGTGCAATAGGGCATGTTCCGTAAGTGAATGTCGATGGTAAAACTGAGGCCCCGTGTGGTAACTTCCTTTCGTCGCATTTAGAATTGAAATAAACCTAATCCCCCAATTCTGTCCCGTTACAGTACCCCCCCCCCCAATGAGAGGTTTTCTGCCGAAACAGAAAAACTCATTGCTAAACCCTAAGAGGACCAGCGAGGATATGGCGTCGACAACCCCCCTTTTTCCATAACAAATCATGGGTAACCTACCCCCTGGTTCGGCGACTATGGCTGCCCCTGAATGACTCTACCGGACTTCTCGGTTCGAGATCCCAACACTGTATAATCAGACAGGCACTCACCACAGTATCACCTAACCTTGTAACATTCCAGATAAAATCAACAACAGGCCTTGTACCAAACCAAATCCTCAACCGATATATCTCCCCTCATAAATATATTGGATTGCCTTTAGCAAAGTACTGGGTGCGTACACATGTTCATTACTAGCTTAAATACAAGATCTCTAAATATTCATTATTAATGTAACATTCAATAAACATTTCATATTTACCTTTAAATAAATTTACTTCCCATTTTCTCAACTTTTAATTTTTTGTTTGATGTCACTGTTTCAAATCAAATAAATTATTTAAATTTCGTTCAAGTAGTGAAATAAATCTAAGTCCATTATCAAAGATTCACATTAAAGTTAATTTACATCATCTCTTTCAATTAGTTATTTTAATCGCAATTTCAAAATCCAAAATCTTTTAAATGAATTTACTTTTCTTTATAAATCCTCATAACTATATGCTAACAATCATAAAATAAACATCTTACACTTGGTTACAAAATATATCATACAAACACTATTACTCAGCTGACACCTCATCAACATACATAATCTTTACTTTCAAAGAAAAATTATTAATTAAAAGAAACAAATTAATTAATTAAATTAATTAACAAAAGAACCTATGACTTGACTACATGAAACATACTATACATTTAACACCAGTAATCAGCTGATGTCTTATTTCCAGGTGAATGACCTTACACTAGGCACACTGGATACAAATAAACACGAATATACAACATTATTTAATTTAACTTATAACATGTCCTTGATGATTTTACAATCATTACAACATAGAGTCTAGTCCCTTTAAAATCATTTGTTCTCGTAGTGAATATTCATCACTAATCATTGAATCATAAACTTATAGTAAACATTACTGAACAGGAACTGGGTCATCAACCACCAACTCTCTCTTTAGAGTAAGTAACTGATTGTCCCGCTGTTACAGTGGTCGTTACATCTCACTGACTTCTCAGCTACCTCTCCTACTTCATCATTATATTATTTCCCCCTTTATACCCAGTTACAGTTAGGTAAATAACCTGCCGGGTAAAACCGGTTCAAGTATTTACCTGGTTGCATAAACAACTCTATTGTTTTGGCCCCTGGCTTGTAACGGCCAGCTCCT